>JARQAB010000013.1:6767012-7367012 GCA_036172955.1 Meloidogyne arenaria
TCTTCGCAACCAAAATCAAAGGGAAAAATATTTACTGCCCGAGTCCAGTAAAAGGAGAATCCACAGAGACAGAAATAGGCATTGGAGAATCAATATGCTTTGCTGCAACAATGGGCACTCAGATGATGGCATGCTCGCCGTTAGTGGCCGGCGCCCCAGTGTCGCCGAAGCGACGTTTGCCAGTTGATTTAAATATTTTTGATTAATTTATTGGTGATCTATTGCACCGTCTATTTATTTAACCGTTTGTACCAGTTGCCCATATATCTTTTGTTAGCCACACCCTTTCGTGCTAACCCCATTTCTGATCATTCTCCTATGCTTATTCAATCAGTTTATTTATTCATTAAGTTTTATAGCTATTTTTAGCTTTACTTAATTTCTCTGTGTTTTTTTTCTCCTTCATTTATCTACATTTTTCCCCACCTGCGACTTATTTATTTTTTCCGACTTAGGTTTTGGCCTTTAATTCATTTAAATTCACTTTAACTATTCTGGCCAAACTTAAGTCTATTATTTTTCACTCATTTTATATTATGGTTTAATTACCCAAGTTTAAGGTCCTGAATAAATATTTTATTTGTTTATTCTCTTTTGCTTGGTATTCCATTAAATTCGCCGTCCTAAGGCGTGTCTGATCCCGCTCGTCCACTAAAGAGCGTGTGATCCCTTCCGCTCGTCCATTAAGAGCCGCAATCTAATTAGCTCGCCTATCTACAGAGCTTTGGTTCCATCCTTTCGCCCACTAGAGAGGATTAATTTTAGAAGATTGAGGGATTCCCGGGACATCTCAGCTCAGCTACCTCCCGACTAGCTCAGCTCCTCTCCATCTAAATTCAGTCTAATACAATCCCGACAGCTGTGCGGTTCATAGAGTCGCGCCGCACCCAGCTCATCATTCTTACAGCGACACTAATTGTAGCATCAGTTACATAAAAACTATTTTTTCTATAATATCTATTTCTAAGACCAATAACAATATCATAAACGTTATCAAATTGGTGGTCAGTATTAAAATTTCCTTCATACTTACATTTAATTTCAAAATAATATAAAGAATAACTAAAACAAATTTGTGGGTTTTTGAATTTATTTTCTGCATAGACAAGAAAAATTTCATTGTAACCTAAAAATATTTATAAAAAGTGTCAAAAATTAAATAATCTACCGTTATTCCTCTTAACATATTTAATATTTTCAGCATCAATTATATTTTGATAATTTACTTGTAATTCCAAATCAGAATTTGATATTCAACGGTCGCTGGGTTCTGGGCTCGTAACGTTAACCTATTCCTTTTACTGATTCTCAGTCTTGTATGCCGGACCTATCCTCCGTAGCAACACCAAAACAGATATTCAGCGAAAATTCACTATGTCATAATTTGGTTCAGAATCATCGAATAAAGCTGATTTTGGTGTCATTCGAGTTTAAGTTTTACATAAATATATCCTAATAGTTCGTATCAACGATATTTTGGGTGGTGATATTTAGGGGGGTGATATTTAGGGGTGATCCCGTTTAAAAATGTAGTTGCAAAAATTATATTTATAAATTAAAATCAGGAGAATCAGATCAACTTCCGGGGAGCCTTAATTTTTTTCGCACGAAACTCAAAACTACTTAATTTTTTTCGCACGAAACTCAAACTACTATATATATAATGTATATTTATTGAATAGTATGTTTATTGAAAATTTTTTGCTCAGAGACAGTTTTATTCTAAATGTTTTAGATAGATAAAGATGAGAAAAAAGAAATTATTTGTTGAGAGAATAAATATGTATTTATAAATAAAATTAAATCTCACATATTTCAATGTTTTTATTTAGAAAAATCTGAGTCATAAAATCAAATTTTTTCAATAAAATTAAATAATTTTTTTAAAAATTAACAAAGTATTCTATTACATAAATTCAATTTTTTGAATATATTCAAATATTTCTTTTTAGTTTTCCTAAAAATTAATCTTTTATTTTTTCATTTTGCTTCATTACATTCTTAATTGACATACTTTTTTCAAATATTTAATGGAGAAGGACGATATCTTGCCAATAAAATTGTCTGGGTCAAATCGATGTAAATTATTAACTTTAAACAACATTCTCTTAATAAACTTCTCATTTTTCACTTTTATATTAATTTAGATAGAATATTTATGTAAATAATTAAACTTTCAAATGTTTTTTAAATTATTTTTTGTAACATAATTGTTAAGAAATACTCGATTACTGTTTATATATCTTTCATTGTTATGATTATTTTATACATATTTTTAATGTTCTCATTTTAATCGAGTCAGGTTGTACGAATCTTCTTTGGGCCAAATATGCTAGGCTGACTCTATCCTTTGGTTCGAGTCGTTCCATTTTGGCAACCCTATTTAAAATCGAAAAAATTAAAAGAAAAATAAGGAAAATTCAAAAATTTAAAATTTTTTTTGACCAAAAAAATTTAATTAATTTGTAGAAAATATTTTAAAAAATAAATATGGATATTTTAAAACAATTAATAGAATGGGCATTTTCTACAGGCAATTCTGATAATATTAAAAATAAAATTGAGGAGGAAACACTTTTGGAAGATAATTTATTTAATGAATTAAAAGAAATGGTGGATGAAGAATTAGGAGAAAATTGTGCAGAAACTAGTAGTGATGATTTGTCAAATCCTTGTGGCCCCTTTTGTCGATCAAAGAAAAGTTTGAAACAGCTTTTGAAAGTATTAGAGGTTAAAAATTATTTTTTGAATTACTAGAGTAATATCTCACTTGTATGGAGCTTTCACTTTACTGTTCAGTTCTTTCTGAGCGATAGTGTCATAAAAATGAGATCCGAATATATGTATATATATATGTATGGTTTTTAAATATTTATTTTAGGATAACCAAAAATTAAATTCTTTTGAGCATGAAATTTTTCAACAATTAATTAAAAAAGATAATGAAAAAGCCGAGAAAATTAATTTTTTGGAGGAAGAGACTAAAAAGGTAAATAAATCTAATAACTAGGGATCTTATCTTTAGATTATAACATATTTTTCCTTAAATTACATGGAGTTATTACTGCCTATTAAAACCTATTTTTAATCCTATTTTGAAAGCTGCTGAATTTAATATAATATTTTCAGATAATCCAAGAACTCAAGTTTGAGCATGAAAAAGAAATTATTAATTTAATACAAAATTTTCAAAAAATCGACGAAAATAATAAAAAATTAAAAACTGAAAACGACCAAAAAGATGTGAAAATTAATTTTTTGGAAGAAGAAATTAAAAAGGTTTGGCTAATTAACAGAGCTATCTAGGGAATTTTGGATTGCAGAGTTAACTAGGGATATGTTAGGATTGAGTGTATTTAGGAGAAATAATATAGAACGTATATTTTATTACGTTAAAATCCTGAGGGATAGATTTCTTCCATTACTTGCAATAATAGGAGCAGCCGAAAATTTCGTATATCCTGATCCAAAATTTCGGATATCCGAAACGAAAAGTTCCGAATCCGGCCTTTTTCGGATCCGGAAACCTTATTGGGAAGTGGTTTTTGTGTCGTAACTTTTTGTTTACCCAATAGAAACCAGATAGGAGAATTAAATCACTGGGGGTGATACGTAAAAAATGTTTGTATTTTTGATGTTTAATTTTCTCTCAAATTTTGAAATATTTTAAATTTTTTTGTTTTTTGATTTAAAAAATTAATCCATTAATTTTAGGGAATTAAAAAAATTAATTTCGACAATGAAAATAAAATTGGAAAAATAGATTTAGAACATGAAAATGAAATTAAAAATTTAAAACAAATGATTCAACAATTAATTAAAGAAAATAATCGAAAGGACGAGAAAATTATTTCTTTGGAGAATGCAAATCTATTGTTACAATTAGAAGGTATCAAATAAGAGAACTGGATTTCAAGAAGTATTAATCAGTCAAGGGAATAAAAATTCATCGGAGAATATTCTAAATATTTGTCGCGTTTTTATTGTTAATTAAATTATGAAAAACCATAAAAAATTGTTTATCGGAATGTAGGGATTTTGATCGATTTTGATCTACTGTTAAAGATAACACGAGTGTCATTTTATAATTAGATTTTATTTAAAATTTTTGAATTTTTTAAAGTATACTGAATGAAATTAAAAGTAATTTACTTTGAAAAATTTTAATAATTAAGCAAACTTTTAAGGTAAACAATACAACGACCAAAGTTGTAAATAACCATTTTTAGGTTTAAAAAAATAAATTTAAAAAATGATTGGGAAATGTGGATAAAATTTAATTGATTTTTCATAAAAATTTCAAGGAAAGGTGGTTAGCTTTAACTATCAAAAACTAAAGCTAAATACAAATTTTATTGCCGGTCATTTAATAGATCAAGAGGTATTTTAATTGATAAAATGTAATAAATCAAAAGTATTTCAATAAAATTCTTTAAGAATAGAATGCTTTGAGATGTCATATTTAAACAAATTATTTCCAAAATTTGTTTCTACAGAACAACATTTCAGCTCAACTAAAGGTTTACATGAGTCAAAATTCTTCTTTAATAATACACCTCTACCTTTAAAAAACAATTTTTGTATAAATATTTTAATTAATTAATTACCAATTTTTTTCCCATTTTGTGTAAAAAATATATAAGGAAATTCTTTATTTAATTTATTAGTTGGAGGATAAACTAATCCACAACCAAAAATATCATTATTATTCCAAGAAAATGTTGTAAGTTTAAAGCGTTTATTTTTCTCATTTTTAATTGTGATTAGATTTGCACAAAATCCAACATCATTTTTTGTACCCAAATCTTCAAGACCAATATACAACAAAATTTTATTTAACTCTCTTTCAAATTTACACTGAACTTCAAAATAATATAAGGAATAGTTGAAACAATTTTCTGGTTTGTTGAATGAATTTTCTGCATAAATATAAGCAACCTTGTCAAAACCTAAATATTCTCAAAAATTAAAAATTAATTAATTCAATTACTTCGTTTCCACTCCAAACGATTAATATATTTAATATTTTCATCATTAATTATATTTACAAATCCGTTTCCATTAATACAATTACCAATAGGCTTGTATGTATTTATACAATTATTGTCACAACATCTATACCATATAAAATCAATTTCTTTCCATTTATTTTTAATTTTAACAAAATTCTTTTAAAAAATTAATTTCCAATAATTTTATTCTAGGTACTATTCGATATCTCCCCCCTCCCCCCACCACACCATTTTCCTTTCCTTCTGATCAGGGTTGCGCGTCGTGACGCTTTGGCGTTGCAATCTGCTATTAGCTTCTAGATATCTCGAAAATTTCGACTGCAGCTATAGGAAGAGCTCTCATTAATTACTACATATTATAATGCTTCGACTACGTATCTGGGGCCAAGATTTGAATAATAGGGTTGTGGTAGTTAGAAAATGTTAAATATTCAATACTGCCCAGGTTCGAAAACCCAATAAAAGTCCTAATTCAACAACAAGGTTTTCAAGACTAGTGCTGCTTATGACTCATAGTTAACTCACGAGCCTTGCGGAGCCTGAGTCGGTTTTGAAATGCCTGGAGCCGAGGAAGCTTGGCCATAGCAAACGTTCCCCTGATATCTCCAATAGACTATTTTCAATCCCTTAATTCGGGAGGTCAATTAGGATATACAACCCCGGCTACAACCCAGGGTTGAACCGGGTATCCCTACAACCCCGGTTCTGTGATTTTCCCATGCATTTCGTGCAAATAGGTTGGGTATGTGTAACACTAGCTCTGTTAGGTATAGGTTGCCATTTTCGATTCGGGCCGAAGATCGACGCATTTTTTGGGCCTCATTTTTATCGAGTCGGACCCTTTGCCAAGAACTTAATAAATTCCCAAAATCAAAAATTGAAAAGATTTTGGGAAAATCACCATAGATTTCCTTAAGGGGAAGAAAAGGAAAATGCGAAGAGATAATCGGCTAGTAATTATTTAATTATAAACTAACCACACATGTCAAATAATTAAATTTAATTAATCCCTCAATCTTTTTGTTACATAAATCAGGTAAATATCCAGATGTACCTGCACGAAATGAGAATGCCCCTTTTTCTCCTTGCATTTTTGGCGTTATACGAAGCTAAAGTTTTTATTGTTAATTTTTAATTGAATTAATTACGGATATAGTGTAGTCTTTTTTCGGATGAGCTATTATTTGCATATTCGAATTTTTCACCCCAAAATCGAGCTTGCTCCTCCCCTCTATGGTTTTTCGATTTTTCGGAACCTATAACTCGGTCCATAATCATTTCCTGAAGTAGGGGTGGTACAGTTCGACTCAGCTTGCCGAGACGAATCGAATGACATGTCACGTCTCGAACTTTTACCACCGGTACGCTACACTACCTTTTCCAAAACACTAAAATGGGGCGCAGTCACTCAAAAATGGGGAAAAATAGGGCGAAATCGGTCACAAACAGGGCACTACAGCAAATTTTTCATTTAAAAATTAAATTTTAATTAATTATTCTCGCCAACCTCATCAATTTTGTTCTTTAAGGATTCAATTTCATTATTATTTTTAATATCAGCTAATTTTCTTTCATTTTTTTCCTTAAAAAATGGGAATTAAAAAAATAATTTTTATTTACCTTTTTAATTTCTTCCTCCAAAAGTTTAATTTTCTCATCTCTTTCCTTTAAACAAACATCATTTTCTTCTTTTAATTGTTGAAATTTTTCTTCAATTAATTGTTTAAATTGTTGCTTTATCTCTTCAATTTCTTTCTTATGGCCAAGATTTATTTTTTGAATTTTCTAAAATTACTAAAATATTCAAAAAATCATAATTCTATTCATTTCTTTTAATTCATTAAAAAAATTTTTTTCAAAATTAAGTCTTGAATATTCAAAACTATTAAAGAGAATTTTTGATAAATTGAATATCTCTTAACTCAAACTATGACGAATTAGGTGAAGTTTTTTTAATTTTATTAAAACTTACAGCCAGAATTTGTGTAGTCATATTACTTGAACCTTGTGCAAACTTATCCCCAGAATCGTCAAAACTATCACATGCTTCTTCGATAAAAAGTTGTTTAATATCAGATAAAATTGCAGGAACTCTGCAAATGGGACAAGTTTTTGACTAAAAATGTTAAAAATAAAATTTGAAAAAATTTCTTTGATGAATTATTTAGAAGTCAAAAGACTAAAGACAAATAGTACAGTTGGACCTCGCTAGTCACCTAATCTATTATAATTTAAAAATTGAATTATTTCCTCACCCCTTCAGAAATCCAACGAGTAACACATTCATAATGGAATGTATGATTACATTTCAATGTATAAACATTGTCAGAACGCAAACAAGAATGGCAAATAGTACATTTATTAACTCGGAAAAAACCCATTATTTAAACTTGGATGAAATTTAAATTTATATTTTTTGGAGTTATTGAGAATATATGTAGCTAAATTTTAATTAAAAAATTTTTAAAATAAAATGTTGAAAATCAAAATTTCCAATAATGGAAATTTACAAGGAGAATTTAATCTTAAAAATTTTGTTTTTAAATTCGGTGAATGGGGAGAGTATAGGATGAAAAGAAAATTCTTGTTCTTTTTTACTCGACCTGGAAAATGAAGACTAATAAAAAATGGAAGTAATTTAAATAAAGATAATTTTAAATAATTAAAAGGAACAATAAAAATTAAGCTCCACCCCCTCATTCTCTCTTCTTTTGGCAAAAAATTTAAATAAAAAAAAAGAGAAAGATCAAATCCTTATCTACTATTTCTTTTTCAACTTTAAATTCTAATAAATACACACAATTGTATAGTCAAAATTAATTTTACAAAAATAAATTCTATAAATTATTTTCGAATATTTTTAGACCTGACATTATTTTATTTTTCAATAAGAATTTTAGTGTTTAAATTTTAATTAAATGATTTTAAATGTTATGAACTGCTTGACAAATTGTAATTTTTAATTCGCTTTCAAAATTTTAATCCATATTGGTCCATATACACAAGTGTTTTTTTCAAAAATTATATTTCCAAATACGTATATAATTGTCTGTTGAAAAGCAAATTTTTTTTTAAATTTTAAAAATCGAACAATAAAAGGTTTGGATCAATGACATTTATTCTATTTTTTCTAATAAACAAAACAACTGAAATTTTCCATTTAACAAATTTTGAAAAATATTTAAAAAATTGATAATTAAATAGATGAAAAAAAGTAAAAAATAAAATTAATCACAAAATAAATTTCAATAAAATTCTTTAATATTTAAATGTTTTGAAAAATCATATTCAAATGGTTTAGTCTCCAAATCATTTCCAAAATTAGCTTCAACTGAACAACAATGCAGTTGAACCCGTGGTTTATATGAATCAAAATTATCCTCTAATAATATACCTTTGCCTTTAAAAATCAATTTTCATATGATTATTTTTATTAATTAATTACCATTTGTTTTCCATTTTGTGTGAAGAAAACATAAGGAAATTCATTTGTCATATTAGTTGAAGGATAAACTAATCCACAACCAAAAATATCGTTATTATTCCAAGTAGCAGATGCAAGTTTAAATGATTTTTTTCCTTCGTAATAAATTGTACCATATTTTGCAGAATAGAAAATATACTTGTCTGTACTACAATTTCTAAGACCAAAATTCATATATAAACTGCTACCATTAAATTCTTTTTCAAATTTACATTTAACTTCAAAATAATATAAAGAATAATTAAAAGAATTTTGTTGCTTTTTGAATGGATTTTCTGCATGAACATTAACACCTCTTCCATGCCCTAAAAATATTTTTAAAATTTCAAAACTTCAAAATAATTTACCAACATTCCCCACCGAATATTTAATACTTTCTTCATTAATTATATTTACATATCCAATTCCTGAAATACAATTCCCAACAGGGTTGTTTGTATTTATACAATTATTGTCACAACAATTACTGTATCCACTATCAATTTCTTTCCATTTATTTTTAATTTTAACAAATACCATATTATTCAATAAATTAACCCCACAATTTAAATTATTTAATTTAAATAAATCTCCAATTTTTTTGTCTGTCAAATCATTTGCCTTTATTAAATAAAATTTTAATTTAAAAAATATTTTTTATTTTAAATATTTAAACCATTTTCTGTTAAATTATGTATTTTAAATATAAAAGTTTAATTGGAGAAAGAATATTTAAAAATTTTGAATTTTTTAAGGACACTTCTCAAAACATTAAATCCTTAATTTCAACATGGTTAAATATGTATGCCGGAACAATATTTCCCCATATTTGGAGCTACAGATAATAATTATTTACCTTTTTAATTTCAACTTTCAGAGAATTAATTTTCTCATCTTTTTGAACATTTTCATCCTTTAATTTTTGAAAATCATTTTTAATTTCTTCAATTTTGTCCTCATTTATTGTTTGAATTTTCTAAAATTACTATTTAAAAATATTAAAAAATATAAACTTTTAATTCATTCTCTAAACTAACAGTCTTTTCCTTCTCTTCATTAAATTTTAATTGGAAATCATTAAAACTTGTCTGAAGTTTAATAAAATCATTGCTTTGATTATGCAACTTTAAAAAGAATTTTTGTAATTTTTTAAATTATTTTTAATTCCAAATCAGAAAATGTGGTTTAGTTTAAAGTAAGATATTAATTAATTACCTTATTAATTTCTTCCTCCAAATAATTAATTTTCTCATCCTTTTGCTTTAAAAAAATATCATTTTCAGCTTTTAATTGCTTAACATTTTCTTCGATTAATTTTTGAAAATTTTGTTTTAGTTCTTCAATTTCATTTTTATTGTCACAATTTATTTTTTGTATTTTCTAAGATTTTATATTAAATTTTATAAAATAACTGAGTTTAATAATTCTTTCAATCCTTTTTCACTTTGTTTAGAAACGAACTAAACAAAATTTTCGGACGAAACGAGAAAATAAATTACAAACAGGGATTTTTGAAAATTATATTTTTCAGAAAAATTGATAGAATTTTTCAAACCCGAAAAGATGATTGAGCATAAGAATATAACTCCTTTAATTTCCGACCGATTCGAATAATTCCTGAATCATTCAAAATTTCTAAAAATTCCAGAAAAGGATGTGGCTAACTTTGTATCTTTTGTATAAAATTAATTTAAATAATTAATAAAAATTTCTATTTACATTTTTAGTTTCTTCCTCAAAACAATTTATTTTCTCATCTTTTTGCTTTAAATAAGCATCATTTTCAGCTTTTAATTGTTTATTATTTTCTTCAGTCAAATGTTGAAAATATTGTTTTAAATTTTTAATTTCATTTTCACGTTCAGAATTTATTTTTTGGATTTTCTAAAATTAATATTAAAAAATACTATTAGATGGGAAATGAAAAAATAAATAGCATTTTATCTCAGTTGGAAAGCGTAAAATTTGAGGGTGATCGATGGAATGGAATCAGAGGTATCAAGGGATTTGTATGAGATCAGAGGATTAAGATGATTTGAAGGACTAATAGACGTAAATTAAAGTGGGTTTGAATGAATCACGAGTATTTGAGGATATCGAGGAATTACGGGAGATTAGGAGCGACATTGAGGAATTAATCCTTGGATATACCCTGATATCCGAACAAATCCCCTGATCTCCCTTCATTCCCTTCAAATCCTTAATCCGTCAATATCTTTCTAAATAACTGATATTTCTTGAACCACCCTTAATTATTCGAACCTCTTATATCACCAAATATATCAGTTTATATTTTTAAATCTTCCTTAATCCATCCGAATTTATTTATCTTCACAGGTATACACTTTAAATAAATTAAAACCATTTAATCCACCTTATTTCATTAATTTTTGAATAAATTAACGAAAATAGACAGAAAACGACTTATTTTTAAAGCATTTTTTGTTTAAAAATTTTTTTCCTTGACCCCCGTTCCCCGTCCCCGACCTAATTTTGCTCCCCGACCCCGCACCCCGCCCCGAAACAATTCTACTAAAACCCCGTAGCCCGACATACCCGCCCCGAGCGTTCGGGGTGCAACCCTAATTTATACCTTTTTATTTTCTTCTTTCATAAGTTTAATTTCCTCATCTTTTCGTTCTAAATTTTGTTGAATTTCTTCTTTGAAAGAATTAATTTCTTCGTCTTTCTGCTTCAAATAAACATCATTTTCATGTTTTAATTTTTTATTATTTTCTTCAATTACTTGTTGAAAATTTTGTTTTAAATTTTTTATTTCACTTTCATGTTCAGAACGTAGTTTCTGAATTTCCTGAAAATATATTGAATTTAGTCTTTTTACCGCTAAAAGTGCTCAATTTCAATGATCAACCCAGAAGGCCAAATTATTAAGGGGATGTCGACGGATTTTGGCGGATAAAGACGAATTTGTTATTATTAAGGGTGATTAAGGGAGATATGACGGAAATACTCTTGAGAGCAACTGTCGGATTATGCAAAAGGAAGCAGGCAAACATATTCTTGATCACGAGTCACCTTTATCAGCCTGAATTTTTCGATTTAACCTTTTGGGTAGATTTACCAATGCGATTTTGGAATAAGCAAAAAAAGAAAAAAAAACTTGCCTTTTGTAAATCAAAATGATTCATCTTCAAAGATAAATTTTTCTTTGCCATTTTAACCTAAAATATAATTTACAGGTGAAATTGGTAACAGTTTTTGTTTGGTTATAATTTTTTCCGTTTTAAAAAGAAAATTGATTCCTGAATCCCCAATACTAAGTGTTGGGGAAAAATCAAGTCTCAAAAATTTTCTCTCAAGTTTTATATATCATTCGAATCAGAAATTTCATCAAAAAATAAATTCTAAATTTTCGGTTGAAATGAAGAATTCTAGGAGAGACTTCTACCCTGTATTTCTAATCTACGCAAACAACCTAAGTCACTCCCATTACATCTTTGTGTAATGGAAGTGTTTAAAATGGAAGTGTCATTCAAGTGAGGTGTTTTACAGGTGAGAACAGTTGAGATCCCGTCTCTATTAATTTAACAAAAATGTTTACCTCTAACTTCTCCACACGTCGTTTTAAACTGTCATTCACATTTTGTGATGAACAAAAAGAACTACAGGTAGTAGACAAACCATCAATACTGGATGTCTCAAAATTACTACTTTTCTCTGTTAAATTTTCATCATCTAATTCTTCAACAAGTGTTTCATCTCCAAATTTATTTTTAATATTATCAGAATTAATAGTCGAGAATGACCATTCT
The DNA here is from genome assembly GCA_036172955.1 of Meloidogyne arenaria. Lineage (NCBI taxonomy): Eukaryota > Metazoa > Nematoda > Chromadorea > Rhabditida > Meloidogynidae > Meloidogyne > Meloidogyne arenaria. The sequence goes on from JARQAB010000013.1 coordinate 6,779,261, forward strand.
TCTAATTGTTTTGGTGTTTTCATTATTTATTTTTTAAAAATTAGCTCCTAAACATCAATTACAACTTTTAGATTGTTTTTAATTTAAATTTATTCAACAAATTTGGACAAAAAATACAAAATGTTTAATTTCAAAAATTCATATTCTAAATCAGAAGGTTTTTCGATTCTAACGCAAAAAATACGAGAATAATAATCACATTGATTCTCTCCAAAAAATTTACTTAGCCAGATTCGAATTTGTTACACACACTCCCTTTCATCCAAAAAGATGTTATTTATTCTAATTTTTTGGAAAAATACTGAAACAAATGAAACTAAATCCTATATAAAAACTAAATACTTTAATAATACTATAAAAACTAAATATATGTATATAAAACTAAATATTATATATAAATTAAGAGTTTGAAAGTAATGTTCCCTGGCCTCATCTAGTATATTTAAATTAAGTCCCTCAATTAATGAGTATTTAATTAAACAAACTCTAACAAATTAAACATTTAAATACAAAAAGATAAATTCAAAATAGGGCTCTAAATAAGACAAAATATGAAAAATTTAAATATGTATTTATATGAGTAATATGAATGGGCGTGGAAGGTTGAATATGTACAAAAATTATAGGTTAAAAGAAAATGTTAAGTAAGATATGTAAGAAAATATAAAAAGGAATAAATTCAAATAATGTTTTGGGGAAATTTAGTAAAATGACAGAAAAAATATTTTCTGAAGGAATAATTTGAATGAACTGGGGAGAGGAAAATGCTTCAATGAAGAACATTTTTAAATAAATAATAGTTTTTTTCTTAAAATCATGAACTCAACAGGATAGTATTTCATAGTCAAAACAAATAATACAAAAGGGGAAAATGGGAAGTTTATGAAGGGAATGCTTTTTTATGTTTTAAAGTTTAATAATGGGAAATTTTCATTAATTTGACCCAGACATTTTTATTGGCAAGATATCCTTCTCCATAAAATATTTGAAAAAAGTATGTCAACCCAAAATGTAATGAGGCAAAATAAAAAAAATAAAATTAAAGGTTTATTTTTAGGAATTATAAATTATTTGAATTTATTTAATATAATCTGCATTTTCAAATACATATAAATATAATCTTCATTTTTCCGACTTCCGAAAATTCAAACTGATTTCCAATTTCCTACATTTGAACCATTTCCGATAGTTCCGGTTTCCAGCACCTTCATCGCTGAATGGGATGTGGTCAGTTCGAGAGTAAATAAATTATTGAAAAATTTTAGTGTCCTTCTTTATGTTAAAATTGTTTATTCTTATTTAACAACTCAAAATTTCTTTTTCTTTTTATCTTAATTCATTTTTATTAGGGTTCTTCCCTCACTAAAAAATTGTCTTTTTAAAAGGAAATTCTACATATTATTTATTGGCAATTAATTTTTTTAAATTTAAAATGGTTTATTACAAATTTGGTCGTTGTACAGTTTGCCTGAAAAGTTTGACTCATGAAAATCTTTATACGTTAAAAAATTGTAATCACACATTCCATCATGAATGTGTTACTAAATGGATTACGGAAGGGGTGAGGAAATTTACAATTTCTACTTTTAACATTTTTAGTCAAAAAATTGTCCTCGTTGCCGAGTTGATGCTACTTTGAATGATATTAAACAGCTTTTTGTTGAAGAAGTGGGTGACAGTTCTGATGATTCTAGTGATGAGTTTACTGAAAGTTCAAGTAATATAACTACAAAAAATCTGACTGTAAGTTTGTAAAATTGAGCCGAATAGATAATTTATTAACCGAATAAATAATTTAGCGATAAGTTTCCGTTACTGACAATAAGGTTTAAAATTGACCTATAATTATAAGAGAAATCTATAAATTAAAACAATTTCATATGTTAATAAATTATATTAATAAGCTATACATATCACTGCATTAATAAATTCAAATCCGCCGATATCCTTAGCGTCTAAATTATTTTTGAAAAAAATAATGCGGATTAATTTTTAATAAAAGTTAGAAATTATTATTTAAAATATGTATACATAAATATTTAAAATTTAATTCATGTAAGAAGAAAAATAGTAAGGATTCAACAATTAAATTCAACAATATGTGTTGTAAATCTATGGTTAGTTTATAATTAAATAAAAAATAATTTAAATATCTTTAAAAGAATTATGTTAAAATTAAAAATAGATGGAGTGAGATTTTATGGAAATGTTGTAAAAATAAGTGTATAAATACTAACAAACCTATTGGTAGTTGTATTAAAGGAAATGGATTTGGAAATTTAATCAGTGATGAAAATATTAAGTATATTAATTGTTTGAATGAGAAAGGAGGTAATTTGTTTTTATTTACATATTTAACTCAGCTCGGCGAGAGGAATCAAATGGAGTTTTGATCTCGGTGGCCATATACTAAAGTACTGCCTTTCCTTTATGATTTCAGAAATTTGACATTTTTCAATAATTTAAAATTTTTTATAGCCGTTATAGCCGTCAAAACATTTAAATTTCAAAGAATTTTATTGAAGATTTTTCTGATTAATTTTGGTTTTTATCAATTTAAATTATCAATTTTATAAAAATTTTTTAATCTGTAAAATAAAAATTTAGTCTTAGTTCATTTAAATCAGATTATAGCCAGCCTATATATCGCTACACCCCTTTTGACACACTTAGGGCAGATTTTTTGTCTGTATCTCGGCCCAATGTTAAGAACGGGGGTTGATTTTAGTGTCATTCGACACAGCTCGACGAGTTTTATAACCTAAGACTGACTGACCATTTTTTAACACTTTGAGGAAGGAAAAAAGGGGGGTACGAACGCAATAATTACCTGCCTTTTTTAAAATTTATCTTTAAATTAAAAAGATATTATCAATTTAATTTAAAATATATTTTAACGAATCCTGATTAGTTTATTTAAAAATTATTTAAAAATCTTGCAAATTTATTAAGTTTTTCTTTAAATCATCGAAAGAATTAAAATATATTTTTTAAACTTTATTATCCTTTTTTCTTTCCTCCCTTAATTTTTTTTAAAAATTTCTTTAATGCAGAATTTTTAGTTATTTTGCATTCGGGTTTTTTGTATTGTCTTTAAAATTTCATCTATTTCCCTTATTTCTGGCTTCTAAAATTTACTCAATTAATTCCTTACCAAAAAATTATTGCTTTCAAAAACATGTCGTTAATTGAGAATAATAAGGGGGGAATTACAAAACTTTAAAAAAGTTGAAATTTCTTTTACTTTTTTTCTTTTGTAGAATCATCACTTATATTTTAGAAATTCAAATTATCAACAAATTTTTAATTTCTTTTATAAAACAAAAAGTAAAATGTAATAATAATTGTGTTTAAAAACAATTCTTTAAGAATATTGGCGTTGAGTATTTAAAAAATTGAATAAAAAAAATTGTGGTCTAAAAAGTTAATTTTCAAGCTTGTTACTAGGGTTGTGCCAAACCGTTTAGCTACGGTAAACGGTATACGATAAACGGGGTTTTTGCTAAAATTAAACGAAACGGTAAACGGGTCCCAGATAAACGGCATAAACGGTATACGGTCCTCCTAAACGCCGTTTAATTTGTTTAATTTTTTCCTGGAAATAGTGAGTTAAAAAGTGAATTTTTGCCTTCTGATACACTAAACTTCTCAAAATTTTCGCCTGCGGCGCAAAAAATAGGAAGAAATCTAACTTAAGGACCTCCAAAATTCTCAAAATTTTCGCCTGCGGCGCTGAAAAAGGAAGGCTGATATTCCTTCAAATCAGGCCCGTAGCCAGGGGGTTGGGGGGAATTCCCCCCCCCCCCCCCCCCGAAATGGGGAAAAGGAAAAAATTTGGGGAAGAGCTGGGGCCAAAAAAGTGAATTTTTTTGGCCTACGGCCTCTGGAATTTAAAAAATTTTCGCCTGCGGCGCAAAAAAAGGAAGAATCTGACTTCTTGAGGTCCAAAATTCAAAAAATTTTCGCCTGCGGCGCTGAAAATAAAAATTTGGCACAAAAAAAATTTTTCCCCCCTTGGCCACCCTCCGAAAAAAATCCTGGCTACGGGCCTGCTTCAAATCACTCAATCCTCTATAATCTCCTTACATCACCATAATCCTTAGATTTGAATACATATCTCTGATATATATTCAAATCCTCCAAATATCCAAAACCACTGATATCACCCTTAATCACCAGGCATCTCTTCATCCTGTCCTTTACCCTCTAAATCCATCGATATGATGAATTTATTGTTGAATTATAATTTTTATAAAGCGGAATGATGATAATTAATGATTCTTCATTGATTTTCTTGATTATGAATAGTTCTTAAAAAATTCTAAAAATAAACGGTCGTTTAAACGGGTTTTAAAGATTAAACGAAACGGTATACGGGTCTCAGATAAACGGCATAAACGGTATACGGTTTTCTCAAAATTAAACGGTTTGGCACAACCCTACTTGTTACATATTAATACGTATTTAAATTGCGTTTGTTTTTAATCAAAAATGATTAAAGTAAGGAGGCGCGTGCCAAAATGTTTAGATAATGTTCTAGTATTAATGGGCGGGCATTAAATAGAGCTGTTTCGAAAATAATAATTTTTGAAAATCGATTATATCGAAATCGAATATCGAAAATAATTTTAGAAATTTTCTGACTAGAAATAAAAATAACCTCGAAAAATAAATCGAAAATCGGAAAAGAAGTTTTTAATTAAAGATGATGTTGACTCCCGCGAGGCGCGTGCCGCAAAACCCCACGCGAAGCGTGTGGTTCTGCACAAGCGCCTCGCCGACGCCAATAGGTTTACTTTGTCTAAATTAAAAAATTTAAAAACAATTTTTGTATCAGAAATTTTTTTAGATTATCAATCTTCATTGACATCTAAAAAGCTTATCACAAAAAGTTATTAAATTATTATTAAACAATTTCCGCCTATTAAAGTAATATGTACTTAAATCTTTAAAAATTGTTTATTTTAATAGTTAAAAAATATAAAAATCAAAACGAGTAAATCAAGAAACAAATTAAAATTTCAATAAAATTCTTTAAGAATTAAATGTTTTGTAATATCATAATTAAATGGCTTAGTTTCCAAATTGTTTCCGTAATTAGCTTCAATTGAACAACGTCTCAGTGCAACAGATGGTTTGCATGAATCGAAATTATCCTTTAATAATATACCCTTACCTTTAAAAAACAATTTTTTAAAGATAATATTTAAATATTTACCAATTTGTTTTCCATTTTGAGTAAAGAAGACATAAGGAAATTCATTCGACATATTAGTTGGGGGATAAACTAATCCACACCCAAAGATGTCGTTATCATTCCAAGAAATATTTTTGATTTCAAAATCTTCATAATTCTCGTCAAAAACTGTAGCAATCTCAGCATTAAATCTAATTATTTTATTTGTATTACAATTTTCAAGACCAATATGCATCCATTTTCCATAAGTATCTAACTCGCCCTCAAATATACATTTAATTTCAAAATAATATAAAGAATAATTAAAATAATTTCGTGGATTTTTGAATGGATTTTTTGCACAAACACGAACAAAATTATCATAACCTAAAAATATTTTTAAAATAATTCCAAAAATTCTAAATAATTACCGTCATTCTTCATCAAATATTTAATATTTTCATCATTAATTATATTAACAAATCCATTTCCTTCAATACAACTACCAATTGGGTTGTTTGTATTTATACAATTACTGTAACAACAAGCGTAATCAATTTCTTTCCATTGATTTTTATTCTTAATATATACCATACAATTCATTAAACAAACCACACAATTCAAATTATTTAATTTAAATAAATCAGCTAACTTTTTGTCGGTCAAATCATTTGCCTTATTAAATAAAATTTTAATTAATTTAAAAAATATTTTTTATTTTATAGTTATTTTAAATACTTAAATTAAATCATTTTCTTAAATTATTTTAAATTTAAGATTAATTACAGAAAATATACAGTCCATTACATAGGTAATTATAACTACATTTTAGCCGTGCAATATTTTAAAGATTTGATATTTTGTATATTTAGGAACCATCGAGTCAACCAAACCCAACAATTATGACAAGATAAAATAGGAGAAGATAACAGGAAAGTATTATGTAATTTAAATAATTTTTCAACTAAAAATCAATTCTGGGTATTTGCCATTTTGCAGCTCCAAGTTTTTAAAATCTTGACTTTGTTAGTAACAAATTAATTACCTTTTTAATTTCAAGTTCCAAAGAATTAATTTTCTCATCTTTTCGAACATTTTCATCGTTTAATTGTTTAATATCTTCGTCAATTAATTTTTGAATTTTCTAAAATTATTTTTAAATAATATTCAAAAAATCAAAACTTTTAATTCGTCCTTTAAATTAGTAGTCTTTTCCTTCTCTTCATTAAATTTTAATTGAAGATTATTAAAATTAGTTTGAAGCTTAATTAAATCATTGCTTTGTTTATGCAACTTTAAAAAGAATTTTTTTAATTTTCAAAATTATATTTTTTTAAATTTACGTTTAATTCCAAATTAAAATTTGATGACCCTTCTTCAGACATTTTGTAGAATAATTTTTAATAAGAAAATATTTTAGAAGAAAAACAGAATTAAAATAAAATAACAAAACTAGTAAGATAAATTTAATGTTAAACCGAATTCTTAATATCCTGTATATGCCAAAGTTTCAACCTCTCACTGTTTATGGTAATTAATAGTGAGGGGGCAATTATATGAGATGTCTTAGAAATGCTAATTATATTTTAAAAATGGGGGTAATTATTTTTCCACTCTCTCGATGAAATAGGTATAAAAGTGTATAAAATTGATAAAGCCAGTACACGACAATTCCAGACTCAGTTCAATCATGTCACCTATAACTTATGTATAAGAGGATAATTTCTAATGTTTTGGGTACCCTTGGATATATAATTAAGAGATAGATAAAGTTCCGAAAAATCAATTTTTTTAAGAAGTTATTTTTTAAAGTACTATTTTTTTGTCAATCAGTCAGAAGTTTTGTGTTTTTGAAATCTTGTAGTTTATTTAACGATCTATCCAATGATCTTAGCTTAGATTAAATGTTAGTGTGAGTTTAAAAAGATAACTGAATAAACAAATAATATACATACATACTTATATATTGAAAGGTTTTTTGCCTAAAGAGTGACGGGTTTTAAGGAACTTAAAATTATTTATTTCTATGAGAATATTTGTTGAGGGAATATTTTAAAAAATAAAAGATAAGAAAATGTCTTGAGTAAATGAGAAGCAAAACAAGGTCATCCAAAATACGATTCAAACAAAACAGAACCCCTTTTTCTATTGTTCAGCACCTTTCATTGTAGACCAGGAATAAATAAATCTTCCATATACTAATTCAATTCCAAAATCAACCGAAATAATAAAAACAAAAAATTTTAATTTATCTTTACGTCAGTTACCCTCTCTCAAATAATTACCCACTTTCGATTTATTATCACCTCTAGCAAAAGAAAGAAACAATAATTACTTAGAGTAGGGTTATCAGTTTCAAACCGAGCCGAACCAGACCGAAAACCGAAGATTTTCGGTTCGGTTTCGGGTAATCGAAGAATCTGATGTATACTTTTTAGACCACAATTTTTTTATTATTCGGATTTTTAAATACTCAACACCAATATTCTTAAAGAATTGTTTTTAATCACAATTATTATTACATTTTACTTTTTGTTTTATAAAAGAAATTAAAAAATTTGTTGACAATTTGAATTTTTAAATTCTAGTAAATGATGATTCTAAAAAGAAAAAATCGTAAAAGAAATTTCAACTTTATTAAAGTTTTGTAATTCCCCCTTATTATACTCAACTAACGACATGTTTTTGAAAGCAATATTTTTTTGATAAGGAATTACTTGAGTAAATTTCAGAAGCGAGAAATAAGGGAAATTGATAAAGTTTTAAAGACTATACAAAAAACCCGAATGCAAAATCACTAAAAATTCTGAATTAAAGAAATTTTGAAAAAAAATTTTGGGAGGAAAGAAAAAAGGGATAATAAAGTTTAAAAAATATATTTTAATTCGTTCGATGATTTAAAGAAAAACTTAATAAAATAGCAGGATTTTTAAATAATTTTTAAATAAACTAATCAGGATTAGTTAAAATATATTCTAAATTAAATTGATAATATCTTTTTAATTTAAAAATAAATTTTAAAAAGTCATTCTAAAACAAAAATTAAAAACATACAAATTGTTGTTTATGGAATTTTGTTAGAATAAGTTAAAGTTAAATTTATTAAAAAATTAACTAAATTCTTCTTAAACAAAATTTAAATTTTACGGAGAGAATTTAAATTTATTTTTAAAAATAAATATAAAAGCAAAATATAAATGGTCGTTTTATTTAAAAGTTTAAAAGAAATCTTTAAAAGATTGATAATTTAAATTGATGAAAAGTAATCAGAAACATAATTAATCAAAAAAATTCTTTAAGTATTAAATGATTTGAAATATCATATTTAAATGGTTTTGCCTCCAAATTATTTCCAAAGTTTGCTTCTACGGAACAACATCGCAGCCAAACATAAGATTTATACGAATCAAAATGGTCCTTTAATAATATACCTTTACCTTTAAAATTAAATTTAAAAATAATTTTTTTTAATATTTACCAATTTGTTTTCCATTTTGTGTAAAGAAAACATAGGGAAATTCATTCATTTAATTTATTAGTTGGAGGATAAACTAATCCACACTAGTGTTGGTCACGGTACCGTATTACGGCGGTATTTTTCGGTAATACCGCCGTATTTTTACCGAAATACCGATACCGAATACGGTACCGAACAATTTTTAAAAAATCGGTATTTTTTCGGTATCGGTATTTTACCGAAATACCGATACCGATACCGATACGGCCTCGATCAAAATACCGCGGTATTTTTCGGTATTTCGGTATTTTCCAAAATTCTCAAAATTTTCGCCTACGGCGCTGAAAAGAAAGAATTCTAGGAGGTTGGTCTTCTAAAATTAGCAAAATTTTTGCCTGCGGCGCTGAAAATGGAAGAAAGCTGGTTTCTGCCTTTCAAAATTCTCAAAATTTTTGCCTGCGACGCTTAAAATTGGAAAGCAGTTGAGGGCTATCGCTGGATTTAGAGTTATAGAAGGATATTGGTAAAGGTGAGTGGATTTGGGTGGATTAAGAGGATTTGAAAATATGAGGATTAAGTTGGATGAGAGATTTACAGGGATTAAGATGATTTGGAGAGATCTCAGGGGATTTGTAGGGATAAAGAGAAGTCTCAAGAGAAATTTAGGGGATTAGAGGGATATGAGTGGATTCGGAGGCAATAATAGGGATTCGAAGAAAGGAGGATTAAGGTGGATCAAGGATGACCTCATAATGACCTCATAATCCGCCCAAACTGACCTCATAATCCGCCAATTTAACTATAGCAACTTATTCTCATCTAATCCTCCGATATCCTTATTAATCCTCCGATATCCTTACTAATCCTCAGACGTTATCTTTCTGCGCAAGCATTACAAATAGCATTACAAATACTAAATTCACTATTTATTCACTATTTATAAATTTATTTTACATTTATTGTATTAAATTCGCTCATCTGGTAAATTTCAAAAAAAATACCGAAATACCGCCGTAATACCGACGATTTTTCGTGGTATTTTTCGGTATCGGTATTTTACCGAAATACCGATACCGAAACCGATACGGCCTCAATCAAAAATACCGCGGTATTTGCGGTATCGGTATTTTACCGAAAATACCGATACCAAAAATATCGTTATTATTGAAATCTGTTGAAAGTTTAAATCTTTTTTTCGCGGTTATAAGTATAGCTTCAGGTGCAGCATATTCTCTTTATCCCTCTAAATCACATTATATGACTCTAAATCCATTGATATATACCTTATTCTTTCGATTTCCCTCCAAATCCTCTGATATCCCCGCCAAAATTCCCCGATTCCCTTGTAATCCCCCTATATATTAATACTGCAAATCAAATCCACCGGTATCTCACTTAATCCTAGTATCTTTAAAATCTTCCTAATCCCTCAATATTACTTTTAAAAAAATCTTCTGGTATCCTTCTTAACCACCAGTTAATCCACAAATATCTTCTTAAGAGCTTTTAATTTCTCGTGATATATGTATGCGGGGTATCAGAGATTGTGAGTAGGATTGTGAGTCTAACACTGCAATGAAATTAACAAAATTATTATTATGGAAAAATTTTGTCAAAAATATACTCACAAGAACTAGTTCCAGAACTAGTTCCAAAGCTAATTCCAGACATTTACTAGTACCATAGTTTCAGTTCCAAGCTAGTTCTAGGCATTTATTAGTTCCGTAGTTCTAGTTCTGGAACTGGAACTTTGACATCACTGGTTACCAATGCTATTGATGGGAAAATTTAAGTATTTTTCTTCATTAATAAAATTATTATAATGATATAAATCTTAATAAAAATTTCATAAACAGTGTAAAATATAGTTTGAAAAATAGAACGACAGCCTCTATTTGAACGACACCCCATATTAGAACGACAGTCTAGAGGGAGGTCGAAAAATAAAACGACATGTCGTTCTATTAGAGGAAATACGGTATTTAATATTTTCATCATTAATTACCGTATTTTCTCTATTAGAATGCCACTCCCCAGTTGAATGCCAGTCTCTAATAGAATGCCACTTGGGAAGGTGATCGAAAAATAGAATGCCACTCTCTAATTGAATGCCAGTCTCTAATAGAATGACACCCTTCTTTAATAATGAAAATTTTCCAAGTATAATAAAATACATATTTTATCTAAAGCTATTTCTATTGATATCTTCTTATTTTCTGTTCATTTATATTATGTAAAGTAAAATGCGGCAAAATTGCAAATCCGAGATCCCGTAACGGGATTTTCTACAAATGTTAAGGATTTTCCTTAAAATTTTTACGTAATAGAGACAGTGATAAAGTGAACTTGAGTTAAATCACTGATATCGTGGGTTGAAGGGATTAAGAAGAATTCAGAGTGATATCGGCAGATTTGTATCGATTAATAAGGATCTAAGTGGATTCAAAGGAAAAAGAGAATATTGAGAAGAAGAGATATCAGTGGATTAGACGGAATTTAGAGAAATATCGGGAATTATAGGGAATAAAGAATTCTATATTTGGGAGAGTAGAGGGGCATAGAGGGGAAATCTCCAAATCTTCTTATCCCTACAAATCACTTGATATCACCCTAATCTCTGCTTAATCCATCTTAATCATCTAAATCTTCAATATCTCCACCATATCCTCTTACTCAACAAATATCGCTTTTCTTCAATCATCGATACCAGCTCTCTTAATAAATCAAAATTAACAAAATCCCACTTAATTTCTTAAAATCCTCCTTATCCCTCGAATTTGTTGAGCCTTAAAAACTATTCTAATGCAAATAATTTTCATATTCAACTTAAATTCGATTTTAGCATCTTTCCTATGTCAGGGTGAAACTAAATATTGAGACAAATTGAATTTGCTAGACGAAAATTTTTTATAGTTTCAAAATTTAGACATCGAAAAATAGAATGCCACTCTCCAGTTGAATGCCAGTCTCTAATATAATGCCACTTCCGAAGGTGATTGAAAAATAGAATGCATTCTAATAGAGAAAATACGGTATATTAACAAATCCATTTCCATTGATACCATTAAGTTTGTTTGTATTTATACATTTATTTCCACAGCATTTGCAAATATATTCAATTTCACTCCATTTATTTTTAATTTTAATAAAATTCTTTAAAAATTATTTAATTAAAATTCTAAACTAACCACCACACAAGTCACCTTTAAGATTAAATTTAAAAAATAATTTTTAAATTAAATATTTACCAATTTGTTTTCCATTTTGTGTAAAGAAAATATGTATAAGGAAATTCATCAACATATTAGTTGTAGGATAAACTAATCCACATCCAAAAATATCATTATGATTGAAAGAAATGTTTTTAAGTTTAAATTCTTCATTTTTTTCGTTATATATTTTAGCATAATTAGGAGAAAATTCAATTCTTTTATTTGTATTACAATTTTTTAGACCAATATTCATCCATTTATAATTATCTAAATTCCCTTGAAATTTACATTTAACTTCAAAATAATATAAAGAATAATTGAGACAATTTTGTGGTTTTGTAAATGAATTTTCTGCACAAACACAAACATAGTGATCATAACCTTAAATGAACTCCAGTAAAATTCAAAAATTCTAAATATTCACCTCCATTCTCCACCAAATATTTAATATTTTCATCATTAATTATATTTACAAATCCATATCCTTCAATACATTTACCAATAGGTTTGTTTGTATTTATACAATTTTTAGAACAACATTTACTGTATCCACTATCAATTTCTTTCCATTTATTTTTAATTTTAACAAATACCATATTATCCAATAAACTAACACCACAATTTAAATTATTCAATTTAATTAAATCACCAATTTTTTTGTCGAATAAATCATTTACCTTTTAAATAATTAAATTTTGTAAAATTATTTTTATATGCTATATTAAATGTTACAAAATACATCTACACCCCCATTTTATACAGAGCAACTTAACCCTGGAACCAAGAGCCGTTTTATTGGCACTGAAATAAATACAACTTCTTTGCCTTTTTAACGCTTTATTTCTTCACGTGATATTTTTCTAATGTCTGAGGTGCGAACTTCGAGAGGCTTTATCTCAATAAAACATTTTTACATTATTTACCTTTTTAATTTCTTCTTCCAAAGAATTAATTTTCTCATCTTTTTCTTTCAAATAAATATCATTTTCAGCTTTTAATTTTTTAATATTTTCCTCAATTGTTTGTTGAAAATTTTGTTTCAAATTTTTAATTTCACTTTCATGTTCTGACTTTATTTTTTGGATTGTCTAAATATATTTAAAAATATCTTTTTGACAGGGAATGGTAAGACAAAAAAGGTAAACCAATGATTAAGGCCCATATTCTTCTTCCCAAATTTTTTCCCTTATAAGTACAGAAAGGTAAATTCTCCATCTTAAATTTAATGACATTGAGAAAATTAATCATTTCTTCATTAATTTTTCATTTCTTCATAATAAGTGAAATTAGGAAGGAAGTCCAGGGATGGGTCAGAGTGATTTGAAGTTATATCCGAAGATTTGGGATATCTGTGATATTCTGAGATTTGGACGGTTTTTGGAGATATCAGTGGTATTCGACTATTTGTAGGAATATCTTCAAATTCCAAAATATCACCTTTATCCCCTGCTATCCCTTTTAATCCACCAAAACCCCATGATATCCCTCCTAATCCCCCAACTACACAATATCCATCTTATTCACTAAATCTCTCGATATAGAGGGAATAAGCCTCAATATCCCCCACCCTCTGGGAGTATCCAAAAAATAATTTATTTTATCCAAAAAAAACTTGCCATTTGCATCTTTAAATTGCTATTTTCAAGATAAAGACCATTATTTTGTAGTTTCAATTAAAATAAATGATCCTAACAATTAAAAAATCTTTTTAACCTCTAATTTCTCCAAACGTTGATTTAAGCTTTCGTTTATATTTTTTGATAAAAGACAAGAGCCACAAGAAGTAGACAAACCATCAATACTACATGTTTCCAAACAACTATTCTCTGTTAAATTTTCTAATTCTTCTCCAAGTGTTTTATTATTATCAGAATTATTTATAGAAAATGCCCATTCGTCTAATTGGTCTGTTGTTCTCGTATTTTTAGGAATAATTTTCAGAAAATTAATTAAGATTTAAATTTTTTCAATAAAAATTTCAAAAATTTATATTTCAAATCAGAAAAATATTTTAGAATTTAAATCAAGTCAGGCTGAAACAAGGAACATACAAGACACGGCCTTACCAAAACATGGTCCAGGAATAATTCTCGTATGATTTTAAAAAATGCAGATCGTTTGTTTTGTCGGGACTATGTTTTGGAATTTTGGGGTACACCCCAACGTACCGCGAGGCCAACGTACCGCAGAGCTATAACTTCGTTCAAAATGGTCGAATCCGGGACGCCTTGATATAGTTCGATTCAGCTCGTCAAGACGCATCGAACCATACCAAAGCGTCCCGGATCCGACCACTTTGAAATAAGTTATAGCTCTGCGGTACGTTGGGCTCGCGGTACGTTGGCCTGCTCCCGGAATTTTGCCCCCACCTATTTTTACTTAGTCCGCCTCCAAAAACAAGTTTTTTAAAAAAAGAATTGAAAACCCAGACGGTTGTTTTTTAAATTTACAAAAGAATAATTAAAATTCTTTTTCTTAATTAAAATTTTAATTTAATGGAAAAATATTAATGTAAAAAATGTAAAAAACATTTCAAAAATATTATAATACAGGTATATATTGAAGGTTCTTTTGCCCAGAATTCTGAAATTTCAAACACTAGTTGTGAATATAGGTAAATACATATATGTTGAGGAAAATTGAAGTTATTTGCTTGTGCATGAGATTTTTATTGGAAAATTTAAGCCTGAGTTCCTCCTCAAAACATTTTCTTATCTTTTATTTTTTAAAATATTCCCTCAACAAATATTCTCAAATAGAAATAAATAATTTTTAAGTTCCTTACAACAAAACCGTTACTTTGGGCAAAAAACCTTTCAACATATAAATATATAAATACATATTTTTATATTCGTTTACCTCCCAATAATATTTTAATTTAGGCTAAGGAAAATTTATTTATTCACGTTCAATAAATCAAACACCTGGCTTATTTTTTCTATTTTTTCTTGGAGTTTCTATATTTTTAAATAGATTTTTCATTTTAAATTTCAACACATTTATTTACGTTCCCCAAAAAAGATAAGTATGAGTCCACAACTAAAGACCTATAACTTTTGACAGTGTATATCAAAAGGGAATAGTGCGGGATTAAAAATGGATAAACACCCAGATATATAGAGATAAGTACTCAGTTCAATATTTTAGAACGGTATTGTGAATGTGAACCATAATCTGTGTCTTTTGAGGTTCCTATCCCCATCAACACATCAACTCCATCGATATTCCCTTTCAGAGGTGTAGGACTTCAGTATCAATAGATCTTTAGGGTTTACCATATTTCAGCTTATAAGGCATATTAACAATTGGTTTAACTTTAAATTTATTTTAACAGATTTTATTTTAATTCTGTTTTGCTTTTAAAATATTTTTTAATTAAAAATTCTCTACAGAAGATGACTGAAGGAGGATTATCAAATTCTGATATGGAATTAAAAGTAAATTTAAAAAATATATATAATTTTAAAAATTACAAAAATATTTTAAAGTTGCATAATCAGAGCAATAATTTAATTAAACTTCAAACAAATTTTAACGATATTCAAATAAAATTTATTGAAGAGAAGGAAAAGTCTTTCAATCATGAAAAGAAATGTTGTTTGCTTGAAAATGAATTGAAGGAAATGGATAAAGTTTGGATATATATTTTGTTAAATATTTTATTAATTTTAGAAGATTGAAAAAATAAAACTTGACCATAAAAATGAAATTGCTGAAATGAAACAAAATTTCCAACTTTTAATTGAAGAAAAATTTCAACAATTAAAAACTGAAAATGATGTTTGTTTAGAGCAAAAAGACGAAAAAATTAATTCTTTGGAGGCAGGAATTAAGAAGGTAAATGAAAATATTCAATGCACTAATGAGTAGGGTTGTGGTTTTCGAGTCGGGCCGACGTTCGAGTCATTTTTTCGGGCCTCATTTTTATCGAGCCGGCTCGGCCGAGTCTTTTTCGGGCCAAAATTCGATGCCTACTAATGAGGTTTAAAATAGGGGATTAACTCGTTTCCGTTATTTAAGGTTGCTAAGTATCGGAGAATTTTTTGTTAAATAAAAAATATTTTTGAAATTAATTTATATAAAAAGGTGACTGATTTGTGTGACAAAAATTTTGTTGATTTATCAAGTAAATTGGACTATGCTTTGGTTAAATATGTGGTTAGTTTTTGATTAGAATTTTGTTATATAATTTTTTTAAAGAAGTTTGTTAATAATAAAAATAAATGGAAAGAAATTGATAGTGGATACAAATGTTGTGAAAATAATTGTATAAATACAGACAACCCTATTGGTAATTGTATTGAAGGATACGGATTTGTAAATTTAATTAATGATGAAAATATTAAATATATTAATTGGTCGGAGGGGAAAGGTTGATAATTATTGAATTTTTTGGATTTTATTTTTTTATAAAAATTTTTTAGGTTGGGATAAAGATGCTACTATTTTTGCACAAATTCCATTTAATACACCACAAAATTACTTTAACTATTATTTATATTATTTTGAAATTAAATGTAAATTTGAAAGCAAATTGAATAAATCATCGATAAATTTTGGACTTCAAAATTGTAGTACATACAAATATATTGGATTTATTACTCAAAATCAACCTAGAATATTAAACGGCAAAAATATATTTATACTTAGGAATATTTCTTTTAATAATAACGATACTTTTGGGTGTGGATTAGTTTATCCTCCAGCTAAGAAAATAAATGAAGAATTTCCTTATGTTTTCTTTACACAAAATGGAAAACAAATTGGTAAATATTTAATAAAAAATATTAAAGAAAATTGTTTTTATAGGTAAAGGTATATTAGTAGATAACAATTTTGTTTCATATAAGCAATATATTACATTGGGATGTTGTTCAATTGAAGCAAATTTTGGCAATGATTTGGAATCAAAACCATTTAAATACGACATATCAAATCATTTAATTCTTAAAGAATTTTATGATAATTCTTATTATTAATTTAATATTTTTGAATTCTTCTCAATTTAAATTACCAATTCTTTTAAATATTTTTTTAACTCGTTAAATAAAAACTTTTTGGCTTTTTTCCAAAAATTTTCGTTCTTAAATTTTTTATAAATTTTGTGTGTATTCAAGTTTATATCATGCATATACCGTATTTCCTAAAATAAAGACCGGTATAATTTCGTTATAGGACGCATCGCCCAGCTGAGTCGAATGGTAAAGCAATTATAGGTTGCGGACTAAAAACGGGCCGAGAAATTGCCCTTGAAAATCGAAAAACCATAGGCCCTTGGAAATCTAAAACAAAAATTTTCTAAATAATACAAGTTAGCTAGTTCGAAATTAAAACGGGCCATTTTATTGGAGGAATATTTAAATGGAGGGGCCATTCAATTAGAATAAATACGGTATATGTATGTTTCTCAGAAAATCATTTATCTCTCATTTTAAATTTACTTAAGAACATTCTCTTGCGAATAAAAACATACATTTTTTCTTGCTTTCTCTCGACATAACTGTTTTTAAAATTATTCGTAAATTGAATAAAATTTATCTTAGTTAATTTACTTTTGTACAAAATGATTAGTGAAATTTATTTTTAAAGGAATTCTGGCATTTTGGCTAGATGAAAATTCAAAAATTGAGTACTTTATTTTCTAAAATTGAGGGTTGAGTGAAGTTGTGGAAGGTTATGCATTTGAGGATTGCATTTGAATAGAAAAAGGTAATAGTCGGTTTCGCACCCCGCACTTTTTTCCTTTCTCAAAGTATTAAAAAATGGTCAGTCAGTCTTAGGTTATAGAACTCGTCGAGCTATGTTGAATGACACCAAAATCAACCCCCGGGCCGAGATACAGACCCCCGAAATTTGAAAAATAAAAGGGTGGACCAAGCTCTTTTTTTGGACCAAGCTCATTTTTAAACAAATAATAGCTCATTCGAAAGAGCTTGTCGAGCTGATTCGAATGACATTAAAATCAACATACCTAATTGAACAAGATTTGACAAAGTTATGATATAAAGTAATCGTATTGTAGCCGTGAGACGCTTTTGCAACACCTTACTCTTTCGAAGGGTTTTTGTTTGTATCTCGGCCCAAAGTTAAGACCGGGGGTTGATTTTGGTGTCATTCGACACAACTCGACTAGTTCTATAACCTAAGACTAACTGACCATTTTTTAATACTTTTAGTAAGGAAAAAAGTGCGGGGTACGAAACCGACTATTACCTAGAAATTTTTCTGCTTCCGTCCATGCCACATATACATCTTGAAAATTAAAAATATTTTAATTAATTTTTCTTAACATTTTTGGAACATAACTTGGTAATTCTTCGGTTTTCGCCCCCCTCCTTTTTTCTTCCTCAAAGTTGAGTTCAATATATAAATAAATAAATTAAATTTTAATTCATTTTACCTTTTATATTTAAAAAATAAATTTAAATTCTGCAAAAGTCAAAAGTCTCACTGTATTATTTTAAAAATTAGAAATATTTGTTTAAAATTCATTTTAATTTAGAATAAACAGATTTTAACGAATTTTAAATATTTAATTTTTATTTTCTTTAAAATATTTTAATAAAAATGTTCTAAAAAATGACTGAAAGATTTACAAATTCTCGTTGGATTCCAGCTGGAAAAAGGATTCCACAAAGCAAGGATTCTACAATTCAAAAAGATTTCAACAATCTTCAAATTAAATTTAATGAGGAGAAGAAAAAGAATTTTAACATTAAAATTAGGGTTGCACAAAACCGTTTAGCTAAACGGTAAACGGTATACGATAAACGGGTTTTTTGCTCAAATTAAACGAAACGGTAAACGGGTCTCAGATAAACGGCATAAACGGTATACGGTTTTTTCAAAATTAAACGGTTTTGTGCAACCCTACTATTTGGCTTGAATTATACTTAAAAACACTCCTAAAAATAGTCAGCAATGGGTGTGAGTTTACATGTATTCCCACAATACAGGATCATGTTCTAAATTGCAGAGATGGGTAAAAAAGAATTTTAACATTAAAATTAGGGTTGCACAAAACCGTTTAGCTAAACGGTAAACGGTATACCCTTGATCCTCTAAATCCCCAAGATCCTTCATAATCCACCTGTAATAATTATCCATTCAAACCCATATATTCTCGACTTTACAATTTTATGTATGAAAAATTTTGAAAAACAATAAATACTTAATATCTCGTATCTCGTGGTCTCGTATCTCGTGAAATCTCGTATTTTTTGAGAGATCTCGTATCTCGTTTTATCTCGTTCTCGTATTTTTTTGATAATCTCGTATCTCGTTTATCTCGTGTCTCGTATTTTGTGGCACTCGCGCAACCCCTGGTTTGTAGTATTTTATTTAATAAAGTTAGAAAAAACACATTTACCTAACACATTTACCTAAATAATATTTTACACATTTACCTAAATAATATTTATAGATATTTTTTCAATTATTTTTTTTATAAAATACCAATTTGTTTTCCATTTTGTGTAAAGAAAACATAAGGAAATTCTTCTGTTTTATTAGTTGGAGGATAAATTAATCCACAACCAAAAATATCATTATTATTCCATGAAATTTTGTCAATTTTAAATGATTCACATTTCTCATTAGAAATTGTAGGATCCTTTGCAAAATACCTAATCCAAGTATGATTACCACTACAAAGACCAATAACCATCCATTTTGCATTTTTATTCAATTCACCCTCAAATACACATTTTACTTCAAAATAACATAGAGAATAATTAATGCAATTTTCTGGTTTGTTGAATGAAGTCCTTGTAAAAATTACAGCTTGCTTATCATCATCTAAAATCATTTTAGATAAATGGAATAACATAATAATCTGGTACTTCCATTCCCCATCACATATTTAATATTTTCATCATTAATTATATTAACAAATCCATGTCCTTTAATACATTTACAAATGGGATGTGAAGTATTTATACAATCATTTTCACAACATTCGTATTGTTTATCAATTTTACACCATTTATTTTTAATTTTAACAAAATTCTTTAAAAAGTAATTTTTTTATTTTATTAAAAACAAACCACACAGTTACAACATATATTGTTAAATTTAATTGTCAACTCGTCAATCTTTTTTTTAGTCAAATCATTGGCCTTTATTAAATAAATCAAATAATGTACATATAATTAATTTTACAAATATTTTTAATTAAGAGAAAATTCTCTTAATAAATACCGTAAATGCTCGAATAATTACCCTCTCTCAAATAATTGCCCCCTCTCAGAGATCCTTTGGTCAACTAATTCAAAAGCCTTGTCAAGTGTTCCAAATCTATCGGGGATATCAGGGGATCTTGAGGATTAAGAGGGATATCAATAGAGTTTGACGAATATCGGGTATTTAAAGGGAAGTCAGAGGATATGTCAGGAAAAATTTGACTTTGATTTTCTATTTTCCGATACTGATCTGAAAGTTTGGAATATTCGGATGCCGAATATATGTAGTTTCTACTGAACATTTTTCAGCGCCACAGGCAAAGATTTTTAGAATTTTGGAAAACTAAACCATACCTCATCTACTTTCTTCTTTAAAGTTTCTAGGATTTCATTAGTTTTAATTTCAGCTAATTTCCTTTCATTCTTTTCCTTAAAATGAATTTAAGAAACTTAAAGAACTAAATTATTTTTATTTTTATTTACATTTTTAATTTCTTCCTCCAAATAATTAATTTTCTCATCTTTTTGTTTTAAATAAACATCATTTTCATCTTTTAATTGTTTAAATTTTTCTTCAATTAATTTTTGAAAATTTTGCTCCATTTCTTTAATTTTATTCTTATTGTCACAATTTATTTTTTGAATTTTCTAAAATGATTGCTTTATTTTTTCGAATTAGAAAACTAAAAATATTTCCAACAAAAACATTTGGAAGCATTTTTACTTGTTAAAAAATTTAATAATTAAAAAGAAAAATTAAATGTCCAGCTCGCTGACCGTCTAAATGTAAAAGACAATTCGCAAGTATACATCTGAATTTTTTCTGATTTCTGAAAATACATCAAATTACTTTTTGCGGATAGGCGATCAGCGAGCTAGACATTTATCAAAATCCAAACTTTATCCATTTCCTTCAATTTATTTTCGAGAAAATAATTTTTCATTTTAATATTAAAATTCTTTTTCTTTTCCTCATTAAATTTAATTTGAAGATTGTTGAAATCTTTTTGAATTGTCGAATCCTTGTTTTGTGGAATCCTTTTTCCAGCCAGAATCCAGCGAGAATTTGTAAATCTTTCAGTCATTTTTTAGAGAATTTTTAATTAAAATATTTTAAACAAACTTTAAATATTTAAAATTTGTTAAAATAGGTATGGTGTTTGTTCTAAATTAAAACGAATTTTAAACAAATATTTTTACTTTTTAAAAGAAAGTTAAGTTTATGGAGAGAATTTAAATTTATTTTTTAATATAATAGTGAAAATGAATTAAAAATTAATTTATTTAATTATATATTGAAGGATTTTTTGCTCAGAGAAAGTTTTTGTATTCGTCTATTGAGAAAAAAGAAGGGAAAAGGCAATTTATTTGTTTAGGGAAAATTTTGAATTTAAATTTAAAAAATGTTTTGAGGGATAATTAAAAATACATATTTAGATTAAATTTAGAAAATAACTTTTAAAAAATACATAAACTAAATTTTTAGATTTTTATAAAATTACAAGAGATATTTAATTTAAATTTCTTTTTTGATTATTTAAATATTAGTTAATTTAAAGTTATGTTTAGAATTCTCTAAAAATGTTCAGAAAAATTAATTTAAAATATTTTTAATTTAGAAGTTGTATGTATATCTGGGATGGACGGAACCAGAAAATTTTTTATCAAATGCAATCCTCAAAGGCATAACCTTCCACAACTTCACTAAACCCTCAATTTTAGGAAGTAAAGTCCTCAATTTTTGAATTTTCAGCTAGCCAAAATGCCAAAATTCCTTTAAAAAAGTAAATTTCATTAATCATTTAGTACAAAAGTAAATTAACTAAGATAAATTTTATTCAATTTACGAATAATTTAAAAAACGTGGAGAAACAACGGGTATGTGGAGAAACAACGGGTATGTGGAGAAACAACAGAAATAATGTATTTAGGTATTTGTAGAGAGAATGTTCGTGAATAAATTTAAAATGAGAGATTAATGATGTTTTGAGAAAAATACATATTCTATTTTCAAAACTACTTGGAAAAAATAATTATTAATGAGAAAATTACTTAAAAATTTTTTGATAAAATTCTTTAAAAAAGAAAAAAATGAGCTTTTTTGATAATTTTGAAGTTTGGCAGTAAGATCAAATACTCTAAGTTCTTAATATTTTTAAGTTGAATTGTTACACAGTGACGTTTAGATTTAGATAATAATTATTTGAAAATCTTAGTGTATATCGAAGTTGTCGCTTTCGACGGGATTATCATCTAGCAAGTTTATTAACAACCTTTAATACATATTAAACGAAAATTTAAGTAATGTAGGACTCTAATCATAGGTAGTTTAGAATTGGTAAGTTTAAATATATAAAATGTTTATACTCATTAGTAGGGTATCCATTTATATGGATATAAAATCGAAAAATATGGATATAAATATGAAAATAAACACTAAATATGGATATAAAATCCCGAAATATGGATCAAAATATAATGAAAAGATATTTTAAAAATCTTAAAAATTTCGCCAATTTTTAAAATTTTCACCAATTTTTACGAAAATTTACCAAAAAATGACCAAATATGAACCAAAATATTCAAAAAAGGAAAAATATTGATATAAAATATGGATATAAAGGCTAAATATGAAAAAATATGGAAAATATGGATTTTAAAGACCATTCTAGAACCCTTAAAACAAGCCAAAAACATGTTTTTCGTACATTTCAAAATCATAGGAATTTAGGAAAAAAAATATGGATTTCCATATATGTAGATGGACACTACTCATTATATTTTTACTGTTTTTAATTCGTAAATGAACGGGTTAAGAAAAGCCCCAAATTAGTTAAATTTACATTCACGCCTAGTATCCATCAGATGTGCTAGATACCCTGGACTGAACTGAATATCACCAAAACCAATAAAGATGGCATCTTCACAGCCGTGAACTAATCCATCAGCATCACGAGTTCCTAATAAAGAATCATTTCTTATATTTCGTTTATCTCTAGCAGGAGGTACAATTAATCGGTCATCAGTCTGAAATTTTATATCAACGTTTTTAATTTATTTATGTTAACTATGGATGGTGGACGAGGTTCTCTACCACAAGGGCACTTTTCAATTAGTTCCTTATATTCATTGAATGATTTTTTAAGTTTGTTATATTCCTCTAGTCCATATTGATCACATTGATTTGATGGACGTCTATACTAAAAATAATTAAACAATTATCAACTCTGATGTTTTGTTAAGACCGATCAAGATAATTGATGAAATTTACAATTACGTGACATATGAAAGAATTCAATAATTCTATTAAAGTAACAAAAATTCTCAGAGAGGTGTTTGGCTTACAGAAATTTGAATTTTCAATTTCATTTCATACTATCTTCTATATGCAATGATTTACAGGGAAATTACATCTTTAATAACTTACACAGCTAAGTTCCTTCTCAATTATCTCATTATTTAGCTTTAAGTCGACAGTACCAGTGCATGCATGTTCTGATACATATAAAAATTCAAGGTTTGTGGCCAACATTAGTTTTCCTTCCAAATTCACGTCAGGTCCTATCATTGCAATTGCACCACCCTTATGTTATAAGAATTTTATATTTTGATTAAATAGAGCTAGGGAGTTACAGATTCGTAACGTGCCTTTGACTAAACATTTGCCTATGTATTACTGTAGTGAACCATAAATAATTTACTTCTTCCACAATTTCCTGAATGCTTTTGTGCTCGAGATTTGCAATAACAAAACTTCCATAATCATAAACATTTCCATTTATTTCATCAGTCAGAATTGCAAAATTCGTTCCATTATTTCCCAATTGTATTGAAAATAATTTAATATAATCTTCATCAATTAATGAGTCAAGATAGGGTTCTACACTGTATTTAGTTCCAATTTTTCCAGTTAATTTAAATGTTTTGTCAAACTCAATTCTAAAAATACATGATAGGAATATGTATGTAGGTTTAAGATTATACTATGACTAACTTTGTGAGATATATTATTTAAATACTTAAAGTATTAAACTATTTACATTTTCTTAAATAATTTACATTTTCTCTGAAAATGAAAAACCAACAACAACGTTAACAGCAAACTTAATCCAATACTCTTCTTTTAATCTCTCAAATCCAATTCTTGTTGCATAAACTCTAAATTCAATTCCATGTTTTCCAAATTCATCATTATCTTCATATTTGCTACAATCTTTGGCGTAATCACTTTTTGGATTACTTTTTATCTAAAATAAATGTATAATTAATAATCTAATTACTCGCCTGGTTTCCTAATTTAGGCACATAACAGATTGTCAGGTTGACCGAGTTCCAACTAAAATTTATTTTTAAATAGGGTGGTTCTTAAGAAGTTACTAGCGATTTTCGATTATCACGGGTTTTTGACCTTCGGTTTTTGGTTTTGGTTAGCGGATTTGGAATAGGGGATTATTACAAATCCAATCAGGGGATTTGGAATAATTAAAAGGAATAACAGAATGTTTTGCATTAAGAGTGATATCAAGAGATTTGGTGAATTTCGAGTTTCGAGATCTCAATGATGGAAGTATATTAGAACTTCATTTTTGTTGTATTTCCCATGTTTATTGTTAGTAGCCGGACCGACCGAGTCTTTTTTGGGCCAAAATTTGAGGCCCGACTCGATCTTCCGGGCCGGGCTGGATCGGGTCCCCAACCCTAGCCAGAACTAAATTCCGAGGTGGTTATATCATTTCCGAACGTCTGAAAAACCACTATTTTTGAATAAATTTAATTTACTTATGGATGGATAGGGGTATTCAATTAAAAAAGGAAAAATTGAAAATATTGAATTCAAGGAAAGATATCACAATAAATGCAAGTGATTATATCATTTCCGGACACACTGTATCTCCGATCGCCGTTATATTTATTAATAAATTTTAAGACATACTCTCTCATTTCATTAAAGTTGCTAGATTTATTTACGCATGTTTCTGATGCCTCAATTCCTGATAATCGTTGCTCTCTTGCTTCTGCATTATTACATGCAAGATTTTGCAATAATGCCCATAATTCAAAGCGATTTGTAACAAAATTTTGATTCGTAGTGAATATATCCTGTGATAAAAATATTTCTTAGAAATCTTTTTAGTTGATTTGATAAAAACAAATAAATTGTTTTGATAATAACAAATAAAAACCACATAGGAGGTAGATGAATTCTTAAATTTAATTCCTTACATAAAAACAGATTTCAGGAAATATGCTTAAAATAGCCTCATTATTTATAAAAATTCAAGCATTAAACTAGTATTGTTGTTCCCCGTCCTCGTCCCCGACCCCCCGTGGCGCTGCCTTCCCTAAAAGCTATCCCCGTTATTAACCCTATTAACTATCCACCACCTTATTTAATGAACATTTATTTATTAATTTCCAGAGAAATTGTCGTGTAGTCGGTTTAGCTTTAACGTTGTTATTAGACATTTCCGCCAACATAATATCAAGTTTTAACGCCCATATTCCAGGATAATCATCAAGCAAAGGCTTTGGATTTTTAATAGAATTAGTAAAGTTTTTGTCAACTTTACTATCTAACAAAATCTTTCCTTAAAAATAAAATTTTGTTTTAGTTGAAATTTTAGATATACCTTTTAAAGAGTTATCCTTTCCTATCAAGAAATTGAAAAGTACCGATTGTGTGGTATCGTGTAGGAGAATTCGGCTACTTTAAATTAATTAAAAATTAAATTTGAATATAATTATAAATATATTAAAAGTTAGAGAAAAGTAGAGCTGGGCGGGATCGGGATTTTTAATTCTGCCAAAAATTTCCGGTCGGGACTATTCCAAAATCTCGATCACGTTTTTACGTCGGGGTCCCGATACCGCCCAACTCTAGAGAAAAGAGAGAGGCTATTTAGTGGATTTTATTTTTGGATATAGAGGGTTTGGGAATGGAAGATATCAATAATTTTAATTCTGCCAAATATTCTCCTGTTTAGATACATAATATGTATGTAGTAGTCCTCTCTGGGAATATTCCTCCCCAATATTTTACCCAAATTATAAAACAATTTTTAATTTAAATCCAAACTCATCAAGGAAAATATCGGCAAATATTTCCACATCATTTTTTCCATCTTTAAATACCATGAAGCCGTGCCATTCAATATTTTTCTCATTTCCAAGATTAGCTTCCATTTCCGAATTGAGGCAGAGTTTACTGTCACCTTTTTTCGTTAATTCAAAGGCCTTGGATGGTTTCCAATTTCCTTCAGAATTAGGAGAAAGCTGGCTGGGGTAGCAGAATAAAATTCTGAAATTTTATAAGTAATAATTACCTAATTTATCTTTGTCCCTATTCTAAAA
The DNA here is from genome assembly GCA_036172955.1 of Meloidogyne arenaria. NCBI lineage: Eukaryota > Metazoa > Nematoda > Chromadorea > Rhabditida > Meloidogynidae > Meloidogyne > Meloidogyne arenaria. The sequence continues at coordinate 6,805,637 of JARQAB010000013.1, forward strand.
AAATTGACTGACTCCAAATATCTATCAAAATTAATTATTTACCCGCTACACCCAGCCAAATTATCAACCGGTAATTTATCAGCAATAATGTCCTTTTCCATAATTACTTTAACAGTACTTATAGGCTCGAAGATTTTATCATTAATTGAACAATTTGTTAAAAAAATACGAAAACAAAAAACCATTAAAATGGCTAATAATGCCTGTAAAGGCATTATAACCATTTTTTGAAAATTCTGAAAATTTAAAGAATTTTATTTCCTAGATTTAATCCTCGTTATAAATCTACCATGAGAACCGATAGAGAATATACCATATTACCTCTAATAGAATGCCCGGGTATTCTATTTTTCAAATACCTTCCAAAAGGGCATTTTACTCAGTTTTATTTAGAGATAGGAAAATTCTAAAATAAAATTTAAAGTCGAATTTGAAGTGAATAATTCAAGTTCAAAAATTAGCTGTTTTAGAATAATTTAAAAATCAAAAATTCGAGAATTAAGAAGGATTTTGAAGTTTAAGCAAGTGGGTTATGGGGGATTAAGGGGCGGATTATAGTTGATATTAAGGGTGATATTAGGATGTAAAAGGTTAAATTTATTCATTTATTATTAGTATAAAACTGCTAACACATAAATTTAAAAAATATTTTATCTAAAGCTAAACTAAAATGAAAACTAAAAATATGTGTTAACAGAAAATTTAATATTAGTATGCACATAAATAAATTCATTTATAAAATTAAAAAAAGGAAATCAACAGAAATATGATTCAACAGATAAACGATTAAATAGGTAGTTTATATGTAGATTTAAAAATTCATTACTTGGATGGAATAAATTAACTAAATTTTTTATAGTAGCTAAAACTTCATAATTTAAATTTATAATTTGAAATCTATTTTACCAATTTTGGTTTTAGTACCATTATATTTTAAGAAATAATGATAATGTTCTGGAAAATCTTAGATTATATATCAGTGCCGCTATATAATCGTTTATGTGACACTATATGAGTTTAACAGGAGATTTAAATTAAATGATTTTTAAAATTAAAAATTTATTTGCTAAAATTGTATAAAAATAGAAAATTAATTATTCTAGCACCAATATAAAATAAAAATTAAAAATGAGAGAAAATTAAAAATATAAAAATTAGAAAAAACGCAATCAACAGTGTGTGTGGCCAAGCAACAAAGTGTTGATGACTGTTTTATAAATTCAAAAAAATGCTTTTATAACTAAATAGCTAAATATTTACAAATTAATTAAATGAATAATCAGCTTCTAATTTTCTACTTAAATTTTAATATAAATTATTTAGTAGTTAATAATTAGATGAATAATCTAAACAATTTTTATTTAATTTCTGAATTTTACCTATAAAAAATAATTTTTTGTGATCAATTGGAAGCAAGAATATAATTGGAGACTTAATTTGAATTTAAGTCAATCAGTGCTTTATATTTCAAAATTAGAAAGTCTCATTTCAGACTGTAGATACCTGTAGGATAGTGTGAATTGGATTTTGAAAAAACAACCAAATAATAAAACTGAGAGCCAAATTCGGATAGGTAATTAAATTAGTGGGAATACGTATATAAAACGAGGGTATAAAAATTATATTAGACATAAATTTGGATGTATAGAATTCGAGCTTAAAATTATTTTTAATAAACAAGATTTAATTTACAAAATTTCTTTTAATTTTTGGTGTAAATCAGATACATTAAGTACGTCAAATTACAGACTTGCTCGGAAAAAAAGAAAATCTAAAAAAATATTTTTGTAAACAAAAAAATTGCCAAATAATTTTTAATTTTACAAACTATAAAAGAATATGTATTTTTAAAAAGTTGATATTTAACTTGAAAAGAAATTCTTTTATTTTAAAGACTCCCACTAAACATGGCACAGAGAAAATTGAGCGAAATTAAGCAACGGAAAAGCCCGACCATTTTGTACAAATTAAGTAAAAACTAAGAATATATGCTGCGAATATATGGGGGGGGGTGGCAGAACCGAACAGTACCTGAAAATTTTCCAATACCGAACTGGAGTCTTCGGTTAACCGAACCCGAGAAATAACCGGAAATCTTTGGTTCGATTTAAAACCGACCTCTATTTTTATGATGAAAAATCCGCTAATATTTGATTAAATTTTTTATATCGAATACCTATAATAATTTTTAGAAATATGTATATAATCTTGAACATATAACTTCTTAACCAAATTAAAAAAATTTTATTTTATATATCGAACAAAATAATGTTTAGAATTTAAAAAATTAAAATTGATGATTTTAACCGTTATAAATTACTTGAAAACAAGATTAATAAAAAACAATTTTCAATAAAATTCTTTTAGAACTAAATGTTTTGAAATGTCATATTTAAACGGTTTTAACTCCAGATCATTTCCAAAATTTGCTTCAACAAAACAACATAACAGTTCAACATATGGTTTATATGTGGCAAAATTATCCTTTAATAATATACCCTTACCTTAAAGAAATAATTGTTATAAAAATAATTTTAATTAAATATTTACCAATTTGTTTTCCATTTTGTGTAAAGAAAACATAAGGAGATTCTTCATTTAATTTATTAGTTGGAGGATAAACTAATCCACAACCGAAAATATCGTTATTATTCCAAGAAAGATTTGGAAGCTTAAAATCTTCATGATTCCCGATAATAATTTTAGCAATTTTAGCACAATATAAAATCGTTTCATTTGAAATACAATTTTTAAGACCAATACAAATATAGTTCTCATCTTTATTTAAATTTCCTTCAAATTTACTTTTAACTTCAAAATAATATAAATAATTAGAACAATTTTGTAGTTTTTTAAATGAATTTTCTGCAGAAACAGCACCTCTTTCATTACGTCCTAAAAATATTTACAAAAAAACAAAAGTCAAAAAGTAGACAATTTACTATGAAAAGCACGCTTGTAATAAATATATTTAATATTCTCATCACTAATTAAATTTATATATCCATTTCCATTAATACATTTACCAATAGGTTCGAATGTATTTATACAATTATTATCACAACATTGCCAATGATAATTAATTTCACTCCATTTATTTTTAATTTCAACAAAATTCTTTAAAAATTATTTAATAATTTTATTTTAATATAAACTAACCACATATTTACAAGACATATCGTTGAATTTTATTTTTAGATCGCTACTCATTTTGTCACGTAAGTTATTTGTCTTTTTTATATAAATTAAATTTTAATTTTTTAAATATTTTTATTTAATTAAAAACAATATTTCATCAAGAAAAAGGAAGAGAAAAAATTAGAATTATAAAATAATTACTTCCTATTCAATTGTATTGTAAAATTACCAAAATAGGTCTGAATTGTGGGCAATAGTCCACCACGCATCAATGTAAGATGCGTAAGTTATCTACTTCAATGCGTCAGTGGACAATCGGTCAGTGAGGTATATGGTAATTCTTGGGCTCGTACCCCACACTCTTTTTTCTGACCATTATTTCATTTTTTCTTACCTTTCTCACTTAGTTTTCATGAGGCAAGTATCGAAAATGATTATGTACCCTCTTGGACTAACCTATCTATGACTAGGAATTAGATTTTTAGGTTGTAAAACCCTTAAAATAGGAATATAAATAGGTACCACATTTAAATTTACAAAAATTCAAACAAAATAATTTAAATCAACTACACTTTATACCTCTATATTTACTGCACAAAAGGGAATAATAACCAAATAAACAACAGTGTTGTCGACAATATTATAATAGCTGAGTTCATCTAAAATATTTTTACGAAAGCAAGTCTTAAGATTTATATGGCATATGTTAGATATGTTCATCCTCTAATTTAAAAGACATATACTGTAATTCTAAACCCTGTCCCCTCTTTTCCTTATGAATGTACATAATGGTCAGATTTTCTCCTTATTCACTAATTCACTTGTGGTATATTCAAACATTATACAATTTTACTCAGCACGTTCATTTAGGGCAAGTCCGTTTTTCATGAATAAGTCCAAGCTATCTAGCCAAGCAACAAAGTTAAGTCGTATTTATTGATGAAAACGCGAAAATTCAGAAATTTTTCAGTTGTTCCATATTTTTAAATATAAATAAGAATGTGATGCTTTTAAACAGAATTTCATAATATTATACACAACCCAATGTTTCTAATTCTTTTTTTGATTAACTTAGTTTCCGGAGGCAAAAAAAGAATTTATGAATATAAAATTAATCTTCTCTTTATCTAGGTCTTGTTTGAATATGTTGAACGAATATATTGAAAAATTAGGAGTAAGAAAATCTGAGCATTCTGTATATTTTTAAGGAAAAAAGACGGGTGAAGGTTTTGAATTACCGGAATTACCTCAAAATTTTTTACTATTCAACACCTTCGTCTAAAAACTACGGAAGCTTTATTTTGGAGAAATTTTGGTAGAATTGTTAATAGAAATTGTGACGTATTTTCGACCCGATCCGGGGAAAATTGTGAAAACCCTACCAAACTTTTTTCACGACACGAGACATCACTGAATGGACTAATTTAATCGAAAATATCGAAAGAAAATCATTTCTTCCTCATGTTTTCTATGGAGATGAAAAAATGAGAAAAAATGCGTTATTAGCGACAATTTACATAAATTTTTGCCAAAAATAAAAAATAAATTTACACTCATCCACGAGTAGGTGACCGCGATAAATCTGAAAAAACTAAATTTTTAAACTGAATAATATATTTGGCCCTATACGCAAGTCTAATCGGTTTTTTCCTTCATTTTCTTGTCTTAGAATGTTCAATTTTTCCCTACAATTTTTATTTAATGATGCTTGCCGTAAAAGAATAGAAGAAAATGAAAAGGATTAACTTTAATTTACATGAAAATAAATAATCAAAGACTATATTTTTTTGCCCATGTGAGTCTCCTAATCATGGCTGCTCGCCAGTGATGTCAAAGTTCCAAAATTTCTCTGGAACTAGTTCCAGTTCCAGAACTAGGTTTTTAATTTTTGTAGTTCCAGTTCCAGTTACGGAACTCCATTTTTGAAATTCCTTAGTTCCAGTTCCAGTTCTGGAACTAGTTTCAAGCTAGTTTAGTTCAAGCTAGTTCTAACTCATCAAATACTCTGTCAATTAATCCTTCAGCTTAAATATGCCTTTAAGCTAGAGATAAGTCAAAAATGTCTTAGATTATTATCTCCCTTGTATATATCCCATTGTTCTCTATAGTCTATTACGATTAAAAAGGATTAAGAAAAAGGATTAAAACATTTTAAAAAGGATTAAAAATGATTAACTCCCATAATATATGGGGAGTTCAATATATGGGGAGATTTGTATGTGACATCGAGGGATCAAATGGGACATCGCTGGATATGGAGTCAAATGAATGGAGATAAGTGGATTTTAAGGTATCAAGGCGTATCACCTTATTAATATCCGAGGATTTAAGGAGATTGGAGGATAAACTGGAGGATTAAGAGGCCAAGCATTCACTTTTTCAGCGCCGCAGGCGAAAATTTTTAGAATATCTAAGGTCGTAGGCCAAAAAAATTCACTTTTTCAGCGACAATATTAACATATTAAAAGCGTTAATATCCCTTAAAACAATATTAAAAATCCCGTAAACTTCGTCGAAGGAATTTTGTCAAAAATATACCCCCAAGAACTAGTTGCAGAACTAGTTCCAAATCTAGTTCCAGACATTTACTAGTTCCGTAGTTCCAGTTCCAAGCTAGTTCCAGCATTTACTAGTTCTGTAGTTCTAGTTCCAAACTAGTTCCAGATAATCGTTAGTTCCGTAGTTCTAGTTCTGGAACTGGAACTAGAACTAACTATTCGCTTCAGCTCGTCGAGCTCTTTCGATTGACGTATATATTGACCAAATCTACATGAAAAATCCCTCGGCAAAATTTCGGGGTGGGTAGTTAAAGTAAATAAGTTACAGTAAATGAATACTTAGAGCGGGTATAACTACACTAAACATTTATTTCACTTACCAAGCGCTGTTCTGCAACTATTTGACCTGTACGATCAGCAATTTTAGTCTTCAACCCAAACACAGTAGCCTTTGGCTAAATTTAAATTATATTTATCTATAGAAATATACAATTTTATATTACTTCCATTTGTACTGTTTCGACTTTGACAGCCTCAATTCGAAAGAAGGTCCCGAGAAGGAAAAACGATGAAACGGAAGTAAAAAGAGATAAAATCTAAAAATATTTAAAAAGTCCATTAATCATAAAATTCCCAAGTTTAAGATTTTATTTTTCTTTTTTATATATATATTTGTTTAATTATTACCTTTCCCTTTGTCGCGACTGGTCGCGAAGTCGGAAATACAAACTTTTTATTTTTCCCATAATTTTTATTTATTTTCCATAAACATTTATTTATGTTAATACTTTTTATCTAATTTAATCTAAAGAATTTTTCCCATCCTTATTTTTATTTTATTCATATAAAACTTTGGCCTGTATATATAGGCTTATTCTTTTTCCTATTATGGTTCAGTTGTTCAGTTTTCCTATTACTGATCAGTTATGTTTTTTCCTTTTCTTTCCTTTGCTTCACAATAGCAATTTTAAGCCTACCTTACTTTAATATATTTTTGTTGTGAAAGAAATAAACTTTGACTGAAAACGAATTTATTTGTTTAACCTGAGAGAGATTAGATCCATCTCTCTGTCGCTGGATTCAGACTACCCTTTTTAAGACCTACCCTTATTAGAGAAATATTCCCATTTTTTCTCTACAGTCCTACCCAGATCGAACTTACTACCTACTTACTATTTTTACTCTTTTTTTTGTGAAATTATTACTCCTGTTATTTTTGTGTTTGATTCATATTTATATTTTCTTACTGATTTCGACATTTCCAAAGTTGTTTGACTTCTAACTATTATTATTCATACCAAAAATGTCCCTCCCGTTCAGAAACCAGATAAAAAGCCTATATCCGGAAATTATCGAAATTTTGGAAGCCAATAAAGCCTTTCCCGTCCCTCTTCGAAACCCGGGACAATCGGATCATATATACTTTTCCCAGATCCGTGCCTACCTCCGTGAATTGGATGTTACACTTTCCGAGGCTTCCGATAACCTAACCGACCTTTCTAATACTCATGACCAATGGATGGGCCTTCGCGAAAAAATGACTGGTACCGAACGCACCCACGACAATGAAGTTTATGATGAATTTACTAAAACCTGCCCTTACCCTTCCCTTATCGGAAAACTTAAAAAATATGTCCGATCATTGACTGCCCAAAAGAATGAACTAACCGCTATTTTGCCCGGAAATCATTCTAATACCCCTCCACCTACCGCTAACAATTCCTCTACCTCCTTGGCCCATCTTCCTAGAATGGCCTTACCGCAGTTTTCCGGGAATTGTGTTGAATTCCCCTCATTTTGGTCTACCTTCCAGGCTGCTGTCGGAGACTTACCTAACATTTCCGACTCCGTAAAACTGTCCTATCTTAAATCCTGCCTCCGTTCTGCTCCCTTAGCAGTTATTGAATCCTTCCCTCTTGTGGACCAATCTTATCCTCGGGCTGTCGAATTACTAAAACAGAAATATGAGAATCCTACCGAAATTTCCCGTTCCTTATGCCAATCGCTTAAACAACTACCAACAGTTAGAAAGGGCGAATATTTTTGCCGTGATTTATCTTCACTGGTTAATGAATTTGAAAGTTTAATTTGCCGATTTACTCAACAAGGAGAAAATACAGACAACATACATATTCAATTAGAAATCGAATCAAAACTTCCGACTTTCGTATTAGAGGAAATTTATAGAGCGAAAGAAAATAATCCTGCCTGGACAACAGAACTTTTAAAACAAAAATTGAAGGCCATACTAAAAAGAAAAGAAGATATCTCAGCCATGAACAACAGCCCTCCAAAACCGCAAGTTCAAATTTCCCCTCAAAATTTATACCCACCTAGAAATGACTCGCCTCCTTTACCTCAATCCTCATTAACCTTCCATACGCAGACAATGCGAAATTTTCCCACCAGACAGCCCAAGCTTCCCTGCTTATTTTGTAACGTCTTCGGCCATTTCTCCCCTTCCTGCCAACAATATCCTGACCTACATTCCCGCCTAAATAAACTCAGAGAATTACGGCGATGTTTTAGCTGTATGAAAGAAGGGCATAAATCTCCCCACTGCCAAATGCCCATGAAATGCTCTTCCTGTGGCGGCCCTCACCCTCGGGCCCTTTGCTCTCACCTAATATCCTCAAAACCTCAATTTACTACGAGGCCTCCCCTACCTTACCGCTATAACACTGCCAACGAAAATCCTCAACAATTCCAATATCCTACGAGAATGCCACATTTTACCCAGCCCCAGCCATCATTCAATGCTCATTTTGCCCAATCCAGGTCTGATACTAGACTTACTGAACCACCTCAGCCTCCTTCCTCTCTAAACAATTCAAATCCGAGTCAACAGACCTTTTGTTCCCAACTGATAACACCCCCAGTTAAAAACCTGCCCGAAAACCCTACCCTAAAGAAGAAAAGCTGCAACGACGTTAAATTATGCCCAATGCCTATTAATAACAACCATAATGTGAACTTGAAACAACGCACAGCTACAACAAAACCAAAAGCCTTGCGGGAGTGTCTGCCGAATATGCCAGCAGAAGGAATGGAATTAAATCCTCAACCAGTGAAGGTAAAAATAAAACCAAAAATGACTAATCCTCACCCTCTATTTTTACGCACAACTCTTCCTAATTGGTATGGTGGTTTGTGTTTTGCTTGCTCACTGGCCTACGTTCCCATCCACAGACTACCTGGACCCATACCATTATCCCGAACAAACTTCGTGATGCGCCACCCACCAACACCTTTGAACATGCTCAACTTCAACCTTAACAACAACGACTCCCCTTGTTGCAGCCAGCACTATTACCTTCACTGAAAGCCTGGCCTGGAGTGTCGCGACTGGTCGCGAAGTCGGAAATACAAACTTTTTATTTTTCCCATAATTTTTATTTATTTTCCATAAACATTTATTTATGTTAATACTTTTTATCTAATTTAATCTAAAGAATTTTTCCCATCCTTATTTTTATTTTATTCATATAAAACTTTGGCCTGTATATATAGGCTTATTCTTTTTCCTATTATGGTTCAGTTGTTCAGTTTTCCTATTACTGATCAGTTATGTTTTTTCCTTTTCTTTCCTTTGCTTCACAATAGCAATTTTAAGCCTACCTTACTTTAATATATTTTTGTTGTGAAAGAAATAAACTTTGACTGAAAACGAATTTATTTGTTTAACCTGAGAGAGATTAGATCCATCTCTCTGTCGCTGGATTCAGACTACCCTTTTTAAGACCTACCCTTATTAGAGAAATATTCCCATTTTTTCTCTACACCTTAAGATTTCCACAATAATATATTTTTTACACTAAAATTTCCTTCTCTTTCACTAAATACTTTTGACCTTCGTTCGATGTTGATTAATCACTCCTCTAAGCGTTCTTTTCACAATTCATCCTTTTTTATATAAAAACTGTGCTCCCTTCTCTAAAATCGTTCCATTTTTCAATTCTTTTTCTTATTTTTATATAAAAATTGGCTTTAATAAATAAATTATTTTTTTTGAATAAAAATTTTTGTTTGGCAAAAAGAAAAATTCGATAAATTTCAAAAGAAGAAATTTACAATTGAAACAAGTGGCGAGCACTGACAACAAAAAAAAACTACCTGCAACAATTAAAATTTATTTGGAGACAACAAAAATACTCAAATTTTTTTTAAAGTAATTATTTTAATTGGTGGATTGATTGAGCAACAATAATTGGAAAAAAAATTCAATTAGGAATATTGTTTGAACAAGGACAAAAGAGGTAAAATTTACTGTCCCTTCAAATAAAGAAAAATAAAAATTTTTTGAATTAAAATTACTTTAAAAATAAAAAGAAATTTTAAAAATGAGTAAACCGCTGAAACTCTTCACAAAAAGAGCTTCGGAAACGGTACAAACGCTACTTGAGCGTGAGGTTCCAAAAGAACCGGAAGATTCTGAACAGAATTCAGAATTTTTACTGGATGTTTGCGAAACACTCGATCAGTTAAATACTGAAATTGAAGAATTAGCAGAAGGCTATAACGATTTAAAAGAAGCAAACGCGAAGTGGATCTCGTTAATTCAAAGAGGGACGCAAACAGAAAAACAAACGCTCGAAAAAGCGTATGAAGAGGTAGCAGAAGACTACAATATTGAAGACCGTTTAAATGAAGCAGAAATAAAATTAAGAAGTTTAAAAGATTTAGAAAGGAAGCTAAAAACTGGGAAAAGAAAGGAAGAAAGAAGAGAAAAATCAATAATTAATTCTACAACACAGGCACATCAATCTCTTGGATTTAGTTTTAAGCCTCCGAGGCAAGAAATTGGGAAGTTCTCGGGTAGGCAGATAGACTGGCCTGAGTGGTGGCAAATATTCAACGCTACAGTACACGAGACTGACGGAAGTGAAGAAGTGAAACACGCGGTTCTCAAACAATGTGTACTAGGAGAAGCGAAATCACTTATAGAGGGATTAAAATTAAGTGATTATGAAGTAGCCATAGATTTACTCAAACAACGATATGGAAATGAAGAAGAATATACGAGGCATTTACATACTCAATTAGAAAGTTTAAAAATATGCCAAAACTTTAATGATTGTAAAAAATTCTCGTTAGATGTTGAAAGAATATGCCGCCTTTTGGAAAATAACGACCAGAACATTTCAGGCCAGGGAATTTGGATGAGCTTAGAAAAAAAGCTCACAATTCCAATTTTGCGCGAAATTCAGTCGAAGAAAGCGATTGTTAAAAATAATGGAGCTTTATGGGACACTGCAGCTTTCAGGAAAGCTCTGCGTGAAGTAATAGAGAAAGAGGAACTTGTCCTCTCCATTCACGCAAAATCAAATGAAAAAGTTGAAGAAAGGCAAAATACCCAAAAAAGCCAAAGAAACTTCCAAAATTTAAGAAGAAATAATGAAAAGGAAGTAACCAGAACATTCGCAAATACTGAAGCAAAAAATAAAAACTTTAATACACGCGCAAAATTTAACAAAAACAACAACAACCAAAACCAAAATAAGCCTGAAGGCGGGAGGAGATCCCCAATATACCCTTGTATATTTTGTGGAAGAAAAGGACATTGGGGGGATGAATGCAGACAAACTAGCACCGCGAAGGATCGCCGGCAAAAATTAATAGAACTAAAAAGATGTATTTTTTGCATAAAGCCAGAGCACATGGGGAATTGTAGAAGACCTATCAGATGCTTCCACTGTCAAGAAAGACACAATACGGCTCTTTGCGAAAGAACTTATAAGGAAAATAACATTAAAATTGAAGGAAATGTTTTACAAAATTTAGCCCTTCTACAAAAACCGCGGCAAAAAAGAATTTTACTGTGTCGCGAAGCTATGATATTCAATCCGTCTAGTCCCGAAAAAAGGACGACAGGAATGGTATTTATCGATTGTGGATCCCAAAGATCTTACATTCGAAAAGGAATAGCGCAAAAATTAGGCCTGCGTACTTCTCAAAAAGAGGTACAAAGGATCCAACCTTTTCCTGCAAACCGATCCCCGGTAATCGAATTCCAGGCAGAAATATTTAGACTAGGGATAGAAAAATGCAGAAACGGGCAAATGTTCGTAGAAGTAGGGCAGCTGGATAATTTACACAGCTTGGTCACCCAAATGCCTGTGGTTTTAGCTCCCGAAGATGAACGCGAATTGGATCTAAAATCCAACAAAATACCGCATTCAGTAGTCGAGCCGGATGTCTTGCTAGGTGTTGAATATTTCTTCGAATTAAACATAATTCGAAAGAAAAAATTAAATTGCGGACTTTGGCTGGCAGACAGTGCGCTTGGCCCGGTAATAGGAGGAAAAGGGCAAATTACCAATAGTAAAGCTTTTCCTCCTATTGATCGTTCTAATGTAGTGATTACTGAAGAAAACGACTATGGAAATGAAACATTAGGAGATAAAATAGATAAAATGTATTCGCTTGACGGAATTGGCATAGGCGACGCGACCAATCAAAAATTGGACGAAAAAATAAGAAATGAATTTGAAGCTAAATTAACGTTCCAAAATGGACGTTACGAAGCTGGTTGGTTGTGGAAAGACCCATGCCCAAAATTACCAAGCAATTACCGCATGGCCAAAGCAATGCTCTTAAATCAAATAGAAGAAAAGCAAAAGAAAAATCCGCATCATTTAGCGCTTTATGAACAAACCTTTGCGGACCAAGTGGAAAAAGGTATTATCGAAGAAATACCTAGGAATCAAGATGATGGTGGACAAATTCACTATCTGACGCATTTCCCGGTTGTAAGAGAAGATAAAACTTTTACCAAATTCCGGATTGTTTTTAATGCAAGCGGAAAAAGCCGGAAGGACAATCCCTCTCTTAATGAGTGTCTACACCAAGGTCCCGTGACAATACAAGACTTATGCGGGTTGCTTATGCGATGTCGTCTGCCCACGTATTTGATAGCTGGCGATTTACAAGCAGCTTTTTTGCAAATAAGCTTGCGTCCAGAAGATCGAAATTGCGTTAGATTTTTGTGGGTGAAGGACGTTAAAAAACCAGCGTCGTCACAAAATGACGAGGATTTAAAAATATTCCGTTACGCCAGAGTCACGTTTGGCGTGAATTGTTCTCCCTCCATTTTAGGAATGACAGTAGACTATCATTTGGCAAAATATGATAGTTCAACTGCTAATAAATTAAAAAAGGCAGGTTACGTCGACAATTTCCTGATCGGAGCAGAAGAAAAATCGGAAGTTGAAAAAGATATTTTGGAAGCGCGAAAAATATTTCAAGAAGCCGGATGGAACTTTCGCGAAATTTTTACTAACGCGACCAAACAATTGAATGCCATACCTGTTGAAAAGCTTCCAATAGAAGCTAGAACGACTAATTTGCATTCTAGCGCTAAGCAAAAAATACTGGGAATAATTTGGGACACATTCTATGATGCTTTATCTTTAAAACTCCCTATACCAAAAATGACTGAAGAAAAGCAATGGACAAAAAGAAAAGTCCTAGCAACTATCGCTGAATGTTTTGACCCTTGCGGCCTTGTTTCGCCTGCTCTTCTAAAAGGGAAATGGCTATTGCAAAAATTATGGGAAGCAAAACTTCCTTGGGACAATGATTTACCCGAGGATTTAAAAATTGAATGGGAAGAAATTGCGACCGAATATTTGAACTGTAGCATTATTAAAATCCCCAGAAGAGTGATCTCGTGGAAATTAACGAAAGTAACAAATTTCCAATTATGCGCATTTTCCGATGCTTCAGACAAAGCATTAGGATTCACGATTTATCTCCGCTCTCAAAAAGATGTGGAAATAGAATCGACTCTAATTTTTGCTAAAAGCCGAGTAAAGCCTAAAGCACAAATTGGCAAATGCGAAGCAAAATTAACCATTCCCAGAATGGAACTCCATGCAGCCTTAATAGCTACTAAAGCGCTGGAATATGTCGAAAATATGCTCGATATAAAAATTAATAAAAAGATGCTGTGGACTGACTCTCAAACAGTCATCCACTGGCTAAAAAGTCCCTCGGAACAAGAACCATTCATTGAAAGACGTTTGAGGCCTATTCGAAAAAATATAGTCAAATACATTCGAACCGACGAAAATCCGGCGGATATGACGAGTAGGGGAATTTCTCCAAGCGAATTGGCCAACAATGTTCTATGGTTTAAAGGCCCAGAATTCCTTCATGAAGACGAAGCAAATTGGCCTAAAACTGAGATCGAATATGTGCCAGGGGAGAGGATCGAAAAATTTAATCCTCAACCTTTCCACGAAATGTGTCTTTCGTCGATAGAAAAAGCACAATTAATAGAGCACAATCGATTTTCAAAAATAAATAAATTAAAAACAACATTAATTTTTGTATTCCGAGCGTTAAAACAAATTTGCCTGAAAAAAGAAAATATAAATATTAAAAATGAGTTCTTATTAAAATTAAAAGAAACGATGGCCAATTCACAAGTAATAATTAAACCAGAAGAGATGAAATTGGCTGAAATATTTTTATTAAAAGAAGCTCAAAAACTACACCCTCCTTCTGAAGATACAAAACAAAATTTATTATTATTTAAAGATTCAGAAAATTTATGGAGAAGTAAAGGAAGAATTGAATTAGGCAATCTTGATGAGGAAACAAAATTTCCTATATGGTTGCCTAAGAATGCCATAGTAACTGAATTAATAATAATGGAAGTCCATGAAAAAATGGCACATGCAGGAACCAACACAATCTTGGCCTGTTTAAGATTAAAATATTGGATATCTAGGAAAAAAGTTCAGGATGTAACCAAGAAGTGCCAGATCTGTAAGAAATTCTGGATAAAGTCCTACGCACAACCAGAATTTCCTACATTGCCTGCAGTTAGAGTCAACCAATTTCGACCCTTTATGCACACTGCGGTTGATTATTTTGGACCTCTAATTGTGAAGCAAACAAATGGCGAAAAAATAAAAAGATGGATAGCCGTCTATACATGTACAAGCACTAGAGCCATCCATCTCGAAATAGCTGAAGACCTATCCGCCCAAGCCTTTTTACAAACTTTCAGAAGATTTATGTCTCAAAGAAAAAAGCCAGTGCTGATGATTTCCGATAACGGCACAAATTTTAAAGCCGCGGAAAAAACTTTACAAATGATTTGGAAGGAAGTAAAAATTCAAAAATTTTCTTCTGATCACGAAATAAAATGGATATTCGTGACTGAAAGAGCTCCCTGGAAAAATGGACTGGTAGAAAGGATGGTGGGACTAGTCAAATATTCTTTAAAAAGAACAGTTGGAAAAAGACTGTTAGAAGAAGAAGAATTTCGCACATTAATTAGCGAAGTACAAAATGTGGTAAATTCCAGGCCACTTAATTTTATTCCAGACTCGGAGCACATAATTCCCCTCCGACCAGTGGATTTTCTAATTCCATATGAAGAAGGTAATTCTGAATTTCCTCATTTGCCAAAAGCAGATTTGGAAGACCCAGATTATCGACCTCAAAAAATGACTAATAAAGAAGAATTAGTCGAGGAAATAAGGAAAGCGTCCGACCGAATAAATAAATTCTGGGAAATTTGGACAGCCGAATATTTGCTGGCACTGAGAGAGAGAAAAAATAATATTAAAAAGTGCCCCTCCGCAGAAAATCCCCCGAAGGTGGGAGATATTGTTATCATCCGAGATGAGGAGACAAAAAATCGCGGAGTGTGGAAATTGGGCAAAATTGAAAAATTACTTCCGGGTGAACGAACAGCGGTAGTAAAAACGGGTAGAGGAACTACCCGCCGCGCAGTCAACGATCTCTTTCCCTTTGAAGTAGACGAAAATGAAAAAATAATCCCAGAGAAATCTGAGGAAAATGAGAATGAAAATAAAAATAATTCTTTAAAATTGAAAAATAAAAATAGAAAAATTACTAATAAAGAAATTTGTCAATGTAATTTAATCATTTTCAGGGAAATGGAAGACGAACATGTTTCTGATCTCTCTTTGGATTATGAAGAAGAAAAATTGAAAAATCAAAGTAATGGAAGTATTGACAAAGATGAAGAGCCACCAAAAAAGCAAGTTAAACAAAATTTTGATGATCGACTACAATCTTTTGTGAAGAAAATACAGAAACAGAAGGAATCGGAAAATAAAATGATTCGGAAACAGCCAGGTTCAGGTTTAATAAACTTAAATAAAACAAAACAGCGGAACTGTTTTGAAGGTAAAAATCAAGAGGGTACCAGTACGTCCCGCTTAATGAAGTTCCAACAACAAAATTGTTCGGAACCTAAAAATGAAGTAAAGAAGGCCGAAGCCAAAGGAAAGGACCTCTCCAAAAGAGAAGTCAAAAATGGAAAGCTCGTTCTGAATTTCGGCTGGGCTTTAATTAATGGTTGCCTACCTGGAGCGAACAGTCACAAAAGATGTTCTCAGCTAACACTTAGTAACGTAGTCGACATCGCAAGGAAGGACTCAGAAGAAGTAAAAAGGAATTATCCACGTCTGCAGAATAAGCCCGTGCAGTCCTTGATCCAATTACTTCTGTGTTTCTTTACACTAATGAAAATGAGAAAAGACTGGTGGAAGAAGAAAAATAATAAAACAACGTCTTTTGAAGCGGGAATTGAATTTATTGATGAAGTATTGAATGCAAAGAAGCCCGCCCAGATAATCACGGCCATAGAAAAGAAAAGAAGTATAAATTTAGAAAGAGGTTGGCACCCTAGGGATTTAAAGCCAGCATTAGCTCTTTGGAAAGCTGCTTGTGAGCTAGCGGAAGAGGCATTTTCAAATAAACCTTGGCTCCCGATTAGCTTAAGAGGGCAAGAAAATCCAACTGAAGAAGAAAGCTATGGATTATTTTTAAAAATAGCGGAGCATGCTGAAAAAGCGCTCACATTTATGAGAATTGTTGAATATTACCCACGAGCCACACCAATATTCGAAGAGGTAATAATAGTGGGTGATAACAACGCAAAAATGGTAGCCGAATTTTTCCCTCAAAGTTTTTGCGCCGCACCAATAGCAGCGAATGAAGTGAAATATTTATTTAATGACTACTTACCGCTCAATCCAGCTCCTTATTTCACAACAATAATTTGGATCGGCGGAGAAGTTATTGATGAAGGAGGACACCCTGAAGCTCTCAAAGCTCAATTAGAACCGCTTTGGAAAAAACTTGAATGCTTTAGTGGAACAGTCTATATTTTGCCACCGCCATATAAGCCAAGAGAAGTTGATTATTGGCAAAAAATTGTTGAAAATCTCAAAAAGGAGAGAAAAGAAAAAAGAGGTACGAAATACCTGGAAATAGAAACTGGCAGTTCAGAAGCCTTAAAGAAGAATTTAGTAAATGAAGAAGGAAAAATAACTAAAGAAGGGATAGAAGAAGTTGTGCGAAAATTAAGGGCAGCTGATACTCGATTAGAACGACAACAAAATGCTCCTCCTGTTGTCGAAGAAGAAGATGAATCCGACACTGAAATAAAAGAAGAAAGAGTCGAAAATAATTATAATCCAAGAAGAACCGTCTACGTACGTCGGTCGGATAATCAACAAAGAGTGACGTCGTACGCCGAGGCGAGGACATTATATTAGAAATATGAGCCCCATCAGAAATGGAGGAAGACCGAATATAATTAATCGGCTCTCATATGTTTCAATGAATTTGGTTATGCTTGGACTCGCACTTCTATCCTGCTTACCTGGCGTACAAACAGGTCATCCCACGGTACATTGTGACGAATTGTTTGTGAAAGAACGACAAATGATTAAAGATGTCCGAATTTCGGTTTACAGGCCAAATGACGTCACCCAAGAAGTTCTGGGATTTCATTGCCTCAAGGTAATCGAAAAAATGACTTACTATTTGAATTGGTTAGGTTACAAAATAATCTCTCCTATTCAGAGAATGGAAATTGGAGTGACGAGAGAAGAATGCCTAAAAATGATTCACTTGGAAAAATGTTTTACTGGCACTGAGCAAAAAATGGAAGGACCGGATTCCTCAAAAAGGACATCCAACTTGCTCAACCCAGAATTCTCGTATTTCTCGGGCGGAAAAGAAGCTACTGTAATCAATTGTTTTTTAACCAAAATACATATATATTTTTCCCCCAATCAGGAAACTATGGAATCACCTTTACTTGATTTGGGACACTGCCGTTTAAAAGATAAGGCATGTCTTTTGGATGATCAATCTATGCTCATATGGAACTCCCCTACCGATGAGCAGCTGTGCAATTACGTGAAGATGCAAAAAGTCGAAGGATCGATGTACGATAATTGGTTTATGTCAAAAGACCAAACCTTTTCATTAAGCATCACTAACCCTCAAAATTTTAGGGACTGTGGAAAAGAAATGATCAAAACGGACCAGTTATATGCTCTCACGATGGTAGAGTATCAAAAATATTTCGAAATGGCCAAAAGCCAACCGAAGCGTTCACTTAATGGTAATGAAAATTTAGAAAATTATTCAGATGGGACCGTTCACGTTTCCCAATTTTCAGCGGGGGAGACTGCCCAGAGACTGACTAGTGAAATTCTATTGAAGAGGGCCTACAATCACCTTGCCAAAGTAATGTGTCAACAACAGTCGGAACTGAGCTTTCTTACTTCCTTGGATGCCACTATGATCGCTCGACAACGACTTTTGAATCCTTACTTAGAAGCAAATTGGGTAGCAGAAGAAAACAACCAGGTATGGTTGGAAGTTTGGTCTTGTTACCCCATAGATTGGCTAAAAATAAAAATTAGGCCTACTGGGAAAGAATGTTCAAAAAACATTCCAATAAATGTCACACTAGATGAAGGGAAGAGTAAATTGATGTTCTTGGACCCGTTAAAACTAATCATTAGAGCCGAGTCTGAAAAGGGAGCTTGCTCAAAATATGGCAAGCAAAAAATAAAAATACGAGAGGCGATATACATAGTGGACCAAAAAGCGGGAACATTAGAAAGAATTCCTGAAGAAAATATAATAACCACCCCAAAAGGGTTGGAATGGTCCCAAAAGCCGCCAAAACTCGATGCAAAAACATTTAAAGGGCATATTCTTACGAAATTAAGTAACCCTGAAAAATTAATGCTTGAGGCCTTTAAAGAATTTAGTCTGAGCCGGGATAGTAAGAAAAATGAATTAATCACGAACAATGAATTCGATGCAAAAATAGGCAATCCAACTTTGAGCTTTTGGCCTTTCCAAGAGATGTGGGAGGAAATTAAACAAAAAATGGTCCTCAGTGTGTGCCTCATTTGGGTTCTTATTTGGATATACAAAACCATTTTCTTTCTATATAAATTATGGAAAGTAGTCAATCGGCCAGATAAATCCATAAAAAATATACGAAAAATATTTTTAAAAAATGAATTTGAGGAAGCAGTCTCGTCGTCGACACAACAGCAGCAGGCCACAGAGTCAAATCTTGCGCGCTTTGGGAGTGTTTCGACTTTGACAGCCTCAATTCGAAAGAAGGTCCCGAGAAGGAAAAACGATGAAACGGAAGTAAAAAGAGATAAAATCTAAAAATATTTAAAAAGTCCATTAATCATAAAATTCCCAAGTTTAAGATTTTATTTTTCTTTTTATATATATATTTGTTTAATTATTACCTTTCCCTTAAGATTTCCACAATAATATATTTTTTACACTAAAATTTCCTTCTCTTTCACTAAATACTTTTGACCTTCGTTCGATGTTGATTAATCACTCCTCTAAGCGTTCTTTTCACAATTCATCCTTTTTTATATAAAAACTGTGCTCCCTTCTCTAAAATCGTTCCATTTTTCAATTCTTTTTCTTATTTTTATATAAAAATTGGCTTTAATAAATAAATTATTTTTTTTGAATAAAAATTTTTGTTTGGCAAAAAGAAAAATTCGATAAATTTCAAAAGAAGAAATTTACAATTGAAACAGTACACATATTGTAACATTATACGTCATTTTAACAATTACATGCATTAATTCAACAAAAAGCTGAAAATTAGATTAATTATTAGTTCTAAATAACTAATCAAGTATACTAAAAGTTACTAAACTCAAGGCATACTGCAGTATGTCTTGCAGAGATGTGCGAGACTCTTGATTGGTCTTGGGGTTAAGTCTTGGTCGGTCTTTCTTCCAAAAAAATCTCTTTTTAGCACTTTAATGTACGATTTTCTAGCCTAGAGAGTGTACTAAGCAAGTTTCGACTGTATTCAGATATGGACTAGTAAAATATTAATGACAAAAATATATTTAAATTATTTCCCTACCGAAAGTTGTTGATTATCAGGTACACTATTTACTATTACAATTTCACGTCTAATTTCCTCAATTGCTTTTTTTGGCTAAAATTAAAAAAATAAAAACCCAATTTTATTGGCATTTGTTCTTATTAGTTTTTATTTCGAATTTTTGTTTTTTGACTTTATTGCGAACGATATTATTCGGTAGGGGACACTTCAGTCCCGGGACGTTTCAGTCCCGAGCTCTATAACTCGAGAAGGTTCAAGTATTTTTTGGAACTCTTGGTATCGTTGGATAGAGGATTAATTAAGCTACAAAATAAGCTATTGATTGAAAAATTTGATAGTCAGGTACCAAAGTTATGATCAAAAAACATGCAAAAAAATGACTTTTTAAAAAAATGGCGGTTTTTTGATAATAACTTTATTATCAGTTGATAAAATTATTTTATCTTTGGTATCATTTTGTAGAGAATTTAATCCTCTATCCAATGATACTAAAAGTTCAATAAATTACTTCCAAATTCCCGAGTTACAAGCTCGGGACTGAAATGGCCAGGGACTGAAGTGGGACGTTCCGATATTATTTGTCTAGTTCATAGGTGATAATCTGAAGTTTTTGAGCTCTACGTTTTTTACTTAAAATATGCAAAATATGTGAAGTCTTCCAAATGGCAAAGAACGAAAATTTTCGGTAATTCTTCGGTTCGTACCCTTATCCTTTTTCCTTCCTCAAAGTGTTAAAAAGGTCAGTCATTCTTTTGCTATAGAAATCGTCGAGCTGTGTCGAAGCACAACAAAATCAAAAAAATCCGACCTGATTTGACCCAAATACAGACCCCTGAAAATTGAACAACCATAGGGGCGAAAAACCATGGCACGTAAATCTATGAAAATGATAGCTCATTCGGAATAGCTCTTCGAGCTGCGTCGAATGACACCAAAATCAACGCGATTGGACAAGATTTGACAAAGTTATGACATAAGTCGCCGACTCGGTTAGGTCTACTTCATGTCATATCTTAGTCAAATCTGGTTCAAGCACTTTGATTTTGGTGTCATTCGACTCAGCTCGACGAGCTCTTTCGAAAGAGCTATCATTTGGATAAAATTGTTTTATTCCAAAAAATCGCCCCTGTGGTTGTTCAATTTTCAGGGGTCTGTATGTTGATCAAATCAAGTCGGATTTTTTTTTTGATTTTGGTGTCATTTGACACAGCTCGACGATTTCTATAGCATAAGACTGACTGACCATTTTTTAACACTTTGAGGAAGGAAAAACGAGGGGGGGGGTACGAACCGAGAATTACCAAATTTTCCAAAACTTGATTCTATGAATCAACCAAGATTCAAGAAAAATTAGACTCAAAAGGACTCAAAAAGTAGAATTACAACACATACAATAATTTATTTGTTATTTTAGAGGATATGCTCCACAATTTTATTAATATGTATATAATTTTTATTAATAAAACTTTCACCTCAAGAGTTGGAACATTAATTTTATGGGCTTTCAAATCATTAATAATAACATTGATTTCATTTTTTTGCATTTGAGGCTGTAAATAATTTTTTGAATGATGGGTTTTAATTAAATGCTTAATTTAAAAACGCTTAACCCCATTTATTCCACCTTATAAGATTATAAAGAATTGTAAATGTTTCAATTATAATGTCTAAAAACGAATGAGACAATACATATAATGATAAAAATTTCCTAAATTCACTTTTGACATTTTCCCAAATTAATAGAAATTTAATTCTAATAGCCAAACATGATTGAGAAAAATTTTGAGAATATGCCGAAATTTAAGGAATTATTTATTCAATGACTAATCCCTCAATTTTAACATTAACTTACAACTGGATATTGTGTCGTCATATTACTTGTACTTTCAGTAAGCTCATCACCAGAATCATCAGAACTATCACCCGCTTCTTCAACAAAAAGTTGTTTAATATCAGTCAAAATAGCAGGTTCCCGACAACGAGGACAATCTTTTGACTAAAAATGTTAAAAATAGAAGTCGAAAATTAAATTTCCTCACTCCTTCATTAATCCATCTAGAAACACATTCATGATGGAATGTGTGATTACAATTTTTTAAAGTATAAACATTTTCAGAACGCAAACGAAATTGACAAACAGTACAACGACCAAATTTGTAATAAACCATTTTTAGATTCTAAAAAATTAATTTAAAAATTGCAAAAATAAAAGAAACAATAGTGCGAATTTGGAAAAGACTAAACAATAAACAATACTAAGAAAAAATACAAATAATTGAACAGTTTTTAATAGAATTTGCTTTAAAGAAAGCAAAATTCTTCATTGAAATATTCAAGTTTGACCACATAATTATTTATTTTTCAAATACTATAGCAGGGAAAACCTCAACTAACGGAGAAAAAGTTTTTTTTAATATTTGCTCACTACTCCCTTCGTGCCTTGGATTATTTACATATTATTTCTCATCATGACATTTGTCTATAGTTTTACTGTAAATTCAAAGTTCCAAACATTATATCATAAATATATAGGTCAAATTATCTTTGTTTAATAAAACATTTTATTTTAAATATGTGCTTTAGGTAAAAATGAGTAAATAAAAAATATAAATATATTTTAATAGTATTTTAGTTCAGGCAAAAGTAAAGGAGGAAAGGTCATAAATAAGAGCAGTAAAAAATATTTTTTATTGAAAAGCTTAACCTTTCTTTTAAGCTATAAATTTGTGTACATATTCAACTTGACCCGCCCTTCATATCACTCATATAAATATTTGTATTTTTCATAATTTGTCTCATTTAGAGCCTTATTTTAAATTTTTCTTTTTTCTGGCTAAATAATTTTCTGAGAGAATATTCTGATTATTATTCTCATTATTTTTTGTGTTAGAATCGAAAAACCTAATTAAAGAATATTTTTTCCGATTTGAAATATGAATTTGGAAAATTAAACATTTTGCATTTTCTGTCCAAATTTGTTGAATAAATTTTAATATATTGATCAAAAACAATCTAAAATTCCCAATTAATTTTCAGGAGATAATTTTTAAAAAATAAATAATGAAAACACCAAAACAAATAGAAGAATGGTCATTCTCCACTATCAATTCTGATAATATCGAGAATGATTCAGATAAAATTGGAGATGAAACACTTGTAGAAGAAGAATATTTAAAAGATTTAAAGGATATTTTGGAAGAAGAAGATGATAATCTTACAGAAAAAAGTTTTAGTAATATTTTGGAAACATCAAGTATTGATGGTTTGTCAACTACTTGTAGTTCTTTTTGTTCATCACAAAATATGAATGAAAGTTTAAAACGACGTGTGGAGAAATTAGAGGTTAAAAATTCGAAAAGTTAAGCACGTTGTAGGACACTTTACTTGTAAAATTCTTCCACATTAAAAATAGATTTTCTCTTTACCCGAAAGATGACACATGATGCTCGATCATTGCAGTGTCACTCAAGTTATAAATGTCAAAACTTGACATTTCTAAATTGACTCAGAAATTCATAAAAACATCATCATTTATAATTATATGAATGATTTACAGTAAAAATTTTTATTAGAAATTTTTTAAAAAGGTCTGGTTCCAGCCGGAACCAAAAAATTAGATCCAGATCCGGTCAAAATTCCGGTTTCAGTCAAATTTGCGGTTTGGGCGAAACACTAGCACTAGTGTCCAAGCATTGGGTTCTATCCTCTTACTGTTCAATTTTTCTGCACGAAGGTGTCGTACAACACGTGAGATCTGGCTGAATTTGCATAAATTTAGAAATTATTTATATTCTAGAATAAAATGACAAAGAAAAATTTGTTACTGAAGGAACGTGATTTTGATCTTGAAAAGGCAAGTTTTCTTATACTTTTTCCCTTTCTTATTCACTCGAAACTAGCCGAAATCCAAAAAATTTAATTATTTTACTGGTATCTGTTATTATCTACAAATATTCGGATTTCCTACTTTATAAATATTTAAGCTTTTTCAAGTGTAACTACTGCATATTTATTATATTTGCACCAAAAATCTTACTAAATTCAAATATATATTTTCAGGGAATCCAAAAACTCAGTTCTCAACATGAAAAAGACATTAAAAATTTAAAACAAAATTTTCTAAAATTAATTGAAGAGAATAATAAAAAATTAAAATATGAAAACGATATTTCTCTGAAGCAAAAAGACGAGAAAATTAATTTTTTGGAAGAAGAAATTATAAAGGTGAACAATTAAAATTATTAGAACAATACGTTTTTAGAGAAATGTTTGGGAAAATCTATATTATAATATTTTGACAAAAAATTCTGTCCTCAATGTATTTATATTTTTTATTTCGTTTCATTCAAAAATTTTGTTCCTAAACCAAGTAAAATGAGCTAAAACATTTTAATATATCAAGTAAACGATCTTAATATATGTATTTTAGAAAATTGAAAAAGTAAATTGTGACAATGAAATTAAATTTAAACAATTAATTAATGAAAATAATCAGAAAGAGGAAAAAATAAATTCTTTGGAGGAACAAATTAAAAAGGTAATTAATTATGATTTTTTTGGTACTCGTTGCTTATTGCTAGTACGCTTATCAAGTTCGCTATGATAAGTGGTTTGGGAGCAATTTTCCTACGGATCAAGTTCATTAAAGTGGATCTTTTTCTAGCAAAAACACTTTAATCTGCTCTTTCGTTTATCTATTTTTTAGGAAATCGATGAACTCAATTCTAAGCATGAAAATAAAATTGAAGAAATTAAACAAAATTTCCAACAAATAATTGAAGAAAATATTCAACAATTGAAAGCTGAAAATGATATTTCTTTACAGCAAAAGGATGTGAAAATAAATTCTTTGGAGAATGAAATTAAAGAGGTAAATTAAATTGGTTTTTTAGAAAAAATACATAGTCTCATGGCACGAGTTTTTGTGCCATAACTTGTTTCATTAATATTAATGAAAATTCAATGTTACTTTTCCGATTTCCCTACCAGTAACTTTTTTTTTGGCAATTTTTCGTATCTCCCTTTGATTTAATAGGAGATGGCTTTTCTTGTCTGCATGACTTGTTCTACTTTTGGTTTAATTGTCGGGGTATTTGTAATTTGAGACACAAATAGGTGCGGGAGGGAGGGGGTGGTACATGAAAAAATCATTTTATTTTAATTAAGCATTTTTTTATTTTTTCGTTTCAATTAAATACAAACGTAAGGAATTTTCAGGAGACCCAAGAATTCATATTCAACTTATAAAAGAAATAAAAATTTTTTTAACAATTTTAGAAAATTCAAGGAATAAATGCTGATAATGAGAATAAAATTGGAAAAATAAAGTCAGAACATGAAAATGAAATTAAAATTTTGAAACAAAATATTCAACAATTAAGAACTGGAAATGATCAGAAAGAACAAAAAATTAATTCTTTGGAAGGACAAATTAGAAGGGTAAATAATTTATTTAATATTAAAAATATTTTTAAATTAATTTATTAAAAAGGCAAATGATTTATCTGAAAACAAAATCACTGATTTAACAATTAAATTGAATAATATGTGTTATAAATTTGTGGTTAGTTTGTAATTAAATATAAAAATTAAATAATTTTTTAAAAGAATTTTGTTAGAGTTAAAAATAAATGGAAAGAAATTTCCGACATTTGTTGTACAAATAAATGTATAAATACATACAAACCTATTGGTAAATGTATTAAAGGAAATGGATTTGTAAATATAATTAATGATGAAAATATTAAATATTTGGTGGGAAATGGAGGTAAATTATTGAATTTTTTGAATTAAAAAGATTATTTTTAGGTTATAATAATTATGTTCGTGTTTATGCAGAAAATTCATTCAAAAAGCCACAAAATTGTTTTAATTATACTTTATATTATTTTGAGGTTAAATGTAAATTTGAAGGAGAGTTGGGTGCAAATGTATGTTGGACGAATATTGGTCTTAAAAATTTGTGTACTAACAAACACATCTGGTATTCTGCAATGGCAAATACCATTCATAAAGAGAATGAAAATACATTTAAACTTGAAAATATTTCTTGGATTGATAATGATATTTTTGGTTGTGGATTAGTTTACCCTCCAAATAATAAAATGAATGAATTTCCTTATATTTTCTTTACACAAAATGGAGAACAAATTGGTAAATATTTAATTAAAAATATTTTTTACAAAATTATTTTTATAGGTAAGGGTGTATTAATAAAGGATAATTTCGACTTATATAAACCATATGTTTACTTGAATGGTTGTTCAATTGGAGCAAATTTTGGGAACATTTTGGAGTCAAAACCATTTAAATATGACATTTTAAAACATTTAATTCTCAAAGAATTTTATTGAAAACGATATTTTAAATTAATTTATTTTGATCATATGTATTCGTTTTGATTTAATTAAAATAACCAATTTGTTTTGAAATTTTAAATAAATTATTTTATTCTTAATTTGTTAAATAAGAACTATTTGGGCTACATTGACTAACAAGGTTAATAACATGTTGTAGTCTTCTGACGTTTAAATTTTTACAATAAATATGCAAAATTCATTAAAGAAATTTTTTCAAATTCCATTTTTAACATTTTTTAGTCAAAAACTTGTCCCACTTGCAGAGTCCCTGCTATTTTAGCTGATATTAAACAACTTTTTGTCGAAGAAGCAGGTGATAGTTCTGACGATTCTGGTGATGAATTTACTCAAAGTTCAAGTAATATGACTACAAAAAATCTGACTGTAAGTTAATAATAAATTAAAGTTACATATTTCACTCAAAACTTTACCAAATTCATTAAATTTTGCGTTATATTTAAATTATAACTTCTTGAAAGACCAAATCTTACTAAAAAAATTTACCTTGAAAATTAATTAAAAGAAAAGGATAAAATTTATTTTCTTAAATATTATTTTCAGAAAATTTTAAAAATGAATTCTAAATATGAAAAAGAAATTGAAGAAATAAAACAAAATTTTCAAAAATTAAAAGCAGAAAATGATGTTTGTTTAAAGCAAAAGGATGAGAAAATTAAGTCTTTGGAAGAAGATATTAAAAAGGTAAAAAATTTTAATTACTACATATGGATCAGAGCTCGACGAAAATTTTCGTTTCGTCTTTCGTGATTTTCGTGGATTTTTTTTATGATTTTTGTTTCGTTTCGTAAACTACATTTTTAGACGAAAGAAGTACGAAAAACTTTTTTATTTGATCACAATTTCAATTCAGAAGGAAGAAAATATAAACTAAAAAATTTAAATAGGATATTACAATTAAAGTTTATAACCCAGACCAAGAGTTTTGATAGAATTGTATTTCCGGCATCTTGAGCAGGAATTTATTTTCCATTCTGAAAAATAAATCCACGTGATGGTGGAAATAAAATTTGAGTTAGGGATCTGGGTTTGCCGGAGACTCCGTTCATCTTTACTATATTATTAATGAAAAATTTAAGTATTTAATGTTTATGTAGAGAATTTTTTGTTAGATTTTAAATCGAAACTAATTATAATTTATTTTTTAAAAGGCAAATAATTTATTTGGAGAAACGATTGGCGATTTAATTAAACTAAACAATTTGAATTGTGTGGTTAGTTTATAAGTAAACAAGCTATTAATCTATTTTTTAAGAATTTTATTAAAATTAAAAATAAATGGAGTGAAATAAGTAATAAAGATAAATGTTGCGAAAATAATTGTATAAATACAAACAAACCTATTGGTAATTGTATTAAAGGAAATGGATTTGTTAATATAATTAATGATGAAAATATTAAATATATTAATTGTTTGGAGGGGAAAGGAGGTAAATTACTGAATTTTAAATTTTTTGAATTATTCCTAGCTTGTAATAAAAGTGTTTATGTTTATGCAGAAGCGCTATTCAACAAACCACAATATTATCCTTTATATTCATTATTTTATTTTGAAATTACTTGCAAAATTCAAGGAGAATTAAATAATGGTGAAAAATGGATGAATATTGGTCTTGTAAATGTAAAAAAGAGTGAATATATAAATAATAGGTTTACCGCAAATTTTGCTATAAATACTAATAATGAAGCACCTTCTTTCAACAATAATGATATTTTTGGTTGTGGATTAGTTTATCCCCCAACTAATAAATTAAATGAATTTCCTTATATTTTCTTTACAAAAAATGGAAAACAATTTGGTAAATAATTAATTTAACAATTATAATAAGAATATTTTAGGTAAAGCTGTAAAAAAGAATTTTAACTCGTGTAAACCATTAGTTGAGCTGAAATGTTGTTCTGTTGAAGCAAACTTTGGAAATGATTTGGAATCTAAACCAT
Source organism: Meloidogyne arenaria (assembly GCA_036172955.1). Classification (NCBI taxonomy): domain Eukaryota; kingdom Metazoa; phylum Nematoda; class Chromadorea; order Rhabditida; family Meloidogynidae; genus Meloidogyne; species Meloidogyne arenaria. The sequence continues at coordinate 6,833,776 of JARQAB010000013.1, forward strand.
TTAAATATGACATTTCAAAACATTTAGTTTTTAAAAAATTTTATTGAAAATTTTTTGATAATTTTATTTTCTGATTACTTTTCACCAATTTAAATTATCACTCTTAAATATTTCTTTTAAACTTAAGGATAAAATGGCCATTTATATTTCCCTTTTATATTTTTAAAAATAAATTTAAATTCTCCATAAAATTTAAATTTTGTTAAGATAAATTATTTTTTTTATAAATTTAAATTTTACTTATTTTAACAAAATTTCATAAAATAATAATTTGTTTTTAATTTTTGTTTTAGAATGACTTTTAAATTTAATTTTAAATTAAAGAGATATTATCAATTTAATTTAGGATATATTTTAACATATCCTGATTAGTTTATTTAAAAATCTTGCTAATTTATTAAGTTTTTCTTTAAATCATCGAAAAAATTAAAATATATTTTTTAAACTTTATTATCCCTTTTTTCTTTCCTCCAAAAAATTTTTTTTCAAAATTTTTTAATGCAGAATTTTTAGTGATTTTGCATTCGGGTTTTTTGTATTGTCTTTAAAATTTTATTTATTTCCCTCATTTCTCGCTTCTAAAATTTACTCAAGTAATTCCTTATTAAAAAAATATTGCTTTCAAAAACATGTCGTTAATTGAAAAAATAAGGGGGAATTACAAAACTTTAAAAAAAGTTGAAATTTCATTTACTATTTTTTCTTTTTTAGAATCATTTACTAGAATTTAAAAATTCAAATTGTCAACAAATTTTTTAATTTCTTTTATAAAACAAAAAGTAAAATGTATTATAATAATAATTGTGATTAAAAACAATTCTTTAAAAATATTGGTGTTGAATATTTAAAAAATTGTGGTCTAAAAAGTATAATTTTCAGTCTTGTTGCAGAATAATAATTATTTAAATTGTGATTGTTTACTCAAAAATGATTAAAAAATAATTATATTTTTAGTACCACATTTAACTTTAAAAATTCAAAAAATGATTTAATTTAAATCAATTTACATTCTTGTTACTTTTCATCGCTTATTTGCGAAAAAGGCTCGTTGACTTCTTAAAACTCGTTCGTTAAATTGTTTCGCTGCTTTTATACTTTTTCCATATGCATCACTATTTAAATAATAAGCATTATTCTTCTCCACAATTTCTTTTTCCTTAAAAAGAATTAAACTAATAAAAGAAATTTAATATTTTTATAGACCTTTTTAATTCCTTCCACAAAATTCTTGATTTTATTATTTTCTTCAAATAATTGTTGAAAATGTTGTTTTAATTCTTCAATTTTATTTTCATTGTCCGAATTTATTTTTTGAATTTGCTAAAATTATTTTTAAAAAATATTCAAAAAAATCCAAACTTTATCCATTTCCTTCAATCCATTTTCGAGAAAAAAATTTTTCTTTTCCAAATAAGCAGTCTTTTCCTTCTCTTCAATAAATTTTATTTGAAGATTGTTAAAATTAGTTTGAAGTTTAATTAAATCATTGCTTAGTTTCCAAACCAAAATTAAATCAGAATCTGATGCTCCTTCTTCAGTCATTTTGTTTGGATTTTTAATTCAAATATATGAAAGAAACAAAATTTAAAAAATAAAATATATTCAACTATCTGGATAATAGTTCGGTTCGTACCCCCCCTTTTTCCTTCCTAAAAGTATTAAAAAATGGTCAGCCAGTCTTAGATTATAGAACTCGTCTAGCTGTGTCGAATGACACCAAAATCAACCCCTGTTCTTAACTTTGGGCCAGGATACAGACAAAAACCACGCACAAAGCGAAGGGTTTTGCAAAAGCGTCTCGCCAACGTAAAAGATTACTTTATGTCACAACTCTGTCAAATCTTGTTCAATTGAGTTGATTTTAATGTCATTCGAATCAACTCGACAAGCTATTTCGAATGAGCTATTGTTTGTTTAATCGAATTTTTAGCCCAAAAAATGAGATTGGTCCACCCTTTTATTTTTCAATTTTCGGGGTCTGTATCTTGGCCCTAAGTTAAGAACGGGGGTTGATTTTTGTGTCATTCGACACAGCTCGACGAGTTCTATAATCTAAGACTGACTGACCATTTTTTAATATTTTTACGAAGGAAAAAAAGGGGGTTACAAACCGAACTATTACCACTATCTGTATCCTACGCGAATAATATTTGGCTTGAGTTAGATTTAAAACAATCCTAAAAATAGTCAGCAACAGGTGGGAGTTCACGTGTATTCCCACAATACAGGACTAAATATGATATAAATTTCAGAGATGGGTACTTATCGCCATAGATATCTATCGCTATATATAAGATATCTACGACATCTATGAACCTTTTTAGGGACTAAAAGGAAAATGTTGTCTTTGATTATTTATTTTATTTTTGAATAAAAAAACATTATCTACTTAATGGAAAGAATCAAAATTTAAAAAAAAATGAATTTTGTGTAATTACATAAAGTAAAAGTATGGTTAGAAGAAAAAGAAAAGGGGGTGTGGTCAAAAAAGTAAGGAGGCGAGTGCCGAAATGTTTAGATAATGTGTTTAGGAATAATGGGCGGGCATTAGAGCTGTTTCAAAACAAAAAATCTTTGAAAATCGAAGTTGAAGGAGATCAAAAATATCGAAATCGAAAATAATCTTCAAAATTTTCGCAATCGAAAATCGATAAAAATAACCTCGAAGAGTTAATCGAATAGCGAAAAAGATTCCAATATTGATAATAATTTTATATTTTTAAATAAGTGTAGGAAAACTACATACATAGATTAATTATTTCAGCATATTTATCGGTAAATCAAAAAAAAAATTAATCAAAACAGATTTTCAATAAAATTCATCAAGAACTAAGTATTTCGTAATGTCGTAAGTAAATGGTTTAGTCTCCAAATCATTTCCAAAGTTTGCTTTAACAGAACAACATTTTAGCCAAACAAATGGTTTGAATGAATCAGAATTATCCTTTAATAACATAGCCTTACCTTTAAAAATTTTTTTGAGAAAATAATTTTTAATTAAATATTTATCAATTTGTTTTCCATTTTGTGTAAAGAAAATATAAGGGAATTTATTCGTCATATTAGTTGGAGGATAAACTAATCCACAACCAAAAATATCCTTATTTTTAAAACATGTTGAAAGTTTCAAGGTTTCACATTTCTCGTTATAAATTGTAGAATTATTGGTATAGTAGTAAATATTTTTGTTTGTACTCAAATTTTGAATACCAATAAACATCCATTGTTCACGTTTACTTAGCCTCCCCTCTAGTTTGCATTTAATTTCAAAATAATTTAAAGAATAGTTAAGACAATTTTGTGGTTTGTTGAATGTATTTTCTGCATAAACCGCAACATATTTATTATATCCTAAAAATATGGCCAATAAAATTCAAAAAAATTCAAAAATTTACCTCTATCCTTCACCACATACTTAATAATTTCATCATTAATTAAATTTCCAAATCCATTTCCTTCAGTACAACTACCAATAATTTTGTTTTTATTTAGTACACACTCTTTGTCACAACATTTACTGTATCCTCTAATAATCTCACTCCATTTATTTTGAATTTTAACAAATTCCTTTAAAAAAAGTAGTTAATAACTTATTTACTTATAACTAAAGTAGCACGAGGTCGAGGTTTTTCGAAAAAAACCGAGGCCGAGGAAACCGAGGCCCGCTACTTCTTTAAACTCCCTTGATCTTTCTAAATCCATGATATCTTTCATAATCCCCTTGTATCTCCGATATCACACCAAATCATTACTCATCTTGTTTTATAAAATTCTGGTAATTTAAAAGTTAAATTTATAAAAATTAATTTTTTCTTAAACGAAAATTAAATTTTATTAAGTCTGAATATTAATTGAATTTTAAAAAAATATTAAAATTAAAAACTATTTAAATGTATAGTATATTAAAGGGTTTTTTGCCCAGAGAAACTTTTGTTTTAAATGTTGAGAAAAAAATTATTTGTTGAGGGAATATTTTAAATTTAAAATAAAAACGGTTTTAAAATACTTTGAATTAAAAATTAAGAATAAATTGTCCTCAAATAGAAAAATTAGAGAAAAAAAAATAAATTGTCCTCAAATAGAAAAATTTTTTAGTTCTAAATTTTCTTTTTAAATATGAGAACACCCAAACAATTGGAAGAATGGTCATTCTCGTCTATCAATTCTGATAATATTGAGGATGATTCAAATAAAATTGTGGATGAACGCTTGTCGATGAGGATAATTTAACAGAGAAAAAATTATGGCGGCGCAAATGTCGCGGCGCATAAGTAAGTCGCGCGCAAAGAAAAAATTATTTGTTGAGGGAATATTTTAAATTTAAAATAAAAACGGTTTTAAAATACTTAGAATTAAAAATTAAGAATAAATTAAGAAAAAATAAATGATTAAATTTAATCATTTCACAACAACCAACACGTTTAGCGTATACGACACCTCTGGTTATACATATGTCAACCCCTAAACGGAAGGAAAGAGAATGTCCTCAAATAGAACGGAGTAGTACCAAAAAGTTTAAAGCAAATTTTAATTCGAAAGCATAAAGTAATTAAGGAGCTAAGAAGGGTCATCACTATTGGAGGGGCCATTCAATTAGAATAAATATAATATATTTTTTTGACAACATACATATTTTATCTCTCATTTTAAATTTATTTAAGAAAATTCTCTCTGCAAATAATTCCGTTCATCTTCTAAATTAAAAATATTTTAAATTAATTTTTCTTAACATTTTTAGAAAATTCTAAACATAACATTAAATTAAATAATTTTTAAATAATTAAAAAGAAATTTAAATTAAATATTTCCTGTCATTTTATAAAAACTTTGTTTATGTATTTTTAAGAGTTGTTTTTAATATAAATATGTACGTATTTTTAATTACCCTCAAAACATTTTTTAAATTTAAAATTTTCCATCAACAAATAGATTAATCCTTTTCTCCTATTTTTTCTCAATAGACGAATACAAAAACTTTCTGTGGGCAAAAAATCCTTAAATATATAAATTAATTCATTTCTAATTCATTTGCCTTTCATACTTTAAAATTATTTTGAATTCTCTCCATAAAATTTAAAACTTTGTTTAAGAAAATTTACTTTTTTATAGGTAACCAAAATTCCATAAACAATATTTTTTCAATTTTGTTTATAATAAATTATTTTAAAACTACTAATTTAAATAGGTTTTAACTTTATATAACCTGAAAATTATTATAAGAAATTCTTAACTTTGTTCTCACTTTTCTCCCCTCCAAAATTATTTCCCTGAATTTACTTTAAGCATTTTTATTTTCAATTAATTTTATAATTTTTAGGGTATAGTTTCTATCCTTTTAACTTTTTGAATGCTTAGTGAATTTAACATTTTTAAGTGATTTACTTAAAAATTCAATCTTTCAAGCGAATCATAAGGGATTTTTATTCTCAATTTTTTATATATTAAAATTCAAAAACGTAATAAAAATATTTTTTTGATTAAAATATTAAATTTTGAGAATTGAACATTTTTGTATTTTTTGTCCAAATTTGTGGCAAAAAGAAAAATTTGTTGTATTGATATGTATAGAATTTAAAAGTCTTAATTAATTTTCAGAAGATAATTTATAAAAAATAAATATGAGAACACCAAAACAATTTGAAGAATGGTTAAATTCTGATAATATTGAGGGTGATTCTAATAAAATTAGGGATGAAACACTTGTGGAAGAAGATGAAAATTTTACAGAAAAAAGTACTTTGGAAACATCTATTAGTGTTGATGGGTTGTCAACTACATGTACTTCTTGTTGTTTGTCAAAAAATATAATTGAAGGTCTAAAACAACGTTTAAAAGAATTGGAGGTTAAAAATTATTTTTCATTGAATTATTTATTAGAGGTAGATCTCACTTGTGCGATTAATCGTTTGGTATCACTCTCACATTAAGCACAAATTTTCTTTTCGAAAGAAATACAAGTGAGACTCAACCCGGGGCATTGTACGACACTTTCAATTTTTACCTCATATTTTTTCTGCTTGAAGGTGTCGTACAGTGATACTAAACTGACTTTAAAAATAAATTTACTATATTTTAGTTGAAATTGAAAAATAATGATTTAACTTTGGAAAATTGTAGCTTAAAATTTCAAAATGCAAGTTTTTTTTATTTTTTTATTTCCCATCTACTTAATAGTATTTTTGGTACTTATCGTTTATCTCCCCACACATTATTTTCCTTTTATTTCCCCCTCTCCTTCTTCCCAAAAGTTACAAAAATGCCACATTTTTCCCCCATTTTTCACTTTTCTCCTTTTTCCCAAAAGTTACAAAATGTCACAGCCTTTATGTGTCACACCTTTTAGCAAGTATATAAGCCCTGGTACTTGTATTTTCAAATGGATTTTAAAAAAATAGCACATTTTTGGCCCCCTAAATGTTTTTAAATTTCATTATCTCTTTTTTAAAATGAATTTATTAATTACAATTATTTGTCTGTGACGCTTTTGTAACTTTTGGGAAGGAGAAGAGGGAAAAAGGGAAAGAAAATGTGGCATTTTTGTAATTTATGGGAAGAAAGAGAGGGGGAAATAAAAGGAAATTAATGTGTGGGGAGATAACCGATAAGTACCGTATTTTTTAATATTAATTTTAGAAAATACAAAAAATAAATTCTGAACGTGAAAATGAAATTAAAAATTTAAAGCAATATTTTCAACAATTAATTGAAGAAAATAATAAACAATTAAAAGCTGAAAATGATGCTTATTTAAAGCAAAAAGATGAGAAAATTAATTTATTGGAAGAGGAAATCAAAAATGTAAATAAAAATTTTTTAAATTTATTTAAATTAATTTTATACAAAAAATACAAAGTTAGCCACATCCATATGACAGAAAAATCAGTTCAGGAATTATTCGAATCGGTCGGAAATTAAAGGAGTTATATTCTTATGCTCAAACAGCTGTTCTGAAATTGAAAAATTCTATCAATTTTTCTGAAAAATATAATTTTAAAAAAATCCCTGTTTGTAATTTATTGTCTCGTTTCGTCCGAAAATTTTGTTTAAGTTCGTTTCTAAGCAAAGTGAAAATGGATTGAAAAAAAATTAAACTCAGTTATTTTATAAAATTTAATATATAATCTTAGAAAATACAAAAAATAAATTGTGACAATAAAAATGAAATTGAAGAAATAAAACAATATTTTCAAAAATTAATTGAAGAAAATGTTAAAGAATTGAAAGATGAAAATGTTCGAAAAGATGAGAAAATTAATTCTTTAGAAGTTGAAATTAAAAAGGTAAATATATGTAAATCTAAATTTTAATAAAACTAATTGTGATCCAAAATCTTTTAATATACTTTCTCAAATTATTTAAAATGGTAAATACCGTATTTCCTAAAATAGTACGGCCTGCTAAATTAGTACGGCCCCCTGAAATAGTACGGCCCTTTGGAAGAGGGTTGAAAAATAGTACGGCCCATTAAATTAGTACGGCCCCTTAAAATAGTACGGCCCCCATTTAAAAAATATAAAAATAGACAAAATTTGATTTTTTAATCATAGTAATTATTCCTCGCAATATTTAATTAATTTATTGAATCTTAATATCAATTGGTATAGAAATTGGAGTGCTTAAGAGGATATCGGTGTATTAATGGGGATTTTGTCGGATTTGGAAGGATATTTATGACGAAACTGATTTTGACGAAAATGTCCTCTGACGAAACTAACCTCTGACGAGACTACCGGACACGCACTATAGTGAGGCTAAGATAAGATAAACGGGTAATGTAAAGAATATCAGGTTTATATTATACGTTGAAGAATATGAAATATTTAAGAGGGATATGATGATATGAGAGGTTTTATATGAGGAAATGAGAGGTCCCCATCGTTCTTGATTATGGACATCACCATAATTTCTCTACTCTCTTAATACTTCGAAATTAAAAGACTTTGAGTTAATGATACCGATACCGGCTCGGGATCGGGATTTAAAAATCAGTATCGGTATTTTCTAAAAAATTTTAATATGAGCAGAAATTAAATAAATTTATTTTCAAATTCAAAGATCTTGATAATAATAAACCGCTGAACCCTAACTGATTTAACGCTTGCCTCTCCACAAAACACAAAGTAGACAGATGCGCATGGCGCTCTACAAAACGCTCTACAAAATGCTTAATTATAGACGGGGTCTAAAAAATTTTTAAGGTCTTCTAATTTCATGTTTGGAACAAGCTTTTGATTTGAAATAATTTCCGAGCATACTATTGTGGATACTAAAAAAATTTAAACGCAAAAAAAGATTCAGATAATTTTGAAAAAGGGTTGAAATATAGTGCGGCCCCCTAAATTAGTACGGCCCCCTGAAATAGTATGGCCCTTTGGAAGAGGGTTGAAAAATAGTACGGCCGGCCGTATTATTTTAGGAAATACGGTATAAAAGAAAATGATTTAATTTAATTATTTGAAACAATTAAAATAAAAAAATATTTTTTAAATTAATTAAACTTATTTAATAAAGGCAAATGATTTGACCGACAAAAAGATTGGCGATTTATTTAATTTCAATAATTTAACTTCTGTGGTTAGTTTATTAAATAATATTGTATTTGTTGAAATTAAAAATAAATGGAAAGATATTGATAGTAGACTCAGTAAATGTTGTGACAATAATTGTATAAATACAAAGAAACCTTTTGGTAAATGTATTAAAGGAAATGGATTTGGAAATATAATTAGTGATGAAAATATTAAATATTTGGTGGGGAATGGAGGTAAATTATTTTGAAGTTTTGGAATTAAAAAAAATTTTTTTAGGCTATGATCAAAATGTTGTAGTTTTTGCAGAAAATCCATTCAAAAAGCCACAAAATCCTTTTAATTATTCTCTATATTATTTTGAATTTAAATGCAAATTTGAAAAAGAATTAAATGGTAGCAGTTTATATATGGAAATTGGTCTTAGAAATTGTAGTACAACCAATCCTATTTACTATTGTGCAAAATATGGTAGAATATATAACGAGAAATATGAATCATTTAAACTTTCAACATTCTCTTGGAATAATAATGATATTTTTGGTTGTGGATTAGTTTATCCTCCTACCAATATGACGAATAAATTTTCTTATATTTTCTTTACACAAAATGGAAAAGAAATTGGTAATTAATTTAATGAAAATAAACATACAAAAATTATTTTTTAAGGTAAAGGTGTATTATTAAAGGACAATTCCGATTCATATAAACCACGTGTTTGGTTGAACTGTTGTTCTATTGAAGCCAATTTTGGAAATGATTTGGAATCAAACCCATTTAAATATGACGTCTCAGAACATTTAATTCGGTAATCTTGCGCTTTACTGGTCCCTAGAAAAAAAAGTGGAAAAAGTGCTAGTTCGACATTTTTGAGGTATGCCAGTAGGTAATTGAGCTTGCTGAGTTTGAATCTGAGCTTAGAATTTGTTTATTTCGAACCCCGGATCCGAATTCGACCAAGTCGAATTTGAGGTAAAAATTCAAAATTTCAAATTTTATGTCTAATCGGACTAGTCTCTTCGAGCTGAGTCGATTGGTATCAAAATTAATACGTTTCGACATATTTAGACTAAGTTATGGTGTCTGATTTATATGCGGAAGTCCAACCAATTGTGTAGTTAATTCATCATAACTCAGTCTAAAGTTGTCGAAACACATAAATTTAATATCATTCGACTCAGCTTGAAGAGATGCGTCAGAATCACGATAGCCTAGTAGTTTCGAATTCTTACCCCGAATTCGACTTGGTCGAATTCGGGTCCGGGGTTAGAAATAAACAAATTCTAAGCCCATATTCGGACTCAGCACACTCGATTACCTACTGGCAGACCTCAAAAATGTCGAACTAGCACTTTTTCCACTTTTTTTTCTAGGGACCAGTAAAGCGCAAGATTACCTTTAATTCTTAAAGAATTTTATTGAAATCTTGTAATGAATTCTATTTCATCAATTTAAACTATCAATTTTTAAAAACATTATTTTAAGTTGTACATAAAATGAATTTTTTCTTTGGTCGTTTTTTTGTTTACAAAAAGCGCTTTTTTAATTTTATATTTTCCGAACATTTACATATGTAATTCGACAATAACTTTTTTTTATTTTTTCTTAATTAACAATAAATTTTATTTTTTAGTCATTTTTAAAAATCTATTCCTAGTTATCCAGAGTCTAAAATGAAATGTGCATATTTTTAAACACAAACGCATGCTTGATTTATTAAATTTCTTCATAGATTTTAATTATAAATTTCACTTGGAAAGTTTTAGAGCACAAATTGTTATAGAAAAAATTCTAAAGTACTATTTAGTCTACTCTGCTAATTAAATAAAGGAAATTAAGTTGAATTTAATAGATAAATTTTAGTTTAGTTTGATCCGATCAACAATTTTATTAAATATAAAATTGTCGGCCTTATCTCTAAATGAATTTGTTTATATGTAAATTTAATTTTTATTTTTGTTTGTGTTATACTCTAATAATTTTTAAACAAAATTAGGTTTTCCAATTGTTCACAAAAAATAATTTATTTTTATAAGCAAAATTCGGAAATTAAATTTAAAAAATTAAAAACGTTTAGATTATTCATCTAATTATCAAATACTAAATAGTTTGCTAATAAAATATAAAATTAAAAAATACTAGCTAATTAATTTTTACTTTATTTGTAAATTTATATCCTCCATCTAGTTATAAAATATTTTTTTTGAATTTATAAATTCAGTCATCAACACTTTGTTGATTAACCACACACACTGTTGATTGCCTTTTTTTAATTTTCAATTTTCTATCATTTTTAATTTTTTTATGTTGGTGCTAGAATAATTATTCTTTACTTTTTATTTTTAAACAATTTTAATAAATAAATTTTTAGTTTTTTAAATCATTTAATTTATATATTCGGTTACATTTTCATTTGATAAAGTGTCACATAACCGATTATATAGCCACCCTACAGCACTGATATATAATCTAAGATTTTCCAGATCATTATCATAATTTCTTATGATTTAATGGTACATTCGTCTGTGGTCAGTCTCTATAGAGGGTTTATAACTAGATTTAATTTTAAATATTAAAAATTTTCTTAGATTTTCGTTAAGATGGTTATAGTGACTAAAGGCATTTTTAGCTACTAAAAAATCTAGTTAATTTATTCAATCCAAGTAATGAATTTTTTAATTTAAAAACTATTTAATCGTTTGTCTGTTGAATCATATTTCTGTTGATTTCTTTTTTAATTTTTATAAATAAATTTATTTATGTGCATACTAATATTAAATTTTCTGTTAACACATATTTTTAGTTTTCATTTTAGTTTAGCTTTAGATAAAATATTTTTAAATTTATTCGTACGCAGTTTTATACTAATAGTAAATGAATAAATTTAACCTCTTACTCCCTAATATCACCCTTAATATTTGATTTACCTAATCCACCTCTTAATCCCCCATAACCATCTTACTTAAACCTCAATATCTTTCTTAATTCTCGAATTTTTGATTTTTAAATTATTCTAAAACAGCTAATTTTTGAACTCGAATTATTCGCTTCAAATTTGGTTTTAGAATTTTTCTATCTCTAAAAAGAACTGAATAAAATCCCCTTTTGGAAGGTATTTGAAAAATAGAATGCCCGGGCGTTCTATTAGAGGTAATACGATATATTCTCTATCGGTTCCCATTGTTATAACGAGGATTAAATCTTGGAAATGATATTCTTTAAATTTTCAGAATTTTCTAAAAAATGGTTATGATGCCCTTACAGGCATTATTGGCCATTTTAATGGTTTTTTGTGTTCGTATTTTTTTATCAAATTGCTCAATAAACGACAGAATGTTCGAACCCATAAGTACTGTTAAAGTAATTATGGAAAAGGACATTAATGACCATAAAATGCCGATTGATAATTTGGCTGGTTGTAGCGGGTAAAATAGATTAATTAGGTAATTATTACTTATAAAATTTCAGAATTTTGTTCTGCTACCCCAGCCAGCTTTCTCCCAATTCTAAAGGAAATTGGAAACCATCCAAAGCCTTCGAATTAACGAAAAAAGGTGAAAGCAAACTTTGTCTGAACTCGGAAAAAGAAGCTAAGCTTGAAAATGATAAAAATATTATTGAATGGCACGGCTTGGTTGTATTTAAGGATGGAAAAAATGATGCAGAAATATTTTCAGATATTTTCCTTGAAGAGTTGGTTTTTATATTAAATGTTCTTTTAAAATTTGAGTGAATATAAAGCCTTTACAGGCTTTACCATTAAAATACGCGCGGGGACTATTACTAAATGTTTTAAATTATTGGCACAGGATACTCTACCCCCATCCCTTATCTAAAAATAAAAACACTAAATAGTCTCTCTTTTTTCTTCAACTTTTAATATATTTTAATAAATTCCAATTTAATTTTTAATAAAATTTCAATTAATTTAAAGCAACCGAATTCTCTTACACGATACCACTCCATCGGTACTTTTCAATTTCTTGATAGGAAAGGATAAATCTTTGAAAGGTATTTGAAATTATTTCAAATAAAAAACAAAATTTCGTTTTATTTTTAAGAAAAGATTTTATTAGATAGTAAAGTTGACAAAAACTTTACAAATTCTAATAAAAAGCCAATGCCTTTGCTTGATGATTATCCTGGAATTCTGGCATTAAAACTTGATATTATGTTGGACGAAAAGTCTATTAAAAACATCGAGACTAAACCTGCTCATCGACAATTTCTCTGGAAGTTAATAAATAGATGTCCTGTAAATGAGGTGGTGGATAGTTTTTAATTAATTATTGCTTGGAATTTAATAAGGAGACGTTTTATAGAATATTTTCTACTTATGTTAAATTCCAAATTTACATCAAAAGGAAGGGCAGGGTTAAGAATAAAGTTGGATCGTGCTTGGAAATTTTCTTCGGACCGAGTTTCGGATTTCGGCTCGAAGGACTAAAAAAGGAGGGCGGCGGCTCTCAGGTAACCCGGACATTCCGAAACACAACAGTGAAGGGGAAGATTTTTGGTTGAAAAGAGTCTAGATTAATCTCCCTTCTCATAAATTGTAGTTGAAATCAAAGAAATACATAGTAAAAATTTAAAATAAAAGTCTAAAAGTTATTCTTTTCTCAGGATTTCTATAAACGCCGCCGAAAAAATTACAGTCCTCATAAATTAGAATTGTTGGCAAACATTTATGAATTGGGCTGTCTTCCAGGGAAATATGAAAAAATAAACAAAAAAGATTTGGATAAAAAATGTAAAGAAATTGATAAAGGATATAACGAAGAGTGCGATGAGTAAAAGATTTAAATTAAATTTAATTAATCCATTCAAATTTTAAAGAGAAATGTGGTCAACATTCATAATTTGCTATAACTCAAAATTAGAAGGGGATGATGAACGTATTGAGGTATTTTATTGGAAATTTCCGAGAAAAATATTTTTTGTTAAAAACAGCTAAAAAATAAAGAAAATGGATTCGGAAAAAGGTGCAAAAAACCAAGACAACACGCCATAGAAATGCGTGTTTGTGCTCGAAGGAAGTCTTTTGAACGTGATAATGATAGAAATGAATGTAAAATTGAATATAATGTTTATTCAAAAATCGGATTTTCCTTCACCCACAAAAGGTGATAGTAAAATAATTAATGTTGTTTTGAGGGAATATATTAGTAATTTACATATTGAGGTCGAACTGAGTTCTTTACAGATCGATGAAATGGATCCTCAGACAAAAATTTAGTATTGTGCGTCATTTATCATTAGGCGTGGATTCATGATCTATTAAAGAGAGAGAAAGCAGCACCCCGGTATTCAGTCGGTAGAGCACCTGTACGTGGTGAACGAAAGCGCTGGCAATAACTGCCAGGCGTTGTCCGGGATTAAGAAGTTAAATAGCTCTTAATTATTCATAAAACTTGTATTTGAGTACGAAGTTCTGTAATAGTGTTTAAATATATTATAAATTTAAAATACTTTCATAATAAAAACTTTATATTTTTAAGTTTCTCCTTTCAAAATTCTGTGATAATCACTGGACTGATTAACAAAACCAATGGATTTATGGAACCTCCATCAAAGGAAAACGCAACCTTTGTCATCTTCACACTTAAACTTGGCAATGAAGACACACACTTCGCTACTTTGACTGGGTTGGAAGGAAAAAGATTGGATTATGGATCAAGTGCAAAATATAGAATTAATTTGTTATTTAGTAAAAGAGATGGATACAAGGAGAATAGTTTGCAAATGATTGCTGAAGGGGTATTAAACTTGTTTTATTTTTTGTGTCGTTTATCAAAGGCATCTTTCAAAATATTTTTCAAATTCCATTTAAAAAATTTGTTTAAGGTTGACTAGAGTTGGAGACAGACAGGAAAGAGATTTACTCTTAATAAGTAAAATACCTATTAAGAAAAATTATTGCAATTCTTCAAAAAAACGAAAATCAATCGAAAAAAATAAGTCTATCGAAATCGAAATTTTATGAAAAAATGTCGAAAATCGAAATTTCGACGCAGCTCTGATTGTTAAATGCAAAATAATTATGTATAATATATAGACAAATATCCATAATTTTTTATTCTTTAAAGAATGAAGCGATTTCACTTCTCGGATTAGATATGGAATTGTGGAATCATATGGGTAGTCTTTATGATGAGATGGAATTTCCATCAAAATCTTGCCATTTGGCATTAAAACTTGATGGATATAAATTTCATTCTACTACTAGCCATTGTTTTTTCGCCAATCAAAATTTCATTACAAATCGAATTGAAATCTGGACGGTATTAAGAAATCTTGCCTGTAATGTCGATGAAGCAGAAAAGCAAGAAAATTCCGGAATCGATCTATCAGCAATTTGTAAATACAAATCGGCCGAAACCAACAAAATGAGGAGGTATTGTTTAATTTTAAAATAACAGTGAAATGTTTATTAATTTTTAAAAATTAATGGTACTTTTCGGTTATGCCGATAAAGTCCGCAAATTTTATCCGCAAGTCATTTTTTCATGAAGTAAATTATGGTCAGTCATTTCTTCCTTATAAAATTTCCCTGTGGCATCATTCATTCCGTGTCAGGGCAAATCACGACCGACCAAAATACCGTCCACACACTACAGTATACAATATCGTCCATTTTGCTTTGAGCAAAAATTTTGAAAATAAAATTTTTAGGCATAAAAGTGGACGGTAAGATTAATGCAGGAAGAGCGACTGAATGAATTATACCACAGGGAAATTTTAAAAGAAAGAAATGACTGACCATTTACATCACAAAAAAATGACTTGCGGATAAAAAGTTGCGCGGACTTTGTCGGAATAACCGAAAAGTACCATTAATTTTTAGTTGGAACTCGGTTAATTTGACGCTTTGCTATTACTCTAAATTTGGCGATCAGGTTGATGATTTATAAAGTAGCTTTACTTATCATTTCTTAATATTTAAGTTAAAAATTAATCCAAAAAGTGATTACGCTAAGGCTTGTAGCACAAATAAAGATGATGATGATCATGAAAAACACGGAATTGAATTTAGAGTTTATGCAACCAGAATTGGATTTAATAATTTTAGTGATAATTATTGGATTAAATTTGGTGTTAATGTTGAAATTGGGGTTTCCTTTTCAGAGAAAACGTAGGTTATTATGCGGATATGATTTGATGAATGAAGCCCAAAAATGATGCTTTCACAGTAGTCCAAGCACCTTATGACCGGTTCTTAATGCATACTTCAACCCTTTCGTGCATATTTGCATATCGTTGCATATTTTGGTTCATATTTCGCAATTTTTTTGTAAAATTATGCCAACAAATTATGCCTTCAAAATCCTCTCGAGACGGTGTGAGAGTATCCGGAACAAACACGTACTTTTTCTTATCTCGATGAACTTTTCTGGTTATATTTTCGGAAGCCCAAGAAGCCATTTTCCTCCCATTTTTGCGCCTTATCCGCAATTTTATTGAACTCCTAAATAAATTTCTTCAAAAATAATAGTCGTTATTAGGGGTGTTTCGAAGTAAAAATGCGAATAGATGGATTAATCTAGGTAATGATTCCGATTTTTTGGCTCTTCCATTTCCCTCACTTTTCCTTTCATTTAGTCGCTCTCAACTTCCGCTTTTTTAAAATGCGGCTGGGCCCATCAAATGTATATACAAACAAAATAGACAAAATCTATCAAAAAATATTGTTACTATGGAATTATCTCCCTAAAAGTCCGCAAATCTTTTCCGTAACTGTTCATCTTTGTCTTTCCCTTCCTTCTTTCTTTAACTATCTTTTCGATACTTAACTTCCTTTCTTAATAAGTAGGGATTGGACATATAGGTAGGGATTGGACTTTTAAAATTTTATGTTTGACTTTTAGGATTCAATTTGGCAAAACAATTAAAGTAACTGGGAAAATTGAAAGTTATCCTGATGAAGAACCCTATCTCGGCATATTAAATAGAACAGAAAATAATATTAAATTAATTTCAATACAATTGGGAAATAATGGAATGAATTTTGCAATTCTGACTGATGAAATGAATGGAAATGTTTATGATTATGGAAGTTCTGTTCTTTCAAATCTTGAGCATAAAAACATTCAAGAAATTGTGGAAGCGGTAGATTATAAATTTTGTTACGGGAAGATTGTAATAAAAGGAAAAATCGGTGATAAAATAACACATATATTCCTCGTCTAGTTTTGTCAAGTTTTGGTTATTCAAAGTAAAGTTCGAATCAAGAAAATAAAACATTCGAAGAATTTCTTAGAACCGGCTCTATCCTTAACATTACAGGATGGCGCATTTGCATTGATCGGACCCGACATGAATAAAGAAGGAAAGCGTTTGTCTGCTGCCAATTTTGAAATTATTTCTGTCCCAGAAAAATCCTGCCTTGGTTCAATAGAGTTAATGATAAACGATGCATATGTTGAAAAGGAATTTAGTTGTGTAAGTTTTTTCATTTAAAGTTTTTCGTTTATAAAGGAGTATATTAAATTTAATAAATTCATCAATTAAACTATGATGTATAACTTTTCTTAGATAATTTAAAATATATTAATTAGGGCAATTTTAAATAAACACTATATTTAGTATAAACGCAGTCCAAACCAATGTGATCAACTTGGACTAGAGAATTACAACAAACATAAAAAGGCATTTAATGAATTCTTGGAACTAAGTATAAAGTGTCCTTGCGATATAGAACCTCGTCCAGCAGAAATAGTAAAATTATTTATAATTTTATAGAATTACCGATAGCCTAAACATCATTAAACCGAAATCGGTAAAATTCAAGTATACTCCTCCCGTTTTTATTAAAAATGGTCAGACTTAAAATGCGTTACAAACCTAAAACTATGGCCATAAGTACCGGATCTGTTTTTAGAACCATTGTTAACGTTGATTGATTGTTCCACTTTTTTTATTTGTAATCGATTCACCGTGCTCTCGTAAAATCGTTATACAATGTGTTAAGAAATTATAAGCGCACCTAGTTTTTTTTACAGAAAATCCCTTTCATTTTTTGTAAGGGGTTTTCTCTAAAAGGGTGTTAAGAAATTTTATTTTTTTCTAACAATAGGAAAAATCTACAAAAATTTGAACAAGCATATCTATCGATACTAAGAAAAAATAAAAACGAACTAGGTCCATATCTCTTTTGTGTATCGAGATCACGATACCCTGAAAACAGTGGTAAACTGAGGGTAAAACTCTTTAAAAAGCATGTTCGACCCTTTATAGATTATTTCGAAATTTCAAAATAGGCTTATTTGAAAGCCCTTGAAATTTGCTACTAGATAGATGGCTTAGTCTAATTTTTCAGAAAAAATTCATTTGAGAGATATATATCATTAATCTTCCTAAGCGAAAGGGCAACCTCAATATCCCTTTATAGATTATTTTAATACATTTTTTGTATATAATGCCTTTATGAGGCATTAAGGTGTGTTTTGGTGTTTTTGGTGAGGTCTCTACTCACCCAGAGTAACCGTTATAAAAAGCAGAGCTTTTTACCTATAGCCATAAGGTAAGATTGTTAACACTTATTAAGTGACCTTTTTTAATACATTTAGGAATGAAGAAAAGGAGAGGAAAAAAAACAAACTTGAATTTTACCACGAAATCAAGCTCAAAACTTATCTTAATATATTATTAAGGTACTTTTCTGTTATGTGACCGCACTCTAAAAATGTTTAAAAAGGGTCATGAATATGGACAAATTATATGTCATTCGAAAGAGCTTTTCGAGCTGAGTCGAATGACACCAAAATCATGTGGGATTCGAAATGGTACGGGCTCGAAATGGTCAAAAGAATCAAAATGGTCAAAATAATGAATATGACCAAAATGTATGTCATTTGAAAGAGCTCGGCGAGATGAGTCGAAAGACACCAAAATCACCGTAATTGAACAAGATTGGACAAAGTTATGACCGTTTGTTTGAGCTCCTTACCTTTTGCACAATCGCCTAGCCTACGCTCCATAGGTTACGTTAACCATTTTGAACCTATTTATAATGGCTCATAATCGAGATCTCGAGCTGATTTTGGTGTCGTTAGACTCAGCTCGAGGAGCTCTTTCGAATGACATATAATTTGTCAACATTTATGACCCTTTTTAAACATTTTTAAAGTGCGGTCACATAACAGAAAAGTACCATTATTAACTGCCTCATGTTAATTGACTAAAAGTGTTTTTCAGACTGATGACCGCTTAATTGTGCACCCTGAATCTCGGGATAAACGAAGTGTTATAAATGACTCTTTGATAGGAACTCGCGATGCTGATGGATTAGTTTACGGGTGTGAAGATGCAGATGGTACTGTTATTGGCGATATTGTGTATATGCCTGGAGAGATAGAGCAACTGATTGTAGACCAACGTAAATGTAAAAATTTAAAGATTTAAATAATATTTTTAAACAATAAACTTTGGTTATGGGATCCCTTGTGATATTTTGTGGGATACTAAATATAATTTTTTGATACGAAAAAACAAACTAATTTATAATAAATTAACTTAGAATAAAATAACTTTATCAATTATAAAAATTTAGGTTGTAAAAAAGGTAAAAACAAAAGACAAACTCGTGTTAAGAGACAATTTATGAATATTGGGAAGGATGAAATGAAGCAGAAAATGTGGAAAATGCCAGTTATTTATGCTTTTTCTAATGAACATAGTTTAAATATTTATGCTATCAAATAAATTTAATTAAATTTTAGCTGAATGGAAAGAAACAATAAAATACGCTTTGAAAAATTTAAGGTAAATTTCAGAAAATATCTTTTGGATTCAACAACGGAGAATATCACAAAAGGAAAAGGAAAAAAAATTCTTCTTTTTTTAGAATTAATACACTGTGTCAGAAAAAGATAGACGCACCCATATTTTTGCTATTATCTCGCTTTATCTAACAGATAATTTTGTATAAATTTTCCCTGGTATATCTTTTTAAATGCTAAAATGAATATAACCAAGAAAAATTTCCTAACTATTTTAAAAAAATTTTTATGTTCAATTTTTTGAAAAACGCGTGTCAGAAAATGATAGACGCACTTTGGAATTTCGAGTTTCTAACAATAAGAAAAATCTACAAAAATTTGAGCTAACATATTTATCGATTCTAAGAAAAAATAAAAAAAATTAGACCCATATCTCACTTCAGTGTCTAGATCCAGATACCTGAAAATCAACGTAAATCGGGGTTAGGGCTATTTAAAAAATATTTTCGACCCCTTATGGTTTGTTTTAAATTTCCATTTTGGGCTCATTCGAAAGCCCTTAAAATTTGCTATAAGATAGCATAAGTTTTATTTTCTAGAAAAAATATTTCAGAAAGTTATTAAGACTTAAATTCATAAGGCAGAGAAAATCACCTAAAGGCCCCCATAAAATTAGCGTCGGGAAATTAGTGACCTACATCTTTCTACCAAATTTTTTCTCAAATACAAGATCCAATTTATATTATAGCAAATTTTAAGGGCTTTCGAATGAGCCCAAAATGGAAATTTAAAACAAACCATAAGGAGTCGAAAATATTTTTTAAATACCCTTACCCCCGATTTACGTTGATTTTTGAGGTATCTGGATCTCGACACTGAAGTGAGATATGGGTCTAATTCTTTTTTATTTCCTCTTAGTATCGATAAATATGTTTGTTGAAATTTTTGTAAATTTTTTCTAATCTTAGAAACATAAATTTTGATCAAATATTAAAGTGCGTCTATCATTTTCTGACACCCGTTTTCCGAAAAATTTGACGTAAAAATTTTTAAAAAATATTTAGGGAATTTTTATTAATCATATTCATACTAGCATTTGAAACGATAAATTAAAAAAAAATTTCTAGAAAATATCTTAAATATTGCACGAGATATGACACGAAATACAGGTGCGTCTATCATTTTCTGACACAGTGTATAAATGCCAGTTTGATTCCCTATCTGCCAGCAAAGAAAATATACCTAACTTTTATTCCGTTCTTTCGATTTTTGGTGTTTGGAGTGGCTCATTTTCCTTTTCTGATACAGTATGTCCCAAAGAGCAATAAAAATATTTTTTAACGACAAACTTTAAGTAAATGAGTAAAAACTCATGTTAGAAAGCATGAAAGTTTTTTGATAGTTTGCTCTTTCTTTCTAAGTGCCTAAAGGCATACTATAGTTGAGAGGAAAAATGAGCGCGAGACATGCGTCCCATGAGAGTAAATAGTCCAAAAAATAGTATATGCGTCATATCGGTGAAATTGCGTTTTACATTTAGAATATGCGTCCCATCAGAGTATATGCGTCCCATATCCTCAATAAGCTTCCTAAATTCCTTGATATGCCTTCTATAAGTAAAACCCAACCGAGGTATCTCCTAAACCAGCCAAGACTATTTAATCATCACACCTAGATATCTCTGTTAATCCTCTAAATCCTTTACTATTCCTAATCCCTCTATATCCACCATCGGGACCCTACATTCAGCAGCGCATTTTCGAGAATTTTGCAAGGCCAAGGATCTACTGTTTGCTTATATATTATTTTTGGGACGAATATGCTCTGTTTGACGCGTATTCTAGTTGTGGGACGCAATTTCTTTGATGGGACGCATAAAAGTTTATGGAACGCATGCCATAAAGTAGAGCCATTAATGTGTAAATTTTTATTTTAAGGGAGATTTTAAAGGTAGATTTTAAATCTCTCGGCAAATTTTAATTCCATCGTGAGAGTTATTTTGCCGCCGACATATGTATACTATATCTTCTCTTTTAAAACTGCTGAAATTTTCATAAAAATTTTTTTATCTTTTAGTCGTCTCACATGTTTGAAATTTGAGAAAGTTGATAAAAGGTCAGCTCATGATTTAGAATTTATATATCATGGCGATGGGTGCACTTCACATCTTGGAAATGACCGCAAGACTAAATCAGAAGATACAAAGATTAAATCACATCATGTTAATGTTCCATGGCGTTATTGTGGATCGGTAATAAATTAATAAATTTATTTGATTGTAAAAAAGCTTAGATATGAGTCATTTCCTTACAGTCCACAAATAGGGTATGGGGCCACAATTAGGGCAGTAATTCTTTGGCCCAGAAGCCAATTTAACTCGCAATTAAGAAGTTTTTTGTAAAAAAATATTATGTTACTAACTAATCAATGTCTGACTCTCGAGATGAGCATGTTGCAAAAGCGTCTCGTCGAATTCAATAGACTCATCTCAATGAGCTCTCGGCTGACATATGTACATATATCGTTCATATGTCTGGGTCCTCAATCACAATTCTTCCCTTCTATCTAATATTATTTAGGTTGGAACAGTAATTCATGAAGTTATGCACGCATTAGGTTTTGAACACGAAATGAATAGGTTTGATCGCAAAGAATATGCTTGGATTTATTATGAAAATGTTAATAAGGTTTGTTTAATTCTAAATATTTTGGATAATAATATTTATGTTCAAAATTTCTAAAATCCTATAATTTGTGAATGGAAGGAAAATCTGTGTTTGTCACACGGCTTCTGTTTTTATAGTAAAATGGTTTGGGGAGTGGAGAAATATGGGCTTTTATAGTAAAATGATTTGGTGAGTAAAACTGGGACAAAATTGCCGGACGGTTTTAGATAGTTTTTAACGCTATTTAGAATGAGCTATAGCTTAGCTTATGAGTAGGGTCCCTAAAATCATCGAGTCATTGATAATTGATAGGGTTAAGGCGCGTTTCCGTCACTCTGCGAATTTGTTTACTATAAAAGTAAATGATTTTAGTCACTTCAAATCACTCCATACTCTTATCTCTACAAAATCATCATCAACAACAACGTTCGACAACGGCAGCAATCTCCAGGTACCTGGCTGTAGCAATGTATTGAATATAGATATAAATTTAGATATAGATATAGAACATAGAAATTTTAAGTGATATATTAAAGTTATCTGCTAAAGAGAGGAAGAAAAGTAATTAGATAGTGAAACAGTTGAGCAACAAGGAATTAGACTTGAAAAACAAAGAGAAAGAATTAGAAAACAAATACCTAGCAAATGAATCAGAAACAGATCGTGAAAATAGAATTGCAACATAAGAGAGAAAAGTATAATTAGATTTGAAAATGAAACAGAAGTTAAAAGAAATTAGACTTGATTTGCAAAGAGAAGAGGATAGAAAGAGATTTGCAGGCGAATCAGAAGTAGAACGAGGGAATAGACGGGAACGGGAAAAATTTTTTATTTTTTCACGGGGGGGGGGCGGGAAATATTCAAAAAATCTCTCAAATTCCCCGACTTTCGGGGACGGGAAACAACCATATCAATGAGTTAGAAGAGTTTAGGATTTGTTCAGAGACGTACATAAAGTTCAGAGACGTACAGAAATTGTTCAGGGGCAGGTTGAAGAAGAGTTTCGGCAATGGGAGGGAGAAAAGGTCTTCTATTGCTTTGTTGATGTGTTTATGCTAGCGAAGGGGCTCGCCCAAAGGGCGAGCTCCTTCGCTAGTAAAGTTAATTTAACAATCCAATTTTTGAAAAAGCTATGGTCTTTAATCTGCTGTTAAAAATAACGCTGAAAATTTCTTTTTCGGTCATTTATGCGAAAACAGTTAAATAAAGAGATTAAAAAATATACTATTTAAAGAGATCCAAGCTAAAATTTATAAGAACTCTTCTATCGGCGACAATAGATTAATGATGGGAAACTTGATAAAATAGATAGGTTTTCACTTAGGTTACAAATTTTTAAATCTCGGTTTCAATTCAGTTAACTGAATTTGAGCTGCTCTAACTAAATGTATTTAGCTCTAAAATCACGGTACTTATGTAATTCCCCACAGTCAGTTTTTTCGAAAAATATGTAAAAATGGTCAGTCTAAACAACAATTGTAGAATACGTCGAGCTGTGTAGAAAGACACCAAAATCAACAAAATCCGACTTGATCTGACCGAAATACAGACCTGAAAATTGAACAACCATAAGGGGTGATTTTTTAAAATAAAAAAAGTTTATGCAAATGATAGCTCATTCGAAAGAGCTCGTCGAGCTGAGTCGAATGACATCAAAATCAACGTAATCGGAAAAGATTTGACAAAGTTATGACGGTACTTTATTAATATCCCACCCCCACTCCTATTTGAGTCTCAGATTAATTTTCCTTTTCTCCTGTCAATCATTTATTTTTCCTCCTTTTTTAATGCCAATCATTTCCTTCCCTCTAATATGTGACACCCAGAAGGGCGCGCGGCTATAATGGCGCAAAGCCATAACTTGCTTCAAGATTTTCGAACCTTACCAAAATTAATATTAAACGATTCCTCTCATCAAGCTAAAGAGATTGGTACGAAAAATGACACGTGCCAAAAATATTACAGAAAGTTATGGCTTTGCGCCGTTATGGCTGCGCGCCCTTTTGGGCTGTACAACTCAACTATCATAATTACTTAATATTCGAGGGAAGAAAATGATTGGCATTAAAAAAGGAGGGAAATAAATGATTGACAGCAAGAAAGGAAAAATAATCTGAGACTCAAATAGGGATGGGGGGGATATTAATAAAGTACCGTTATGACATTATTTAGACCTACCGGAGTCGACAATTTATGTCATATCTTTGTCAAACCAAGTCCGATTTTGTTGATTTTGGTGTCATTCTACTCAGCTCGACGAGCCTTGCGAATTAGCTATCTTTAGTATAAATTCTCGTCCATATGATTTTACGCCCCAGTGGTTCTGGGGTCTGTATTTCGGTCAGATCAAGTCGGATTTTTTGATTTTGGTGTCATTCGACACAGCTCGACGTGTTCTACAATTTTTTTCAGACTGACCATTTTCACATATTTTTCGAAAAAACTGACTGGGGGAGTAAATAAGTACCAAATCATCTAGGTAGCTATTTTTCGTTATATTAAAATTTTTGGAAATTATTAAAGCCATTAAAATTCATTGAAAAATCTAGTAAGAATTACCAACGCGAAACATACATATTTAATTAGGAAGCATTTTAAATAGTATTTCTTCCGAAATTTGGCAGGCACGATGTTAAAACTTGGGTTTTAAAGCTCACTTTTGAAACAATTTTGAACTAAACTTATTAAATTCAATTAAGACTATGTGGTCTAATTTCCAACGAAGTACTTCGCAATATTTTGGAACACCCTATGATTATGGGTCAATCATGCATTATGGACCAACTTACTTCACTTTAGATAAAAAGTATACAACTAACTTTTAATGAATATTCTATTGTTTGTTTAGGAAATTTTCAATCGTCGCTTTGAAACATGAATATCAAAATACAATGGGACAACGAGATGAACCTTCTTTTAAGGATATAAAACTTATAAACAGACTTTACTGTAAGTAATTGGGTTGAGATTTTATTGGGATTTGAGGTAATTTTGAACTTCGTACCCCCCCCTCTCTTTTTTCTGTCCCAAAGTGTTAGAAATGGAAAGTCTGAACAAGAATTGTAGAACACATCAAGCCGAGTCGAATGACATCAAAATCGACAAAATCCGACTTGATTGGACCGAGATACAGACCCCTGAAAATTGAAAAACCACAGGGGCGAAAAACCATATGGTCGAGTGTTTGTACAAGTGATAGCTCTTTCGAAAGAGCTCGGCGAGCTGAGTCGGATGACACCAAAATCAACGTGATTGGACATGATTTGACAAAGTTATGACATTATTTCGACCTACCGGAGTCGGCGACTTTATGTCATAACTTTGTCAAAACTCGTCCGATTACGTTGATTTTGCTGTCATTCAACTCAGCTCGACGAGTTCTTTCGAATGAGCTATCATTTGCATAAACTTTTTTGTTCCAAGAAATCACCCCTGTGGGTTTTCAATTTTCAGGGGTCTGTATCTCGGTCCAATCCCGTCGGATTTTGTTGATTCTGGTGTCAATCGACTCGGTCTGATGTGTCCTACAATTCTTGTTCAGACTGACCATTTTTAACACTTTGAGACTGAAAAAAGAGAGGGGGGGGGTACGAAGTTCAAAATTACCGGATTTGATCTTATAGGAGGAAATATGTTTTTGGATAAGCTTTATTAAAATTACGCATCTATGCATATCCTAAAAGAAAAGGAGTGTTCGGAATTTGAATTCTAAAAGTAAAAATAAGTAAACGGTTATAAGGTGAACTAAACCTTTCATCTATTATTTAATAATTATTAACAAAAATCTAATATGTTTTAGGCACTCGTGAATATCCACATACATCTACATAACCTAAATCAATAAAGTTTGAGTGTGATATAAAAGAATATGAATTAAATAAAGGTAGATGTAAGAATGGTGGATTTCCAGACCCGTTAAAAAGTTGTAAATGTCGATGCCCTGACGGATATGGTGGAGATTATTGTACTAAATATGAATGTAATTATATATTTCTTTGAAAAATTTCAAAATCAAAAATGTTTAGATGGCTTTTGCAGGGTCACTGAGTTAAAAGCAAAAGTTGAAGCGCAATATATTAATTCGAAGGAATTTAGTATATTGAGAAGGGCCATATTTTGCTTGTATGTCATTAAGGTGAATTTTAAATTAAAAAAATAATATGTTTCCTAAAATAAAGCCCCATGGGGTGGCTCTACAACTCATCGAGATCAAAAATCAACGGAAAAGTGGGGTGATTTGATTCTAAAAAATATTTCTGTCCCAGATAAAAATTTTCTTTCTCGATTTTTTCTATTATTAATTCTCCATCAAAATTTTCTATATTTAAATTTTCCCTATACTTCCCTATTTAAATTTCCCTATCTAAGCTTCGCTAAATGATTTTTTTGTTTAGGTAAAAAGCTTTCTTTTACGGATTATTTTTTAGTCATTTGATACCTTAGAGATAAAGTAACAAAACTATATAAATGTAATGAATCCCAGAGATAAATGATTAGCAGAGTATTCTTAAAAGTAATACTAAAAACATTTTTCCCTATTTACATATTTAAATGTCCGCCACTGTACACAGTGTAAATACACATAATGAGGTTCAATTGTATTAAAGAATATTAACAATTTTTTCCTTGTAAACAAAATTTAATTTTTAGCCAAAAGAAACGAATCCTAATCAAATCAAAGCAAAACGTACATTAATAGAAGTTAGAAAAATAAAAGGCTGGGCACGAGACTACTGTGGTCATCCTTGTCGAGATAATTATATAGAAATTAAATATTTAAAAGATAAAACACCAACTGGTTTGGATCTTGTGTTTTAGAAATATTTTTTCAATATTTTTAGGGGCTAGAATTTGTTGTGACACAAAAAATGACAGAATTCTAACTATTAGTTCTGATGAAAATACTGAAGTATTAATTATGATCAAGAATTGGATAGGGCAATACGACATTAGTTACAAAGCTGGTAAGTTCTTTAGGAAAACAATTCACTGCGAAAATAGTAATGTTCCCAACATTTTAATGTTTTTAAGAAAAAAACTTAAATATAAATATTCAAAAATTAATTTAATTTTACAAGAGAAAATAATACATAGGACTACCAAAACTTTTGGTGTTGAATCTTTAATTTAAAAAATTGCTAAATATTTTAGATCTTTTGGGTCTGTTTAATTTTCGATAAGTTTTATACATTTTCATTGGACAAAAATACTTTTATTCCTAAAGACCAATTAAACTCGTAGCCTAAAGTTTTAAATAAATAATGAAATATTTTTTAGAACTTGCACCTGCACAAGAGTCTTCAAATTGCATAGAAGCGCGAAACTCAATTTTAAAACGTGACAATCTGCCATATCCCCAAGAAAATTATTTGCTAGATGAAAATGGAAAATTGGCTCGTACACCCGAAGGGAATTTGATATCACCGGATCTCTTTGGACCTAGTTTTAGTTTAGTCTGCAATAGACATAAATCTATGATTGTATGTTTTTCGGTTTAAATTAATTTAATCATTTCTTCAAGATAAATGGTGAATACTTCCGTCGAAATGACTGTGTTGAAGATAATGACCCAAATCCAGATTGTACATATAGTTCAAATTTTGACTGCATGGTAATAAACATTTAATTTTAGGTTATCGTTGATATCTAATTAACATCCTATAAAGTGTGAAAAATTAATTGAAAATATTGTATTATTAATTAATTTTAGTGACAAAAACTTGACCCCTTTGCTAAAGTTACTCTAAACTTTAGAAATAAATACGATATTAGCATTTATTTCGGTAGGCAAAACGTATTTATGGACTATTAAGAATAATCAAAACTAAAAAATAAATTAAAAATTCAGACTGTGGAAGGTTCTACTAAAGCAAATTGGTATTGGCGGAATCCAGCAGGTGAATGGATTCATGTAAATAATGTGGATTGTTACCCGAACAAAGGATTAAATGATTAAATATTTCCAGTTAATTCTTTCTCCCTTCCAGATACCAATAATGTTAATCTTTCTCCCTTTTAAATTATAAAAATAACATCTCAAATTTTTTATTTTAAATTTAAAATATTCACAAACAAATAAATTCTTTTTGATTTTTTAAAAAGATATAATTTCGGAATACTGAACAGAAAGCAAATGGGAAAATTGAATTTTCTGCCTACAGACTACTATAATTCTCAAAATTTTCGCCTGCGGCGCTAAAAAAGGAAGAAATCTGGGGTAGTTTGCCTATTTTATTTCCTCGTACACGTACTCGTACCAGCCTTATTTCTTTTGCTCGTACTCGTACATAGTTTCTTAACAAAAAGTAACAATCTTTATAAAATTTTAAAACTGAATACTTTGAAAATGTTTGAATTTTGTTGCGCCTTCGTAGCAAAATGGAAGATTTTTGGCTTAAGGATTTTCCAAAATCCTTCTTGACTTCTCAAAATTCAAAAATTTTTTACAAACACTCAGGGCCCGTAGAATAAATTCGGGGTAAGGGTTATTTAACCCCTACTCGAGGGTCAAATAACTCGCAACCCGTAGCATAAATTCCTACTCTGAGTTCAGGGTTAAACAACACGGTAGTTTAACCCAAAACCCCGAGTAGCTTTTCACATTGGTAGAATAAATTATTTACTCGGGACACATAACCCTCAGCTAATAAGCTTAAAAAATTTCGTTAAGAAAAAGTTCAGATGGGAAGAGGCGAAAATTATATTAAAATTTTAAGATTAATTTTTTAAAGGAGCCCCACCGGTTGTTTATTTATTATTAAACAAAACAGTTAGAAATGACACAAAAAATTTGTTTAAAATTATTCATAACAAAATTTCACATTCTATTGGGAGTATGCAAAGCATGCTTGGATAGATAAATACATTAAAAGTTGCTGGAATCCTTTAATTATTTTTTCCATCCAGCTAATTTTTTAAAATTTAACTAATTTAAAACAAAACTAATTTAAAACAATTGTTTTAAATTACTAATTTAAAACAAAAAATACTTTATGATAAAGAGATATTTAAAAAATAAATAATTCAAATAAGTGTATTTTATAAAATTATTTTTCATTATTGTACTAACATCGTTCTACGTAAAATATTTAATACCGTAAATATTGAAATAATTATCCTCTCTAATTATTACTCCCTATTTTTTCTACACTATCTTTAAAAATATTTTACTTGGGAAACTCATTGTGAAAAAGACCACAACAGAGCTGGAATTACCGTGGCTGTAGGGAAATACACCGCAAAATTGCATGTCAGACTATCGTAAGACCGAGATACAAGGGCTTAAAATGGTAATAAATCGGAGGTGAGACCATTCAAATTTGCTTTTTTAAAAATTATGAATGGCCACAACTCTCAAAATTATTTCTTAAATTTTTTCTTTATAAATTGCTCTAAAAAAATAAATTGCTCTTTACATTTTAAAAATTGCTCAAATTATTAAATTGCGTTTATTTATTAGTAGGGGCGGATTTTTATTGAAATAAATTCGCTAAATATGACCATAAAATATTAAATAAATTGGCAAAATATTCATAAAAAGTGCCAAAAATTAGTGAAATATTGAAATAAACTATGGCTTATTCCCTAGTAAAAATTTAAAAAAAATGTTGAATTAAAAAAAGTTAATCCTGTTTTCAAAATTGCATATTAGGTTTATATTTTGGTGTTTTGGCGTGTTTTACGAATTTTAGAAATTGGCGTTTGGTGCGCCACGTGAAAATTTTGGCGCACAGCCCTGATATGTATTGACCATGATTGTACATGTTTATAAGTTAAATTTATAGTATCTATATAGGGTTTATAGTTCAGTAAATCTGAGAGATGAATCTAATACAAAAGTATTGAGTTGGAACAACTTTTATTTTGTCTAAGAATCTAGTTTTTCACATTAAAGCTCGGACATAAAAAATCTCCATAAAACTGTTGCAATAAGTTTGCTAAAAGATACACTTTTTATTTAATTAAAAATTCATATTTTGTTTAACATTAGCTAACCAATCTAGTTTTTCACATTAAAGCTCGGACATAAAAAATCTCCATAAAACTGTTGCAATAAGTTTGCTAAAAGATACACTTTTTATTTAATTAAAAATTCATATTTTGTTTAACATTAGCTAACCATTGTGTTTATCTTATAGTTAGAGCTTTATATTATTTTACAAAAATTGGAAAATCCTTCTTAATTATAACAACAAGTAGCCCAGTTTGGATTTGCTGATGACGATGAAGAAGTAGCTGGACATTTTGGGCAACGTGGATTTTTACATTGTTGCGTGCGAATGTTGTAATTGTAGCATCTTGCTCTTTTAACACGAAATTGTTTTGGCTTAAGATAAATTTATGATATCGATATTAGATCTGGCCCATATCATCGGGAATTACTGAAGTACTTAGGGAGAGTATTTTTGTAATTTTGTTAAGTATTTCAAGCCTTCGAATACCCGAAAAACAACCCAATTACTCAGAGTAAAATCTGCTCAGAAGTTTTACATCCTTAAAAGAAGGTTAAACTCGGTGTCCCATTATATTAATACATATAGCAATGTCGCATTGTATGTATGACATAATTTTCGCGTGGTGTGCCAAATGCTTTCTCCAATTTTTCTAATTTCTAGAAACTGTAAAATCGGCTAAATAACGCCAAAAATTTGACAGATTTAACCATTGGACGGACACTCATTGAAACTATTTCTAGGCACTTCTCGTAACACGTTCAAAAGAATAAGCTATGTGAAAGTAATTTTCGCCATTTTTTCGTCGCTCACAAAATATCAAGAATTTTAAAGGCCAAGGAGTAAGTAATAAAAAAAGGCCAAGGAGTAAGTAATTCTTACAGTAAAGTCTGTTCAGTAGTTTTATATCTTTAAAGGAAGGTCTATCTCGCTGTCCCATTGTATTTTGGTAAGCATGTTGCAATGCGATGATTGAATATTTACTGTAAAAAGAATTGATATTATTTAAATTTTTTAGTACCTTTTGTCATAGTTAAAACTAGTATTTGATTTGTAATGCAGTACTGATCCAAAATCATAAGGGGTTTTAAAATTTAATGTTTCTTCACGATCAAAATTATGCCGGTAATACTTAAATA
Organism: Meloidogyne arenaria; assembly: GCA_036172955.1. Classification (NCBI taxonomy): domain Eukaryota; kingdom Metazoa; phylum Nematoda; class Chromadorea; order Rhabditida; family Meloidogynidae; genus Meloidogyne; species Meloidogyne arenaria. The sequence continues at coordinate 6,864,779 of JARQAB010000013.1, forward strand.
AAAAATTTATTATAAATTATTATCTAATGATTCCAATCAAATAATCAAAAAACAACATACAAAAACAACATTAGCATAGTAAATCCAGACGGATTCATTACGATCCATACGACTCTGTTCATGAAGCAAACCCAATGCGTGCATTATTTCATGAACTGTGGTTCCAATCTTAAAATTGTAAATTTACTTACATATAATGTGGCTTTTTTTTAAAAAGAACTAGATAAACCCAATAAAATTAAGCCTTTTAACACATTTTTATTATTCCAAAAATTATTATTTTGACATAATGAATCGTGGCTAGTTAAAACGATTATTTATGTCTAATTCTCATTTCTATGAATAAACAAATTATTACGTTGCTACATTCCGGCCAGTGAACATGGACGACATGAGGACGTCTTTTTTCGTATTTTCCAACACCTGATTTGCAACTACCTGAATCATGCACAAACAAAAGAGTGTTTGTATTATTGTATCTGTCTGAGTAAAGATTGACTTTCTCAAATCTGATGCAAGTCTCACTTCTAAAGATCAAAATTGCTACAATTTTTAATTGATAAATTTGTTTATGAAAATACCGTTTATGCTCTAATAATTATATTAGGTAATTATGATTCAACCTTTTGCTAGAAGAGGTATTTATAGATCTGGGGTAATTATTTGAGATGTAATTATCGTTTCAACATATATTTATTTTTCATATTCTCTAATATATGAACAGGGATTTACACAATATCTTGGTGAACCCTTAAATTTACTACGCCTAAAATTTACCACAAACGGAGTGTTATTTAATCCCGGGATCTAAACCGCCTTCTATGAATAAAGACAGCAAGCTTGATATTTACTAATAATCTAACAAAATAAAATTTAAAAATTTTTAATTAGTCTAAAAATTACTCAATTATCTCCAGCCCGATATGGATCGTAGTTACCCATTGTTCTTAAAAAATAATAAGTAATAAAATACAAGAATTTTAATTACCAATAGAAGTATTATAAATAGCGTAATATATAGGCATGTCCCACAAAATTGTCATTTCCCTATCGTCTTTCAATAGTTGTCTTTTTAATCGTTTCTGTTCTTCCTTATCTTGCTTAACACAACCTTTGATAGAAGAATTAATATTTTAATAAAGAATAAATTAAATATTTAGTATAAGCAGATATGTGTAATAGTTCGGTTCGTACCAGGGATGGGACGGGTTGAGAAAAAAGTCCGTGTCAAGGGTCGGGTTTCGGGTCGGGTCAGTTAAAAAATTTGACCAAGTAGCCAAATTTTCGGAGTGGTTGGTGGATTAAGAGGGGTATCGTTAAATTTGCAATGATTATGGTGTATTTAAATAGATTAAAATAATAGCAGGTAATTAAAGGGATATAATAAATTAAAGGGATTTGGCAAAGATATCGTATGGGTTTACAAAAATTAAGATAGATAAAGACTACCGGGGTCGCTTTAGTATAGGTCCACCGAGATCGGAACTTATAATACACACCTTTCGATTCGTCTCGCCGAGCTAAGTTCAAATATGCAAGAATTTTTTACGGGTCGCGAAAACTCGCAGAGATATAGGCGATTGAAAATCGAAAAACTATAGAGGGACCAAGCACTTTTTTGGGGTAAAAAATTCGAATATACAAATAATAGCTCATTTAAATAGCGAAAGACGAATGGCGAAAGACGAAACACCAAAAAAGACGAAAATATGGCGAAAGACGATATTTTCTAGATATCGGTCAAACCAAAGCTTTGGTTTATTACCTACTTTCAAATTTTCTATCAGATTCTCCAAATTTTGCGTTATCCTTCTTAACCACTAAATTAAGACCAGGGCTGGGCGAAATAAAAATTTTTTTATTTCAAATCGAAACGAAATAAAAAATTTTCTATTTCGTTTCGGAGCGAAACGAAACGAAATGAGCTCGTTTCGGACGAAACGAAACGAAATAAAATAAAAATTAAAAAATATTTATTTTTCAATTCATAAAAGCTTTTAATCGATATTTAAATCATAAATATGCACTCCAAGAGCTAGATGCGTGACAAAAGCATACCAGAAACAATAATGGACTGCAAATCTGCTATATCCACCTTAATCCTCTTAAATCGACATATATCCGCCTTAATCCACGATATCCAATTAAAATCCCGGTTTATCTCCAAATTCACTTTGAGTATCCACTTTATATAACGATTAATGATATTAAGAGGAATAAAAAAGATATCTTCTATATCCCTTGAGATATCTCCTATATCCCTTCTATATACTACTCCCAAAACCTCCGATATTCATTTAATCCATAAATCACAAATATACACAAAATCCTCCGATATCCCCTTAATCTCGCCAATACCACAATAACTTAATCTTACCAAATCCCCAAATCAAATCTAATCATTAGTCCCTCGAGATCTCTTTTAATCCTCAGGACAATTGAATAAAAATTTTAGTCGGTAGGTCAGGTAATGGTAGGCCCACTGACGGTTTGACTGAACAGGACCTCAACACTAGTCCTATTCAACTCTTGAGCAAAAAATGAAAAATCTAATGAAAAATTGTTTATAATAATTTATTTAGCAAAGAAAGCCAATTATTAATCATTTGTTAAATATGGGTTCGAACCTAGACTTGTCATTGAAAAAAATGTGAAACTAACTCGCTATCCAGTCGACCACACAGCCCTCTACGAAAAGAGAATTATTTTCTTTTTCTTTTCTTCCCGCGTTATCACCTTTCCCTCACATAACTGTCATTAGTGGTGTATAATATTTTCGCCTAATACTTTCTTATAAGATTAGCATCACTAGAATAACTTTGTGTAATCTCCAATTGTTCAATTTTTTCCGAAAAAGCGAAAGACGAAAGTTATTTTAAAAAGCGAAAGACGAACGGCGAAAGACGAAAGGCGAAGACGAAACGGCACACCCCTGGTGTATATTACGAGTTGCGATCTCGGTGGACCTATACGAAAGTACAGCCAGACTACCTAATAGACCACATACCCCACCGATATCCTTCGACCACTCCTCTCTAAAAAATTACATTTCAAGGGCAACAGTAGAGCTGAGGGGGACTGAAGCCCTCTGAACTGGGAGAAAACGAAAAAAATCTGTGAGGGAAATGATAGTAAAAGTGAATTAAATTTACCGAAAATTTTGTGAATTTCGGAAGCCCAAGTGAGAAATGCCAAGTCCGAATATCATTCAACATCATTTTTCAGCGCCGCAGGCGAAAATTTTGATAATTTTGGAAGTCCTTTTTCAGCGCCACAAGCGAAAATTTTGAGAATTTTGGAAGGCCAAGAAGCCAGAATTCTTTGTTTTATGGAATAATTTTCATGGAAAATGTCGGGCGTCGGGTTTTGAAATTTTTCTCGGTGCGGGTTTCAGGTAACTAGAGATCGGACCAAACAAATATTTGACGTCGGAAACTCAAATATTTGATCAAATTTTGATTGATGAGTTTTTGGAAAAATTTGATTTTTTCAAATATTTTCAAATATCAAATAATTTGAAAATTACCAAAAATTCAATTTTTGGGTTAGAAAATGGTGAAAACTTGTTAATTTAGAATCATTTTTTTACAAATTTTGCCTGCGGCGCTAAAGGTCCTCCACTTTATTATCCTAAAAATTAAGAATTTTTCCCAGTACAGAGGGAATATAGAGGTATATGGAGGATATCGAGGGATTTTGAGAGATTTTGGGAATTAGAAGGGATATCAAGGGGTTGAGAGGGATATATGGGAATTAAAAGGGATATATGAGGATTTGGATGGTTATCGGGGGATTGAAGGTGATTAAAGTGATTTGAGGGGATAACGGGGATCAGAGCGGATATAGGGTAATTTAGAGAGATATTGTTGAGAATAATATCTTATACGTGGAAAATATCTGATTATTAATAGCGATATCTGGGGATTTGGAGGGATACCTGGTGGGTGGATTAAGCGGGATATGTGTGGATTAAGGAGATAATATCTGAGAATATTTTGAAAAAATTTGATATTTGATCAAATTTTTTTCAAATACTTTCAAATATCAAATAATTTGATCAAATATTAGTTTGACGAGTTTTGAAAAAGATCAAATTTTTCAAATATTTTCAAATATCAAATTATTTGATTTGATATTTGATTTTGCCGTTTGTCCGATCTCTACGGGTAACTCGCCCATCCCAGGTTCGTACCCCTCTCCTTTTTCCTTCCTAAAAGTATTAACAAATGGTCAGTCAGTGTTAGTTTATAGAACTCGTCGAGCTGTGTCGAATGACACCAAATCAACCCCAGGTCTTAACTTTTGGCCGAGATACCCGTAAATTGAAAAATAACAGGGTGGACCAAGCTTATTTTTGGGCTAAAAGTTCGATTAAACAAATAATAGCACATTTAATGCGTTAGAAATCCTCCATTCCCATTTTATTTACAAAATGGCAGTTTTTAAAATATTACAAAATGGTAAAAATAAGGAAAATGGACAATGTAGAAAGTAGGGAAAATCCTCTATAAATATTGTAAAAGGGTCGCGCTTCTGTCTAGTTACTCTGAGCTTGTTTAGCTAAAGAAAAATATAGTTAAAAAATATATTACATTTACGCTGGTTTTTTATCTTTCGGGCAACATCCTCTGGATATAACACAATATCATCGGATTCAATAAACGTTGTATTCTCACAGCCATCAACTAATCCAGCAACATTGTGAGATTTTAATAAAGTGCTATTTTGTATACTCCGTTTATTTCGAGATTCTGCAGGTACAATTAACCGTTCATCAGTCTGAAATAAATTATTCATAATTAAAGTGATTATATAATAAAGGCGGATCTCATCCCTAGATGCCCCTTATCTAGATAACCCTTGATTTTATATGCCTATGTTTTTCTAATTTTGTTTACTCAGGGTAATATTATTGATGAAATGAGGCACAACAGAACCAATTGTCAAATAAATTCTAAATTGTATTGACAATATACCAATTCAAATTTTTTATTTTATAGAGGCTTTAAATGGAATTAAGCCCCGACCCGCGCCCTTATAGACGAGAAAAAATTAAAAATACCGTAAATATACCGTTACGGAGCAACCCTAGTTATAAATAAAATTACTATAGTTTTTGGGCGTGGCTCATCATCACAAGGGCATTGTTTATATAAATCTAAAAGTTCAGCAAATGCCGTTTTCAGTTTATTGTATTCTTCCAGACCAATCTCATCACATTGTGTCAATGGTCGTTTATACTAATAAATATTAGAATTGTTTTTAAATTAAATATTAAATTATTTGAATACAAGATTACAATTGTCTACAAAAAATAAAGGCTTACTGGACAGTCACTTTTATTATTTTAAAAATTATTTCTAAACTCACACAGCTAAATTGTTTATCCAATAACGCATTGTTTAAAGTTAATTCTATTAATCCAGTACATGATTTTTCCGAGGCAATATTTACTTTAAAATGTGTATCTAATAATAATTCTCCGTTCATATTTATGTCGGGGCCTATCAATGCTAACGCGCCTCCCTGTTAAATTTAAAATTATTGTTATTTAAGTTAAAATCCAATTTCTATTAATGATCAATTAATAAAACTAGGTTAATTTTCAATGTGTAAATTGTAAAAATTTGAAGGATAAAAGTTTAGACCCGTTCTTCCAGATAAATTTAAAAAGAACGACATAGAAACATCCCGCTTGAAAGAACGGGCGAAACCTTTCGATTTTTCAATATTTCCCCTTATTTGATGCTGGGTTTTCTATAAATGATATTTCTAAATGATCCTATAGTAAAAGAACAAAGTCATAAAAAATCGAGTCTCTATTATTTTAAACCCGATAATTAAAATCCTTACTGTCTTTGCAATTTCATGATTATTTTGACTTTCAATATTTGAGTGAATATAACGTTCGAAATTATAAACATATCCATTCATTTCGTCTGTTAATATTGCGAAGCTATTTTCAGAATTTCCCAGTTGTAATGAAAGTAATAAAACATGGTTTTCTTCCATGTTTAATAGCCCAAGAATTCTAGGTCCATAATAGCTTTTGATTATACCTTTTACTTTAATTATTTTGCCGAACTCAATTCTGAAAAATGATTTTTTAAACTTGAGATAAAGGAATAGAAAAGAAGTCACGTTTGGTCCGAAAAGGAAAATCCAATGGAAACATTTACACCGAATGTTATCCAATAATCATCAAATGTTTTATTAAAACCAATTCGAGTTGCACTAATTCTAAATTCAATTCCATGCTTTTCTTGCTGGTTATTTGTATTTTTATAGCATGATTTTGCATAATTACTTTTTGGATTGTTTTTTAACTAAAAATTTTGTAAAAGATTAAGTGAATTTTTGTGATACTTGCCTTGTTGCCTAGTTTTGAGACATAACAAAGAGAAATATTGGCCGAATTCCAGCTGAAATATATAAAAAATTTGGATATTAATTAAAGGAATTAAAAATTTCAAGGCCTTCTATGAGCTACTTTTACTCTAATAACTTACTCTATAATTATATTTATATAAAATTTAATAAAACATACTCTCTGATTTGACTTTTATTATCAGTTGGATACTTGCATATCTCATAGAATTTTTTTATTCCAGCATTTCTTTCATCATTAGCTTCTTTATCATTGCAAGCAAGGCTTGACAAGTATGTTCGTATTTCGATACGATTTGTAACAAAATTTTGTTTGTTGGAAAAGGTGTCCTGTGAATAATTAAATATTTATAATTCGATAAAGGGTTTTATGATACTGGCCTCAAATCTTTCTTCAACTCCCATTCCTAATAGAATAAATAAATTACTCGCTCGAATATCTACTTGGTAATTATTGTTTAAACTTTAAAGAGGAATTATTATACTAATGTAAAAATATATAACGAATATAATTCTTACACAAGGTCTATCCAATTCAACGTGCTTTCCATTAAACATGAAGTAAACATAGCAAGGTGGTTCCGGGAATGACATATATTTCATTTTCTCATCACTATGAATATCCATATCCAAACCAAGAAGAGAAATTGCTTCATTCTTAATTTTATAAAAATTATTTTAATGAACTATAATGCAAAATATTCCGAATTTTACACAGGCTAAGCTTACAAAAAATTCATCTTACACAAAATAAGATAAACCTTAATATCAATATTAAATTTAATTAATTACCCCTTCAGAAATACTTTGAAAATTTATGTTTGTACTGTCATATTTTGTTGAATAATTATTTTTTAAAACCAATTCAATATTAAACTTCGCAGATTGACTATAGTCTTTTTCAGTCCCATTCATGAAAATTAATTTTGCAAACATTGTATCGTTAGTGCCAAGTTGAATGGTAAATATAGGGAAGATAACATTTTCTTTTAGAGGGGATTCCAAAAAACCATTTGTTTTGTTAATTAATCCATAAATGTTTACATAGTTTTCGAAAGAAAAACTAAAAAATTATAATTTTTAATCAAATTTGTAAATTCCAGATGATGAAGCTAAGTTTCCCTTTAAGACTTTACTAAAAAGTCTAATGTGTTTACTCTTAATAACAAATGAAACATTGTTAAAAGTTCTAGGTTAATTAATAAACCAATACATTGGCTAAGAGCAAGGCCAGAGAAGTTGGGTTGTCTTTCTGCCCTCGTCAAATTTTGGCCTTTATTGTTACTCGTTACGTTTAACGCCTTCTAAAATCTGCCAGGGCAGATCCCTATTAGCTATTCTAATTTTTATATATTGGAGACATAAGTTTCGTCAAAATTTTGGCTACTAAATTACGGAAATTACAAGAGTCGTAATAATTATTTATAAATTAAAGACACCTATTATGAGTGTAAGAAAAGCCCAGCTTTGCGACGATTTTATACTTAATATTGTAAGTGTGATTTTTGTTGGATTTCACGAAGGAAATTCGACGAGCACAAACACGCATTTCAACCCCATGTTTGCCCGAATCATTACATTTACTTCCATATCCACTATATGGATTGTTTTGAAGCTGGAATTTCTATTATTATTTTTCTGTTTATCCTCTTTCACCTTAATACTGTTATCTATCTCCTCTCCCAAGTTAAATGGATCCAATTTGGATTTGTAACATATTTGAAAAGCTTTCCACATTCCTCTTATAAAATTAAAATAATTTAAAAATGATTTTTTAATTTTACTCTTCGCATTCTTTGTTGTAGGCTTTGTCAATGTATTTACATTTTTTGTCCAATTTACTCCGATGTACCTTTTCATAATTCCCAGGCAGGCATCCCAATTCGTAGATATTTGCACGAAATTGTAAAATATTAGGGTCTTGTTTTGACGTTCGTGCATAGAGTTCCTAAAATTTTTATTTAGTATTCAACCAAAAAATATTTATTATATTAAGACACGATTAAGTTTTTTTTGTATTCCAGAATAACTTCACGAAAATTATTAAAAACAACATTACAAAAAAAGAAACTATTAGAATTTTTACGTAATATATTTTTTTAACTTACAGGTCCAGGTTTTTGTTGTTGTTTTTTTGTACTTTTTACAGTTTCAATTGTTGGAAAAGTTTTAACATGAGCCGTAAATTGTGAATATAAATTACCATCAATCGGAACTTTTTTAGTTGTTGTCGTCTGTTGAATAAATTATTAAATTAATTAGTGCTTAAAACTCCACGGAATTATTAGAAGAGTAATAAATAAGGGTAATTATTGTAACACACTATAATTTGTGTGTGCCTTAATATTTTCATTTGATAAAGTCGGGAAAAATATAAAATGTTATATCCCAAAATTAAATTACTTTTTTGTCTTGACATTTGTCGACAAACTTCCAAAAAAGCATTCGATTATTTGGCAAAATATTTTCATTTATTCCCAACATAATATCCCATTTCAAGGCAAAAACACACGAATATTCATCAAGTAAAGGCTGTGGATTCTGTTTAACATTAAGAAATTCTTGGTCAAGTTTGCTTGATTTCAAGATCATGTCTTAATAATATATGAACTTCAAAAAATAAATAATTAAAACCTACATTTTATCGAGTTATTATTTTCCTTTTTAAGAATAAATTCAAAAAGCTCCAAAGTTTTAATGTTGCGCAAAATGAGTTTCCCTCTAAAATTTTTAGGATAAAATTTTATATTTTTTGCTTCAGTATTAATTTTTAAATATATTTTCAACGTCTCAAAATTTTCAATTTAACTAACCCTTTGGGAAAAATATCAGCATACAGTTCAAGAGACCTTTTTCCTTTCTTAAAAACAATTAAGCCACGCCATTCGGTATCTTCTATTTTTCCTAAACCGTTTGGACGAGATTTGTTGCAGATTTCATTTCCATCTTTCCTTGTTAATTCGAAGGCCTTGGTAGGCTTCCAATTACTTTCAGAATTCGATGAGAGATGGCGTGGATAACATAGAAGAATTCTGAAATTTTATCAAAAAATTAGAAAGAGCGCTACAAAATTTAGGCTACCCAAGTTTTTTGCTACTAAAATGACATCTACTCTACCATATCATAGACATGATCTTATATTGTTAAGCAAATTAGGCAGGTAAGAAGTACGAGTACGAGGTCAGAATTCAACTCGTACTTCCGTACTTTGTATTAAAAAATCAAAAGATTTTTTATTCGCCTGCGGCGCTGAAAAGGGTTGAAATAGGAGGATTTCTGGCTTCAAAGCCTTCCAATATTCAAAAATTATTGCATACAACGCTTTAAATTTGAAACTAGATGTCCTGAACTTCAAAAAATCATAAAAATCTTAGATTTTTTTCTTTTTTTCAAGTACGAGGTAGTAGTACGAGCTACGAGGCCAAAAATAGGCAGGTACGAAATACGAGTGTGAGGCCAAAAAATGGTCTGGTACGAAGTACGAGTACGACCAAATTTTAAATTTATGAACACTGGTTACAGTGGATATTAATTTACGAGATTATTCAACACAAGCCCAACATTTAAAATTTATTTTACTATTGTTCCAATTTAAAATTATAATCTAAAATATATTTATTACCCACGACAGCTTGTTACATTTTCAACCGGGATTTTATTAAGCATATTTTTCTCTTCATTAATAATATAAGCATTATTAATAAAATCGAAATTATTCCCTTCATCAGAACAATTTGAAAACAAAATAAAAAAACAAAGAAGCAATAAAATGGCTAAAAATGCCTGTAGAGGTATTATAACCATTGTTATAAAAATCTAAAAAATTTTGTAATATTTAAATTGACACACCCATAGGGACTAGGGGGAGGACTACATAATATGAGGAGAATTTGGAAGGTAAAATAGTGCCATAGAATGGCCATCAGGGCTGGGCGCAATCGAAAAAAAAGATTCCGCACCCGCAATCCGCAACTCGCAATTTTCTTTTTACACCCGCAATCCGCAACTCGCACTTGCAAAAACCCCGCAATTTACGCAATTTCCGCAACTCGCAATCCGCAATTTTTAGACTATAGTTAAAATCTCTTTCTAGGATCATTTGCTACGAGTCCGGCAGTAGAATAGACGTTCAGACTCTGAACTGGAACTGACAAACCGAACCGAAACTTTCGGTTAACCGAACCGAATATATGTGGATTAGGGAGTGAAGTATAAACGGATTTGTCGGAAATAAGTGATTAGTAACGGGCGATAGAGGTTCTGAAATAAGGGTATTTAAGAGATATCAGCGGAATGAGGAGGGATATACGCTTTGTGGGAATATGGAAGGATTGAGGGATATTAGGGGATTAAGTGAAAGCAAGTTCATGATATGCACCAATTTCATGATACCATCTTTGATCACCGAATTTCTTCGAATTATCTTTAATCTCACTAGATCCATGGATATTAAATCACCGATATACCTTTATAACTCTTGCTACATTGAAATCCCCCAATATCACTCCAGATCCCCATTAATCCATACTTACTCTCAAAAAACTCCAAATCCCCAGATATTCAATCATCATGATAGAATTACTTCCGTTTTCAGCGCCGCAGGCAAAAATTTTAAGAATTCTGGAAGATCCTTAAGCCAAAAACTTTCATTTTTAGCGCCGCAGGCGAAAATTTTGATAATTTGGGAAGGACAACAAGGCAGATTTCTTTCTTTTTCAGCGCCGCAAGCGAAAATTTTGAGAATCTGGGAAGGACAAGAAGCCAGATTTCTTCCATTTATTGTGAGGGAAATTTCGAAAAATTGCGTGAAAATTGCGTAAAAATCTTAAAAATCCGCACCCGCAATCCGCAACTCGCAATTTCTTTTTAAAAATCCGCACCCGCACTCCGCAACTCGCAATTTTCTTTTTAAAATCCGCACCCGCAATCCGCAACTCGCACCTGCAAAAACCCCCGCAATTTCCGCAATCCGCAACTCGCAATCCGCAATTGCGCCCAGCCCTGATGGCCATATATGACACTATATCTAATTGAAGTTATAACCGGATATATTAATACAGGTGATACAGGTGATGCGACTTTTGCGGCGCGTACACTTGCGGCCCAGACATTTGCGGCCCAGACACTTGCGGCTCGCCCCTATTTTGACACTTGCGGTCCCGACACTTGCGGCTAAGAAATTTTCGGCGCAGACATTTGCGGCTATCAACTTGAGGCCCAGACACTTGCGGCCCAGACTATTGCGGTTTTGACATTTGAGGCTCCCCCCTATTGTGACACTTGCGGCCCCGACATTTGCGGTTTTGACATTTGCGGCCATGATTAAAAAATTATGTAAATTAAAATATTATAATTAAAGTAGTATAAAATTCATGAATTTATATGAGTTAAAAATATACTTTTATTCCTAATAAATCATTTCATTAATAATTTCTTTAACTATTTCTGTTTATTTTTGTCCAATGCCCTCCTCCTAACACACGTGCAGCCAAAAATAGGGATTTATTCATATTCAATGGATTTGAAATGAGAAAAAACAGCTAATTGCACAGGAAACGTTACACGTGTGGGTTTGTGTAAAACGTGAAATTATTGGCCAAATACGTGAGAATTTGGATGATTCCGCACTTTTAAGAATATCTTCTTATTCAACAATTCAGAGGACTATTCTCAGACAAAGAGATATACGTGGACAAAAAAGAGTTGAATAATATTATTTTTCTAGTAAATTTTTAATTACTGTATAATCATCTTAACACGAGAATTAAGGGGGATTTTACTTTGGACAAGAGTGGAAATAGATTTTTGCTTTATGATTCTAGAGAATTAGATCCAGATTAAACGATAAATTAGGATTTTTTATTTTAATTTACATAATTTTTTAATCATGGCCGCAAATGTCGGGCCGCAAATGTCAAAACCGCAAATGTCAGGGCCGCAAGTGTCACAATAGGGGGGAGCCTCAAATGTCAAAACCGCAATAGTCTGGGCCGCCTTTATTTAATCAGCAGAGTAGACTAAATACTCAGAATTTACCCAATATCAATTGGTGAGCTAAAACATCACAACTGAAATTTATAATTTTAAATCTATAAGAGTAAATTGAAAAATTTCGTCTCCAGATCATTTACAAAAGTAGCTTCTACAAAGCAACAAGTCAAAGCAACATATAGTTTATAAATTCAGAATTGTCAGTAGGAATCGCTAACATTTAGTGATACTTCAATTTTTAATTTAAAAAAGACTAATAATTAATAAAAAATTTAAATTCTTGCGTTTTTTGCATTGATTTTTGGCTTGTGTTTATTTTTTTGAAATTTTTAATAAAATATATAAAATTTATAAGTAATAATTTAATAAAGAAACTATATTTATTTAAAACACAAAAAATGGTTATTTTAATTGATATATTTACATAAATCAAAACGAGTAAAATTAAAAAAAACAAATCTTCAATAAAATTCTTTAAGAGTTGAATGTTTTGAAATATCATATTTAAATGGTTTACTCTCCAAATTGCCTCCAAAATTAGCTTCAACAGAAATATAATACAGAGTAACGAATGGTTTATACGAGTCAAAATCGTCATTCAACAATATACCTTTACCTTTAAAAAACGATTGTTAAATAATTTTTTAATTTAACTATCTACCAATCTGTTTTCCATCTTGTGTAAAGAAAATGTAAGGAAATTCATAATTTAATTTATTGGTTGGAGGATAAACTAATCCACAACCGAAAATATCATTAGTATTGAAAGAAGGGATTTCTGAAAGTGGAAGTGATAATTTTCTTTGACTACATTCAATCATATCAAAATGTGCATGATACACAATTTCTCTGTTAGTAGTAGCATTATTACAATTCCTAAGACCAATACTCATCCATTCTTTCATATTTATATTATATCTTTCAGATCTACATTTAACTTCAAAGTAATATATAGAATAGTTGCAACAATTTTGAGGTTTGTTGAATGAATTTTTTGCATAAATACGAACATGACAACCTAAAAATATTAACTAAAAAATTAAAGTTCAATAATTTACCTGGCTTCAAACTCTTAATATAGTTAATATTTTCATTAATTAAATTAACAAATCCATATCCGTTAATACATTTACCAATAGGTTTGCCTGTATTTATACATTTATTTGCACAACATTCAGCATTCCAATATTTACAAATTTCACACCATTTATTTTCAATTTTAACAAAATTCTTTTTAAAAAATTATTTAAAAATTTAATTATATGTATTTACATATTATGGTTCGGATTTCTACGTTATAATTTTATTTGCGAAATAGTCCTAATGTATTGAGCTCAAATCCGTTGTTATTCTTTAAAAATCTTTTGTTTACATGGAGTTATTATAAACTATTTGGCCTATTTTAGCGTTTTGCAACCTAAAATAGGTTCTATGTAGCATATTTTTGATGTTTTTATAATTTTTCACTTTTTTATCACATAATTTGGCCATTTTTCGTAAACATTCGATTTTCTTCAAAAATTTTCAAAATGGTTCTCAACAATCTTACATTTTTTCAAGAATTTTGTAAAATTTTTACCAATCTAAATTTTCTTCCAATTTTTAGAAAAACATTTCAATTTTTAGAAAAACACCAATCTAAATTTTCTTCCAATTTTTAGAAAAACATTTCTAAAAAGAATTAAATGGTAGCAACACATATATGAATATTGGGCTTAGAAATTGTAGTACAAACAATACTATTTACTATTCTGCAAAATATGGTTACATATATAACGAGAATGGAGGAACATTTCAACTTTTACCATTTTCATGGAATGATAATGATATTTTTGGTTGTGGATTAGTTTATCCTCCAACTAATATGACGAATGAATTTCCTTATATTTTCTTTACACAAAATGGAAAACAAATTGGTAAATAATTAAAATAATCATACAAAAATTGTATATTTTAAAGGTAAAGGTTTATTATTAAAAGACAATTTCGATTCATATAAACCACGCGTTTACCTTCAGTGTTGTTCTGCTGAAGCTAATTTTGGAAATGATTTGGAATCTAAACCATTCAAATATGACGTTTCAAATCATTTAATTCTTAATGAATTTTATTGAAATTTTTTGATTAATTTTGTTTTCTGATTACTTTTCACCAATTTAAATTATCAATCTTTTAAAGATGTTCTTAAACTTTTAAATAAAACGGCCATTTATATTTCCCGTTTTATATTTTTAAAAATAAATTTAAATTCTCTCCATAAAATTTAAATTTTGTTTAAGAAAAATTAACATAATTTTTTTATATTAATTAAACTTTTACATATTTTAACAAAATTCCATAAAACAATAATTTGTATGTTTTTAATTTTTATTTTAGAATGACTTTTTTTGTAATTTATTTTTAAATTAAAAAGATATTATCAATTTAATTTAGGATATATTTTAACGAATCCTGATTAGTTTATTTAAAAATTATTTTAAAATGTTGCTAATTTATTAAGTTTTTCTTTAAATCATCGAATGAATTAAAAAATATTTTTTAAACTTTATTATCCCTTTTTTCTTTCCTCCCAAAATTTTTTTCAAAATTTCTTTAATGCAGAATTTTTAGTGATTTTGCATTCGGGTTTTTTGTATTGTCTTTAAATTTTTATCAATTTCCCTTATTTTTCGCTTCTAAAATTTACTCAATTAATTCCTGATCAAAAAATATTTCTTTCAAAAACACGTCGTTAGTTGAGAATAATAAAGGGGCAATTACTAAACTTTAAAAAAGTTGAAATTTCTTTTTCTATTTTTTCTTTTTTAAAATCATCACTTACTAGAATTTAAATATTCAAATTGTCAACAAATTTTTTAATTTCTTTTATAAAACAAAAAAGAAAATGTAATAATAATTGTGTTTAAAAACAATTCTTTAAAAATATTGGTGTTGAGTATTTAAAAAATTGAATGATAAAAAATTGTGGTCTAAAAAGTATAATTTTCAGTTTTGTGGCAGAATAATATTTAAATTGTGATTGTTTTCAATCAAAAATGATTAAAAAATAATTATATTTCTAGACCACATTTAAAATTGTAAAATTCAAAAAATAATTTAATTTAAATCAATTTCCATTTTTATTTCATTTCATCGCTTATTTGCAAAATTCGTTGAAAAGCTCAAAAAAAATAAAATATTAAAAAGAATTTAATATTTTTATATACCTCTTTAATTTGTTCTTTAAAATTTTTAATTTTCTTCTTATTTTCTTCAACTGATTGTTGATAATGTTGTTTTAATTCTTCAATTTGTTTTTTATGATCAGAATCTATATTTTGAAATTCCTAAAATTATTTTAAAAAATACTAAAAAAATCCAAACTTTATCCATTTCTTTTAATTCACTTTCAAGAAGACAATTTTTCTCTTTAAGAGTCATTAAAATTAGTCGAAGATTTATTAAATCATTTTTTAGTTTCCCAACCGAGCTCAAATCAGAATTTGATGCTCCTTCTTCAGTCATTTTATACGGATTTTTAGTTAAATATATGAAAGAAACAAAATTTAAAAAATAAAATATATTTAACAATCTGTATCCTACGAGAATAATATTTGGCTTAAGTTAGACTTAAAACACTCCTAAAAATAGTCAGCAATGGGTGTGAGTTGTAAGGTTGTCGGATAGTTGGAAATCTTCGGATATCCGGATCCGGATCCGGTATCCGAACCGAAAATTTCGGATATCCGGATCCGGAACCGATATCCGAACCGAAAATTTCGGATATCCGGATCCGGAACCGAAATTTATATTTTCAAAATTTTCGCCTGCGGTGCTGTAAAGTTGAGTATATATCCTCCAATATCCTTCAAGGGCGTATCCAGGGGGTTAGCTTTGGGGGGCATGTGAGTTTTTACAACTGTTTACAACTCTTTCTCTTTTAGCGCCGCAGGCGAAAACTTTGGGAATTTTGGAGGTCCTTAAGCTAGATTTCTTTTATTTCCTGCGCCGCAGGCGAAAATTTTGAGAATTTTAGAAGGTCGTAGGCCAAAAAAATTCACATTTTCAGCGCCGCAGGCGAAAATTTTGAGAATTTTGAAGGTCCTTAAGCCAGATTTCTTCCATTTTCAGCGCCGCAGGCGAAAATTTTGGGAATTTTGGACGGCCAAGAAGCCAGATTTCTCCGATTATCAGCGCGCAGGCGAAAATTTTGGGAATTTTGGAAGACCATTGGGCAAGATTTCACCCTTTTTTCCAAATTCTAGGATCCGAACCGAAATTTTCGGATATCCGGATCCGATATCCGAACCGAAAATTTCGGATATCCGGATCCGATATCCGAACCGAAAATTTCGGATATCCGGATCCGGATCCGATATCCGAACCGAAAATTTCGGATATCCGGATCCGGTATCCGAACCGAAAATTTCCGGATATCCGGCCTTTTTTCGGATCCGGATATCCGGATCCGACAACCTTAGTGAGTTGACATGTATTTCCACAATAAAGGACAATGTTCTAAATTGCAGAGATGGGTACTTATCTACAGAGATATCTATCGCTATCTATCATATATCTAAGCCATAGTATATATGAACTTTTTAGGGACTAAAAGGAAAATGTTGTCTTTGATTATTTATTTTATTTTTGAGTATAAAAAGTTATCATTATTTACTTAATGGAAAGAATCAAAATTATAAAAAATGAATTTGTATGCAATTAAAGGAAAAATATGAGGTTAGAAGAAAGATAAAAGGGGGTGTGGTCAAAAAGAGTAAGGAGGCGCGTGCCGAAATGCTTAGATAATGTGTTATGGAATAATGGGCGGGCATTAGAACAGTTTCGAAACAAAAAATCTTTGAAAATCGAAATTGAAGGAAATCGAAAACATCGAAATCGATAGTTGAAAGAAAAAATTTTTGAATTAAAAATAATTTGCTGATTTTTGATGAGTATCTAGGATTTCGGTTGGAACCTTTGCTTTTACTTTTAGTAATTAGAAAAAGTCAGGGATTTGGGTTGGCAGATCCTGGGAAATAACGTGTATCCAAATTAGGAACCAATATATATCCAAACCAAAATTAAAGATATCCGAACCTTTTAAAATCTTGGCTCTAGCTCTGGAGATTTTCGGAGCCGTCAGGTTGGAATTAAAAGTAATGGAATTAAAAAATAATTTTAATAAAATTGAAAAAAATTGTAATATTTAGGCGAAAATACAAATATCATTTAAATGATACTACAAAATTTAGTAGAATTTTCATAAAATTCTTTAAGAATTAGATGTTTAAAAATGTCATATTTAAAAGGCTTAGTCTCCAAATTATTTCCAAAATTTGCCTCAACAGAACAACATTGCAGCCCAACAAATGGTTGATACGAGCTATTATTCTCCTTTATCAATACAGCTTTACCTTAGAAAATAATCTTTTGTTAAAATGGTAATAGTTAAGTTTGTGTTTCCCCTTTTTTTCTTTCGGCTGTAATGTAGTGTACCGAGGTAAAAGTTTGGGACGTTACATGTCATTCGATTCGTCTCGACGAGCTGAGTCGAACGGTATCACTCCCAATTTCAGCAAATGATTCTGGACCGAGTTATATTATACCAAAATCGACCTTACTCCCCCATAGGTACTTGTGGGTTATCTCATACCAGTTTTTGCGGACAAATTTATGCGGACATTTTTGTAAAGAATGGTCAGTCTTTTTTTCTTCCTTGGTTTCACTCAATTTTCTCTGTGGCAATATTCAATGAGTGACACAACGAGGAAAAGATTAGTTTTTCTTGCCAATGTCACCTAACCTCGTGCGGAGTCGAATCATACGAAATCGTCCGTGAGGACATCTCTGAATTACAGGGCTCAAAAATGTCTAAAAACGTACCCAGCTCTGCATTTTAGAACCCATGCCGGTGTTGGGTGGGTGTACAATTAATTTTATTCACAATAGGGTTTGTAACACACATTAAGACTGACCATTTTTGCATCCCTTGGAACGAAAGGGTGATGGGGTACGAAGTTCATTGTTTTGAGAAAAATTGACCGATCATTAGTTCTAAAACGAAGACCCGGGGGTAATAGTTCGGTTCGTACCCCCCCTCCTTTTTCCTTCCTTAAAGTATTAAAAAATGGTCAGTCAGTCTTAGGTTATAGAACTCGTCGGGTTGTGTCGAATGACACCAAAATCAACCCCAGGTCTTAACTTTGGGCCGAGATACAGACAAAAACCCTGCGCAAATAAAGGTTTTGCAAAAGCGTCTCATGACAACAATAAGATTACTTTATGTCATAACTCTGTCAAATCTTGCTCAATTATGTTGATTATGATGTCATTCGAACCAGCCCGACTTGCTCTTTCGAATGAGCTATTATTTGTTTAATCGAATTTTTAGCCCAAAAAACGAGCTTGGTCCACCCTTTTATTTTTTTAATTTTTGAGGGTCTGTATCTCGGCCCAAAGTTAAGACCTGGAGTTGATTTTGGTGTCATTCGACACAGCCCGACAAGTTCTATAACCTAAGACTGACTGACCATTTTTTAATAATTTATAAAGGAAAAAGGGGGGGGGGGTACGAACCGAACTATTACCGACCCGGGTACTTATTGGCATTTAAATAACTGAACTTAATTGAAATAAAATTATGCAGTGATTCAAATGTTAATTTATATTTTGGTGAGATTGGGAAGGAAAATTAATCTTTTCTTTGTTGATGTGTTTTATTGATGAGAGAGGAAAAAAATTGATGACCTGTTTCTCATTGAATATTGCCACAGAGAAAATTGAGTGAAACCGAGGAAGAAAAAAAGACTGACCATTCTTTACAAAAATGTCCGCATAAATTTGTCCGCAAAACTGGTATGAGATAACCCACAAGTACCCCCCATAGTTTTTCAACATTTCGGGACCTATAACTCGGTCCAGAATCATTTCCTGGAATTTTAAGTGGTACCGTTCGACTCAGCTCGTCGAGACCAATCGAATGACATGTCATGTCCCGAACTTTTACCTCGGTACACTACACTACAGCCGAAAGTAAAAAAAGGGGAAACACAAACTTAACTATTGCCGTTAAAATTATTAATTAAATAATTACCAATTTGTTTTCCATTTTGAGTAAAGAAAACATATGGAAAAGCATTCGCCATATTAGTTGGAGGATAAACTAATCCACAACCAAAAATATCATTATTATTCCAAGAAAATGGTGAGATTCCAGGTAATACTCCTTTCTCGTCAGTAACTATAGTACCCTCAGTAGAAAATCCAAATGCAATACATTCATTTGAACTACAATTTTTAAAGCCAATATTCATCCCATTTTCATAATCATTTAACTCTTTTTCAACTTTAAATTTAACTTCGAAATAATATAATGAATAATTAAGACAATATTGAAGGTTTTTGAATGAATTTTCTGCATAAACAAAAGTACCGATATTTTCTCCTAAAAATATTTGTAAAAAAAATTTTAAAAATTCAATACAATTTACCGCCAATCTTTTCGACCCAATTAATATTTTCATCGTCAATTATTTTAACAAATCCATTTCCTTTAATACAATTACCAAAAGGTTTGTTTGTATTTATACATTTATAGTCACAACATTTACTGAATCCACTATTAATTTCACTCCATTTATTTTTATTTTCAACAAAATTCTTTTAAAAAAATGTTGTTAATATTTAGGAAGTCGACCCCTCCCCCTTTTTTTTTATTTTTTTATGCAAATTATATATCATAGAAAGAGCTCTTCTGAATCAAACAAAGATTCAGCTTCATAATTTTGTCCAAACCGTCTTCAACTTATGTATAATAAATTATATATTAAACAAATAAGCACAAAATTGTCAGGGAAACAGGAGTGGGGGCGTGGAGGAGTGGGGAGTGGGGAGTGGGGGCTTCCAAAGTACTACACAAATTATATTTAATGATTTAATTATGATTAAAACTAACCACACATGTACAATACATTTTGTTCAATTCAATTGTTAAATCGCTACTTTTTTTCTCACATAAATCAATTACCTTTTTATAAAAATTAAATTCGTATTAATTAAATTTGCATTAACCACTCCACACCCGGGAGTGTTGTTATTCGAATCAGCACGCCGATGAATCGGATAGTATTTATATCGAAAGGATTCTCACCGAAGGGATTCTTGAATTTAAACCAATGAAGACCCAACAAAAACTTTTCAATGGACGAATAAAATCTAATTACCTTTTTAATTTCTTTCTCAAAAGAATTAATTTTTTCATCTTTTTGCTTTAAATTTTGCTTCATTTCTTCAATTTCATTTTTATGATCAAAATTAATTTTCTCAATTTTCTAAAATTAATATTTAAAAAATATTCAAAAATCCAAACTTTATCCATTTCCTTCAATTTATTTTCAAGAAAAAAATTTTTCTTTTCAAGTTTTAAAGTCTTTTCTTCAAGAAATTTTATCTGAAAATTATTTTCATTTACTACTTTCATTTCCAAATCAGAATTTGTTGATGATTCTCTTTCAGTCATCTTATACATATGTATGTTATCTTAAATTTAAAAAAAAATTTAAAGTTTTACTATCTAAAAATTTAAATTTTATGGAAAATTTAATTTTAATTTTCTGGAGAAACGTTAAAATTATGTATTTTAAATTATAAAGGGTAATTGAATTAAAAAATATATAGATTAAAATATTTATATATTGAAGGGTTTTTGCCTAGATAAAATTTTGTTAGGAATGTCATTTTCTCAGACAATATTTGTTTTTTGAGGGAATAATTTAAATAAATTTAAAATTAAGGATGAAAATGTGGTATTTAACTATAATCCGTAAATTCCCAATTTATTTTCAAATTATTCCTTCAGAAAAATAATCTTTTCCTTTCTTTATTTTTTATCAATTTTTACTAAATTTCCCCAAAACATTATTTGAATTTATTCCTCTTTATATTTTCATATTTTAACTTTTTCCATTAACCTAAATATGTATACATATTAAACTTGTACATATTCAACTTCCCCCGCCCTTTATATCACTCATATATTTTCCATAATTTGTCTCATTTAGAACCTTATTTGAATCATTTTAGTTTAATTAAATCCTCTCAATAAGCGAGAGAGTGGAATTTAAATGTTTATTTGAGGCCGGGGACATTTTGAAATGCCGGGGACACACATTTAAACCTTTAATTGATATCTCTTATTACTTGTTTCAACGTTTATGCAAAAAAAATTAATAGAAATTTTTTAAATAAACGGGGCAAATATATAAGAAACCTAAGTTTGTCAGATAAAATTTTTGAGAGAATCCATTTAGTGAGTATTATTATCAATATTTTTATAGAATAGTATTGAAAAGCATAATTCAAAAAATTTTTTTCTGATTTGATTTGACCAATTCATCAATTTTCTGCGCCGCGAGCGAAAATTTCGAGTATTTCCATATTTTCGAGTCCAAGGAGTCTTCCGAGGATTAAATTATCTGTTCTGTTAAATTAGAAAGATTGTTAAGTAACTTTTTTTGTGTTTTTTAATACACAAAAAAAAATAAATGGAGTGAATTTGACAATTCGTCAATTTGTTATAATGACAAAAAAATTTTAAAGTTTTAAATTAATTTCAGAAAATTTATTTTTTTAAAATGAAGAAAAGAACAACAAAACAATTAGAAGAATGGTCATTTTCCACTGTCAATTCTGATAATATTAATAATAAAATTGGAGATGAAACACTTGTAGAACAAAATCCAAAAAAATCTAGAAAAAATTTAGAAACATCTAGCTCTGATAGTTTGTCCACTTCCTGTGGTTCTTGTTGTATATCAAAAAATATAATTGAAGGTTTAAAACAAGATATTCAACAATTAAAAACTGAAAATGATCTGAGAGACAAGAAAATTAATTCTTTGGAGGAAGAAATTAAAAAAGTAAATAAAGATATTAAAAGTTAATATTTTATTATAAAAAATACAGGTAGCCGCTTCTCGGCCCTCATTTTACCCTAATGAAGCAATAAGTTGGGGAGGATTCAGAGGAGTATCATATGCAGTTAGTTTATATTAAATTGAATTGAATATATTAAATATTTTTAATAGAATTTTGTTAAAATTAAAAATAAATGGAGTGAATTAGATAGTGAATGTTGTTTCAATAAATGTAACAGAAAAAAACCTTTTGGTGCTTGTTGTAGAGGAAATGGATACGGAACTTTAATTAATGATGAAAATATTAAATATGTTGCGGGGAATCGAGGTAGATTATTGGGGGTTTTTGAATCTTTTTATAAATGCATTTTAAGACACCAATGATAATATTCAATATGTTTTTGCAAAGAATTCATTCAACAAGCCACAAAATTGCCTTAATTATTCTTTGTATTATTTTGAAATTAAATGTATATTTGAAGGAGAGGTTAGAAGGACATGTATGAATATTGGTCTCAAAAATTGTAGCACAAATAAATATATTAGTTTTGATGCAGAATATTTTAAAATAAGAAACGAGTTCAATGGATCATTTAAAGTTTCACCATATTCTTTCAATAATAACGACATTTTTGGTTGTGTATTGGTTTGTCCTCCAAATACTAAAATGAATGAAGAATTTCCTTATGTTTTCTTTACAAAAAATGGAAGACAAATGGGTAAATAATTAATTATGAATATTTATAAAATACCCGTTTTAAAGGTAAAGGCATAAAATTAGAGGACAATTATGATTCATTCACACCATATGTTAATCTGAAGTGTTGTTCAATTGAAGCAAACTTTGGCAATGATTTGGAATCAAAACCATTTAAATACGACATTTCAAATCATTTAATTCTTAAAGAATTTTATGATGATTCTTCTTATTATTAATTTTAATTTTTTAAATTCTTTTCAATTTAAATTATCAATTTTTTAAAATATTTTTTTTCTGAACTCGTTAAATGAAAACATTTTATTTGGCTTTTTTCCACAAATTTTTGTTTTTAAATTTTATAAATTTGTTTATACTCAAGTTTAAATGTTGTTTAAATTTCCTATAATAAAGACCGGTATAATTTTGTTATAGGACACAGAAGCTAATCCGTATGAAATATGTTTCATTCGGATGAGTTCGCTGAGCCTAGTTTAATGGTAGGCTGCGGACTAAAAACGGGCCGAGAAATTGCCCTTGAAAATCGAACAACCATAGGCCCCTGTAAATCTAAATACCAAAATTTTTTAAGTTTAATTCACCTTTTAAATTTTCCCAATAAAAAAATACGAGTTAGCTAGTTTGAAGTTAAAACGGGCCATTCTATTGGAGGTGATATTCAAATAGATGGGCCATTCAATTAGGATAAATATGGTATATGTTTCTCGGAACATCATTTACCTCTCATTTTAAATTTATTTAAAGACATTCTCTCTACAAATAAATATGTACATTTTTTCTCTGCTTTTCTCGACATAGAAGTTTTTAAATTATTCGAAAATTGAATAAAATTTATCTTAGTTAATTTACTTTTGTACAAAATAATTAATGAAATTTATTTTTAAAGGAAGTCTGGCATTTTGGCTACATAGATGAAAATTCAAAAATTGAAGAATTTTTATTTCCTAAAATTGAGGGTTGTGTGAAGTTGTGTAAGGTTATGCATTTGAGGATTGCATTTGATAAAAAATTTTCTGGTTCCGTCCATCCCAGATATACATACAACTTCTAAATTAAAAATATTTTAAATTAATTTTTCTGAACATTTTTAGAGAATTCTAAACATAACTTTAAATTAAATAATATTTAAATAATCAAAAAAAGAAATTTAAATTAAATATTTCCTGTCATTTTATAAAAACTTTGTTTATGTATTTTTTAAGAGTTGTTTTTAATATAAATATGTATTTTTAATTACCCCTCAAAACATTTTTTAAATTTAAAATTTTCCCTCAACAAATAGATTAATCCTTTTCTCCTCTTTTTTCTCAATAGACGAATACAAAAACTTTCTTTGAGCAAAAAATCCTTCAATATATAAATAAATAAATTAATTTCTAATTCATTTGCCTTTCATACTTTTAGAAATTATTTTAAATACTCTCCATAAAATTTAAAATCTTGTTTAAAAAAATTTAATTTTTTATAGGTAACCAAAATTCCATAAACAATATTTTTTCAATTTTGTTTATAATAAATTATTTTAAAACTACTACATAATTTAAATAGGTTTTAACTTTATATAACCTGAAAATTATTATAAGAAATTCTTAACTTTGTTCTCACTTTTCTCCCCTCCAAAATTATTTCCCTGAATTTATTTTAGGCAATTTTATTTTCAATTAATTTTATAAATTTTGGTGTATTGTTTCTATCTTTTTTACTTTTAAATACTTAGTGAATTTAACATTTCCGAGTGATCTACTTAAAAATGAAATCTTTGAACCATTAAGGAATTATTATTCTCTATTTATATGTTAGAATTGAAAAACGTAATTAAAAAAATATTTTCTTGATTAGTATATTAATTTTTGAAAATTTAACATTTTTATTTTTTTGTCCAAAATTGTGGCAAAAAGAAAAATTTGTTGTGTAATAGTTAGGTTCGTGCCCCCCCCCCTTTTAAAAAAAGTATTAAAAAATGGTCAGTCAATCTTGGTTATAAAACTCGTCGAGCTGTGTCGAATGACACCAAAATCAAACCCTGGTCTTAACTTTGGGCCGAGATACAGACAAAAACCCTTCACAAAGAGAAAGGTTTTCAAAAGCGTCCCACTACTACCATAGGATTACTATCTCATACATAACTTTGTCAAATCCTGTTCAATTTTGTTGATTTTGATGTTATTCGAATCAGCTCGACAAGCTCTTTCGAATGAGCTATTATTTGCTTAATCGAATTTTTGGTCCAAAAAATGAGCCTGGTCCACCCTTTTATTTTTCAACTTTCGGGGATCTGTATCTCGGCCAGAAGCTAAGACCTGGGGTTGATTTTGGTGTCATTCGACACATCTTGAAGAGTTCTATAACCTAAGACTGACTGACCATTTTTTAATACTTTGAGGAAGGAAAAGGGGGGGGGTACGAACCGAACTATTACCATTTGTTGTATTGATATAATATTTAAAAGTCCTAATTAATTTTCAGAAGATAATTTAAAAAAAATAAATATGAGAACACCAAAACAATTTGAAGAATGGTTAAATTCTGATAATATTAAGAATGATTCAGATAAAATTGGAGATGAGACACTTGTGGAAGAAGATGAAAATTTTACAGAGAAAAGTTGCACTTTGGAAACATCTATTAGTGTTGATGGGTTGTCAACTTCATGTACTTCTTGTTGTTTATCAAAAAATATAATTGAAAGTTTAAAACAACGTTTAAAAGAATTGGAGGTTAAAAATTATTTTTCATTGAATTACTAGAGGTAGATCTCATTTGTGCGACTAATCGTTTAGTATCACCCTCACATTAAGCACAAATTTTCTTTTCGAAAGAAACACAAGTGAGATCCAGCTAGACATTGTACGACACTTTCGATTTACCCCTATATTCTTTACCCCCTATACCCCATATATTTTTTTCTGCAAGAAGATGACGTATAGTGATATTAAACTGATTTAAAAATAAATTTACTTTATTTTAGTTGAAATTGAAAAATAATGATTTAACTTTGGAAAATTGTAGCTTAAAATTCCAAAATGCAAGTTTTCTTTATTTCCCATCTAATACTATTTTTAAATATTAATTTTAGAAAATCCAAAAAATAAATTCTGAACGTGAAAATGAAATTAAAAATTTAAAACAATATTTTCAACAATTAATTGAAGAAAGTATTAAGCAATTAAAAGCTGAAAATGATGTTTATTTAAAACAAAAAGATGAGAAAATAAATTTATTGGAAGAGGAAATTAAAAATGTAAATAAAAAATTTTTATTAAATATTTAAATTAATTTTATACAAAAAATACAAAGTTAGCCACATCCATATGACAGAAAAATCAGTTCAGGAATTATTCGAATCGGTCGGAAATTAAAGGAGTTATATTCTTATGCTCAAACAGCTTTTCGGAAATTGAAAAATTCTATCAATTTTTCTGAAAAATATAATTTTAAAAAAATCCCTGTTTGTAATTTATTGTCTCGTTTCGTCCGAAAATTTTGTTTAAGTTCGTTTCTAAGCAAAGTGAAAATGGATTGAAAAAAAATTAAACTCTGTTATTTTATAAAATTTAATATATAATCTTAGAAAATACAAAAAATAAATTGTGACAATAAAAATGAAATTGAAGAAGTAAAACAATATTTTCAAAAATTAATTGAAGAAAATGTTAAAGAATTGAAAGATGAAAATGTTCGAAAAGATGAGAAAATTAATTCTTTAGAAGTTGAAATTAAAAAGGTAAATATAAATCTAAATTTTAATAAAACTAATTGTGATCCAAAATCTTTTAATATACTTTCTCAAATTATTTTAAAATGGTAAATATAAAAGAAAATGATTTAATTTAATTATTTGAAACAATTAAAATAAAAAAATATTTTTTAAATTAATTAAACTTATTTAATAAAGGCAAATGATTTGACCGACAAAAAGATTGGCGATTTATTTAATTTCAATAATTTAAATTCTGTGGTTAGTTTATTAAATAATATTGTATTTGTTGAAATTAAAAATAAATGGAAAGAAATTGATAGTTTTTGGAAATGTTGTGACAATAATTGTATAAATACAAACAAACCTATTGGTAATTGTATTAAAGGAAATGGATTTGGAAATATAATTAATGATGAAAATATTAAATATTTGGTGAGGGATGAAGGTAAATTATTTAGAATTTTTGGAATTTTAAAAATATTTTTAGGCTATGATCAAAATGTTGTAGTTTTTGCAGAAAATCCATTCAAAAAACCACAAAATTCTTTCAATTATACTTTATATTATTTTGAAATTAAATGTAAATTTGAAAAAGAATTAAATGGTAGCAAATCATATATGCAAATTGGTCTTAGAAATTGTAGTATAAACAATTATATTTGCTATTCTGCAAATTTTGGTCAAATATATAACGGAAAATATTTTAAACTTTCAACATTCTCTTGGAATGATAATGATATTTTTGGTTGTGGATTAGTTCATCCTCCAACTAATATGACGAATGAATTTCCTTATGTATTCTTTACTCAAAATGGAAAACAAATTGGTAAAAATTAATTAAAATAATCATACAAAAATTGTTTTTTAAAGGTAAAGGTGTATTATTAAAGGACAATTTCGATTCATATAAACCATATGTTTGGCTGCGATGTTGTTCTGTTGAAGCAAATTTTGGAGATGATTTGGAATCTAAACCATTTAAATATGATATTTCAAAACATTTAATTATTAAAGAATTTTATTGAAATTTCGTTTAATTCTATTTCATCATTTTAAACTATCAATTTTTAAAATTATATTTTAAGGTGTTTTTTTAAGTTTAAAATTATTTTTTTCAATTTTTATATTTTTTTCCGAGCAGTTATGTAATTCGACAATAACTTTTTTTTATTTTTTTAATTAGCAATAAATTTTATTTTTTAGCTATTTTTAAAAATCTAGTCCTCATTATCCAGAGTCTAAAATAAAATGTGCTAATTTTTATGACAAAGGACTGCTTATTTAAATTAAATTTACTCTCATAGATTTAAAATTTAAAATTTATTTGTGAAGTTTTAGCTTACCAATTGATATTGGGAAAATCTAAAGTATTTTGTCTACTCTGCTGATTAAATAGGGGAAATTAAGAAGAATTTAATAAATAAGTTTAACATTAGTTTTATCACATCAACAATTTTATTAAATATAAAATTGCCGGCTTTATTTTTAAATAAAATTGTTTACATTTAACTTTAATTTTTAACTTTTTGTTTGTTATACTCTAAAATTTTTTAAACAAAATTAGCCTGAAAGTTTTCCAACTGATCAAAGAAAAATAATATATTTTTATAAGCAAAATTCGGAAATTAAATTTAAAAAATTAAAAACGTTTAGATTAATCATCTAATTATCAAATACTACTAAATAGTTTACTAATAAAATTTAAAATAAAAAAACTAGCTAATTAATTTTTACTTTATTTGTAAATTTATATCCTCCATCTAGTTATAAAATATTTTTTTTGAATTTATAAATTTACTCATCAACACTTTGCTAATTGCCACACACACTGTTGATTCCCTTTTTTCTAAAATTTTTATAATTTTAAATTTCTATCATTTTCAGTTTTTGATTTTGGTGCTAGTATTTATTTTTTTACTTTTTATTTTTAAACAATTTTAACAAATAAATTTCAAGTTTTTAAAACATTTATGTATGTATTAATATATCCGGTTATAACTCCAATAAGATTTAGTGTCATATAAACGATTATATGGCCACTCTATGGCATTCTTTTACCTTCCAAATTCTCCTCATATTATGTAGTCCTCCCCCTAGTCCCTTTGGGTGTCAAATTTAAAGATTACAAATATTTTTTTAGATTTTTATAACAATGGTTATAATGCCTCTGCAGGCATTTTTAGCCATTTTATTGCTTTTTTGTTTTTTTATTTTGTTTTCAAATTGTTCTGATGAAGGGAATAATTTCGATTTTATTAATAATGATTATATTATTAATGAAGAGAAAAATATGCTTAATAAAATCCCGGTTGAAAATGTTACAAGCTGTCGTGGGTAATAAATATATTTTTAAGCATTATAATTTCAAATTGAAATAATAGTAAAATAAATTTTAAATGTTGGGCTTGTGTTAAATAATCTCGTCAATTAATATTTATTGTAACCCTCTTCCTCTATATTGAGCTGGAATTGGAAATAAAAAAGTAACCTACCGTATTTCCTCTAATTGAGCGGCGTCTCTATTTGAACGGCAGTCTCCAATAGAGCGGCCCTCTGAGAGGGGATTGAAAAATAGAGCGGCAGCCGCTCAATTAGAGGAAATACGGTATTTCCTCATTAAATGCTTGATTTTCATATTTTATTAACCAATATAAGATAATGTTAAATCTATTGTTAGCTCAGTCGATATTTTGATAGCAGAAATCGGGTGGCCTAAAAAACTTTCTAATTCTTTTTGATAAAATTTCAGAATACTTCTATGTTATCCAAGTCAGCTTTCATCGAATTCTGAAAGTAATTGGAAGCCTACCAAGGCCTTCGAATTAACAAAGAAAGATGGAAATAAATTCTGCAACATATCTCGTCCAAACAGTTTAAGAAAAATAGAAGATGCCGAATGGCGTGGCTTAATTGTTTTTAAGAAAGGAAAAAGGTCTCTTGAACTGTATGCTGACATTTTTCCCAAAGGGTTAGTTAAATTGAAAATCTTAAGACATTAAAAATATATTCAAAAATTAATACCGAAACTAAAAATACAAAATTTAATCTTAAAAATTTTCAGAGGGAAACTCATTTTGCGCAACATTAAAACTTTGGAGCTTTTTGAATTTATTCTTAAAAAGGAAAATAATAACTCGATAAAATGTAGGTTTTAATTATTTATTTTTTGAAGTTCATATATTATTAAGACATGATCTTGAAATCAAGCAAACTTGACCAACAATTTCTTAATGTTAAACAGAATCCACAGCCTTTGCTTGATGACTACTCGGGAGCCTTTGCCTTGAAATGGGATATTATTTTGGGAATTAATGAAAATATTTTGCCAAATAATCGAATGCTTTTTTGGAAGTTTGTCGACAAATGTCAAGACAAGAAAGTAATTTAATTTTGGGATATAACATTTTATATTTATTCCCGACTTTAATAAACGAAAATATCAAGGCACACACAAATTATAGTGTGTTACAATAATTACCCTTATTTATTACTCTTCTAATAATTCCGTGGAGTTTTAAACACTAATTAATTTAATAATTTATTCAACAGACGACAACAACTAGAAAAGTTCCGATTGATGGTAATTTATATTCACAATTTACGGCTCAAGTTAAAATTTTTCCAACAATTGAAACTGTAAAAAGTACGAAAAAACAACAACGAAAACCTGGACCTGTAAGTTACAAAAATATATCAAACTAAAAAGTTTAATAGTTTTCCTATAATTCTGGATTTTTAATGGTGTTTTTTCACGATTTATACGAAGTTATTCTGAAAAACGAAAAACCCCAATCATGTCTTAATATAATTAGCAAATATATTTTTTGTTTAATAAAAACCTTTAAGGAAATCTATTTACGAACGTCAAAACAGGACCCTGATGTTTTACAATTCCGTGCAAATATCTACGAATTGGGATGTCTACCTGGGAATTATGAAAAAGTACATCGGAATGATTTGGATAAAAAGTGTAAACTTATTAATAAAAGTTACAACAAAGAATGCGAAAAGTAAAATTAAAAAAATATTTTTAAATTATTTGTTTCTCAGAGGAATGTGGAAAGCTTTTCAAATATGTTACAAATCAAAATTGGATCCATCTAACTTAAGAGAAGAGACAGATAACAGTATTAAGGTTAAAGAAGATAAAAAGGAATATAAATAACAATAGAAATTTCAGCTTCAAAACAATCCATATAGTGGATATGGACGTAAATGTAATGATTCGGGCAAACATGGGATTGAAATGCGTGTTTGCGCTCGTCGAATTTCTTTCTTGAAATCCAACAAGAATCATACATACAATATTAATTATAAAATCATAGCAAAACTGGGTTTTTCTTATACTCATAATAGGTGTTTTCAATTTATAAATTATTATAAGTCTAGGAATTTCTGTAATTTAGTAGCAAATATTTTGAATATATAAAACCAATATATAAAAATTAGAGTAGCTAATAGGGACCTGCCCTGAGATATATTAAAAAATGTTAAACGTAAGAGTAACAATAAAGGCCAAAATCTGGCAAGGGCAGAAAGACAACCCAACTTCTCCGGCCTTTCTCTTAGCTTATGTATTGGTTTATCAATTCAAACTAGAACTTTTGACAATTTTTATTAATGTCTTAAGGGAGGGACACGCCCACTTTGTCGCGCGGCCACATTGTCGCAGAGCCATAACTTGCTAAAAAATTTCTGGCCCTTATCAATTTTGGTACCAATCTCTTTAGCTCGATGAGAGGAATCGTTTAATTCGGAAAACTTGAAGGAAGTTATGGCTCTGCGACAATGTGGCCGCGCGACAAAGTGGGCCGCACCCCTTAAGGGATTTTTATTAAAGTCTTAAGGGGAAACTTAGCTTCAACATCTGGAATTTACAAATTTGATTAAAAATTGTAATTTTTTAGTTTTTCGTTCGAAAATTATGTAAACATTTCTGGATTAATTAACAAAACAACTGGTTTTTTGGAATCCCCTCTAAAAGAAAATGTTATCTTCCCTATATTTACCATTCAACTGGGCACTAACGATACAATGTTTGCAAAATTAATATTTATGAATGGAACTGAAAAAGACTATAGTCAATCTGCAAAGTTTAATATTGAATTGGTTTTAAAAAATAATTATTCAACAAAATATGACAGTACAGGCATAAATTTTCAAAGTATTTCTGAAGGGGTAATTAATTAAAATTTAATATTGATGTTGAGGTTTATCTTAGTTTGTGTAAGACAAACCTTGTATAGGCTTAGCCGTATAGAAATTCCGGAACTTTTTGCATTCAGCGTCAGTCAAAAATATACGTAAAAAAATTAAGGAAAAGTATACTCAGTGTAGGTTGTTAAAATAATTTTTGTAAAATTTGTTATTTAATTAAGAATGAAGCACTTGCTCTACTTGGTTTGGATATGGATATTCCGAGTGATGAGAAAAGTAAAATGAAATATTTATCATTCCCGGAACCACCTTGCCATGTTTACTTTATGTTTAATGGAAAACAAGTTGAATTGGATAAACCTTGTGTAAGAAATAAATTTCAGCTTTGGGCCAACGATCTGTCTAATAATTACTCGTTAGCAAGCCAAAATATAATTACCAGGAATAATTACCTGGAAAAAATAATCATTTTAATCTCTTGATATCCCTCTTAATCTCAAATCTATTTCCAGCGCCGCAGGCGAAAATTTTGAGAATTTTATAAGGCTAAGGAGCAGATTTCTTCGTTTTTTCATCGCCGGAATGCCTGGATTCAAATGCCTGGATTCAAATCCATCCCTATAAAAAGATCCGACTAGGACACGATAACAGTCTATAAAAATAAAGAAATACTATATGAAAAAGGCGAAACAACTTTCGCATTTGGACCAAAAGGCGAAATGCGGAATGCGAAATTTTCGCGCCAATAAATGTGAAAAATGCGAAACGCGAAAATGCGAGATCGCCCAGCCCTGGTTTGTACCCCGAACGCTCGGGGGCGTGTATGTCGGGGTACGGGGTTTTCCAATTGGTTCGGGGCGGGGTTCGGGTCGGGGGAGCAATAATTAGCCTTTATAATGAGATGGAATTTCCTTCAAAATCTTGTCATTTAACATTAAAACTTGATGGATATGAATTTCATAATACTAAGCATTGTGTAAGGAATTAAATATGAAATAATGTTTCTAATGTAATAAATTTCAACTTCACGTGTTTTCTCTCTAATCTCTATAACATTACTATATTTAACAGGATAAATTCTTCACCAATCAAAATTTCATTACAAATCGAATTGAAATATGGACACTTTTAACTAACCTTGCTTGTAATTCAGAAGAAGCAAAAAAGCAAGAAAATTCTGGAATTAGCTTATCAGAAATATGTGTATACAAATCTGACGAAACAAACAAAATGAGAGAGTAAGTTTTGAAAATATTAAATGGTAAACTAATGAGCAACGAATAAAACAAAAATACCATATTTTTTGAAATAGAGCCCCATGGGGCTCTTTTTTTCATCTATCCTCCAAAGTGAGGCTATATTACAGTGGAGGGCTCTAATTCAAAAAATACGGCAATAATTTTTGAAAATTAATTTTAGTTGGAACTCGGTTAATTTAACGATTTGCTATCATACTAAATTTGGCGATCAGGTAAATTTTAAATTTGTTAGTGTAATAATCTTATACTAGGGTACAGCCCAAGTAGGCGCGCGGCCAAGTTGGCGCAAAACCATAACTTGCTTCAAAATTTCAAATCTTTAAAAATTTAGTATTAAACGATTCCTCACATCGAGCTAAAGAGAATGGTACCAAAATTAATGAGGGTCAGGAATTTTCCAAGCAGTTATGACTTTGCGCCTACCTGGCTGCGCGACTACTTGGGCGTGTCCCCTTATACTAATATTTCAGATAAGAAATAATCCAAATAGTGATTATGCCAAGGCCTGTAAAACATATGAAGATGATGATCAATTTGGAAAACATGGAATTGAATTTAGAGTTTATGCAACGAGAATTGGATTTGAAAAATTAGAAAAGGAGTATTGGATTGAATTTGGTGTTAATGTAGAAATCGGATTTTCCTTCTCAACAAAAAAGTTAGTTTTGCTAATCTCTTAATTTTATTGAAAAAAACACTCAAAAATTTTCGGTGCGGATTGAACGTCAAATCTAGTAGAACAGTTTATTTTGATAAAATACTACTATACATCCCTCTAATATTTTATAGAATTGAGTTTGGAAAAACAATTAAAGTAACCGGAGAAATTGTAACTTATCACGGAGGAGAGCGCTACCTTGCCCCGTTAAATGATGATGAAGATAATGTTAAATTATTTGCAATACAATTTGGAAATAATGAAACCAATTTTGCAATTCTGACTGATGAAATGAATGGAAATGTTTATGATTATGGAAGTTCTGTTATTGGAAATCTTGAGCATAAAAACATTCAAGAAATTGTGGAAGAGGTAAATTATAGATTTTTTATGGGAAGAAATACCTATTAAAAAATTAGACTTTATAAGAAAATAGAATAAATACCCCCCAAATCCATTTTTATAGAATCCATCCTTAACTGATGGAAAAATAGTCAAAACCTAGTTGTTGAATAAAATTGTAATTTTGCGTTTAGCGTTAATTTTTAATCTTTGTTTTTGCGTTTTTAATTGTCTTTTGGCCCAGCCCTAGTCGGGTGCAATAGCATGTCACATAAATGGCACTGAGGTTGCAACAATAGGATTTATAAAGATAATAATCAAATGAATGATTCAAAACTATTTCTTTAACGTTCCGACCTTTTTATTTAACATTAACAGGGTGGTGCAATGGCAATGATCGGGCCTGACATGAATAAAGAGGGAAAGCTTTTGTTTGCTACATCTTTTGAAATTATTTCTGCCCCAGAAAAAGCATGCCTTGGCTCAATACAGTTAATGCTAAATAATAAATTAGTTGAGAAAGAATTTAGTTGTGTGAGTTCTTCCCTTAAAATTTTTAATTCATAAAAGATAATATAACTAACTCAAAAAATAATAATGTCAACTATTGATAGCACGGTTCAGTAAATTTCTCAAAGCCTGAGTACACTATACGTAGCGGTTTTAGATTTGAACAATTTATATACCAATCGAAAGAGCTCGAAGAGCTGGGTCGATTGACACCAAAATTAACAGTGGTAATTACTTTGAACGGTGATATAGGTCGGTTCACTAATATTTTTTCGTAATTCTAACCCGGATAACTTTTCTCTGACAAATCTTATATTTTTAAATACATCTTTGACAAAATGTATTTTGTAAATTGAAGTAAAATGAATATTTAGTAAAATTTATTAAAAATATTTAGTAAAGATTTAAAGTAAACAATGAATATTTAGTATAAACGCAGTCCAAACCAATGTGATCAACTTGGATTAGATAAATACAACAAACATAAAGAAGCATTTAATGAATTTTTAGAATTAAGTATCAAGTGTCCTTGCGATATAGAACCTCGTCCAGCAGAAATAGTAAAATTATTTATAATTTTATAAAATAACTGATAAGCTTATAAATAAAGACAGGATTTTTAGGCACGATAAAGTTAAAAATAGGCGCCTATATAGGCACTAACAAACTGCCAAAATAGGCACTAAAATCCGAAAAAAAGGCAAAATAGGCAGTATTTTTTCGAGATTTTCTGATATAAATTGACTAAATTTTATCAAAAAAGATAAATCTAAGCAAAAAAACTGTTAAATTAATTAATTTCAACGATCAGAATTACATATAAATTGATTTATATTAATTATTTTGTTTCCAAAAATAATTTGATAAATTTTTCAGAAGAAAATTTTTCCCAAAAAAATTTTTTGACAAAAATTTTTTGAAAAATTATGTATTTTTTACCAAAAAATAATTTTTATTCAGCAAATTTCTCAAAAAATACCCAAAAATTCGCAAATTTTAGTAAAAATATGCAAAATAGGCTGAAAAAAGGCAAAATAGGGCATTATGCCAGAAAAAGTTAAAATAGGCAATTTTAGGCAACGATAAAAGTTGTTTGAAAGCATATTTCTTAAAAATAACGCCTGATTTGGACGTTTCAGCATCAGGCCTATTTAGGAAAAAACAGGCATTTTGCCTAAAATCCTGTCTCTACTTATAAATCATTAAACTCAAAGCAAACTCAAAACTAATCTTAATATATTATTAAATGACACATGTCAATTGACTAAAAGTTGATTTTTCAGACTGATGACCGATTAATTGTACCCCCTGAAGCTAGAAATAAACGAAATATAAAAGACGACCCTTTGTTAGGAACTCGCGATGCTGATGGATTAGTTTACGGGTGTGAAGATGCCGATGGTACTGTTATTGGTGATATTTTGTATAGACCTGAGGAGGTAGTGCAAATGATTGTAGACCAACGTAAATGTAAAAATTTAAAGATTTAAATATTAGGTGCGGACATAATTAGTTGCCTTTTTTTAGAATAAATTTTTAGAGGTGTTATTTTAAAAATATTCTTTTCTCTTATTAATCAACATAAAGAACTGAATCTACTCATTATGTTAATACCAGGCATAGCAATATATAGGCGACGAAATCCTGTGGTACTATGCGTTAATATCCCCAAAAGTCCGCAAAAGTTGTCCGCACTTTTTTCTTTTCCTTTCTCCTATCATAAGGATTAGAAATGGTCAAGCGTTAATAAACCCACATTATCTTTTATTCTCCTTCCTTCTTTTCTTATATATAGGGTTGTTATTTTCGAGTCGGGCCGCCGGTCGAGTCATTTTTTCGAGTACGAAATGGTCAAAATATACAAGGATAAAAATGGTCAAAATCATAATATGTTTAAAATGTATGTCATTTGAATGAGCTCGAAGAACTGAGTCGAATGACACCAAAATCACGGTGATTGATCAAGATTAGACAAAGTTACGACACAAAAACAAGCAACATAAACCTATGGGGCGATGGCGAGGCGCTTGTGCAAAACTCCGCGCTTCGCGCGGAGTTTTGCGGCACGCGCCTCGCGGGGAGTCAACGGTCGCTGGGTTCTGGGCTCGTAACGTAAACTTATGCCCATTTTAGCTGCGGTCGGCATGTCTGGCTTCCTCCGCAGCAGCAAAAACCTGCACGTAGACCAAAGGTACAAATGCTCATAACTTTGTCAAATCAAATAGGATTTCGCTGATTTTTTCTAATTCGACTCATCTCGAAGAGCTCTTTCGAATGACATATAGTTTGTCCATATTCATGACCATTTTTAAACATTTTAAAGTGCGGCCCCATAACCGTAAAGTACTTTAATTTCGAATAAAATAACCTAATCCATTATAAAAATTTAGGTTGTAAAAATGGAAAAAATAAAAGACAAATTCGAGCCAAGAGACAATTTCATACTGAAAAAAAGGAAATGCAAAATCAAATGTGGAAAATGCCAATTATTTATGCTCTCTCTCATGAACATGGTTTGAATATGCATATATTAATAAATAACTAAATATTAATTAAATTTTAGTGAAATGGGAGAAAAATATAGAAAAGGCTATAGAGGATTTAAGGTAAATTAGCTCAAAAGATTGTAACTGCGTAGCTCGAAAAAACGAGAAATTTAAAACGAAAAATTTTTTTTCTGTTTTTCAGATTTTTAACAAAATTTTGGTTTAAAAACCGTTATCTTGAGCAACGTTATATTCAAGTCTCTAAAACTTAATTGATCTTTGTCAATCAATTTTAGAAAATTTACTTACGTTCTTAAAGAATAAAATTTATTTTGACAAGCAGAGCTATGAAACAAAATTTTATAAAAATACTAATGAAACCCTGTATAATATAAAATATTTAACGTTTTAGTCGCCTCACATGTTTGAAATTTAAAAGAGTTGATAAATGGTCCGCTCATGATTTTGAATTTATGTTTATTGCTAAAGGATGCAGTTCAAGTATGGGAAAATATTATAGTTACAAATCAGAATATACTAATATTTCGTCACATCATGTTAATGTTCCTTGGTCGGGTTGCGGATCGGTAATAAATTATTAAATTAATTTGCTTGTAAATAATTTTGAATATGAGGATTATTTAAATAGAAAAACAAGCAGAGCTATGAAAATTCAAACGTTTTAATATTATTGGAAATTAAAGAAAGGCACCAAGGATAGGACTATAATATATTGTTTTGATCAGAATAACTCTTAACTAACAAATAATGTTTCTGTACAAAAGTAGGGGTTTGTATCTAAAAGAAAGACACCGATTTGGTGTTGTCTTCAAGGATAAATGACTGCAGCTGCTTTCGTATCGGACCTGCTAACAACTTTTTCGAAAAAATTAAATTATTAATTAATAATTATTTAGGTTGGAACAATAATTCATGAAATTATTCACGCATTAGGATTTCATCACGAAATGACTAGGCCTGATCGCAAAAAATCTGCTTGGATTGTTTATGAAAATATTAAAGCGGTTGGTCTTATTTAAATATTTTAAAAATAATCATGTTATAAAAGAAGTAATTATATAACGATGAAACTTTCTATGTCCGTCTCGGTATCGGGATTGGCCAAAACCGGTATTGGGATTCTCATTTTTTTGCTAATACCGAAATACCGATCGGTATCGGTATTGAAAAATCGGTATCGATATTTCATAAAAAATTTTATATGAAAAATATAAGGAAATTCCTTAATAAGTAAATTCATTCTTCATTTTGAAAAAGGTTTTAATCAGTTGATGAACCATTGAAGAAACACAAATTGAAATCGAAAAATTGAAAAAATTTCTAAAAATTCATAGCTATTTGTTAAAAATTCGTACCTGGTTTGCCACTTTTCAAAATTTTTTGAACATATTTAGGTCCCTATTATCGGGTTTTTTGGACCTAAAAACTCTCACTGTTGATAAATATAGTAAAGCAGCAATTTAAATAGCATTTCTTCCACAATTCGGCGCACGATATTAAAATTTGGGATTTAAAGCTAACTTTTCAAACAATTTAGCACATAAACTAATCAAATTCATTAAGACCTGGTGGTTTGCTTTCAATCGAATTAATACACGGAATTTTAAAATGCCATATGATTATGGGTCAATCATGCATTATGGACCAATTACTAGCTTCAATTTAGATTCAACGTATATATATAACTAAATTTAAATGAATATTCAATTGTTTGTTTAGGAAATTTTCAATCGTTGCTTTGAAACAGGAATATCAAAGTACAATGGGACAACGAGTTGAACCTTCTTTTAAAGATGCAAAACTTATAAACAGACTTTACTGTAAGTTATAGTATTGGATAGTTTCGTGTATTCGAAAGCTTGAGATTTGATATTATACGAAGAATGTGTAGATATTTAGACTTAGAAGCAAATAACTTTGTTTTTTCTATAAAACATAAGATAGAAAACTCTTATAGTAAAGATAAGATTAAAACTTAGAATATCAAAAAGGCTATAGAACCTGTCCTTTTTTTGTATTTCTAATATGTAAATACATCTGTATCAGGGTTGCCACCCGATACCCGAAAAGAAAATTTTCCAACCCGAAACCCATACCCGATATTTTTTCCAATCCGAAACCCGTGACCCGAAATTGGTTAAAACCCGAAATTTCTACCCGAAAACTTAGCCTTACCCGATTTTCTTTTAAAAAATAATAGAAAGAGAAAGAAGGAAAAGGGTAGGAAATATTTATAATTTCTTCCATTTTTAATTATGTTGATCGGTGGTTGAATGGGTAAGGCGACTGGCTTGATATTTTCATAGGGGTGGGTTCGAGTCCAGGGTTGGAAATGAGCCTAATAAATTTTTCTTTTCAAAATAAATGTTTTTAAACTTTTATTTTTATTTTAGATTTTTAAATTTATTTTTTTTTTAATATTTTAAGCTTGAAAAAGCATTAAAAATTTTAATTTAGTCATGAATTTTGCTTACAATTTATTTCATTAATACCACCCGAACACCCGAAAATAAGCCAAATTTTTCGCCAAACCCTGTTTGCCAGCCCGAAACCCGAAATGAAAATTTTATAACCCGAAACCCTTACCCGATATTTCTGCCAACCCGAAACCCGTCCCTAACCAGTTTTTGCGGACATATTTTCGGACTCTGTTGTATACACAGAATGGTCAGTCTTCCTCCTTTACTCAATTTCACTCTATTTCACTATATACTGAAAGCACAAAGTTCAGTGCAGCTTTTCGGTAATAGTAGATTTAATGAGAGGCAATAAAGAAAGGATTATTTTTAAACATAAATGACCGATTTTTAAATCATGTTTGCCTCATTGAATGCCATAGTGAAATAGAGTGAGATTGAGGAAAGGAGGAAGACTGACCATTCTGTGTATACTAGGGTTGAGCGGGATCGGGATCCCGGTCGGGATCGGGCGGGATTATCCCGGGTTTTTCAAATCCCGATCCCGATTTTTCTGATCCCGCTCCCGAAATATATATCCCGATCCCGATCCCGGCCAATCTCAATCCCGAGCCGGGATCCGGGATCGGGATCGGGATGTGCACCAGATCCCGAAGCAAATCCCGATTTTATAAATTGACTAGAAGTCTGTGAAATAAAGTTAACAGAAGAGGGGAGGCGTGAAAGTAAAAAATTTTCGCCTGCGGCGCAGAAAAATGAAGAAATTTGGCTTCTTGAAATCCAAAATTCTCAAAATTTTCGCCTGCGGCGCAGAAAAGGGAGTGACTAAGGCATTATAGAAATGCTTTAATCATGTCTTTAAAGCTTTAACGAAATATTGAATGATTTGGTGTGATATTGAGCGATCAAGAGGGGTTGAGGGGAGTATCGGTGGATTTGGAGTATAGAAGGATATCGGTGAATTTACAGGGATTAGGCTAGATTTGAAGAGAAATCGAGGGCTTAAGAGATGAGTTATCACTTAATCCCTCAATCTCATTTGAACGTAACGCACTTAATCGTATAGACTTGGACGTTTAGGCTTGAATGCCCTTGGCCTTCCAAAATTAAAAAATATTGCCTTCGACGCTTAAAAAAGAAATCTGGCACCTTGGCCTTCCAATTTTTTTCAAAATTTTTGCCGGCGGCGCTTAAAATGGAATAAGCCCAATCCCATTTATTACTCCCTCCCCCCCCCCCCCCCATTACCTTATCCTCCCTTAATCCCCTGAACCGGAAAGTAAATCATACGTCTATGAGACTTAAACTCACTATTTCAGTATCGCAGTGGAAATTTTAGAATTATATTGAGTCCTATGTGAAGAAAATAAAAATTTCAAGTTTTTAAAAATTTTTTTAGTAAATCCCGATCCCGATTTTTCAATCCCGGTCCCGATTCGGGATCGGGATCGAGATCGGGATCTCCATTTGAAATCCCGATCCCGATTTTGGCCAATCCCGATCCCGTGTCGGGATCCGGGATCGGGATCGGGATCACCATTCCTAAATCCCGATCCCGGGTTTTTCTCTAAATCCCGATACCGCTTAACTCTAGTGTATACAACAGAGTCCGCAAAATATGTCCGCAAAAACTGGTTAGGGATAACCCACAAGTACCAAAAATTTAATATTTATTTTAAGGTACTCTTGAATATCCACATACATCTACATTGTCTAAATCAATAAATTTTGGGTGTGATATAAAAAATTATGAATTAAATAATGGAAAATGCCAGAATGGTGGGTATCCAGACCCTTTAGATGATTGTAAATGTAAATGTCCTGAAGGGTATGGTGGAAATGATTGTACTGAATATGAATGTAATTATTCATATTTTTGAAAAATTTAAAAATCAAAAACGTACAGATAACAACTGCAGGGTTATAAAATTAACAGCAAAAGTTAAAAAACAATACATCTCTGCAGACTTTGGAAGGGGAAAATGCTTTTTCGCCATGAAGGTTATTTTAAAAATCATTTTATTATTATTATTTATTCTACTTATTAAAAATTATTAAGTAAAAATTATTTTACTTGATTTAAATTTTTAGTTAGAAAAGGCTGATGATAAAATCCAAGCAAAACGTATAACAATAAAAATTGAAAAATTGGAAGGTTTTGACTGTAGATATCCCTGTCAAAATAATTATATAGAAATTAAATATCGAAAAGATAAATCACCAATTGGTTTGGATTTTGTGATTTAAAAATATCTTTAAATATTTGCTTTAGGAGCTAGAATTTGTTGTAAA
The DNA here is from genome assembly GCA_036172955.1 of Meloidogyne arenaria. Classification (NCBI taxonomy): domain Eukaryota; kingdom Metazoa; phylum Nematoda; class Chromadorea; order Rhabditida; family Meloidogynidae; genus Meloidogyne; species Meloidogyne arenaria. Next base: position 6,906,610 of record JARQAB010000013.1, read on the forward strand.
TTTGACAGACATCTAACTATTAATTCTGAAGATGATACTGAAGTATTAATACTGAAAAAGGGAAATATTGGAGAATATGACATTAATTACCAAAAAGGTAAATCATTTCATGGAAAATCTATAAATATACTAAATTAATTTTTTACTAAAAATGGTGCTCCAAAAATTTTGCCGTTTTAAATAAGTATTCAAAAAACGAACACCATATTTTTAATATAGAAAATAATAAACCTATACATGTCCTATACCTAGTATATGGCTCCTGACTTAAGAAATTTAATTTATTTAAGTTATTTGTGGGTCTGTTTAATTTTGTATATAACTTAATTGCACAGGAATAGTTTTATTTAATAGATTAATTGAACGAAAAGTCTAAAGCTATAAATAAATATTTAATTATTTTTAGAACTTGCACCTTCACAAGAATCTTCAAATTGCAAAGAAGTACGTGAATCAATTTTCGATCACAATAACCTACAAAAATACCAAGAAATATACGTGGCAGATGAAAAAGGAAATCCTGCATTAGGACCGGATGGAAAGTGGATTGTTAAATATTACTTTGGACCTGGCTTTTGCTTAACGTGCCGTAGAAATGATACAATGATTGTTTGTTTATATGTTTAGTTTAGGTCAACCATTTATTTAAGATTAATGGTGAATACTTTCGTCGAAATGACTGCGTAGAAGATAATGATCCAAATCCAGATTGCCGTTATCGAACATGTTTTAAGTGCAAAGTATTAATTTAGAGAATCTAAATTGAAGGAATCAAAATCTTTTTAGTTATCTCCTATTTCCCTGAAAGGGATATAACGAGGGACCTTCATTCTAATTCCTTGTATATCCATTTTTTACCCTCGGAGTCTGAACATGTTAAAAAGTAAATCTTTAAATGAAAAATGTAAAAAATATTGCCGTTAGTAGGATTAGAATATTGAGAAAATTAAGGTTACAAACCGTCTCTTAAACAAGTATTGCAGATATTATGTTAATCCCGGAAAAACATTGATAGGAAAATTATGAACTCTAATTGTTAAATTAAATTTTAAAAAATAAATTTAAAATTCAGACTGTGGAAGGTTCCAAGGATGCAAATTGGTATTGGCAGAGTCCGGAAGGTGAATGGATTCTTGTTAATCTTATGGATTGTTATCCAAATGAAGGATTAAATGACTAGAACGTTTCCAAGTTAATTTCTTGACAAGTATTTCTGCAGCACCCAATAATTTTATTGACTTATTCTATTAAATATTATTAAATTTGTGGTAAAATTTATAAGTTTTTTACTTTTTAAAGATAATTGATATATAAATACAGCCCTATTAAATTGAGCTTTTTGCAAATTTAAAAATCATAAGCTTAGTGCAATTATTCAGAAATTGGACAATATAATATACCGTAATTACTACTCCCGAGAGTATTTTTTTCAACCCTCCTCCAATGGGTATTATTAGAGGCGGGAGTTCTAATTCAAGGGAAGCAGGGGTCGCGTCGTAATCAAAAAAATTTTTTTGTAATTGCAATTAGTAACTCAGAAAACGTCGTAATTCGTAATTACGACGCAACTCTATTTGCCACATAATTTATATATGATTCGGACTTGGCACACTCGATTCCTCTAGCAAACTTCAAAATATCGAATGTCAGTTTTTTCTAATTTTTTGGGGCCTGTCAATAAATAAGTGATTTTCCTTAAGGATATATTTTCCGAGCGTTTGCTTATTTGTTTTCTGGTACAATTGTTTCTAATTTGGAATATACATATTTCTAATTAATTAATTTTTTAGTATTAGAGGATAACTTTTTTATCAGTAAATTGATAAAAGCAATTTAAAAAATAAAATTAATCGAAAAAATTTTAATACAATTCTTTATGAACTGAATGTTTTGTAATATCATATTTAAACGGTTTTGATTCCAAATCATCTCCAAAATTTGTTTCAATAGAACAGCAGTTAAGGTAAACACGTGGTTTGTATGAGTAAAAATTGTCTTCCAATAAAACACCTTTGCCTTTAAAAAATAATTTTTTTAAATAATTTTTAATTAATTTTTTATGATTCCCCTTTCCCCTAAAATTTATAAAATGGTCAAAGATAACTATTACAATACTCTCAGGATCTATTCCCAGCTAGAAGTATGTTCATATATTCAAAAGGCTCAGTAGTTAATCATTTAATTTAACTGCACCGGCTTTTTTAATTAAATATTTACCAATCTGTTTCCCGTTTAATGTAAAAAACATATAAGGTAATTCTTCTTCTCTATCTAATTTTTTAGTTGGTGGATAAACCAATCCACAACCAAAAACATCATTATTATTCAAAGCAAGTATTTGTTCAAGTTTAAAGGATTCTTTGTTCTCATTAATAATTTCAGCTTCCTTTGTTTGAAATCTAATCCAATTAAAAGTACTTAAATTTTTAAGTCCGAAAACCATCCATTTCCCATCTTTATTTAAACTTCCTTCCAAAACAATACATTTAATTTCATAATAATATAACAAATAATTGAGACAATTTTTTGGTTTTTTGAATGGATTCTCTGCAGAAATTGAAACAAATTTATCATAACCTAAAAATTTTTGTAAAAAAAATTAGAAGCCAAGAAATTAATAATCAAAGAAAAAGGATTTAAAAATCCAAGTAATACTTTGCTTGATTCACCCTTTTTCCCTTTCCATTTTTCTTTTTCTCTTATTATGTCAAATTATGTCATTCAAAAGAGCTCTTCGAGTTGAGTCGAATGACATTAAAATCAGTGAAATCTGACTTAAATTAACAAAGTTATGACAATTTTTTTAATCCCTTTCAGCATAAAGCTCTTCCATTGAGGATTCAGCTTCCTAATTTTCTTCAGAAACATCAAATCTAACCGATTTTAGTAGCATTCGACCCAGCTCGAAGAGCTCTTTCAAATTATAATAAGTTGTCCATAAATAAAAAACTAGAGGGATAGGAAAAAAGGCGCGACGCCTAAAGATAGTCCGTACTGACTCTCGACGGTATTTATCGGTATTCGTATTGCATTCATATATTATACTGAATATAATTCTTAATATATAACTCGATATCTCTTAATCCACCAAATTGCACGATTAAATATTAACCATTGATTTTTACCAGGTATCCGAAACCAACATATGGCCGCTCTGAAAATCCCCATTTTCAGAGACGGAACAATGATTTTGAAATGGAACTTGAGCCCAGATTTAAAAAGGGCGGAGCAAAACCTCACCAAAAAATGTAAATTATTTTCTTATTTTTTCCAATTTTCTTTTATCTACTCTAGATTTACGATTTTCGAAGATTTTTTCGATGTGAGTCAGCTCTAATGACAACCAAAGTATTACCCAAATCCATTTTTTAAATAAAATTACCAATAGGTTTGTTTGTATTTAAACAATTATTGTCACAAAATTTATATCCACTATTAATTTCTGCCCATTTATTTTCAATTTTGACAAAATACTTTTAAAAAATTATTTAGTAATTTTATTTAAACATAAACTAACCGCAGATTTAAAAATAAAATTGCGCACTTCAATAGTTAAATCACCAGGTTTTTTATTATATAAATCATTTCCCTTTGTATATAAAAATTAGATTAATTTTTAAAAAATATTCTCCATTAAAAAATTTTTTTAAATTAAATTTTTTTTAATTAAAATTAAAGTTGCAACACTATCGCTAAAAGTCGGTATGTCAGCAAGGTTGGCGGATCCGGATCCAAAAATGTAGATATCCAGAAATTTTTGGTTCGGAAACAAACTACATTTTAGTTCAAAATGTTACTTACATGAATTCCGAACCAGAATCCAAATTTTTTTGGGGTTGTAAAAATTTTTAGTCAAAATTACTATGTACATATAATTTAAATAACTTAATGGAGCCAAAAAATTATTTAAGCAAATCCTTCATTAAGTTTAGGGTTGTCGATGATTGGAAAATCTTCGAAAATCCGAAACCGAACCAAAGAACCGAACCGAAGAATCTTCGGTTCTTCGGCTCGGTCCAGAACTGACAACCCTAATTACTAGGGTTTTGCCGGAACCGAAATTTTGACCGGAACCGGATCCAATTTGAGTTCCGGTCCCGGAACCGGAACCGGAACTTTTCAAAGTTCCGGCCCGGAACCGGAACCGGAACTTTTACAAAAAAATTTTGCTAGAAAATTTTTAAAAATTTGTAGTTTAAGTAGGATTATCTGTTCACCAACTTCTTCGTTTAACCGAAACCGAGCCGAACCGAGACTTTTGATTAACCTAAACCGAACCGAAAATTTGTCGGCGATAAGTGATATATTTGGATTAGAGAGTGGTGTATGAACGGATTTGTTGGTATAAGTGATTGATATCGGACGATATAAGGATTTAGAATTGTAAGGGGGTTTAAGGGATATCAGTGGAGGGATATCAGTCCACGTTAATCCATCCAAATCATCCGTTATACCATTCAACTAATTTTTTCAGCGCCGCAGGCGAAAATTTTGAGAATATTTGAGGATAAGAAGCTAGATTTTTTCCCTTTTCAGCGCCGCAGGCGAAAATTGTGAAAATTTTTGAAGGCTGTAAGCAAAAAATTCATCATTTATTAGTCATACGAAAAATTTTAATAATTTTAGAGGACCAAAAAACCGTAATTACTCCATGTAAAAATAAAATCATTTTTAAAACAACGTTAAACTCATAAAATAAGTTATTTGTTAAAAGAAAGCTTTGAAAATTTATTGTCCTACGACCGGGAAGCGAACCCAACTTAAAATTATTAACACCTTGAGTGAAGCCTAAACCCTTAACCACTCGGACACCTGCTCATCAGAAGGGAACTGAAAGAAAATAAGCATATTTCTTTCGATTTTTTTATTACGAGTATGAGAGTACGAGTAGTTTTTTAATATTTTTTTAAAAAAACCAATCCTTAGGGGTGTAAAAAAGTTCCGGTTTGGCCGGAACCAATTTGTAAACCGGAGCCGGAACCGGATCCAATTTGAGTTCCGGTTCCCGGAACCGGAACCGGAACCAAAAAAACACCGGAACTTTCCGGAACCGGAACCGGAACTTCCGGTGAAACTCTAATATTTATTAGTGTTATTCACGGTACCGTATTACCGCGGTATTTTTCGGTAATACCGCGGTATTTTTACCGAAATACCGATACCGAATACGGTACCGAACAATTTTTAAAAAATCGGTATTTTTTCGGTATTTTACCGAAAATACCGATACCGATACCGAAAAATCGCGTTTGAATAACACTAATATTTATTATCAATTAAAATAACCAATTTTTTGTTTTAAATAAATTCTTTCTTTATAAATTATTGCTCTATAAATTTTATACATTTTATTAAAAATTTCAAAAAAAACGCGACACATGACAAAAATCAATGCAAAAAACGCAAAAACTCAAAACAGGAAATTTTTTTTATTAATTATTAGCCATTTTCCAATTAAAAAGTGAAGTATTACATAATGTCAGCGACATTTAATTCTTAAAGAATTTTATGCCTTGATTTAATTTGGAAAATAAATACTAAGTTTAAATAGAAAAATTATAAATTATTCATTTGACCCTCTTTGCCGAAATTATTAAATTGCAAAATAAAGTAGTTTTAAATAGATCATTTGAAATTTAAAAAATTTTAAAAACCATTCTTTGGGCCAAATGTTGCTCTTCTATACAAAATTTATAGAATAGAGAATTCGTATAATACATATAAACCAAAAAACTAAATTAAATTTTCAATAAAATTTTTTAAGAATTAAATGTTTTGAAATGTCATAAATAAATGGTTTTGACTCCAAATTATTTCCAAAATTTGCTTCAATAGAACAAATTTGCTTCAATAGAACACAAACATAGTGATCATAACCTTAAAGGATCTCCAGTAAAATTCAAAAATTCTAGATATTCACCTCCATTCTCCACTAAATATTTAATATTTTCATCATTAATTATATTTACAAATCCATATCCTTCAATACATTTACCAATAGGTTTGTCTGTATTTATACAATTTTTAGAACAACATTTATTGTATCCACTATCAATTTCTTTCCATTTATTTTTAATTTTAACAAATACCATATTATTCAATAAACTAACCACACAATTTAAATTATTTAATCTAATTTAATCTAACGATATTTTTGGTTGTGGATTAGTTTATCCGCCAACTGATAAAATGAGTTATAAATTTCCTTATGTTTTCTTTACACAAAACGGAAAACAAATAGGTATATACCTAGTTAATAATTATTTTACACAAAAAATTATTTTTTAATCAATTTAAAGGTAAAGGAATATTATTGAAGGAAATTTCTGACATTTATAAACCATTTGTTTGGCTGAATTGTTGTTCAATTGAAACAAATTTTGGAAATGATTTGGAGTCAAAACCTTTTAAATATGACATTTCAAAACACTCAATTCTTAAAGAATTTTATTGAAATTTTTTTATTAATTTTTTCATTCATTATTCTTTTTCAATTTAAATTATCAATTTAAAGATCAATTTTCTTATTCACAAAATCGTCTTTTTCTATTTTATTTATTTTATTGATGAATAAGTTTTAATAAATTTGTTAAAAATTTAGTGACATTCAACCATGTTTAGGTATAATTCCTTCTTGATTAGTAGAAATGACTTTTATGGATGAAAATGTAACAAAATACATATGTACGAAAATATGCATGAAAAATGTAATTAAGCTCGAAATTTAAATTTATTTTTAGTCAAAACTAGAGTTCAGCATTCAATTCGATAAGAAAAGTTTTGCTTCAGAAATATTCAATTAGTTAACTAAGAAATTAGAATAAAAATTCAATTCGATAAGAAAAGTTTTGCTTCAGAAATATTCAATTAGTTAACTAAGAAATTAGAATAAAAATTCAATTCGATAAGAAAAGTTTTGCTTCAGAAATATTCAACTAATAATTCAACAAATAAATATTCAACTAATAAAATATTCAACTAAAAGTTTTGCTTCAGAAAAATTCAACTAATAAATTAGGGAGAATCCTGAAGGTGAATGGATATATGTTACTAGTATTGGTTGTTACCCAACTGAAGGATTAGATAAATATAATCCGAGAAACTTTAATTAATTTTATTTTAATGTAATTATTAGTTTATGTACGTTAATGAATAATAAACATGATGAATTCTAAAAAATAACAGAATTTGCTGGTAAGACAAGCCATCAAATTCATTTTCCCATATTCTAAATGATCAATAATCTTATCAATGCATCTTTTTTCACAATTTCAGATAGCCTTTATCAATGCATGTGTCGCAAAACGCCAGACATCCGCATGAATCGAGCGTAACGTAGCGTATGTGAACAATGCATATTTCTTTTTGATACTCATGACTACTTCCTCTTTTTGATACGCGTGAACACCTTCCTCAAAGTTCTGTGACCCATTTTTAAACTAATTGCTAAGGAAAGTTTAATTATTATAAGTTTAATTATTAAAAATTATTTGAATAAAATAAATTTAAAAAAAATAAAATTATAAAAAATTTATAATGATATTTTGATATAATTTTATTTATCTTTAAATTTATTTTATTCAAATAATTTTTAATAAATAAATTTATAATTAATTTTTAAATCCTAATAGTTTAGTTATTTTTTATTTATCAAAATATTATTTATAAATTATTTTTTAATTCTAATATTTTATAAATTTTTTTAGATTTTATATATAAATTTTTTATTATTTTATTTATTTTCAAATGTATTTTTATTTAAATAATTTTTAATAATTAAATTTAAAACTAATTTCTGTATCCTAATAGTTTAGTTATTTTTTATTTATCAAGATATTATTTATAAATTATTTTTTAATTCTAATATTTTATAAATTTTTTTAGATTTTATATAACAAATTTTTATTATTTTATTTATTTTCAAATGTATTTTTATTAAAATAATAAAATTCAAATAATAAAAGTTAAAATCTGCAATCAAAATCTTTTATCAAAGTTAAATTGGAAAAATTCATAAAAATAAATAAATGAAAAAAATATATATAGAAATATATAAGAAAAGAGTTAAGAAAAGATTATGGCAAAAAATTATGAAAAATTAATAAAAAAAAATTCCGAAAAAATTTTTTAACTATGAGAAATTAGAAGAGAATTATTTTTTTATCAATTTTTCATCATTTCTTGCCATAATAATTTCTTACATATTTTCTTATATATTTTTCCATTTATTTGATTTTTATGAATTTTTCCAATTTAACTTTGACAAAAGATTTTGATTGCAGATTTTAACTTTTATATTTAAGTCAATTTTTTCTCTTCTAATTTTTCATTTTTAAAAATTTTTTTCGAAATTTTTTTATTAATTTTTATCATTTTTTGCCTTAATCTTACTTAAGTATTGCAAGATCTCTTTATTTAAATTAATTATATTTAATATTATTTCAATTTACGCTATCATGAAAGGAAAAAGTTCAATTAAAATAAAGACGATTATCAGAAATTATTGGAAGGATTAACCCAACAATATCGATAGAGAAAAAAAGTTATCAGAAATTATTGAAAATTAATGTTTAAATCCTTTACAAAACTCCTCTTGACGACATAAATCGTTTAACAAATTCTATCTTCTTATCTGTTTGTCCTGAAGCAATAGACTTATCACCAAATTTATTTCCTAGTCCCATAACTGTTTTTGAACCAACAGATTGACTTGACCATTTTTCTAAGTTATCCCCATTGGGATCATATTTTTTAATAAAATTAACAATATAATTTGACATTTTATCAGCTAGAGCACGTTCTGAAGGACTAGCATTTTTAGAAATTGTATTGAGAAAATATGGAAGTTCTGATCCATGATCACAACCAGTTGTCTTTTCAGTACCTGTAATAATTTAATTTGATAAAAAATTTGTTTGACTGTCTAAACAAATAGACTAAATATGTAATGGGAAAGAGTTTGCAAAAGTTTAGCCACCGGGCAGGATTCGAACCTGCGACCACCTGAGTTGTTGCTAGGCGCTTTCGCTCACTATATGCAGAAGCTCTACCTCTGAGCTAGCGGGGCATCGACTAATGCTTTCTCTTTTTCCTTTTTGATCATTTAACCCCCGCCTAAACGTTTTAAATGCTGCTGGGTGAATCATCCTTACAATAGGGATATTAAAATTTTTTATTTAACTTTTTTAAATTAAAAAATATTACCAGGAGGAGCATGATCGTATAGGTATTGATATAATCCTTTTGAACATCCTTTTATCCAAAGCTGCCCCCACATATTTTGAGAAATCGTAAAATATTCTCTAGGTGCGTTGTTTGCCTGTGATGCTAAAATTTTGTTAATATTTTATTTAAATATAAATAAAATCAATTTACTAGCAGAAGAATCATCAGATGAAGGATAAAGCTGTAAATAATCATTTGCAAGGCTACCATATTGACTTACTGCATCTTGTTTAAATTTTGATAAAGAAACTTTTTTTGTTGGAGATGAACCATATTCTTCAGAATTAAAACCTGAATTGAAATTAATTTTGTTTTTTTTAATTTTAAAAAAATAAATAGACCGTAAATGCTCTAAAAGAACCACATGTACTTCTATTTTTCGATCCCCTCGTATGGTGTTCTTATATTAGGGAGTGTGCTTCAAATAGGGAGTGTGGTTCTATTAGAGCATTTACTGTATACCTATAAGCATATAAAATTGATTTTGTTTTTTCTGTTCCATTAATTGCTTAATAGGGCCTGGAATTACATATCCATCTTGAACTGGTGCAAAGAAGAATCCACTCCATTTATTTTGAAACTGAAAATTTTATTAATAAAATTAAATTTTTGACATTAGACAAAAAGAGTAATTTTCTACTAATTGACGAAATGGTCATTTAAAAAAATGTTTTAAAAATTTAGTTTAAAAATATATTAAATCAGGACAATTTTTAAAACATTTTAAACATATTTTTCGATTTATTTATTAGTTATAAATAAAATAATTTTACTAAAATATCGTACAATTTTTTCTGTTGGTAATGCACGTAGCTGACTGGCAGTAGCATCTTTTCCTAAAAATGATAGATGAGCAATACCATTTTTTTCTGCATCTTGGATTGAAGAAGGATTAACCCAACAAAGTTTCGGATCATTTGGATAAAAAGCTCCAGCACTTTCAATTGTTACTGCTTTCATTAAATCTTTTGTAAGAGGGGAAAAAGCCAAATAATATATTGACATTCCACCTAGAATATATGTTTAAAGTGATTAAAATATAAAATTATCTTTAAGGATCAAATATACAAAGCAAATTAATACCGTATTTATTCTACTTTAATGGCCCCTCCATTTGAATGGCTCTCCAATTGAATGGCCCTTTTTTGGGGGTATCGAAAAATAGAATGGCGGCCATTCTATTAGAATAAATACGGTATGTTCCTCCCACTCTACTTTTTACTTTCCTCTCACCAACTAAAGTGTTACTTTCAATTTACTAAATATTTCTCCCACACTACTTAATTTTGTTTACTTTTAAATTAATATACCAGCAGATTGTCCACCAACAGTAATTTTTTCTGGATCTCCTCCAAAATTAGCAATATTATTTTTAACCCATTTAATTGCAAATATTTGATCCAAAAGACCATAATTTCCATGAATTTTTGGATTTTCTTTACTTAATGCTGGATGTGCCAAAAATCCAAATGGTCCAAGTCGATAGTTAATTGATACAAAAACTATTCCTTTATTTGCTAAACCTTCACCACTCCAAGGTCCTGAAGCAGCAGAACCAATAGTAAAAGCCCCACCATGTATCCAAATATATACTGGACTTAGCTTATCAGTTTTTCCAATTGAAGAGATTGCTTTAATAAAGAAATATTTTTAATTAGTAATTTTGAATTTCGTACCCTCCCGCCTCTCTTCTTTCTTTCTCAAGGTGTTAAAAATGGCCAGTCTTCAGAAGAATGTAGAGCACAACGAGCTGTGTCGAATGGCTCTGTTCAGAGTTAAGACCGAGGGTTGTTTTTGGTGTCATTCGACACAGCTCGTCGTGCTCTATATTCTTCTGAAGACTGACCATTTTTAACACTATGAGAAATAAAAAAGAGCGAGGGGGGGTACGAGCGGGGGGGGGGTACCTTTTAATTTCAAATTTTTATTTTTACTTGTAAAAACATTCAAAAAGAGACAATCTTCTGATCCAGAAAAACCATTATTATTCGAAGGTTGGGCACATGAAGAACCAAAATCTGTGGTTATTTTAATTCCCTTCCATTTTGGTACTGGTTGTGGTTCTTTCCATCTTTGTGCTGAGGCATAAGGAATGCCTTTAAAATAATTTTTTGTTTTAATTTTATAAATTTATTTTTTCAACCTTTAAAAATAGCAATATTATTATCTTTTTTATATCCCTTAACTGCTCCACTTTCGGTACATGCTACAGGCGCCCGATCCCCTGAGCTTTGAATGTCACATTGTTGAAGCTTAACTGCCAAAGTAATTTTAGAGAGTACTCCAAATATAATAATAAATGAATAATAAAATGAAAAAATTATCATTGATTATTAAATTTAATTTTTTAAATAAATGAATGTCTCTTTCATTCAGACTCTTTTTATAAATAATATTTTAAAAAATTGCAACATTAAATTACCAAATTTATTCAGGTGAATTAGTTTTAAATTTTTTAAATTAAAAAAAATTTTTTTTTAATTTTTTAAAAATTTTTTTCAATAGCGTAAGTTAAATATAATTAATATTTAAATTTATTTAAATGTTTGCACAAATATTTTAAGAATTGCCAACATTAAATTACCAGCTTTATTCAATTTAAACTTTAAATCGTTTGGATTAATTTTTAATTTTTTTTAATTTTTAAAAATTTTTTTAAATTAAAAAAAATTTAAATTAAAAAAATTAAAAAAAAATTTTTTTTTCAATAGCGAAAGTTAAATTTACTAATTAATATTTAAATTAATTTAAATGTTTGCACAAATGTTTTAAAATAATGTCCCGTTAAATGAAATATTTTAAAATAATTTTTTTTGTTTTTTTGGTTATTGATTTTTATAAATTAATTAAATCGTTAAAGAAATATTTGAGAGAAAAAAAATAATTTCTTAATTTTTTAAAAATTACACCAAAAAATTTAACAAATATGTAACAGGCTAATAGGTTGTAGATAAATTAATATTTTTTTAATTTTTTAAATTAAACGCGCATATATCCGTCTATTTAATTACGCGGTTTTAAAATGGCAAATCTTAACAATCTATAATATGGCATTGTCCAACCTCTATTTCTATTTATCATTACAGTGGCTTCAATCATATTCCTAAAATCATCATATATCCAACTTCTTATGATCTATTTCAACTATTTTAAAAATGTTTAATATATTTTCAGTCTCGGGCCTTCGGCCACCACCGTCCCTATTTAATAACCGTACCCGAAATTTTAAACCCGTACCCGAAAATTTTTTGTACCCGCGGCAACCCTACAGAGGACGATAACAATGTTGAATTGTTTTATTTATTTTCAAGCCACATTTAACTAAAAATCACCTACCGTTTTTTCTGTAATATTACTCCCCCTTGATTAAAACTCCCCCTTTAATAATACTCCACTTTGGAGGAGGGTTGAAAAATAATACTCCTGGATTACTATTTCAGGAAATACGGTAAATAAATAATTTATTTATTTATTTATTTTTTAAAGATACCAAAATATAATACATTCATTTACTGTCATGATTTAATAAAATAGCTTAAAAAATTAATTTTAATTATTATAATTACCTCTTAGAAAAATTTTTTCGTTTCTAAAATTAAAAAAAATTTTTATTAAATTAAATTTTATTAATTTAGTCAATTAAAGCTGTGTTGAACAAATAAATTAATTTTATTTAAAATTATTTAATCCTCTAAATAAATAAATCACATGCTTTAATAACTCATGACACTTAATTAAAACAAAAATTAAAACTTATTTATTTAAACTTTGTTGAGATAAATTAAGTATTTAAATAATTAATTTTTATTTTAAATTATCTCAATTAAAATTATTTTTTTCTTCTATTCCGCTCCATAGCCGAAACAAAGCAAAATCCAAAAGAATATTCAGCATTTCAGTAACTAGCCTCCTTTTTGAGATTTTTATTAAATTAATTAATTAATTAAATAAATTTTTTTATTAAATAAATTTAGAATAATATTTAAATTTTTTTTTAATTAAAAAAATGAATAAAATTATCCTTCTCTTCTTTATTATTTTTGTTATTTTTTTGAACGAAGCTAATTCAAAATGTTCTGGCAACGGTGCAGGTAATACATATTTATAATTTTTTAATAAAATAAATTTTATGTTATTTTTAATATCAAATTAAATTGTGTGTCAATTTGGCTGAAATTAACCAAAATTTTAATATTTTAAATTTTTGGGATTGGAAGGATTAACGGGCTAAATCTCTAAAACCCCTTACTTTATAAGCTTATAAAATATTTTTTGTTTAAATTTCTGATGAAATCAGAATTTTGACACCCCGATGTAGTGCGAGCCCAAAGTTCCGCCGAGCTATAACTTTGTTCGAAATTGTCGAATCCATGGCGCCCTAGTATGTTTCGATGCGGCTCGACAAGCTGAATCTAAACATACCAGAGCGCCTCGGATTCGTCAATTTTGAACAAAGTTATAGCTCGGCGGTACATTGGGCTCGCAGTACACTGGCCTGCTCCCCAGAAATTTTTATTTTATTTTTATATATTTAGGTTGTGAATATAGTGAAGATTGTTGCTCATTTAACTGTTGCAATGCTGGAGGATGCGGTGGGCACGCACCTTTTACTTGTATCGGGTAGGTTTAATTAAATTATTTAAAATTTAAATAATATTAAATAATAAATTAAACTTTATGAAAAATCAAAATAAAATATTTTTAATAAAATTAGGCAGAAGGACTCAAAATCCTCTTATAACCCAGATATCACCAAAAATATCCCCAGATATCCTTTTAAATCCCTTCAAATCCTCTGATCTTCCCGATATCTCTTACGTAAAAATTTTTTATGTGAAAATCCCGAAATCCCGCGAGATCCCGCTAAATTTTAGAACGGTATATACTTTTACCCGGACATGTTTTCGATTCGAAAACCGTCTTGAGAAATTTTCTAAAACCTTACCGATATATTTTTCTTGTCCCGCCCGAACTCTGTTGGGCACTCTTTCTTTTAATTTAATTTAAAATTTTTTAATATTTTATTATTTTTCATTAAGAGACTAGATAAAAGCCAAACGAGGCAACTGATAAAAGTTGCTATATGTAGAAAGAGACAAACAATGGAAATTTTAAAATGAATTAAATAAAATAATTTTGTGATAAAATAAATAAATTTGGGTAATTTTAATTTAAATTTATTGGGATAAAGCAATAATTAATAAAATTTATAAAATTTTGATTATTAAATTATTCATTTTATGTTGATCAAAATATAATCATTTTAAAAAGATTTTTAAATAAAATAGGTAAAATATAGGGTTGTTGGCGACCGGTTAAAAACCGGTACCCTCGGCTTTTCGGTTTTGGCCGGTTTACGACCCCCGGTTTTCGGTTTCGGTTTTCGATTGACCCCCTGTTTTTGGTTAACCGAAACCGGTTTATGCCTGAATTTGCCATACAGAATATTCAATTCATATTTTATCCCATTATTATGCTTTAATGAAATATTCTACAGATCAGCCAACAAAAATTTTGATATTAAGAGGCGCAAGTGAAAATACAGTGCTGGGTATTGGCCATTCAGTGGCTTCGGCTCCAAGCTTTTATGCCTAATCTTGGCTTAGGCTCTGGGCTTTTGAAATCTTGGTCGGCTTAGGCTCCGCCGGTGCCGAGCTCCGTGCTAGCTCGCGGAGCGATACACAGTACTGGTTATATAAGGGGATTAGAAGATATCGGAGATTTTCTATTGCCTACGGCAAATAGATAAAAGTTTTGGGATGTAAGTATAAACTTAAATCCTTTTTCTAAATAAAAAAATTTGTCGATTGAATAAAATTATTCAATGTGTGACTCTCTTATTTTAAATTCATGATAGAAAAAATAGTTTGAATTATTCAATAATGGATATTTTGGTTTATGATTTTTTCTCAAGAAAACCTTTATTCTTTTTTCATTCTCTCAAAATAACTGAAATAAAAAGGAATAAAACAGCAAGACCTACAAATCATAAAAAATAAAACCACACATATGTATGTTCTTTCAAAAATAAAGATGAAAGCAATATTTGTTAATAGAACTTTAAATAAAATAAACTAGAGGAGTGTGACATGAATTAAATAGAAAAAAAGTACAAGAGATAAAACACATTTTAATGGTGATTAATCATTTAGTAAATAAATGGATAACCAAAATAAAAATTGAAAAAAAAAAAGATTTAGTTTAATAAATGTTTAAACGTCTAAAATTTAAAATACTAACATGATATGTATTAAATCAAATTGAAACGAAAATAGTATTTTTGAAGGGGATTTGCAATTAATTATAAAAATGATTTAGAGCAGGGCTGCATCTAGAAAATGTTAAGTGTACATAAGTACAGAAAGTTTAATTTGGAAGTACATAGGGGGAAAAATTTTCAAAATATAAGTACGCTAATAAAATACAATCTAAAAAATTTATTTTAGCTTAAATAATTTATATTCTTATCCTAATAAGTTTTTTCAGCGCCGCAGGTGAAATTTTGAGAATTTTAAGATTAAAATTAATTTTTTAACTTCAAAGTCTATTTGTAAGTACGTAAATAAAATAAGTACATTTTTTAAATTCGTAAGTACGAATTTTCAAAATTCTCAAAATTTTCGCCTGCGGCGCTGAAAAATGAAATCTGGCTTAGGGATCTTTCATAATTCTCAAAATTTTCGTCTGCGGCGCTGAAAATAGAACTTTTTGGCTTAATGATCTTCAAAATTCTGAAAATTTCCGCCTGCGGCGCAAAAAAAGGTTAAGAAATTGTATATCCCTATATATATATATCCCTACGATCACTGATATCTCTTAAGACTACAATTAATCCATTGAATCCTCTTATATCTCAAGATTAACCCTTATATCTCCATATTGCGGATTGTTTACTACTCTTATAGTTATTTTTAAAAATTTCGATTTTCGATTACCGATTTTCGATTTTCGACGTTTTTTTCTGCCGATTTTCGATTTTCGAATTTTTTTATAAAATTTCGATTTTCGATTTCGATATTTTTGGATTTCTTTCGATTTTCGATTTCCGAATTTCGAAGATTTTTTTATTTCGACGCAGCTCTGGTCACAAAATAGGTGAAAAGACTCAAAATTTTGTAATTAAAATATTATAAGGCAGAATGAATTTTGAAATTTTTAAATATGAAAATGAAAAGATAAGAAATCCCGAACACAAGATATATAGTAGATAAGCTAAGCTTAAAAATAGATTAAAATTAAATCAATAAGTTGAGTCTCGAAGTGACTGATGAGTCTCAAAATTTAGTAATAAAATATTAAGAGGTGATTTAAATTTTAAATAAGAAAATTAAATATATAAAGCTTCCCGAGCACAGGATATATAGTATATAGTCTAAGCCTAAAAATAGATTAAAATTGAACCAATAAGTTGAGTCTCGAAGTGACTGATAAGACTCAAAATTTATAGAAAAATATTTAGAGGATTTGAATTTAAAATTTTTAAATATGAAAATTAAATAGATAAGGCTTCCCGAGCAAAGGATATATAGTAGACAGTCCAAGCTTCAAAAATAGATTAAAATTGAACCAATAAGTTGAGTCTCGAAGTGACTGATAAGACTCAAAGTTTATAGAAAAATATTTAGAGGAGATTTGAATTTAAAATTTTTAAATATGAAAATTAAATAGATAAGGCTTCCCGAGCAAAGGATATATAGTAGACAGTCCAAGCTTCAAAAATAGATTAAAATTGAACCAATAAGTTGAGTCTCGAAGTGACTGATAAGACTCAAAGTTTATAGAAAAATATTTAGAGGAGATTTGAATTTAAAATTTTTAAATATGAAAATTAAATAGATAAGGCTTCCCGAGCAAAGGATATATTGTAGACAGTCCAAGCTTCAAAAATAGATTAAAATTAAATCAATAAGTTGAGTCTCGAAGTAACTGATAAGACTCAAAGAGTAGTAATAAAATATTAAGAGGTGATTTAAATTTTAAATAAGAAAATTAAATATATAAAGCTTCCCGAGCACAGGATATATAGTATATAGTCTAAGCCTAAAAATAGATTAAAATTGAACCAATAAGTTGAGTCTCGAAGTGACTGATAAGACTCAAAGTTTATAGAAAAATATTTAGAGGATTTGAATTTAAAATTTTTAAATATGAAAATTAAATAGATAAGGCTTCCCGAGCAAAGGATATATAGTAGACAGTCCAAGCTTCAAAAATAGATTAAAATTGAACCAATAAGTTGAGTCTCGAAGTGACTGATAAGACTCAAAGTTTATAGAAAAATATTTAGAGGAGATTTGAATTTAAAATTTTTAAATATGAAAATTAAATAGATAAGGCTTCCCGAGCAAAGGATATATTGTAGACAGTCCAAGCTTCAAAAATAGATTAAAATTAAATCAATAAGTTGAGTCTCGAAGTAACTGATAAGACTCAAAGAGTAGTAATAAAATATTTAGAGGTGATTTGAATTTTTAAATATGAATATTAAATAGATGAGTCATTCCGAGCAAAAGATTAATAAATTAGGCTTTAAAAATATAGGCTTTAAATTAGGTTTTAAAATATAAAAATATTAGCGAAAATAATTTGATTGCGTTAACTCATAATTCTTAGAAATATTTGCGGGAAAAAAGAATTTATAGAAAAAATGTTGAATGTAAAATGTAATTTTAAAATTAAATACTGTATATTTAAATTTCCCGGGCAAAACATTGATTAATTACTGAAAAACTTTAATAATATTTAAGAATATATAATAAACAAATTAGATTACTGTAGCTGTTATAACTGAAAAATTTTACTAATTAAAATATATACCTAAGTACATTTTTTAAATTCGTAAGTACGAAGGTCGATTTGTAGGTACTGCACTTACAAAATAAGTACATCAGGCAGCCTTGATTTGGAGTCAAAACCATTTAAATACGCTATTTCAAAACATTTAGTTCTTAAAGAATTTTATTAAAAGGCTAATTTTGTTTTGTTTTTGATTCGCCTGTTTCAATTTAAATTATCAAATTTTAAAATATTTTTTTGATTAAATTAAAAACTTTTTATTTGGGTATTACTGATTTATTTAATTACATTTACACTTTTATTTATTTTTTACTTTACATTCTACAAACAAGTAATTCCAAAGCAAAAAATTTTATTCATTTTTGTGTTCGGAAAGCACATGCTCGCTTTCCTCCCGCTCTTTTTGCTTCCGTCGTGTGTGGTCCTAAAAGTGGTTCTTATTTTTTAGTTTTTTCTTCTTCATTGAAAGCTCTTAGCTAAGTAATGTACACTGCTCCACATAAGTATAAGTCCACCCATTTTTTCGGGATTTTTTGACTTCCAGTGATCCAAATTTTCTGAAAATTTATATACGCACCTTTTAGTGATATACTAACAAGATGTGTATCAATTTTTGGCTGATTTTTTATTTTAAAAATTTTTATACCAAAATTTGGATTTTCGGCCTCCACAAAAGTATAAGTCCACCTTCAAAAAAAGATATTTCCAAGATTAGGAAAAATCTACAAAAATTCTAGCAAACATACATAATGATATTATGAAAAAATAAAAAAAAACTAGACCCATATCGTTACCCGGAGCCGAGATCCTGAGACCCCGAAAATCAACGTAAATCAGGGGTAAGGCTCTTTAAAAAAATTTTTCGACCCCTTATGGTTTGTTGTGAATTTTGATTTTGGGCTCATTCGAAAGCCCTTGAAATTTGCTACAAGATAGCATTAATCAAGTTTTATAGAAAAATCCATTAGAAAGATACAGGCCGTTAATTTTTTGATGCAGCATAATACCCCATAAAATGCCCTCCATGTCGATTCGAAAGTTTAACTGTCCGTATATCTCAGTAAAATTTTTTCTGAAAAATAAAATTATAATGTTCTTGTAGCAAATTTCAAGGGCTTTCGAATGAGCCCAAAATAAAAATTCACAACAATCAATAAGGGGTTGAAAAGATTTTTTAAAGAGCCTTACCCCTGATTTACGTTGATTTTCGGGGTCTCAGGATCTCGGCTCCGGGTAACGATATGGGTCTAGTTTTTTTTTATTTTTTCATAATATCATTATGTATGTTTGCTAGAATTTTTGTAGATTTTTCCTAATCTTGGAAATATCTTTTTTTGAAGGTGGACTTATACTTTTGTGGAGGCCGAAAATCCAAATTTTGGTATAAAAATTTTTAAAATAAAAAATCAGCCAAAAATTGATACACATCTTGTTAGTATATCACTAAAAGGTGCGTATATAAATTTTCAGAAAATTTGGATCACTGGAAGTCAAAAAATCCCGAAAAAATGGGTGGACTTATACTTATGTGGAGCAGTGTTAGGGTTTCACCGGAAGTTCCGGTTCCGGTTCCGGGTTCCGGAAGTTCCGGTGTTTTTTTGGTTCCGGTTCCGGGAACCGGAACTCAAATTGGTTCCGGTTCTGGCTCCGGTTTACAAATCGGTTCCGGCCAAACCGGAACTTTTTTACACCCCTAAGGATTGATTTTTTTAAAAAATATTAATAAACTACTCGTACTCTATAATACTTTTAATAAAAAATCGAAGGAAATATGTTTATTTTCTTTCAGTCGCCTTCTGATTAGCGTGTGTCCGAGTGGTTAGTGGATTATACTTTAGCCAAAGAGTTAATGATTTAAGGGTGGGTTCGATGCTTGGTCAAACGGAACGAATTTTTCATATTTTTCTTCCCATAAATAATTTATTTTATAAGTTGAATTTTGTTTTAAAAATTATTCTATTTTTACATGGAGGAATTAAGGATTTTTGGCCCTCTAAAATTCTTAAAATTTTTCGTTTGGCCAATAAAAAGTGAATTTTTTGCTTACGGCTCTAAGAAATTTTCAAAATTTTCGCCTGCGGCGCTGAAAAATGGAAGAAATCTAACTTCTTGGCCTTCCAAAATTCTCAAAATTTTCGCCTGCGGCGCGTAAAGTAAAAGAAAGTTGTATGGTATATAGGAGGATTTGGATATATCAAGATGGATTTTGTTATATATCGTGTGATTTCAAGGGGACTAATATCCACATATATCACTTATTGCCGACAGATTTTCGGTTTGGTTTCGGTTAATCGAATAATTTGGTGAACAGACAACGCTACTTAAAATACAAATTCTTAAAAATTTGTAAACTTTTGTAAATTTTTGCAAATTTTTAAAATTTTTAATTTTTTCTTAAAGTTCCGGTTCCGGTTCCGGTTCCGGGCCGGAACTTAGAAAAATTCCGGTTCCGGTTCCGGGAACCGGAACTCAAATTGGATCCGGTTCCGGTTCCGGTCAAAATTTCGGTTCCGGTGAAACCCTAAGCAGTGTATAAAGGGAGAGGGAATTAAAATTAAAGCTGACGTATTCTAGATTTTTTTATATTACATTTATAAAAAATGTAATATTATATTATATATAATATTATTATTTTATATTTACAGTCGTGGAAAAAAGTATGGAAGCGCTAGAAAAAGTTTTTTAAATTCTTAATTTTTTATTCAAAAAATACGTTCTATATACCAATCGAAAGCTCTATTCGTATCTCAGTTGACATGTTTCTGCATTTTTCATGAAAATGAAAATTGGCCGAGATAATCCGGATTTACCGGATATACCAAATCCCATTTTTTCGGAAAAATTTTTCGGAAGAAATTTAACAAACCCATTTGATAAAGCATATTTTTCTGAGTATTTTCCACAAAACCGCTTAAAAATATCTTTTTCCGGAACAGAGAACAGAGATCATATCTCTGTTCCGGAAAAAGATATTTTTAAGCGGTTTTGTGGAAAATACTCAGAAAAATATGCTTTATCAAATGGGTTTGTTAAATTTCTTCCGAAAAATTTTTCCGAAAAAATGGGATTTGATATATCCGGTAGATCCGGATTATCTCGGCCAATTTTCATTTTCATGAAAAATGCAGAAACATGTCAACTGAGATACGAATAGAGCTTTCGATTGGTATATAGAACGTATTTTTTGAATAAAAAATTAAGAATTTAAAAAACTTTTTCTAGCGCTTCCATACTTTTTTCCACGACTGTAAATATAAAATAATAATATTATATATAATATAATATTACATTTTTTATAAATGTAATATAAAAAAATCTAGAATACGTCAGCTTTAATTTTAATTCCCTCTCCCTTTATACATTACTTAGCTAAGAGCTTTCAATGAAGAAGAAAAAACTAAAAAATAAGAACCACTTTTAGGACCACACACGACGGAAGCAAAAAGAGCGGGAGGAAAGCGAGCATGTGCTTTCCGAACACAAAAATGAATAAAATTTTTTGCTTTGGAATTACTTGTTTGTAGAATGTAAAGTAAAAAATAAATAAAAGTGTAAATGTAATTAAATAAATCAGTAATACCCAAATAAAAAGTTTTTAATTTAATCAAAAAAATATTTTAAAATTTGATAATTTAAATTGAAACAGGCGAATCAAAAACAAAACAAAATTAACCATTTAATAAAATTCTTTAAGAACTAAATGTTTTGAAAGTCATATTTAAATGGTTTTGACTCCAAATCATTTCCGAAATTTGTTCAATGTCAATTAGTATATTGCCCACGATTTATAGTATAATATTTAGGGCAAATATATTAATTGACATTGAACATATTCCATCAAATTTACGAAACTAATTTTTAGGGACCGAAATGAAGAGAATTAGGGGAAAAAATTTTTAAGGAGCTAACTTTTAGGGACCGAATTATTATAGAATTAGAAATTTCTATAATAGTTTAGTTGAGAAAATTGTAGAAAATTAACATTTATATGGAGAAGAATATGGGCAAATATTTACAAAAAAAGCAGCCATGACAGTTGGCGCCACCAACTTAGTACTAGTTAGTGGCTATTTATTAGCTTTTATCTGCTTCTTTCTAGCTTATTATTTTTTTTCTAGCTATTTTTCTTTCTAGCTTAGTTATTTATCTAAATAAAAGGAGGAGAATAAAAATGTACACGCACGCATTTTTCTCTTTGATTTATTAAAAGGACCACACGCATTTTTAATTTAAAAAACCGTTTTAACGGCAAAGAATATTGTTTTAGATTATTTAAAGAGAAAAAATAAAAAATATCTATAATAAAAAATAAATGTAAAATAAATAAAACAAAAGGAAAATAGCTTTAATTTTACTTCTCTCTTCCTCTTTATTTAAAAGCTTTCAATGAAGCAGAAAAAATCCTAAAAAATAAGACTAGGACCACACAAGTTGGATGGAAAAAGAAAAGGAAAAAAGCGAGAATGTGCTTATTTTCCGCACACAAGCATGAATGAAAAAAATTTTTTCTAAAATTTCATTAACCGAATTTTACCACACACATTGTTGTTTATGTTTATTATTTATTGAGCTAGCGCATTTGCGCGATTATAGCTGTTAAAACCTAAACAGGTTTTTAATAAAGGGAGGGGGAAAAGCCAAAAATCTTTAAGTAAAATCTTTAAATAAAAATAATTTTAATAATTCTATCAAACAATTTTCAAACTTTATTTTAACTTTAATTCTCCAAACAAATAATTTAAATCAACAAAACAATTATCTTTATAAAACGGGTAGAGGGAGAAGCAAAACAGAAAAATCTCTTTTAACGGGGAGAAGGAATTTCAAATTTCATAAAACAGTTCAAAAACCCTTTAACTTTTCTGGGAGGGGGAAATATGTAGTTTAAAAACTGAGCCAAACTGCTCAAATTTCCATTTATATATTCGGGTTGATATGTGCAAAAAGAAGGAGGTGTCTGCACATTTTAATCCAAAATTAGTTAGCCAAAATAACCCGTACAAAGGATTGCAAAGATAGAACGAAAGGGAAAGAGAAAGGACATTTTCCAAAGCAGGATCAAAATACACAAAAATACAAAGGAGCTTTTCCTAGTTAAATTGAGCGGGCCAGAAACGATTTAAAAGAATGGGAAAAAAAGAGCAGGGACCAAACGGTTAATGTGCAAAATTCAAAAAAAGGCCCTTTGGCCCGACATAATTAACATTTTTTTTTTGAGCGGGCTTAAAAATAAGGACAAAAATATATGGACAAAATTTCGGGCAAAGGTTAATAATTAAAAAATATATTTTCAAATCTAAAAGATTTGACATTCGGGAGAAACCCAAAAAAGTCAAATGAAGGCATAAGGGAGTTTGTGAAAAATTGGTTTAGAGCTGGTGAAGGGACGGGCGGGGAGGTACGTTTGAAATTATATAAATTTTACGGCATTGGTACATCTATGGTTTTCCTTTATCTCATTGATTATTCGTCCCCTGTTGATTCATTTTGAGTTCCAACTTCATTCTTTGGGCCATAACATATTGTCGGGAGGAGCAACGGTGAGAAAAGAGAGTAAATTTTGGGAATTAGTTTTTACATTTAAATCTATTATTACCGGTTTGGATACCACTTGTAGTTAGATGAGGAGGAACGGAAGTGTTGGATGTCGTAGCTTACATAGGCAGCGAATAATGCCATTTCAGTAAAATCCATAGCATATTGTCCATTTAGTACAAAGCATATTGAGCCAGAGCAAAAATTGATGGGATTTTTCAACAAAAGGAATATAAATGATTTAAAAAGATGGTATCGGTGGGAATTGGGCTTATAGTTTATATTCATAAATTCAATCTCGTTACGGGGGGAGAATTCAGGAGTAAAGGTATTTATTGAGGGGGGACTTTTCAATATTCTAGGGATAGAGCCATTGTAATCTTTAGAAAAATCATTTTCATTTAATACAAAAGAAAAGGTACAGGGAAATATTAAATTCTTATCTGAGTCATTCTCGTTTTCGTCTTTCGGTTCTATAAGGGGATACTTGATTTTATCTAATGGGGGATTTCCAGAATCTATAATACATATCAGAGGAATATTGACAAGGGGTGGCGATTTAATTCCATAAATACTTGATGGCTTTCGGGCTTTTAATTTTAACAATTTATTTTTAAAATTGCGGGACAAAAAGGGATTATCTTCAACAAAATCCTCAGACAATGATTTTATTCTCTTAAAGTCGGAATTTCTCAAATTTACAATTTTCTTTCCTTTTAATTCTTTAGAGGAAGGGTTATTATCTCTCGTAAAGGTTTCAATGGGTAATGTCACATTATTACAGTAAGTATGAGTACTAATCGGGTCAGGATTTTTGGCGGTGCCGTTGATCGAATTAAAATTATTTTCATTTAATCTAACAGATTTTTCTTCTTCAAAACTTAAATTTATAATTTGGGTAGTTAATACAATTTCTTCACAATTAATAATGTTGTCTATTACTTCCTTTTCTTCCAATATAAATTCTGATGTAGAAGTATAATTTGTTTCGGAGGAAATCGAATTTTGTATATTATGGGAGCAGATAATGGGGTGAGATAATGGGGGAATATATGGAGGGGAGGTACTGATCAGAGCAGGGGTGGATTCTTCTGAATTAATGTGTATCTCTTCTTCATATCCTTCATTTATAAGTTTGGGTGATCGGGTCAATTCTTCACAAACAGAATATTTTAAAGCTTCATACTTATTCTTATCAGTAATACAAATCTCTTCAAGGGAGGGGAAGCCTGGAGGTGGACCAATGGAAATTTCATTATAATTATTAGAGTTAAAACCGGTAGGGTTATAGTCCAAAATGTGAGAGCCAGAGATATCATTCGTTTCATTTTTTAAAGCAACCGATGGATTGACATAAAATTGTTTTGTAATAATGGGATAGGAACTAGTTTGAGAATTGGTTGGGTTTCGATGAGGGTGATCGTTGAAATTATTATATTCTACCTTTAGAGGGCTTTTACGCATTTCATTAACAGGTTTATTATGAGAATTATTCTGTGAAGGGTTTGAGTTTTGTAAACATTCACGGGGCAAATTTAATTCCGGGAGGCGATAAAATTGTAAAAGATGTAATAACTGTGATGTGGGTTTTGGGAGAGCCTCTTCTAAATTAGATTGGGCTGTACGTAATGTTCTGTTATATCGTTTAAGGTCATGCATAATTTTTATATAGGAAGTCTCTTGTAGAAATGTATCATATATGGGAGTATCTTGGGCTCTTTCGGATTCTGTCATGGAAGTTCTTAGGGACATCCAACCATTATGTGCGGTGGTTAGGTTTTCCAAGATCTTGGAAGTGATTTGTTGAATAATATTGAGGGATTTGATTGTTTCTTGGACACAATTTTGGAATTCTTTTTCGGAGTTGTGAGGATCTTTTATCGGAAGGGGAAACTGTTTATTTTCTCGCAAAATTAATTCAGCACCTGTACATATTTGAGTAATTTGTTTTCGAAAGGTAAGAGACATTTCTTAATTAGGTGGAAAAATTATGAATAAGTTTCAACAAAATAGAAAGTATAGAAAATTCTCGAAATTTAATGGAAGAATTAAAATACGAAAGAAATAAATCGAATTAAAAATTGGGGTGGAAAAATTTAAAAACTTTAGAAGAAAAAATTGGGACCGGAATTCAGGTGGTCACCGGCTGAGCTGTTAAAACCTAAACAGGTTTTTAATAAAGGGAGGGGGAAAAGCCAAAAATCTTTAAGTAAAATCTTTAAATAAAAATAATTTTAATAATTCTATCAAACAATTTTCAAACTTTATTTTAACTTTAATTCTCCAAACAAATAATTTAAATCAACAAAACAATTATCTTTATAAAACGGGTAGAGGGAGAAGCAAAACAGAAAAATCTCTTTTAACGGGGAGAAGGAATTTCAAATTTCATAAAACAGTTCAAAAACCCTTTAACTTTTCTGGGAGGGGGAAATATGTAGTTTAAAAACTGAGCCAAACTGCTCAAATTTCCATTTATATATTCGGGTTGATATGTGCAAAAAGAAGGAGGTGTCTGCACATTTTAATCCAAAATTAGTTAGCCAAAATAACCCGTACAAAGGATTGCAAAGATAGAACGAAAGGGAAAGAGAAAGGACATTTTCCAAAGCAGGATCAAAATACACAAAAATACAAAGGAGCTTTTCCTAGTTAAATTGAGCGGGCCAGAAACGATTTAAAAGAATGGGAAAAAAAGAGCAGGGACCAAACGGTTAATGTGCAAAATTCAAAAAAAGGCCCTTTGGCCCGACATAATTAACATTTTTTTTTTGAGCGGGCTTAAAAATAAGGACAAAAATATATGGACAAAATTTCGGGCAAAGGTTAATAATTAAAAAATATATTTTCAAATCTAAAAGATTTGACATAGCGGTGAAAAAACAAAAGTAATACAAATTAAATTAAATGCAATTAATTAAATCTGACACGTTTATTTATTTTTTAAGAAATAATATTTTATAAAATATCTTAAAAATAATATTTTAAAATAAGAATTGAGAGTATTAAAATTAATAAAAGATATCAAAGAAATCTAACTTGATTTGACAAAATATAACCAATTGAATGTTCACTGGAAAAACTGATTTGTGCTGCTACGGGGCTGTTCTCATATTTGTATAGTGTTTGGCAAAAGGATTTTTTCAATACCAATACGAGTAGTACCGTAAAGTACTGGTATTGAATGAGTACCGAAAATTCCAAAATTTTATTATTACCGTACCGATACTAGTAGACCTAAAGGTACTGAGTCGGTAGTCTCTCTCAACTCAAAAATATTTATTAATTTTTTATAATCAAAATAAAAATATCCCCAAATATGTATTTAATAAAAAATAACAAAAAGCAAGCCAAAATATTTTAAAAATATAAACTAAGGGAAAGAAGGTTGCAGGATCCAAAAGAAAAGTAAGACAAATGAAAAATAGATTTTTTGTTTTGGACTTCCTTGAGTGTAGAATGTTAAGTAGAAGATAAATAAATTAAAGTGAATGTATATTTAAATAAATAACGAGTAATACCCAAAAAATTTTTTTTGAGCTTCTCACCATTTTTGAGCTTCTCTCATCAAGTCATATCCGCATAAAAAACATGCATTTGCATGTTTTTTCCAGCCCTACATATAAGCGATTTTTAGTTAAATATGGCTTGAAAATAAATAAAACAATTCAATATTGTTATCGTCTTCAGTAGGGTTGCCGCGGGTACAAAGTATTTTTGGGCACGGGTTTCGGGTTGGTAAAAATTTCAGGACGGGTTTAAAATTTCGGGTACGGTTATTAAAAAGGGACGGTCATGGCCGAAGGCCCAAGACTGAAAATATATTAAACATTTTTAAAATAGTTGAAATAGATCATAAGAAGTTGGATATATGATGATTTTAGGAATATGATTGAAGCCACTGTAATGATAAATAGAAATAGAGGTGCCACATTGTAAATTATTAAGATTTGCCATTTTAAAAATGCGTAATTAGCTAGTCGGATATATGCGTGTTTAATTTTTTGCGTAACGTACGTACGTACGTTACGTACAAAATAATTTTTAAAACATTTGTGCAAACATTTAAATAAATTTAAATATTAATTATATTTAACTTCGCCTATTGAAAAAAAATTTTTTTTAATTTAAACAATTAAGAACTAATTTTAAAGTTAAAAATTAAATTCAGAATCAAAAATCATTTTTTAAAACATTTATGCAAACATTTAAATAAATTTAAATATTAATAATATTTAACTTAAGCTATTGAAAAAAAATTTAAAAAAATTAAAAAAAAAATTTTTTTAATTAAAAATTTATCCAAACGATTTAAAGTTTAAATTGAATAAATTTAGTAAAATTGAATAAAATTTTTTAAAATTTAATGTTGGCAATTTTTTAAAATATTTGTGCAAACATTTAAATAAATTTAAATATTAATTATAGGTATTTAACTTACGCTATTGAAAAAAAATTAAAAAAAAATTTTTAATTAAAAACAAATCCACCTGAATAAATTTGGTAATTTAATGTTGGCAATTTGTTAAAATATTATTTATAAGCGTCTGAATGAAAGAGACATTCATTTATTTAAAAAATTAAATTTAATAATCAATGATAATTTTTTCATATTTTAATTCATTTATTATTATATTTGGAGTACTCTCTAAAATTACTTTGGCAGTTAAGCTTCAACAATGTGTTATTCAAAGCTCAGGGGATGGGGCGCCTGTAGCATGTACCGAAAGTGGGGCTGTTAAGGGATATAAAGGAGATAATAATATTGCTATTTTTAAAGGTTGAAAAAATAAATTTATAAAATTAAAACTAAAAATTATTTTAAAGGCATTCCTTATGCCT
Organism: Meloidogyne arenaria; assembly: GCA_036172955.1. Lineage (NCBI taxonomy): Eukaryota > Metazoa > Nematoda > Chromadorea > Rhabditida > Meloidogynidae > Meloidogyne > Meloidogyne arenaria. The sequence continues at coordinate 6,935,008 of JARQAB010000013.1, forward strand.
CAGCACAAAGATGGAAAGAACCACAACCAGTACCAAAATGGAATGGAATTAAAATAACCACAGATTTTGGTTCTTCATGTGCCCAACCTTCGAATAATAATGGTTTTACTGGATCAGAAGATTGTCTCTTTTTGAATGTTTTTACAAGTAAAAATAAAAATTTTAAATAAAAATATGTATTTTCTTTATTAAAGCAATCTCTTCAATTGGAAAAACTGATAAGTTAAGTCCGGTATATATTTGGATACATGGTGGGGCTTTTACTATTGGTTCTTCCATTCCATCTGCTGCAGGACCTTGGAGTGGCGAAGGTTTAGCAAGTAAAGGAATAGTTTTTGTATCAATTAACTATCGACTTGGACCATTTGGATTTTTGGCACATCCAGCATTAAGTAAAGAAAATCCAAAAATTCATGGAAATTATGGTCTTTTGGATCAAATATTCGCAATTAAATGGGTTAAAAATAATATTGCTAATTTTGGAGGAGATCCAGAAAAAATTACTGTTGGTGGACAATCTGCTGGTATATTAATTTAAAAGTAAACAAAATTAAGTAGTGTGGGAGGAACATTTAGTAAATTGAAAGTAACACTTTAGTATTGTGAGAGAAACATAAAAAGTAGAGTGCGAGGAACATACCGTATTTATTCTAATAGAATGGCCGCCATTCTATTTTTCGATACCCCCAAAAAAGGGCCATTCAAATGGACAGCCATTCAAATGGAGGGACCATTCAAGTAGAATAAATACGGTATTAATTTGCTTTGTATATTTGATCCTTAAAGATACTTTTATATTTAACCTCTTTAAACATTAATTCTAGGTGGAATGTCAATATATTATTTGGCCTTTTCCCCTCTTACAACGGATTTAATGAAAGCAGTAACAATTGAAAGTGCTGGAGCTTTTTATCCAAATGATCCGAAACTTGATTGGGTTAATCCTTCTTCAATCCAAGATGCAGAAAAAAATGGTATTGCTCATCTATCATTTTTAGGAAAAGATGCTACTGCCAGCCAGCTACGTGCATTATCAACAGAACAAATTGTATGATATTTTAGTAAAATTATTTTATTGATAACTAATAAATAAATCGAAAAATAGATTTAAAAAGTTTGAAAAATTGTCCTGATTTAATCTATATTTTTTAAACTAAATTTTTAAAGCATATTTTTAAAAATTACCATTTTGTCAATTAGTAGAAAATTACTAATTTGTATAATGTCAAAAATTTAATTTTATTAAAGAGAGTTTGCAAAAGTTTAGCCACCGGGCAGGATTCGAACCTTCGACCACCTGCTAGTTGTTGCTAGGCGCTTTCGCTCAATATATGCAGGAGCTCTACCATTGCCGGGGCATCGACTAATGCTTTATCTTTTTCCTTTTTAGATCGTTTAACCCGCGCCTACGCGTTTTAAATGCTGCTGGGTGAATCATCCTTAAATTAATAAAATTTTCAGTTTCAAAATAAATGGAGTGGATTCTTCTTTCAACCAGTTCAAGATGGATATGTAATTCCAGGCCCAATTAAGCAATTAATGGAACAGAAAAAACAAAATCAATTTTATATGCTTATAGGTATATACAGTCATCGACATAAAGATAGGGGCAAGATTAACTATTTTCTCAGTCAAAAAAAAAGATAAAAAGATATTTCTAAGTGGTTTTGTGGTAAATACTCACAAAAATATGCATTATCAAATGGGTTTGTTAAATTTTTTCAGAAAAATTTTTACGAGGATATGGGATTTGGTATATCAGGTAGATCCTGATTATCTCGGCCAATTTTTATTTTCATGAAAAATGCAGAAACATGTCAACTGTAATACAAATAGAGCTTTCGATTGCTATATAGAACGTATTTTTTGACTGAGAAAATATTTAATTTTCATTTCAGTTACTCTGCCCCTATCTTTATGTCGATGACTGTATTTATTTTTTGAAAATTAAATTAAACAAAATTAATTTCAATTTTATAGGTTTTAATTCTGAGGAATATGGTGGTTCATCTCCAACAAAAAAGGTTTCTTTGTCAAAATTTAAACAAGATGCAATTACTCAATATGGTAGCCTTGCAAATGATTATTTACAGCTTTATCCTGCATCTGATGATTCTTCTGCTAGTAAATTGATTTAATTTATATTTAAATAAAAATAATAATAAAATTTTAGCATCACAGGCAAACAACGCACCTAGAGAATATTTTATGATTTCTCAAAATATGTGGGGGCAGCTTTGGATAAAAGGATGTTCAAAAGGATTATATCAATACCTATACGATCATGCTCCTCCTGGTGATTTTTTTTAATTTAAAAAAGTCAAATAAAATTTTTTAATATTCCCATTACATATTTAGTACATTTGTATAGCCAATCAAACAAATTTTTTTATCAAATTAATTTATTACAGGTACTGAAAACACAACTGGTTGTAATCATGGATCAGAACTTCCATATTTTCTCAATACACTTTCTAAAAATGCTAGTCCTTCAGAACGTGCTTTAGCTGATAAAATGTCAAATTATATTGTTAATTTTATTCGTAAATATGATCCCAATGGGGATAACTTAGAAAAATGGTCAAGTCAATCTGTTGGTTCAAAAACAGTTATGGGACTAGGAAATAAATTTGGTGATAAGTCTATTGCTTCAGGACAAACAGATAAAAAGATTGATTTCGTTAAACGATTTATGTCGTCAAGAGGAGTTTTGTAAAGGATTCAAACATTAATTTTTAATAATTTCTGATAATTTTTTTCTCTATCCATTTTGTTGGGTTAATTCTTTTAATAATTTCTGATAATTGTCTTTATTTTAATTACACTTTTTCCTTTCATGATAGCGTAAATTGAAATAATATTAAATATAATTAATTTAAATAAAGAGATCTTGCAATACTTAAGTAAGATTAATGCAAAAAAAGATAAAATTAATAAAAAAATTTCGAAAAAAAATTTTAAAAATGAAAAATTAGAAGAGAAAAAATTGACTTAAATATAAAAGTTAAAATCTGCAATCAAAATCTTTTATCAAAGTTAAATTGGAAAAATTCATAAAAATCAAATAAATGGAAAAATATATAAGAAAATATGTAAGAAATTATTATGGCAAGAAATGATGAAAAATTAATAAAAAAATAATTCTCTTCTAATTTTTCATATTTAAAAAAGTTTTCGGAATTTTTTTTATTAATTTTTCATAATTTTTTGCCATAATCTTTTCTTACCTATTTTCTTATATATTTCTATATGATTTTTTCATTTATTTGATTTTTATGAATTTTTCCAATTTAACTTTGATAAAAGATTTTGATTGCAGATTTTAACTTTTATTATTTGAATAAAATATATTAGAAATTATTTTAATAAAAATACATTTGAAAATAAAATTTGCTATATAAAATCTAAAAAATTTATAAAATATTATAATTAAAAAATAATTTATAAATAATATGTATTTTGATAAATAAAAAATAACTAAAATATTAGGATTTAAAAATTAATTATAAATTTTATTATTAAAAATTATTTGAATAAAATAAATTTAAAGATAAATAAAAGTATATCAAAATATTATTATAAATTTTTTATAATTTTATTTATTTTTAAATGTATTTTTATTTAAATAATTTTTAATAATTAAACTTATAATAATTAAACTTTCCTTAGCAATTAGTTTAAAAATGGGTCACAGAACTTTGAGGAAGGTGTTCACGCGTATCAAAAAGAGGAAGGAGTCATGAGTATCAAAAAGAAATATGCATTATTCACATACGTTACGTTACGCTCGATTCATGCGGATGTCTGGCGTTTTGCGACACATGCATTGATAAAGGCTATCTGAAATTGTGAAAAAAAGATGCATTGATAAGATAATAATTTTTAATAATTAAATTTTTAATAATTAAAAATTAATTATATTCAACAAATAAAATATTCAACTTTTAGTTGAATATTTTATTTGTTGAATTATTAGTTGAATATTTATTAGAATATGGGAAAATGAATTTGATGGCTTGTCTTACCAGCAAATTCTGTTATTTTTTAGCATTCATCATGTTTATTATTCATTAACGTACATAAACTAATAATTACATTAAAATAAAATTAATTAAAGTTTCTCGGATTATATTTATCTAATCCTTCAGTTGGGTAACAACCAATACTAGTAACATATATCCATTCACCTTCAGATTCTCCCTAATTTATTAGTTGAATTTTTCTGAAGCAAAACTTTTAGTTGAATATTTTATTAGTTGAATATTTATTTGTTGAATTATTAGTTGAATATTTCTGAAGCAAAACTTTTATCGAATTGAATTTTTATTCTAATTTCTTAGTTAACTAATTGAATATTTCTGAAGCAAAACTTTTCTTATCGAATTGAATTTTTATTCTAATTTCTTAGTTAACTAATTGAATATTTCTGAAGCAAAACTTTTCTTATCGAATTGAATTTTTATTCTAATTTCTTAGTTAACTAATTGAATATTTCTGAAGCAAAACTTTTCTTATCGAATTGAATTTTTATTCTAATTTCTTAGTTAACTAATTGAATATTTCTGAAGCAAAACTTTTCTTATCGAATTGAATGCTGAACTCTAGTTTTGACTAAAAATAAATTTAAATTTCGAGCTTAATTACATTTTTCATGCATATTTTCGTACATATGTATTTTGTTACATTTTCATCCATAAAAGTCATTTCTACTAATCAAGAAGGAATTATACCTAAACATGGTTGAATGTCACTAAATTTTTAACAAATTTATTAAAACTTATTCATCAATAAAATAAATAAAATAGAAAAAGACGATTTTGTGAATAAGAAAATTGATCTTTAAATTGATAATTTAAATTGAAAAAGAATAATGAATGAAAAAATTAATAAAAAAATTTCAATAAAATTCTTTAAGAATTGAGTGTTTTGAAATGTCATATTTAAAAGGTTTTGACTCCAAATCATTTCCAAAATTTGTTTCAATTGAACAACAATTCAGCCAAACAAATGGTTTATAAATGTCAGAAATTTCCTTCAATAATATTCCTTTACCTTTAAATTGTTTAAAAAATAATTTATTTGTAAAATAATTATTAACTAGGTATATACCTATTTGTTTTCCGTTTTGTGTAAAGAAAACATAAGGAAATTTATAACCCATTTTATCAGTTGGCGGATAAACTAATCCACAACCAAAAATATCATTATTATTCCATGAAATATTTTCAAGTTTGAATGATTGAAATGCTTCAGAATTCTCGTTATAAATTGTAGCAAACTTAGAAGAATATCCAATATTTTTATTTATAGTACAATTTTTAAAACCAATATTCATATATGGTTTGTCACTATTAAATTCTCTTTCGATTTTACATTTAACTTCAAAATAATATAAGGAATAATTTAGAGAATTTTCTGGATTTTCAAATGAATTTTTTGCATAAATATATACACATTTATCATAACCTAAAAATATTTTTAAAAAATCCAAAATTCAAAAATTTACTACCTATCCATTCCTTAATATATTTAATATTTTCATCATTAATTAAATTTACAACTCCATTTCCTTTAATACAATTGCCAATAGGATTGTTTGTATTTATACAATTGTTTTTACAACAGTTGCATCTACTATTAATTTCATTCCATTTATTTTTAATTTTAACAAAATTCTTTTTGAATATTTAATTTTAGTAATTTCATTTGAATTATAAACTTACAACAAAGTTATGACAATTCAAATTATTTAATTTAAATAAATCACCAATCTTTTTCACAAATAAATCATATGCCTTTTTATAAAATTAATTTAAAAAATATTTTTAATTTAAAATTTCATAAATTTTTCCTATACAAAGATAGTAAAGTCAGTATCTACATTGTAAATACACCCTCAAGACTAAAGATGCCCTTACAAACGAGGTGTACTTCCTTCCGATTCCATATTTTAAAAATCGGAAGAAGACACCAGAGTTGCGTCGTAATCGAAAATTTTTTTTCGTAATCGTAATTCGTAATTTTTAAAAAATTTTCGGAATCGTAATTCGTAATTCGTAATTTTAAAAAAATTTTCGTAATCGTAATTCGTAATTCGTAACTGAAAAAACACCGTAATTCGTAATTCGTAATTCGTAATTTTTAAAAAATATTTAAATTAATTTAAAAAATCAAATATTTTTTAATAATTGCTGTTCTTCCCATTAATCCCCCCAAGTCCTCTTATTTCTCTAATATTATTTGACATCCCAATTAATTCCCTGATATCCATCCCTCTTAATCCCCTTAATCCTAATATATATTTTCAATCAATCATGCGAAATCATCCTCGCAGATTAAAGATTGATTAGAGCCGGACCGATACGTTTGATATCATGTGATATCACTCTCACTTAATCCTGACAAAAATAAAACGACCCGTGAAATTTTCCAATCCCCAACTTCTTTTAATCTCTTGATATCCTTGTTAATCTCAGGTAATTTTTCTGCGCCGCAGGCAAAAATTTTGAGAAATTTGGAAAGCTCTTCAAGACACCAATCACTTATTTATAGGGAAAGTTCCAATTTTCTAATGAAAATTAATTATTATGTATTCACCTTTAAATACATAATAATATTAATTTAAAATAATTGTACACCCTGTTAACTAATGATTCGCACCCCCCATTGTTCTGGGTTTTTCAAGTTGAAATTGGTTAACAGTGTATTTACCTTTTTAATTTGTTCCTCCAAAGAACTGATTTTTTCGTTTTTTTGATCATTTTCCTCATCTAATTTTTGAAAGTTTTGTTTAATTTCTTCAATTTCATTTTTATGTTCAGAATCTATTTTTTGAATTTTCTAAAAATTATTTAAAAAATATTTTTTTAATATCCAAACTTTATCCATTTCCTTCAATTCATTTTCAAGAAAATTATTTTTTCTTTTAAGATTAGCGGTCTTTTCCTTCTCTTCAACAATTTCTTTTTGAAGATTGTCAAAATTAGTTTCAAGTTTTTTAAAATCATTTTTCTCTTTTTCAACCAAAATCCAATCAGAATTTGTTGCTTCTTCAATCATTTTTAGAAGATCCGGATGTTTAATAAAATTAAAATAATAATTTAAGTTAATTTGCAAAATTGTGGAGAATTCAAACTTATTTTTTCAATTATTAAAGAAAAATATAAAAATTATTAGGGGCCGGCCCTCGATAAGTGATAAACTCTAAGAATCAGTTCTGATTATTCATTAAAAAGTTATAACTTGAGAAATTTAAAAAATACATTATTGTCCTGTTAAGTTATAACTGTTTAATGAAGGTAATTTAAAAAAATATAAAAATTGTCCAAAAAAACAAAAAAAGCAAGCCAAAATATTTGAAATATAAACAGAGAAAGAAGAAAAGTAGGCCAAAAATGCAATTGAAAAGCAAGCCAAGTAAAAAATAAAGGGGTCACATTAGGTGTATTTAAATATTTTTTTGCCCAAAGGCGGCTTTATTATTTATTATTGCCAAAGGCAGCTTTATATTTATTAGGCCCAAATAAAAAAATTTATTAATTTATTTAAAAATTTATTAAGCTTTATTAATAAATAAAAAAATTTATTAATAAATAAAGCCTAATAAAAAAAATTAGGCTTTATTTATTAAATAAAATCTAAAATCTTCTCTGTCAATTTTTGCAAATGAGGAATTAGATCCTTGGTTTTACTGATGTTTGATTCACTGACTAGGGTTGTCGGTTTCAAACCGAACCGAAAAACCGAAGATTTTCGGTTCGGTTTCTCGGTTCGGTTTCGGTTAGCCGAAGGCTTCGGTTCGGTTTTTCGGTCTGGTTCGGTTTGAAACCGAAGAATTTGGTGAAACCGACAACGCTAATTGTGACTATTTAAAAATTTGATCGATTTAGCAAAACGCGTATAAAGTCCGAGACCGATACCGAGATTCTCTGCTTTTTTCCAATATCGGTCTCGGTTTTTTCATTCTTGTTCTCGAAACCGATACCAAGATTCTCGGTAAATTGTGGTACGAATAAAATCAGAAAATAATTTTCAATTCTATATTCGTTTAAGGTATCTATTTGTATTTAAATATTTAAGAGCAATATCCATGTTTTTTTCACCGCTAATTAACTTTCCTTCAAATTTACATTTAATTTCAAAATAATATAAGGAATTAAAACGGCTTTTTGGTTTTTTGAATGAATTTTCTGCATGAATATAATAAGGATGCTCATACTCTAAAAATATTTATAAAAAAATTAAAATTCCAAAAATTCAATAATGCACGTCCCCCCAAACAATTAATATAGGTATTTAATATCTTCAGCATTAATTAAATTTACATATCCATTTCCTTTACTTTATATATTTTATGACTGATAAGATTTGTATGGAAAATCAATCAATATGAAATAAATAATAAGAAAATAAGAAACTATAACTTGCCTTTTCTATTATTTTACTTTATATATTTTATGACTGATAAGATTTGTATGGAAAATCAATTAATATGAAATAAATACTAAGAAAATAAGAAACTATAACTTGCCGGTTCTATTATTTTACTTTATATATTTTATGACTGATAAGCCTTTTTAAAAAATCTAATGCCGCCAAAAGCCTTTTTTAAATTAATATTATTTTCAAGTTACTATTATAACTAGTGTTATAAATAAATAAATATAGAAAACTAAGCCTTTTTAAAATGATATTATTTTCAAAATTCAGAATAGAAACTAGTGTCATAAATAAATAAATATAGAAAACTAAGCCTTTTTAAAATAATATTATTTTCTAAATTCCTATTAGAAACTAGTGTTATAAATAATAAATATAGTAAAATAAGCTTGTTTAAAATAACTATAATTTAGACTATAATATTAAAAACTATTTAAATCATCAATTTTTTTTACTATTTAATCATCATTTTTTATTCAAAATGTTCGACCAAATTACGTCAGTTATTCTAGGCAACAATCAAATCAGAATCTTCAAATCGAATAGGTCAAAACTTACTGTTGCAGTTACAAATTGCCGTGGACCTATTATCAGAGCGAATTTTAATTTTGGTCAGCTTTTGTTTTTTTATCGTCAAAACTTTTATTAAAATTTGTCTTTATTCCTATTTGAAATATTTTTTAAACCCTAACTTTTTAGTTACCGAGGCATCAGACGACTCTGGTATTCCACATATGTTGGAGCACTGCATATTTTATGGTTGCCAACTGCATAATGGAAAGGGGATTCTTGACATTGCCAGCAACCTCAGTAAGTTTATATTAAAATATGTTAAGGTTTTAATAAAATATTGCAATTTTTAAAATATTGCAATCAGCACCTTTATATAAAAATAATCCAAACAATCTTTTTATTATTAAAGATTATGTTGTCGACACAAATGCGTCAACAACACAAGATAGCACCAGTTATTATTTCGATTGTGCTAACTTCACGGGCTTTATTAATGCGTTTAAATTATTCTTTGAGCATCTAATGTCACCATTGTTAGAGGTTATTATTCAATATTATGATATGCGTGTAAATAATTAACTCAATATTTAACAAATTAAACCATAATAAATATAACTAATGGAGTAAATAATTAATGAATTTATTTAGATAAACAATTACTAAACAGAAGTCCATTCAATTGACGGCGAGGGACTCGATATTGGCGTTTTATACAGTGAAATTTCAGGAGTGGAAAGAAATTTTAGAAGAATTGTTAACAACAGAACTAGGAAAATGTTGTATGGAGATAGTTCTGTCTACTCTTATAATACAGGTGGCCTTCTGAATGAAATAAGAAGTGGATGTCATGTTGAAAAAATAATTGACTTCCACAACAGATATTATCATTTGGACAACCTTGTAAGATTTATTGCTTAATGTATTACGCATTATTTCCTAGAATATTAAAGTTTTTTAAGATTAATCAGAAATTATTTGTATAAATCTTATTAAAACTATTACTAAAACATTATATGTCTAAAAATTTCATAGAATATTTTCTTATGCTTCAATAAAAAATTTTAATGATAAAAATATTCTGAAAAATAAATTAATATATAAAAATTAATAAATAATTGATATAATTAGGAAAACATTCTAAATGTTTTATTTCTAAAATTAAATTTTTCAGTTTGTTATAATATCTGGTGAGATTAATAATGAAATTGAAATTATACTTGATGCTTTATCTTTTGAAGTTGAAGACCACCACCTTTGAAGACCACCACCAATTATACAACATTTACAAGAAAATAAAACAGAATTTGTTGATGTTCATTGCGACGACGCAATATTAGGTAAGATTTTAACTATACAAATTAAACTGATAAGTAACATTAGCTATCAGTCTATCCTTAATTTTAGTAACAGAATGATAAGAATTATTAATTTAAATAAACTTGAATTAAGCTTAGTATGGGCCTTTGTTTTGTCTATAATATAAAATTCATCATATGTAGGGCTAGTTAAATGGCATGGTTGCCCATCTACTATGCAAATGAAATAATCCTGGGAAAATGATTGAAATTCAAATATTAACAGAATATCTTGAAGAAAATGTAATTGATCTACATTTCGTTTTTGAGAACCTTGCAACAGGCTTATTTCTTAAATATTGAGATGCAATCACCATCATTATATGAATATTATAAAAGGTTCTTGCAGCTTAAAGAAAAGTACCTTGTTTGAAATATGCCAAATTATCGGGATCGAATAGGATATTTATTGGAAAATATACATCTGGACATATTAAAATAGTACTAAGATGCGCAAAACAATTGGTTTCATGGGAATGTTTATGTCCTATTTGTCTACTGTTGGTTCTGTTCCTTGACAAGATAAGATTTTATATAATCTAAAATCTTTTTGATAAATAAAAATATGTTTGCAAATTATTTTTAAAATAAGACAATAAATTCACACCAGAAGTGCATGAAAATTTTTCGTTTCGTGTTTCATAGATTTTCCTGGATTTTTTGACGGTTTTCGTTCGTATTTCATTTGAAAATCATTTTTTTCTATTCTTTCGCTTCGTATTTCATTAAAAATTTATTTTCGTTGATTTTTCTTTTCGTAACATGCCATTTTAGGAGAAAATATGTTCAAAAATATTCAATATTTTTCGACAATTTTTTACTATTTTGTCGTATTTTTCAGCCAAAAATTGAAAATTTTTCTCCCATCAACAGAAAATTCAAAAAATTTCCTTCGCCGTTGAATTTTATTCTATTCACCTTCGGTGCATATGTACTAGGACCCGGAAGGTACCATGCTACAGCCGTATTTTTCGTTATTTAACTTTTTTAGCTTTCTCTGATTTATTATTTAAATTATTTATACATTTTAAATTATGATTTTATTTAATATATATATTTAAACGTTTTTGGTTTAGTACTTTTTTTGTTTTTGCGTTGATATTTTTTTAAAGTTTTGTTTTTATTACTTGTATATTTATTTATACCTTGTGTTTGCTCCTATATAGATTTTGATCTATAATTTTTAAACTATAATATTTTCTTAAATAAAAATTGTTACTATCACATTATCTCGTGTATGCGGCACAATACGATAAAATCGAGGTATTACCGAAAATTTTTCCGACATTACTCCAGATACCCTATGTTCAAAAACCAAATTTCCTTTTACATCAAAAGGAAATGAAACGTATTTACCGAAAGGGGGTTAATGTTATGAGAAAAAAGGGAGATAAAAATGGGGCCGATAAAGGAAAGTTTTAATGTTTATTCAAAGAAAGAGGCCTCCTTTAAATAAACAGATGTCCAATTATTTTTTTCTATTCGAATAATAAAAGAATTGTTCCGGTGAAAACTGTATTCAAAAACAATTTTAACAAGTTTTATTTACATTTATTTACAACTTTTTTATAAATAAACCTATTCAAACTTTACAAACATTAAAGTTTGTACAAAAGAAAAGATACTTAAAAACTTGAATAAAACTTTATCTAAGCTTAACTTTATGTATTATTAAAACATAAAGTTTGTTTTAAAACTCAATGTTTCTGAACTTATGTTTTAAACTTATGTTTTTGAGACTAGGTTACAACCCAATTAATAAAATAAAAAAGATCCGTATTTTCATTTTTATCGAAATAAAGACTCATTGACTATTCTTTTCACACATACATATTAAGAAGGAATAGAATGTATATTATTTTATGTATATTATTAATAATATTATTTTTTTCGGAATTCCGACTTCCGATTTCTTCCGGATTCCGAAAATTTAGGCTGATTTCCGAGTTCCGAATTTTGAGCCATTTCCTATTTCCGACAGTTCCGATTTCCAGCACACTCGTCGTTTTCGATCAACTCTGCAGGAAAGTACCCAAATTTCAAATTATAGAAAATAATATTATTTCTAGTTAAATTCTGAAGAAGCTGCAAACTGTCTTATTGCTCGCTTAAATGAGTCAAAATTGGAAGGATGGTAATAATTTTTTAAATTAAATTTAATTTAAAAAATTTTTAGTGATCACGTCCATGCGACTTTTATCCCAAAGTTTGCGATTGCGTGCAGCCCTGCCCCAAACGCTCTTCTCTTAGGAAATTCTGCAGATGAACTTAAGGCAGCCGAAGGACCTGATCCTTGTGGAGGTCCTTTAGGTTAATAATTATGGTTTTTAAATAAAAATTAATAAATTTTAGATGGCGCGGTTGAGCGTAGAGGTCATGGTTGGTGGGAGGATGATAGTTTTGATGATTTTATATCTGATTCAGTTAGTTGGTGTGGTTGGAACCAAAAAGTTAAAATTACGGGTATTTTTATAATAAAACTTTTGAATAAATTGAAAAAATTTTACGGTGTAGATGACTTTATCAAACCCAATGAAGGATTGGCAACAGAAGAAGCTTGGGGAACTGATTCAAGTGAAGTAAAAGAAGAACGAGAAGGACGTGTTGATCGCTCAGAAATTCGAGGGGTAGACAACAAAAAGGAGTAAAATGATGTATTTATTTGGAACCGTCAGGAATTACCCTTTCTGACGTGATTGCTTATATCTTAATACCTCTCATAGCTCTTAATTAACTCATTAAAAAGATGAAAATATTTTTGAAATATTGAAATTTTTTAAAAATATACTCTAAAAATAAGTTTATACTCTTTATACAGTGAGTCCAAAAATGATATGACCACTAAGTTTTTTGCTAATACCTTTTCTAAAACTCAATTAGATTAGATAATTCTTTTTATTTTAATCTTTAGACACATATATACCTATAATTTTGACTGATAGGTGAATTTAGACTAGGAGAATCAAAATAAAAATTTCGAACTGAAAAAAAGGAGAAGTGAGTAAATAAGGCAAGAAAGGGTAAATTACGCTTTTTTCAATTATACATATATTTTTTGTATTCTATCTATGTAATTCTTGTTTTTTGTTAAAAAAAGAATAAAAAAGTAAAAAAACTTCAAATTTTAAAATTTTATTCTAAACTACATTTAATTCCATACAATGGATCTCTTTGTAATGCTTAAATGAATTTCAATGACTGTATCTCAATAAAGGCTAATTTATGAACGTTTTAACGAGTGATTATTTATAGACTTGTCGAAAGTATCGTATTTCGAAACAAAAAAGTTCGAAAATCGCTCTTCCTATTTGAAAAACTAGGAAGAGTTAGGATTGTTAAAAAAATCAATGGCTTAGAACCTAATTAGGGTTGCCGAAATGGTCGATCGGGTCTAAGATATTTGGCCCGAAACTGACTCGTATAGGCCTGACGTGATAAAAATAAGCCCGAAAAAAGTGGCACGGAAAAATCTGACCGACTCGAATATGACTCGATATATTTTTACCAAATTTGTGGACAAAGATGGGAGAAATCTGGCTTATTTGCCTTACAAAATTCTCTAAAATTTCGCATGCGTCGCTGAAATCATAACCCCTTAATCTTTCCAAATCCGCTGATTTCCCTCTTAATCACACGATATCACTTCAAGCCTTCCTTTACCCTCAAAATGCATCTATATCTCTTTTACTTCTCCAATATCCCTACAAATCCATCAAATATTCTTAAACAGATCATTTAAAAAAGGACTCGATAAAGACAGGCCCGAAAAAATACATCGGCCGTCGGCCCGACTCTAAAACGGCAACTCTAAACTTAATAGAAAAAGCATACATGAAATTACAGTCACTGAAATGTCTAAAAAACTCAATAAAATTTCTAAAATAAATACTTTTTTTGCATTTGTTTAAATATTTTCTAACTATCAGATTGTTATCAATCGTCTCATTCATAAAATCAATGTTTTGTCACATTTTATGATTGCCCACCTTGATCACCAAAAATTCCTCCAAAATGAGAAGATTGCCCTACATGAGTGTAGTATGCAGGATCAACTTAAAGAAAAATGAGGGTTTTGTTTAGAAATCGGAAAACATATTGATCAAATAATTTTCAATGCTCTAATTTTCCATCTTTAATTCCCATCCTTAAAAAATTTTCCATCCTTAAACACGGATCGAATTAGCTTTTCAACCAATATACAAAGTAAACCTAAACACAAAATTGGGAATTTTTGTGTAAATTTAGAAAATTTTTCCTTGGCAAATTCACGTTCTTTTACTAGTTTCTAGTTAATCTTCAGGGGAACTTTTATATATCACAATTAGTTGGGGTATCGGTTGATTTATGCAATTAAAATGGGCATATCGTTAATGATTAAGTGGATAATCGGGATGATTAGGAGGAATTAAAACTATATAGAGCAGATATCGAGTCATTTGGGATATTAATACTGTTACCCCCGGACTCGAGACTCGATACTTCCCCCATCATTTATTCCCGACCCCGACCATATTTCCCATAGCTGTTTATATTTATCTTCCATTTATTCCTTCCCAGCATATCTTTACACTTTATCTCTTTTCTTCTCCATTATTGTTCACCTTCTTCCGTTCCCAACATTAATCACAATTACACTTATCCTTTTGTCAACAACTTTATACACTTCCTCCCATCTTTCCCAGACACATTGTCCGATCAACTTTCTTATATCCCACCCACTATTCCCTCTATTTAACCACTTCATTATGTCTTCATCTCCAGCTCAGTTTATTCAGTTTTATCGAATGTTAATGTCCATGAAATATATTCCCCTGTTATTATTCTGTCCAATTACTAAAACACTACTCATTTAAATTATGCTTTAAATGAAAATAAATATTTATGAATTAGTTTTTACTTGGTCAATTTAGTCCTCTGCGCCACCCCTTCCCAAATCTCCCCCCACACACATACGGCGCTCTGAAGGTGCCTGGACCGGGAAGGTCCAGCGCATAACTGGTAGCACCGGATGGTTTTATTTTCCCCCTCTGGCTATGGTTCCCCTTCCAGCCCTTTTTTTCTTTTATTAACAGCCCGATCCCCTCCCAAAGGTTTAGTTCCCCCGGTTATAATTCCCCTCCCACTCAGCCCAATTTTTCTTTTTATCCATATTCATCGTTACTTTCCCCAGATTTAATTTCTTCGATTCTCTATTAAAAAATAAAATTTTTTAATAGTTTCATTTATAATCAATTCTTTTCCTTTCCCCGCTTTTCCGAAGCTAAACATTCCACACAACATTGGTGTTAAAAAACACCAATGCTGTCTTCTCCTATTCCCCTACACCCATATAAAAAAACATATTTTTCCTTCCTTTCATTGTCCCATAAGTTAATAGTACTAATTTTTGATTTCCGCCATTTCCTCTTCCTTTTAATATTTTTTTTCAATTCCATTCCCTCCTTTTTCCCATCAGAAAATAAAAACTCTTTATCCTTTCAGTATGAAATTTTTCAATAGTTAAATTTTTACAATGTACATAATTAGTAGTTTTCCAATAAATCCCATCATGTTACTTTCCCAGTAAAACATATAGAAAACATTAGCGTTATAAAAACACTAATGATTTGTCGTCGCCAAACCTATCTAAAATTATTTTTCTTCACATTATTTTACACCCTTTAATTCCCACTCTAACATTGGCGTTGTAAAAACACCAATGCTTTCTTTTCTCCAACCATATTTTTTCCTTCTCTTCTCCTTTAAAAATTTAACCAAATCTTTATCCTATTAGGATAAATAATTCATTAAAATTTATATTACAATAAATAGTGTTCCATGCCTTAATTTCCAAAAATAATTACAAAATTCCTTTACTTTATCCTACACCCGAACATTGGCGTTAAAAACACCAATGTCTTTGTCCCATTCCCTTTCCACCTAAATCCAAACCTTCCAGAATTGGCGTTAAAGAGAAACACCAATTCCTTTTCTTCTCCATTGTCCTATTAGTCACAAAAGGAAAAATTAAACGCCGACTTTCTCCCCCTTTCAATCAATTTTTACTTTTAGCTGTATTTCCCATTACCTTTCCCAAGATTTTCTCCCTTTTGGATATAACTCACTTCCCATTCGACCAAATTTCAATTTATCACTATTCACCGTTTCCGTCCCCGAAATTAGCTTTCATTTTCCCACTTCCCTTTCCATTTGATAAATTTTTAATCCTTATTCCCTACTCTTTCCCATTAAAGAATAAACACATCTTCATCCTACATATTAGGATGAATTATTTCCTTAGTGTCCAATATAATAATTTTCCCCAACCCCCTGCATAATATCATAAATTACATAATTCCATTATTTCGCCACTTAAACATTGGCGTCACAAAGACTCCAATGTCTTTGTCTAAACGAAATATTGAATCGTCTTTATCTTCTTATCCACCTGCTGCCACTTGTTACTTATTTTCGTTCCCTTCCAACTACTGGCGTATTTTTATTTATCAACACACCTTCATCAAATTAATAATTTATTTTTAATTTAAATTCTTAATTTCATGGATGATTTATTTCCTTCTCTCACCTCGCAGTATTTGCATCACCACTTCTCAACAAATAAACAAATCCATTATGAAAGATAAGTTTTTTTATTTTTCTATTCCTATAATTCCGATTCATCAATATTTCACAAAAATTTGAACTTTCATTAATGGAGGCTTAAACCACCATTTTGAAATTGCAAAACAAGCATAACACTAATAATTATATATAAAAATTATTCGTATCCCATAACAGCCATTACGAAAGATGATATTGGCGTCGAAAGTCACCAATATTTATCCCCTATATAACCCACCACTATCCTGTTCAACTGGAATCTCCTTCCCCTTTTCATCAAATCCATATTTTTAACCTACCTAATTTTCATAAAAAAAAATTTTTTTATTTTTATCCCTCCCCATTATAAAAATAACTTCCCCAAAAAATTTAAATTTCCAAAATTTTTTAATTTTAAAGTTCAAAATTTAAAAATTTTTATACATTATAAATGTTGAATTTTCATTAACGGAGGATTCGAACCGCCATTTTTGAAATTTTTAACAATACATACCCCCTAATACATATAATTTGAACAAAATTTTTCTTCCAACTTTATCTCCACCAAAAACCCCGTACGAGTTAACACAAATCACTACTTCCCTCTCATTAAATATTCAATGAAAGTGAATTGGCAGTCTCAAAATTTTTCCAATTTAATCCATGTTCACACAATAAGGAAGGATACTGTTTTATCCATTTAATATTAAATCAAAAAATCCTTTTTAAAATTAACAAAGTCCATTTAACATTAAGTCGCATCCAATAAACATTGTCCACTTTCCAATAGCCTGAGAAGCTCCTATCTTTATAAAATAATCCTTAGCGGCGCAAATAAAACAAATCCAATAGTCCTTTACATAATTCAAAACACATTTTCCTGTGCGCGCGCTAACTAGGGTAAAAACTGCCCATTACATTAACATGTCCGTTCTCAGATCAATCCTCAGGCTGCGACTCCAATAGAGAATTATCCTATAATAATACCTAAATAAAAATCAGTATCCATCCTTTTCCTATAATTAAAAAAAACATTCAAAGACAATTAATTTCTAAATTAAACACATCGTTAGTATTAATCAGTATTAATATTAATTGATAATTATTCCCTAATTTTCCCACTTATTTTATTTCACTCTTGCCTTGCAATTCCAATAAATCCCTTGATCCCAACCCCTTTACAAATTAATTATCAATCATAATTAAACAAATTGTCGTTAGAAATTTACTGACGTTAATTATATTAACATCAGCATTAAATCCTAAATTCTCATTTCACTACATTCCCGAAACTAACTTTTATCCTCTTCCAATCCATCCATAATTCCAGTAAAACATTCCATTAGAATTAATTGTGAAATTAATCTAATTTCGAGCTTATCCCAACCCTAAACCTCCCTATTATCCCAAACTTACACTTCCATTTCTAAATCCATCTAATCCTAAAATACCCACCTATTACCAAATCCAAATAAACCATTAGATAAAACAATTCATGTTTTATAAAATGGCAGACCAGCTTTCCAAATCCCAGCTAAGTCAAAAATCAGACCACCCCTAATCTCATATCTATCCATTAAATTCTGAAATCCCTATTTCCTGACAAATCCAATTATACCATTAGAAAGATCAGCCAATTCTCTATCTAATTGTTGATTAGGAAATTCAAACCCTGTTAACCACAAAACCTCCCAGCCTACGATCCAATCTATGAAACACCAATTCATCTAATAATTCCGAATATTAGTGAAATATTCTAGTTCTAAATCCTTTTAAAAATCAACCAATTCTCATCGATACAAAATAATCAATGGAGTTCTAGCTATAAGACAATCACAATCACCACACACATTATCCAAAGGATTAACCTTAGGATAATGAGTTTCCACACAATAATCCACTATCCAAACTCATTTTCCAATGATTTTCCACTTCAACAATTTTCCACTTCCAAAACCTACTCTTATTATTCCAAAAAATTCCGCAAATTATTCAATAAAATTATATTATTCAACTAAATATCATCATTCAACTAAATAAATTATTACTTCAACATTAACTACGAAAAACACTTATTGCGTAATCTCGCACTACAGATTAACTAAAAATGTTGGAGAATATTAAATGGCCTAACTTTCAATGAACTAAATATGGAACCACGCGAAGTACAATAGATGATCGAAAAGAAGCCCAATCAAAGAAAGAAAATACGAAATAAAACATTAATAATTTTGTGATTATATTCAAATATCCCACATTTTATCATTTTTCTCAAATCTATTGTATATTATCTCAAATCCACTTAATTCTACCAATATTCAAAAGTATCGAGTCTTTAAAAACCATGGATCCCTTTCAATATCCCTTCATTTAAACATCAAAGGGTGCTTAAATAAGTAAGTACACCATTTGATCTCCAAAGCAAACGGAAAACTCCCAAATAAACACCCACCTAAAAATCCCTCATTTTAACGGCGAAATAACCTCACCATTTAAACCCAAATCCCCCAATCCTCCAAAAATTAAAACATTACGTAAGCGCAGGGTCGCGCTTATTGGCGGCAGGGAGATGTTACCCCCGGACTCGAGACTCGATACTTCCCCCATCATTTATTCCCGACCCCGACCATATTTCCCATAGCTGTTTATATTTATCTTCCATTTATTCCTTCCCAGCATATCTTTACACTTTATCTCTTTTCTTCTCCATTATTGTTCACCTTCTTCCGTTCCCAACATTAATCACAATTACACTTATCCTTTTGTCAACAACTTTATACACTTCCTCCCATCTTTCCCAGACACATTGTCCGATCAACTTTCTTATATCCCACCCACTATTCCCTCTATTTAACCACTTCATTATGTCTTCATCTCCAGCTCAGTTTATTCAGTTTTATCGAATGTTAATGTCCATGAAATATATTCCCCTGTTATTATTCTGTCCAATTACTAAAACACTACTCATTTAAATTATGCTTTAAATGAAAATAAATATTTATGAATTAGTTTTTACTTGGTCAATTTAGTCCTCTGCGCCACCCCTTCCCAAATCTCCCCCCACACACATACGGCGCTCTGAAGGTGCCTGGACCGGGAAGGTCCAGCGCATAACTATACGTATATAAAGGGATTAAGCTATTTCGGAGGAGATGTCGAAGGATCTTCTGTTATCCCTTCAAATTGTCTTTCGATGGGCCTCTTGGGTGGGCTTATATTAGATATGGGCTTCTAATAGAGCCCGGGCTTCTAATAGAGCCGGGTTTCTAATATAGCCGGGTTTTAATTAGAGCATTTACGGTATTTTGAATAAAATTTTATAAAATAATTACCATCCTTTAAATAAGCCAACCACATAAAATTTGAATGAAGAACATCATTTTCCTTGGAGTAATTTGCTATAAGGTTATTCTCGAATTGTTCAATGCCCAAATAATCCAATGTATTCTTAAATACATTAACACTTCCTTGAAGGTTAAATTCGTTTACTTGTATATAGCTTTGAATTGATATCTCTTTTGAACTTAAATTATTTATTTATTTATAAAATAATTTTAAATAAATTTTTTGAGTAAACAAAATTTATTTTTCAACTACAACTTTTGAGTTTAAAGTTTATTAAGAGTGTAATTTACCTATTTAATATACTCTTTTATTTGCAAAATTTATCAAAAAAAATATAAAAAATTTCAAAATCTAAAAAATTTCGTCTGGTACTAAAAAATTAATTTGGGAGAGTAAGATAAGGGTAAGATATCTTCACTTATTGTATCAAAAATATAACTCATCAAGTGATTTAAATTCATCTTTTGTGTTTGATAATTTTTTGCGGATTTTTGATACTAAACGTGGATTTTTAAGCTCAAAATTTCGGATTTTGAAAACTTTGAGATCCGAACTTTGATATTAAATATATTTTATATAAATTTTTTCTGTTCTTTGCTGTATGGCTTTTCTTTACATATTTTAAAATATTTATTTAATAGTGTAAGGCCGATATCATCCTAAAAACACGTGAAGAGCAATGTCGCTCTAGTTAACGGAAGTTTGCAGGAAGGTGCAAAGAATATTACAAACGGCCATTCCCAGAGAGTTATTAGCCGCCCATTATCTAAGCTTAACATCGCCACTAACTTATCCTTGGGAAAGCAATAGGGAAGTAAGCTGGTGCTTATAAGCTTTAATGGAATAGGCAAAGGCAGATCACTTCTTCATTCATTCAACAGAGTTGTCGGCCGGCCTATCCATCGTGTAAAGGGAGAGACGTCTCCCCTATATTCCCCCACTGCGAGCGATTAACTTATTTCTATACTCTGCGGAGTTCACACATGATTGCAAGCATGCGCGACTCTGCCTATAACAACAATTAAACAACGAGGCACTGGGTAACGGGACCAACCGCTTTACTATAGAAATCCTGGCCCTAGTAATTAACATATGAATAAATTTGGAAAAAAATTACGCATTAAAACGACGAATTAAAGAATTGTAATAACCAACAGCATCATTATTATATTCATTAATAAATGATTGAACAAGCATTTGTGTGAATTTGTATAAATTAAATAAAATAAAAATATTTTTTTCGTAATATGTTGAATCATTACAATTGTAATAAATTCCACCAATTTGAATTTCACTAAATTTTATCATTAATTTTTAAACAAAAATATAAATATTTATTTTGGCATGCCTGCCGTTTGGGGGCATTTTACCATTATGAGACTAATGCGAATTTTTTTCTATGTCGGGAGTCACCAGATTTGATTAGCTTCAGTAATTCGGACCTATGTTAATTAGGATCAATGGCAAAAAATCAGGTTTATAAGAAGATATAACGGTAAGGCCGTTATATCTTCATTTTTTTGAAGATATAACGTTTTTTTTCCGGCCTTCCAAAATTTTTTTTCCGGCCTTCCAAAATTTTCATAATTTTTTGCCTGCGGGATGAAATTTTGTCTAAAACTTTTAAGAAGTTCTAAAAGGAGGATTTTTAATTGAATCGGAAATCTAAATTATATCTCTATTTTTGGAACTTTGTCAATACGTATTCTATAAATTTTGGGGTTTTTTGCACTTGCGGATTAAGGATCAATAAAAATTTCTTCTCTATTACTGGAAAAGGTTTCTTGTGGTTTTCTAAAATTTCTCGAAGGGATTTCTCTTAAAAATATCCTGTCCCTCATTTATTTGTTAAAAATTACTTCAATTTTGCCAATTCAGCTCTGACTCGTCCTAAAACAGAATTTACATTATTGTCATCACCCAAATCAATTTGTGTCAATTCTTCAAAGTGATTTTTAAAATTATCTAATGACATTGTCTGAGCATTTTGAGTGAATCGATGCATAATAATTTTGAGTTTATATTCAATATTTGCATGTTCATTATAGTTATAGTAGGCATAAAAATCTATTTGTTTAGCTATATTCTCATCGTATTTAACAACCTATGAAAATAAATGTTTAAGGAAAAATTATAAATACATTTTTTATCAATGAGAGTATTTTATTTGATGTATAGACAACACAAAAAATTTTTATTTGGCTCTTTGCATTTACTGCTAGCCCAGGACTTCATACTCGATATTTATAAACCCCCTCCATCATTCACTATTATTTAACCAAAGGATAAACAACAAACGATTAAGTTCTGATCTGTTCGTGAGATACAATCCGTTTACCCAATTAATTCCAAAATTCCCATTTTTACTATTTTTGTTAATCAAATATTTCTATCACCAGTCAATCTCCAAACTCCTTAACAGGCGCTCTGAAGTAGCGCTAGACTTTATTTAAGAACATTTGAGATACTATGTAATATGTATGTATATCTATAGTAAATTAAGGATTTGTCAATATTAAAACTAAAGAAAAGTCAAAAATTATTAAAATGGTCAGTTATTGAACTTAACCAACAAGCTAGGACATTTTTAAAATAGTTAAGGGATAGGAGTCTCCATATAAAATTATTATATAATTTTTAAATTTTTTTACCTTTTTCAATTTCTCAAATGTTTGATTAAAAGGGGATGAATCAAAAATATCATCTACATTAAAAATGTTTTGAATATGAATAGTTCCAAAATTATATATAATGTCGTTTAGATTTTTGTAATCGAAATTAGCGAAAATTTCCATCTTTAACTCAGAAAATATTCGAGCTAAAAGAGATACTTCGGGCAAGGAAAAATTATTGGGATTAGTAGGAACGATGGGTTTTGGAGGATATTTTGGAGGTTTTTGAACAACTATAGCTTTTCCTTTTTGAATTTTTTTTGAACTTGGACCTTCTTCAAAATTTCCACCACCTTTTAGATAAATTTAATTTTAGAAAAATTTATTTTAAAAACACAAACACCTTTTCGTTTACTAATCATTCCATTAGTTAATTGAAATTGAAGTTGGATTATTGAAAAGAACAAGAGAAAAAAGAAAAATGTTTTCATTGAAAACTTTTTAAAAATGCGAAAAAACTTTTAAAATTTAGACTAGGACACGGATACTGATTTTGGTACCCATATCCGGATATTTACGGCGGATACAGACGGATATCCGCAGGCATTTTTTAATATCTGTATCCATATCCGTATCCATGTCCTACTCTGTTAAAAATAAATATTTATAAAAAAAATTGTAAATGAATAAAGTGAGTGGTTAGTCAAATGCTTTTAACAGTTTAATATGCCCAATCAGATTTTGACAACTCAGCAATTAACACGAGTCTTTAAAAATAGAATTGATTAATATCTATTTACCTAATGTTTTTTGGCAAGAGAAGAGAGTTTTGCGACACGCGCCTCGCAAGGAGTCTATCCTTATTGGCAAGAGAAGAGAGTTTTGCGACACGCGCCTCGCAGGGAGTCTATCCTTATTGGTTAGAGAAGAGAGTTTTGCGACACGCGCCTGCAGGGAGTCTATCTTTATTAATTAGAGAAGAGAGTTTTGCGACACGCGCCTCGCAGGGAGTCTATCTTTATTGGCAAGAGAAGAGAGTTTTGCGACACGCGCCTCGCAGGGAGTCTATCTTTATTGGCAAGAGAAGAGAGTTTTGCGAGACGCGGCTCGCAGGGAGTCTATCTTTATTGGCAAGAGAAGAGAGTTTTGCGACACGCGCCTCGCAGGGAGTCTATCCTTATTGGCAAGAGAAGAGAGTTTTGCGAGACGCGGCTCGCAGGGAGTCTATCTTTATTGGCAAGAGAAGAGAGTTTTGCGACACGCGCCTCGCAGGGAGTCTATCTTTATTGGCAAGAGAAGAGAGTTTTGCGACACGCGCCTCGCAGGGAGTCTATCTTTATTGGCAAGAGAAGAGAGTTTTGCGACACGCGCCTCGCTTTTTACCGATTCTCTTGGACCTAATCCTTCGTATCGGTAATACGGTACGGAAGTGGAATACGGTCGGTGCGAAATTCCGGGCTCTAATATACATTGTCCAAATGCAAATATAACATCCCCCTATAGAATTTTGGGGTGTGTAGTTAAAGTAAATAAGTTCCATGGTTAAATACTCACCTATACCAAATAAAAAAATTTCCGAATGAAAAATAGAACCATGGGTGGTCATATTAGAATAAATCCGGTAATTTACTAAAACATTACAATAAATTTTTAGAGATTTTGAAAGTTTAACAAATAGTATTAGTCGACGTGCTGAGGGATTTAGCATTGGATTTATTGAATGAAATAATTGATTTAATTATTTCATTCCCAATACAAGCGATTGCACCATTTGAAGCGCAAGTCCCATTAGAAGCGCAGTCTACAAGAGGATTGGAAAATACAAGCGATTGCACCATTTGAAGCGCAAGTCCTATTAGAAGCGCAGTCTACGAGGAGGTTGAAAAATAGCGCATGCGCTTCTATTGGGAAAAATACGGTATGTATAGAAAATTTTATTTTAAGAAAAAAATTGCGGATATAACAAAAGCGGATTTAGAATTTTTTAAATTTATTGCAATAAGGATATGTTTTTAGTTCTGATGACAGTTTCATGCTTCTGACAGTTTTTTAAATCATTTCTAGACTAATGCTGCGATGAAATCTTTAAAAAATCTTTATTTTAAATCCGAATTTGTCGTCGAGTTATCCGGAATTTTCATATCCGGAATTGTCTTACCGTGTTGGGTATATGCTTAGTATAAAAGGCTGAGGCTTTAGCCAGTCCGGGAGTTAGTCTGTTATTCGAGAGTGAGTTAGTCTGTTAGTCAGTTACTGAGTTAGTCTATAGTTAGTCGTTAGTCTATTCAGTTAGTCAGTCTTAGTCTTGTGCTCCAGCAGTTAGTCGTATTCCTATTGTTCACCTTTATTGTATAGTATTGTAGATAAACCTTGCTAGTTAGCTAGTCTTTCTGTTAGTATCTCTGACACACCGTAAGTCGATACATAACATACCGCCTCTACTTAATTCCATTTTTATTTATATATTATTTTGTTTTAGCTCTACCAGTAACGTAGTCAAATCTCGTGGAAAATCAAGGTTATTTGGGTATTTTATCGATTGATCAGAATATTGAGTACCAAATTTTTTTATAAAGGTAATACGTTTTATAAGTTTTTTAGAGCAGCAATTTAATAAACAACAAAAGTATGTTTAAAATTTTAAAAAATGGTTATTTTAACGATAGAAGAATATAAATCAAAAGGAGTAAAATCAAAATTAATCAGAAAATTTCAATAAAATTCTTTAAGAATTTCATGTTTTGAAATGTCGTATTTAAATGGTTTAGTTTCCAAATCATTTCCGAAATTAGCTTCAATAGAACAATTTTCCAGCCAAACATGTGGTTTGTATGAGTCGAAATTCTCTTTCAATAATATAGCCTTACCTTTAAAAAAACAAAATTTTGTAAAAACAATTTTTAATTGGAATGAATCCGGGTCAAAACCTGATCAAGCGTTAGGGTTAAATTATCCAAGAAGTCAAACCCAAATATTTGTGAGATAAACGATTCGTGTAGAATAAAACAGATTTATGGCTATTAAAGGGGGCTAAACTACAATTATTAAGAAGTATTGTTGTCCATCTCTGAACCAAGTACGGAGGGTACGGCCCACTTAGTCGCGCGGCCACTTAGTCGCAGTGGCATAACTTGCTTTAAGATTTCCGAACCTTTCCAAATTTGGTATTAAACGATTCCTCTCATCGAGCTAAAGAGATTGGTACCAAAATTGATAAGGGCCAGAAATTTTTTAGCAAGTTATGGCTCTGCGACTAAGTGGCCGCGCGACTAAGTGGGCGTGTCCCAAGTACGGATATGTCGGCCTTAAATAAAATATCGGTGGTTTTGTTGGGATTAAAGGGACAAGACGAAAATAATCTCGTGCAACTATCAGATAAGACAAAAAAGAGTTGGCAAACGTATACTTGAGACTGAGAACCCTTTATGCACACAAATATTTCTAGTTGACTTGAATTTGGGTTGGAACCTTATAATTAGAGACAGGATTTTTAGGCAAATGCCTGTTTTTTTTCCTATTTTGCCTTTTTTCAGCCTATTTTGCATATTTTTACTAAAATTTGCAAATTTTTGGGCATTTTTTGAGAAAATTACTGTCTAAAAAATTATTTTTGGTAAAAAATATATAATTTTTCAAAAAATTTTTGTCAAAAAATCTTATTGGAAAAAATTTTCTTATGAAAAATTTATCAAATTTTTTTAGGTTACAAAATAATTAATACAAATTAATTTATATGTAATTATGAGCGTCAAAATTAATTTATTCAACATTTTATTGCCTAGATTTATCTTTTTTGATAAAATTTAATCAATTTAAATCAGAAAATTTCGAAAAAATCCTGCCTATTTTGCTTTGTTTTCGGATTTTAGGGCCTATTTTGGCAATTTTTTAGTGCCTATATAGTAGGGTTTCACCGGAAGTTCCGGTTCCGGTTCCGGGTTCCGGAAGTTCCGGTGTTTTTTTGGTTCCGGTTCCGGTTCCGGGAACCGGAACTCAAATTGGTTCCGGTTCCGGTTCCGGCTCCGGTTTACAAATCGGTTCCGGCCAAACCGGAACTTTTTTACACCCCTAAGGATTGATTTTTTTTAAAAATATTAATAAACTACTCGTACTCTATAATACTTTTAACAAAACTACAAATTTTTTAAAATTTGCTAGCAAAAATTTTTTTAAAAGTTCCGGTTCCGGTTCCGGGCCGGAACTTTGAAAAGTTCCGGTTCCGGTTCCGGGAACCGGAACTCAAATTGGATCCGGTTCCGGTTCCGGTTCCGGTCGAAAAATCGGTTCCGGTGAAACCCTACTATATAGGCGCCTATTTTTAACTTTATCGTGCCTAAAATCCTGTCTCTACTTATAATTAAATATTTACCAATTTGTTTTCCATTTTTTGTAATGAAAATATATGGCCATTCATTCATCATATGAGTAGGTGGATAAACTAATCCAAACCCAAAAATATCGTTAGTTATCCAACAAGTATTGTCAAGTTTAGAAACATCATTCTCATCATAAACTGTAGCCATTCTAGGAGTAAATTTGATACGTTCATGTGTACCACACTTTTCTAGACCAAAATTCATCAATTTCATAGCTAACTCCCCTTCAAATATACTCTTAATTTCAAAATAATATAAAGAATAATGAAAACAGAGTCGTGGTTTAGTAAAAGAATTTTCTGCATAAACATAAGCACTGACATTTTGTCCTAAAAATACTTAAAAATAATTTAAGAATTACATTCCGTATAATCTCTATTAATCACCCTCCATCAAATAATTACCACGCCTTTAGTGAAAAGGTTGAAATTACCCCCCTTCAGCGAAAGGTTGAAAAAATAATTACCTCCTTAAAAAAAGTTATTATTTGTCGGTCTTGAATAACCTCTATTAATTATCCCGCCTCTATCAATAACCCTCTCCATTGAGAGGTCGAAACAAAAGTTACTTCGGGTAATTAATAGAGTATATACGGTAAATAGAGTTAAACAGGGGCCGACATATCTAATAAGGAATTGGTGGTGAAAGGTATGCGATTCCCAGAGGCTAAGAGCTAATTAGAGTTAATGGCTCCATGTCTCACAGTCTAGGCCGACTGAAGTGATTTCTATTTTTTGGTTTATAAGCTTTCTCCTATATGCGGGTTTATAGTTATTTTCTAATGATTACTTTTCAATTTTATAACGCCTATTATTTACTTCATTTAGAGCAGGGCTCTGATTTCTGCGGATTTTTCCTCATTTTGTGGTTTTTTGATAGGGCGATGAGGATTATTTTTAAAAATGCGGATTTGCGGATTTTTGTGGTCTTTTGAAGATTATGAGGATTTTTTGTATTTTCTTGTAGTTTTTAGGATAAAATTTAATTTCTTGTGTTTAATGAATTTTGCGGATTTTTGATGTGAAATGCGGATTTTTTTAGCCCAAAATGCGGATTTTTAAAAAATTGAGATCCGAGCCCTGATTTAGAGTTTAACAATAATTTACCTCCTTTCCCTTCCAAACAACTAATATATTTAATCTTTTCATCATTTATTATGTTAACAAATCCATTTCCTTTAATACAATTACCAATTGGATTATCTGTATTTATACATTTATTGTTGCAACATTTACAATAAATTCTGCTCCACTTATTTTTGAGTTGAACAAAATTCTTGAAAAAAATTATTACGGAAATCCTTGCAAATCCGCACCCTTTTTTCTATTTTTGTCTATTTTCCCTTATAATAGTAAGCGGTGAGTTTGATCGGATTAAGCCAGAATCCACTTACTCCCTTAAATGTCCTTATATCACTCGATTTCTCCAAATCCACTGATATCCCTCTTGAGGTATTTTTTATGAATTTTAAGGGGACCGAGGTACTATCGGTACCTGTGCTTTTAGGTACTACGATATATGACCTCTCAATATACTGACAACCCCACTCGTTACTAATTGAAATAATATTTTTATTTACCATTTTATTTTCTTGCTCCAAAAGTTTAGCCTTCCTGTCGCTTTGTTCAGAATTTTGCTTTACTTTTTTAATTTTATTTTCTTTGTAACAATTTATTTTTTCAATTTTCTAAAATTATTTTTAAAATTATTGGGTAAAAGACAGGTTTAGGATTTTCTTTTCAAGATTCTCAATCAAAGGAAAAATCCGCAAACAGTCCAATTGTGGAAAGGTGACCCATACCATTCGATTCATCTCGACGAGCTGAGTCGAACTGTACCACTATTTTTTCCGGAGATGCCTGTGGACCGAGATATAGGTTGCCGAAAATCGAAAAACCATTGGGGGGAGTAAGTACAATTTAGTGGTGAGAAAAAAAGCTATCATTTTTTGAATGATAGCTCATTCGAAAGAGACCTACATATATCTCAGTTCACAGGCATCTCCGGAAAAGAGTGGTACCGTTCGACTCAGCTCGTCGAGAAGAATCGAATGGTATGGATCTTGCATCGAAACCTTTCCACCGGTATAGTATACTGTATCCATAATTTATTGACACTTTATTTTAATTCATTCGTTTAAATATTTTTATTTAACGAATTAAAAAGATGATTTTTACCTTATTAATTTCTTCCTCCAAAAATTGCCCTAAATTTTTAATTCCACCTTTTTTAATTTCATTATCAGCAGTTATCTTTAATTTAAAAATTATATTTTAAAACAAAACACGCTTCACCCCCAAATTTGAGGGGAGCAGGCATTTTGGCGGATAAATGCCACTCAAGATCAAGAATACGTTTCCCTGCTCCCTTTTGATTTATCTGGCCTTTTTACGAAAGAATCCCCATCCTGTGTTCCTCAACTCTTCTTAATCACAATAACCCCTTCTTTATCCGCACAAATATTTGGAGTTGACCTCCAGAGTCTGTAGACCACTGGGATTGATCTCTTTTAATTCTATTTGATATAAAAATCTCTAAAACCCCTTTTAAAACATATTCTCTTATTTTTAAATTTAAAATATTGCCTCAACAAAACAATTAATTCTTTCTGCCTTTTTTTAGTCTGGGAAAGTAATGCTTTACAATTAAACTTTCTCTGAAGCCTATATTAATTCGAATTTTTTTTCATTTCTTGAAAATAAATTGAAGGAAATGAATGAAGTTTCATTATTTTTTTAATTAAAAAAATATTTAAAAATTAAAAAATAAATTTTGATAATGAAAATAATATTGAAGAAATTAAGCAAAACTTTCAAAAATTAAAAGATGAAACTGCTGTTTATTTAAAGCAAGCCGATGATAAAATTAATTTTTTTGAGAAAGAAATTAAAAAGGTAAATTAAACACGGCAATTCTTCTGTTTATACCAGATATGCACGCAATTGCAGAATGCGTTTGAGAATTTAAAATTTAAATTGCGTATTGCGGCTGCGGGTTTTTAAGATTTTTACGCAATCTCTTGGCACCTGGTATTCCATAATCCTTAAAATTTTCACATGCGGCGATGAAAATGAAATAAATAAATTAATTCCAGTGTTATGATCTGATTATTTGATCCCAGTTTCCTAAATTCAACTAAATCTAGTGAAAGATATGCGAATAAAGCTTAAATTATGACTATTTTTAAGTGTTAATAATAATGTCACCCTTTTTTGGCCGATTTCGCCTCTTTTGAGAGGTCAGCCCCCCTTTGGTGATTTGTTTTTTCCTCGTTTTGTCAAAATTTTAATAAAATGTTTAATTTTAAAAATTTACATTTCAAACCATTAAAGATATTTTTAACTTAGAGTTTTCAATTCTATACGATAAAAATTTATAGACCAATAATTTAATAAATAAAAAAAGTATTACATACACTCGTGCTCAAAAGTAATGATCCCTGGGTATGAAAATTTTTAAAAAGTGATTATTTTGAAATGGAAAGGGTAAATGTTTTACTTTTCTTTTCATAATCAAAGTTAACAATGTTAAGATACTTTCCAAAGAAAAAATTTTTTCTCAAAATTCCAACCCCGTGAATTTCTCTCAACTCTAAATGGATACCCCTATCTTTAGGGTGGTCAAAAGTAATGATCCCTAGCGGGAACCAATAGTAAAGATATAGGTAAACATTTGAAAAAATTCCAATGAATACATCCATCGATATTAAGAATAAAAACCAAAAGACCGAGCACATTAACTACATACAACACAGTAATCTCGACAATCTAAAACACTCAAAAGTCAACGTATAATGAGATTAGAGTTGTTTGAAAAATATTTTCGTCACCTAATATCAGCGATTAAAATTTTCTTTTATGCTTGACTGAAAGCCAATAAAATTTGCTATAAAATATCTCAAGTCAACTTTCCTGAAAAAATTATCTTTCGAGTTAGGTAATAAGCAATATACAACACGGCAAAAAAAGAACCATTTATGGGGTAATATGAGAGATTTTTGCCGCCTTGTATGTTTGTCACTCCTCAACACGATAGATAAAATTTTTCTGAAAATTTGAACGACTATATCTTGTAGCAAATTTTATTGGCTTTCAGGCAGGCATAAAAGTGTAACCAATTCCTATATCAAAAAAGATAAAAATAATTTTTGAAATAAATTACCCTATTTCTCGTTGAAATCGAGATGTCAATATCTCGAAGAAAAGAGTAGATATTGGACCAATCTTTTCATATGTTAACTTCTTATTACTAGTCATATTTACTAAAAATTTTGTGGATTTTTTTCTTAATGGTTAAACATATTTTTTAAAAAGGGATCATTACTTTTGACCACCCTAAAAATAGGAGTATCCATTTAGAGTTGAGAGAAAATCACGGGGTTGGAATTTTGGGGAAAATTTTTTTCTTGGAAAGTATCTTCACATTGTTAACTTTGATTATGAAAAAGAAAGAAAATCATTTACCCTTTCCATTTCAAAATAATCACTTTTTAAAAATTTTCATACCCAGGGATCATTACTTTTGAGCACGAGTGTATTTATTTAAAATTTAAAAATTGGTTATTTTAATTGATAAAAAGTATTGTACAAATCAAAAAGTGTAAAAACAAAATTAATCAGAAAAAATTCCAATAAAATTCTTTAAGAATTAAATGTTTTAAAATGTAAAATTAAATGTATTAGTCTTCAAATCATTTCCAAAATTAGTTTCTATAGAACAATCCAGGTGAATACGTGCCTTTGCAGTAGTGTCCGTTTGCGTGCCAACATCGTGTTTAAGTGGTTGACTTTGCTGATCTAATTTTCTCTATTTTCTCTAATTTCCTCTATTCCATATAATTACTTTAATCTTCACAAATCCTCTAAGACCAGATCCATCTTTATCTGCCCAAATATTTGGGGTTGACCTCTATGGTCTGTTGAACTCTAGGGTTGATTTATTTTGATTATGATGAAATAATCGCTAAAAACCCCTCTCATAACATTCTCTTATTTTTAAATTTAAAATATTGCCTCAACAATTTAATTAATTCTTTCTGCCTTTTTTTAGTCTGGGAAAGTAATGTTTATTTATTTACAACAAAACTATCTTCAAGCCTTCAATATATGAACACATATGTATTTAAATGTACAACTACATATTCTTATAATTTTAGAAATTTTGTCTATAAAACTCTCCATGGAATTTAAATTTTATATTTAAGAAAAGATTAATTTACTAAATATTTTTTGCATTTATTTCTATTTAAAGTTATCTAAAATATAAATTAAAAATAAATATAAATCTGTTATTCGCCAGCAAATTTTTTAGCGAGGATTTCAAAATCATCGAATCACGTTTCTTTTAGACTTATTCGACTCAAATCGACGAGCTCTTTCGAATGAGCTATCATTTGTATTATATCGAATTTTTGGGTACGGCCCACTTTGTCGCGCGGCCACATTGTCGCAGAGCCATAACTTGCTTTAAGATTACCGAATCTTTCCAAATTTAGTATTAAACGATTCCTCTCATCGAGCTAAAGAGATTGGTACCAAAATTGATAAGGGCCAGAAATTTTTTAGCAAGTTATGGCTCTGCGACAATGTGGCCGCGCGACAATGTGGGCGTGTCCCCGAATTTTTGACACCAAAATTAGGCTTTGTTTTTATGGTTTTTATGGATTTTTATAGGTTTTCAATTTTCGTGGACCTACCTTATCTCGGTCCGTAGGTAATCCAGAACATAGAGAATGGTACCATTCAGAACATACCATTCGACTTAACCGAAAAGATGAACCAGAATATTATGAATTTTAAAGACTTTAGAACCAGCCACTGGCTAAAGTACAGCGGTAATTCTTGCGTTCGTATACCCCCTTTGTTTTCCTTCCCCAAAATATTAAAAAATGGTCAGTCTGTTATCTCATTATAGAGCTCATCGAGCTGTGAGAATGACACCAAAATCAATTCCCGGTCTTAACTTTGGACCGAGATACAGACCCCCGAAAATTGAAAAATAAAAGGGTGGACCAAGCTCATTTTTTGGGCTAAAAATTAGATTAATCAAATAATAGCTCATTCGAAAGAGCTTGTAGAGCTGATTCGAATGACATCAAAATCAACATAATTGAACAAGATTTGATAAAGTTATGATATAAAGTAATCCTATTGTTGTCGATGAGACACTTTGCAAAACCTTTCGCTTTGCGCTGGGTTTTTGTCTGTATCTCGGTCCAAAGTTAAGACCGGGGGTTGATTCTGGTGTCATTCTACACAGCTCGACGAGCTCTATAATCAGATAACAGACTGACCATTTTTTAATACTTTGGGGAAGGAAAAAGAAGGGGGTATACGAACGCAAGAATTACCAGTACAGCTTAAGGAATTGCGGCCGTATAAATGAAACGGTATAATTAAAAATCTCGATAAAATAATTTTTAATTTTTTCCAAAAAATTAAAAATTTAATCATGCAATCTCTTATTTTAAGAATAAATTTTTAATTATTTTTTTTAATATTTTAAAAGTAAAATTTAAAAATCAACATGACTGATGAAGAATTATCAACAAATTCTGATTGGAGTTTTGTTGAAAAAGAAAAAAATGATTTGGAAAAACTTCAAAGTAATTTTGAAAATCTTCAAAAAAATTTTGTTGAAGAGAAGGAAAAGTCTGCTAAATTAGAAAATGAATTGAAGGAAATGGATAAAGTTTGGAGATTTTTTAAAATGAATTTTCTAAATATATTTTAGAAAATTGAAAAAATAAGTTTGGACAGTGAAAATAAAATTGAAGAAGTGAAACAGGATTTTCAAAAATTAATTGAAGAAAATGTTCAAAAGGACGAGAAAATTAATTTTTTGGAAGAAGAGATTCAAAAGGTAAATAAAAAATAGTGACCCTATTTGCCAGACGCCACCATACTACCAAGGGTGTACTGTTATATTCCGTATAGTAGTACCTTAATCACTCCAAATCGTCGTTATATTTACTCCGAATTTATTTTACCACCACAGGCCAAAAATTTTTTGATTTTAGGAAAGCTAAGAATCCATAGTTCAGTCCTTTTATGGATAAATTTTTGTTAGAAAATGTCTGTTTTGATTCTCTGTTTTTTTTCTCTCTGGCTCTGGTTTCGGGTAACCTGTCCCTCCCCTACTAGCTACATAGCCAATCTTCATTACCTGAAAATTTTAATTTTTTTAAACAAAAGACAAATGATTTATGTAACAAAAAGATAGAGGATTTAACAATTAAATTTGACAAAATTTATTGTAAATGCGTGGTAAGTTTTTGATAAACAATTACTACAGGGTGCGGCAAATTTTCCGCCCCTTTTGTTTTGTTTATATCTCGCTTCAAACTCAACAAAAATTAATAATTCTTTTTTTATTTTATTCACAACTCTCTGAGAAAATTTTTGGTACCAAAATCACCATTAAATTTTAAGTTTACTCTGAGCAAACTTCTCTCAAAGTTTGAGCAAAATTTTTTGAATAAAAATTGGCCTAGATTCAAGGCTGAGATTTTGATATTGGAAATTTTTATATCATTCGAATCAGCTCTTCAATCTGATTCGAATGACATCAAAATTAGGGGGCTACGACAAAAATCAAATGAGATATAGTCCTCTGAATGATAAATTAAAATAATTTTGGTAAAAATAAAATTTTCAGGTGAAATTTTCAAAAATGAAATTATAAGCTATTTCGATGCGCCTGAATGAGATAAGTCGATTGGTACCAAAATTATTGGGATTGAAAGATTTTGGACGAAGTTATGATCAATTAAAGTTTGGCAAGAAAAAATGTTTTTTGATGCATTTTTATGTTCGGACCGTCTTAACTTTACCAATTGTGAACCAAATTTCTTCTTTTTGGTACCAAAAATTTTCTCAGAGAGTTGTGAATAATATAAAAAAAGAATTATTAATTTTCGTTAAGTTTGAACTGAGTTATGATCAAAACAAAAGGGGCGGAAAATTTGCCGCACCCTGTAAATTATTAAAACTTTTAAAGAATTTTGTTGGAATAAAAAATAAATGGAGTGAAATTGACAGTTTTTGGACATGTTGTAAGAATAAATGTATAAATACAAACAATCCTGTTGATAGTTGTATTAAAGGAAATGGACTTGTAAAGTTAATTAATGGAAATATTAAATATATTGTGGGAAGAAGTAAATTTTATTATATTTTTAAATTTTTATTTTTTGTGCATGCGTGACAAGAAGGTTATGGGACACACTTTTATGGCATAACTTTATTCAAATTAAAGATAATGAGATCAAATAGAGGATACTGAGTTGACAGACACGAAATCGACGCTTTTTTCAGACACAAAATCGACGCATATTAGCATATAGATAGAGCTGCTCTTATTTGAACGCAAGCGAAAATTTTGAGAAGTGTCAGTTTTTATGCGTCTTTTGCTTAATAGACATATAAATCCAGGCATGCAGACTTTCTTGCAACCTATTAAATATTTTTAGAGTTGGATAGAGATGCCGATCATATATATGTTTATGCAGAAAATCCTTACAATAAACCTCAATATTGTTTCAATTATTCTTTATATTATTTTGAAATCAAATGTATATTTGAAGAAGAAATAATTAAAGATCAAAAGTGGATGTGTTTTGGTCTTAAAAATTGTATTACAAATAAAGTAATTGAGTGTTTTGCAATCGGGCCTATGATATCTACCGAGGAAGATGAAGATTTTATGCACTATAATATTTCTTGGAATAATAATGATATTTATGGTTGTGGATTAGTTTATCCTCCGACTAATAAATTAAATGAAGGAGAATTTCCTTATGTTTTCTTCACTCAAAATGGGATTCAAATTAGTGAATATTTAATTTAAAAATATTATTAGAAAATTTTTATTTTTAAAGGCGAAGGTATATTATTAAAGGAAAATTCTGACTCATATAAACCACGTGTTGGATTGCGTTTGTGTTCTATTGAAGCTAATTTTGGAGATGATTTGGAGTCAAAACCGTTTAAATATGACGTTTCAAAACATTTAATTCTCAAAGAATTTTATTGAAAAATTGTTTTTGATTAATTTTGTTTAAAAGTTATGCATTTTATCTGTTTAAATTTGTGTAGCATCGCGATCCTTCGAGGTCGAGAGCAAATAAAAATTTCAAATAGAAAGCGTTTTGAAGAGTAATATATCCAAAAGTAAATAAATTATTAATAAATGGCTAGAGATCCAAATTAAAAGCTCGTTATGGTACACTCCCATTAATAATATACAACCCTATCTAGTGAACGTTTTTTAAATTGACCATTCAGTGAGTAGGGGGATTTCTAACAGAAACCTCCATTTAGATACCTCCATCGCACTTAAATCAGTTAGTATAACCAGCCAATAGTTAGTTTATTCTAGAATTTGAAAATTATAAATATATGTTTTCTAATAAATTATCTTACCATTAACATAAGATTACATTATTTTCAGATTTAACTATTTATATTATCAGATTTTTATTTTCAGATTTAACTACCCCCCCCCCCAACTTTTTCCTCGTGCGACGAGATGACTCCCACCTTTTTCCTAAAAGGGGGTAGGAGTGTTAAATTTATATTATTTTTATTAAGATGAGCGAGATGATAGGATTGAAAAGATAAGATGATTGAAATCACTCCTACCCCCTTTTTGGCTCAACTCCCCCTTTTTTCCTCGTGCGACGAGAGATTCACCACACCTCCCCCCTACTTTTTACTATTTCCACCCCACAACTAACAATTTTTTCAATTATTTAAAATTTTAAAAATATTTTCGGTACTTTGGAAAAATTGATACTCCAACCCATCCCCACCTCTTCCCATCTGGGAACGTACAATCGATGTACTTAGAAATATGGTTCTCCCCCCCCCCCCGGGTGGGGTACAGGGTTTGCCCGTTTACCTCCATGCACCTCCTCGTGGTGTACCCTAAGCATTGTTGAATAATAATCGATTAAATATTATACAACAATGGCTAAGCACAACAATGCTAAGTAAATAAATAAAATAAGATATACAATTTATTTATAATATACTTTTAGATTCGAGTTTATTATTTTTTACTTCGTCCTATACTATTAACTTCTATTATATTTTTTGATATTTCGAAAATAATTTATATAAAACAAAGGGTCAGTTCACTGTTTCAATCCTAAATAACGAAAATAAGATATATAGTTAAATCTGAAATTAATGTAATCTTATGTTAGTGGTAAGATAATTTATCCTTGCTGGAACTGGAGATCAATCCTAAATAACGAAAATAAGATATACGATTTATTAATTTATTATCAATATAATAAAATTTATTAGATTTATTATATTGGTTTCTATTATATTTTTTGATATTTCGAAAATAATTTATATAAAATAAAAGGTCATCCTTGTTGGAAATGGAGATCAATCCTAAATAAAGAAAATAAGATATACAATTTATTTATAATATACTTTTAGATTCGAGTTGATTATTTTTTACTTCGTCCTATACTATTTACTTCTATTAGATATACTATTTACTTCTACTAAATTGAAATAAATTGTTTCAAACTTGAACTGAAATATGTTCTTATTTTATATATTTAGGATTGATCTGCAGTTCCTGAAAGTATGAAAGAGTTGACCTTAATTTTATGTATGAAATATTGTTGAAATGTAAAAAAATATAATTGAAATTACAAGTATAAATTGCCACTAAATTTGCCACTAACCACGGATTTTCCATGGGGAAATAATTTTAAATTTGATGTATAATCAATCAACTGAAATTAAAAGCAACCACCTCCCCTCTCCCTCTTTCCCTCCTCCTTTAAATTTTTTTACTTTTCCCCCTTAAAAATTAACAGGTACATAAATCTTGTTTCTTTATTTAATTGTTTATTAAATTGTTTATAAACGGAGCGGGCCGGTTGAGCGTCAGCCAGCTTTGACCGGCTATAACTTTTTTAAGCTTGATCAAATCAGAATAAATCTTATATCATTCGAAAGCCCTCGATGAGCCCAATCTAAATCCCAACTGGATAGATAAGTCTGATGACCGGTTAAAATGTTACAAGTCCATAAGTGCAGAAAATCGTTGTTTTTCACACTTATCGACTTGTAACTTTTTAAATAGCGATCAGACTTGATCCATCAAATTGGAAAAAAGATAACGCTTATTGAGGGCTTTCGAATGATATATGATTCATTCGTATTGGATCAAGCAGCAAAAAGTTATAGCCGTTCAAATGTCGGCTCACGCTCAACCGGCCACGCTCAACTGACCCCAACCGGTTTATAAACACTATAACAGGTTAAAATTTAATTTCTTTTTTTCTCCTTTTGATTGAGGCAAAAATAAAATTTAATTAAAATTTAATAAAATAATAAAATTTAACACAAACAAACAAATTTAATTCATTATCAAAAGTCGCGTATTTTATACAAACAAAAAATAATTATTCCCATGTTTGGAATTTTTTATTAATAAGAGAAAAGAATTTTTGATTGCAAGGCCTAAAATGTTCTATTAAAGAGCGTCGAAATTTTGATGAAATTTTAATTTGTTTTCTGCCCTTGCTTTTGCCTAGACAGTGAACTGTTGAATTTAGATTTTGACGGAAACAATAAAAATTTTTTTCTTTATTAAAAATTAATTGAGTTGAATTGATGGAAGGCTCCAAACCGAGAAAACGTTCGGCTATTTTTAACTAAAAAATTAAAAAAAAATTTTTTAATTGCAGGAAAATTAACATGCCTGACTTAAAGGGTCTTCAATAAATTTATCTCCATCTAGAATTAAAAAATGTTTTAATGGAAAATAGTTTAGCCATCTATTTAAATGTTCGGCATATAGAGAATTACGTATAGGTTTAAACCTGTTTTTAATAAAAATAATGTTTGTAATAAAGTTTATTTAAAACAAGTTTGTAATAAGTTTATTAAATAAACTTGTTTGTGAATAGGTTTGTTTTTCAAGTTTATTAAAACATGCTTATTAATACAAGTTTTAAAACAAGTTTTTAAAATATGTAATAAAACATGTTTATTTAGTCAACGTGTTTTTCTGAACAAGTTTATTTTAAAAATTTCAAACATGTTCATTAAACATGTTTATTTAAAACATGTTTATTCAAGTTTTTAATTAAAAATTAGTTCACCGTTTATTTAATTGTACTGAACCATTACAATTTTTAATAAAAGACATTTTTTCAAAATTAATTGTTGGTTTATTCCTTTCTTTCTTTTTTTGTAAAATTTGTGTAAAATCACTAACTAATATTTTCAAAATTAATTTTAAATTAAATTAAAAAATTTTTTTTTAATTTACCAGTTCTAGTAACAGGAGAACGAACTATGAGAATAAATTTAATTTTTGGGTTAAATTGAAATACACGTTGGGGAACTTGTGGATTTGCAGTAAAATAGGCAGGGGTCTTCTCTATTATTACCTTAAAATTAAGAATTTTTTTTGGAAATTTTTAAAAGTTTTTTTAATTTTTCTCACATCATCTATACCAGCTTTTGGCATTTGTTTACTATACCAATCCAATCCGCGTCGAAAATTTCGTTCTTTATCAAAAAAGTGAACCTCATGTCTTTCCAAATTAATTAAAAATTTAATAAAATATTTTTAAAAATTTAATTACCGGGCAATTTTAATTTTAGGGTGTAAAGCTAGGGCGTCTAATAAAGCTCGAGTACCTCCCTTTCTGACACCAATAATTAAAAAATTTGGCAAATTACTAAAAATTTAAATAAAAATAAATTAAAGATAATTTATAAATTGCCTAGAATTTTGATATTTGTTAATTTCAATATTTTTTAATATTGTTGACTGGGAAGTATTAAAGGTTGTGTTGTTGTTAAAAAATAGTTGACAAACTGCTAATAGAGAAACAAAACAAATTGAAACAAACAGGCGTTGAAAACAAATTAAAACATTGTTTTTATTAAAACATGTCAACAAATGTTGGCAAGTGTTTTTGCCCATTGTTATAAAAGTTTGTAATAGCCATGAAGTTGGTAAAATTGCTAAAACATTAAGTAAAACATTATGTTTGGGGAAACAAAAACAAGTTTAAATAAAGACAAGTTTGTTTTTAAAAAAGTTTTTAAAAACAAGTTTATTTATTAAAAAACTTTATTTAAAAATAGTTTATTTAAAACAAGTTTATTTAAAACATGTTTATTTAAAACAAGTTTGTTTTATTTATCCTGCAAAAACAAGTTTGTTAAAAAACAAGTTTTTATCAAAACATCTAAAGTTTTGTCTAAACAAGTTTTGTCTAAACAAGTTTATTATAAACAAGCTTATTTATAAACGCGGTTACTATTTTTAGTCTATAAAATTATGAATAAAAAATATAATTTAATATTTTGCAATAAAATTAAGGAAAATTGTTGAAAATGACTTTTATTCTTTTTTTATTCTTCGCATAAAAATATTCATTTTTTGTTGTTTGGCACAGGACAGCCCCATAAAGGTAGGGGAAGTAGGGAGGTTTTTGGCTTAGTTGACAGGCAAACCACTTTTAAGAGGGAAAAGGCTTCCCTTTTTTCGTTAATATTTAATAGATGATCTCTAGTCAATATAGTTAATAATAAGGCAAAATCCAAATTATTATTATTGTCGGTCAGAAAAAAAAGAAAAGAATGTTGTTGCAACATATGTTTGGCTTTATAAAATTATAGTAGGGTATTTTAATTATTTTTATTTTGCCAGCTACATATGAGAGTGAAAATAAAAATAATTAGGGAGCAAATAAAAAAATAAATTTAAAAAAAAATAAATTAAAATTTAACTAATAATAAAATAAA
This sequence comes from Meloidogyne arenaria, assembly GCA_036172955.1. Classification (NCBI taxonomy): domain Eukaryota; kingdom Metazoa; phylum Nematoda; class Chromadorea; order Rhabditida; family Meloidogynidae; genus Meloidogyne; species Meloidogyne arenaria. Next base: position 6,976,020 of record JARQAB010000013.1, read on the forward strand.
AAATATTTTTTTTACTAATTTTGAAAGTGAATGATATGTAAAATATAAATACCGTATTTTCTCTAATAGAATGACAGTCATTCTATTTTTCATATACCCCAAAAAAGTGTCATTCAATTAGAGATGTCATTCAAATGGAGACTATCATTCTATTTTTCATAGGTCAGAAATACAGATTGGATGAATCGAATATCCTATCTAATATTTCTGAATTCGAAATTTTACCGATTTTTTGGTTTTCTATAGTTTGGTTTTTGAAATTTTCGGTTTCAGGTTTTCAAAATTTTACCGACATTTGGGTTTCTATATTTGTGCCATTGAGGAATTTGGTCATGATATAGAGTGATCAGCCATTTAGAGTTATTTTGAAGGATTATATTAGGTGATGATGGACATCAGGAAATTTGTTGGGATTCGGAGGGATTTTGAAGGAGTTGGAGAATATCAAGTGATTAAGAAGGTATAGTATTTGTGGGGCTGTAGATATTTGTTGGACTTAATGGGATATCAGTAAGGATATCAGTCAGGAGAATATCAAGTGATTAAGGAGGTATCCTCCAAATCCTCTATATCATTCCAAATCCTTCACTAACCCTGTTAATCCCTCTTGATCTACTAATCACTAGAACCTCCTCTAATCATTTCAATCTCTCGATATTTTCCCCAAATCCTTTAATCTCTTGATATATCTCTTTTTCCTCCCAAATCCCCTGATATCCCTCTTAATCCGCTTAATATCCCTCTTAATCCCTTCAAAAATATCACATTTATCCATACTAAAAGGGAATATAAACTAGTTAATAAAGGGGATAGAGATATAAGAGTTAGATAGTTAATATTTAAAAAATGTCATTCAATTAGAGATGTCATTCAACTGGAGACTGTCATTCTATTTTTCATATACCCCAAAAAAGTGTCATTCAATTAGAGATGTCATTCAATTAGAGATGTCATTTAATTAGAGTAAATACGGTAATTTTGTTTGTGATCAATCTTGCTAGTTTAGAAACAAAAAGTAAGATTATAAGTTTCTAGGAGAAATAAACAGCTGTTGCCATATACCACAAAAACAACAAGAGAAATAATTATTTATTTGTTTGAAATAAGAAAAACATATTTAAAATGTTTAGGTTTTAATTTTAAATGTTTATTAAAAACAAGTTTATTAAAATTGTAATGTTTTAAATAAACTTGTTTTTATTAAACTTGTTTTTATTAAACTTGTTTTTTTTAAACTTGTTTTTATTAAACTTGTTTATTAAACTTGTTTTTATTAAACTTGTTTTTATTAAACTTGTTTTTATTAAACCTGTTTTTATTAAACTTGTTTTTATTAAACCTGTTTTTATTAAACTTGTTTTTATTAAACTTGTTTTTATTAAACTTGTTTTTATTAAACCTGTTTTTATTAAACTTGTTTTTATTAAACTTGTTTTTATTAAACTTGTTTTTATTAAACTTGTTTTTATTAAACTTGTTTTTATTAAACCTGTTTTTATTAAACTTGTTTTTATTAAACTTGTTTTTATTAAACTTGTTTTTATTAAACTTGTTTTTATTAAACTTGTTTTTATTAAACTTGTTTTTATTAAACTTGTTTTTATTAAACCTGTTTTTATTAAACTTGTTTTTATTAAACCTGTTTTTATTAAACTTGTTTTTATTAAACCTGTTTTTATTAAACTTGTTTTTATTAAACTTGTTTTTATTAAACTTGTTTTTATTAAACCTGTTTTGAATTAAAATAAACTTATTGGAAATAAACTTTGTTTTTAACTTGTTGCAACAAGTTTTAATTAAAAATATTTTATATAATGAACATGTTGCTATGACATTAAATTTTCTCCCATTTTTATTTTACAAAAAAATGAATTGTCTTTATACAAAAGAAGGGGAAGAATATTCTTATTTTTGAAAGCGCAACCAACAATATATAATTTATTTCCAACACCTGTCAATGCGCGAATTGTAAAATTTATTTTTAAAGGAATGAGTGGAAATAAATGATTTATTTATAATTAAATTGTCACTCTAAAAGATTTTATCTTTAAAAAATTATTTTGGAGGCCAATTATTTCATTAGGGGTAATTGAGATCTTTTAATCATATTTTTAAACTATTTTTAACAAAAAATTATTTTTCCAAGTCAAGCGGCATTGTTTCCTCACACACTCTTTCCTCTATTTTAGTCTCCTGTCTACGCCTCCTTAAAAAATAATTTTAAAAAATTCTAGTAAATTTTTAATAGTTCTAAAAATATTTTTAAAACTACCTTGGAAACAATTTCCAACTTTCCATCCATTTATTAAACGCCCTCCTTTCACTAGTCATCATCACCCGAACAGCAGAACCGATCAAAACATTATTGTTTTCATTAATATTTTTATTAATTAATGAGGGGTGTTTATGAACATTGTTTTCATCTATTTCTTCCAAACTTTGTTCGGGTATTTGATTAAAACATTTGTCAGCAAGAAGGGAAGAAATCTTTAATGAAAATTGTAATGTTTTAATTAAACTTGTTTTGACAATTACAAACATGTTTTAAAACATGTTTTAATTAAAATAAAAACAAACAACAATGTTTCTCTCTATTACAAACAAAGTTTCAAAATCGTCATCATCCTCGCCCAGCTATAAAAATAAACTTGTTTTAAAACTTGTTAATTTTTCTTACAGGGTTGAGAAGCGCCTCAGCAACTTTTGTCCAACCCATATAAAATATAAACTTAATTGTAAAACATTTAATAAAAATAATGAAATTGTAATTTTTAAATAAACTTGTTTTACAATTAAAATAAATTTAAAAACAAGTTTATTTACAACAAGTTTATTTTAAAAATGTTGTTTTAAACTTGTTTTAAATAAACTTGTTTTTCATATTAAACTTGTTTTTACAATCACAAATAAATTTAAAATAAATTTAAAACAAGTTTATTTAAAAACAAGTTTATTTACAACAAGTTTATTAAAAAATGCTTTAAATAAACTTGTTTTAAATAAACTTTGTTATTACACTTGTAATTATTTAAATAATTGTAAAACTTGTTTTAAAAACATAATTTTCACCTGTAAAACAGTCATCACTGGGAAAAACATTTCTCCCTAGAAACAATTAAAACAAATTATTTTTAAAACATTTAATGAATCAACGTTGTTTGTAGTTGTTTGAATTTTCTGTCTAGAGAACAGGCAGATTAAAAAATAAGTGCGCACTGCGATAAAGACTACTTGAGGATAAGCTAGCCTGTAAAATAAATTAATTTTTTCTTTATAAATTTTATTTTTCACTAACGGAATTGGGACTAAATCAAAATTAATGAGAGTCTGCAATCTTTCCCTATATTCTCTCAATTCTCTAAGAACAAAAGACAAAAGGGGATCAGATGCAATATTTCCATTTTCTCTCAAACGATAACAAAGTTGACAGATCCAATTATAAGGTAACCAATAAATACCAAATTGTTCATTATATTGATGGCCTATTTCTTCAATTAAGTTTTGTTCATGTTTTTTAAGTAATCCTTGAATTAAAAGGTATATGTTTTAAACTTAAAAACAAATGTTTAGGACAAAGTTTTGATGTTTTTAATGTTTATTAAAACTTGTTTTAAAATAAACTTGTTTAAAAAAGTTTTAATAAACATTAAAAACATTACAAAAACAAACAATCTTTTTGTAAAAACATTATTTAAATAAACTTGTTTTAAATAAACTTGTTTTAAATAAACTTGTTTTAAATAAACTTGTTTTAAATAAACTTAATTTCAAACAAACATTGCATTTAATATTAAAGCCTAATGTTTTTATTAAAACAAACACAAAAACTTACCAGCACTAATTAATGTTTGCATAGTAGGGAAATACTTTCTCACTCTCACACTTATATCTCTAAGTACCAGAACCTTAAAACTTGTTTTTGTAAAAACATTAAAACAAACTTGCATAAGGCACAAATATCGCATAATATTCCGCCTTGTTTTTATTGTTTTACTATCACTGCCTCTAACAACAGAACAAACTGCGTGGGCAACACTATCCACAAAACTTTAAAAACATGTTTGGGAGAATGTTTTGGGAGATGTTTGGAGAAATGTTTGGGAGATGTTTTGGGAGAATGTTTGGGAGATATTTTGGGGAAATGTTTGGGAGATGTTCGGGAGATGTTTTGGGAGATGTTTGGAGAAATGTTTGGGAGATGTTTTGGGAGAATGTTTGGGAGATATTTTGGAGAAATGTTCGGGAGTTTGGAGAATGTTTGGGAGAATGTTCGGGAGATGTTTTGGGAGATGTTTGGGGATTGGGAGAATGTTTGGATGTTTTAATGTTTGTTCTATTTTAAATAAAATTACCCTATGTTCGCAAACATATTATTCCACCTTTCAACAACAATTTTTACAAAAAAGCCAAGCATAAAAGTTAGGGGGATGTAATCCGCAGTAATTCCTGTATATTGTGCTAGATGAGCAAAATTGCTAGAAAAATTAATTTGGTACTTTTCCGTTATCTCCCCCCCATTTTTCCTTTCCTTCTTTCTGCCTTCAAAATGGTCAAAGTCAAAAAGGAGGTGAATAAGAAAGAAAGATGCAGTGAATAAGAAAAAGGCGTTCGTGTTGCATTTTGTTTTTTAAATTTATTTTTAATTAAATGATATTTTATTTTTCGCAAAATGAAGAGGTTGCAATTCAATTTCTAAAATCAAAAACCCATTTATCAACAACCAATTTTGCGTAAATGGATATGAAATGAAGTTAAGAATTGGAAATAAGATTAGATTGAGATGTCAAAAATCGAAATGACGTCCGGAAGTATTTGTGTCAAAATTTTGTAAAAGGAAGTCAGATTCCGTTAGTTACTGTCCGTTTCATCTACTCAGTCCTTTGAAAAAATTACAGACAAAATGATTTTTTATTTTATTTTCTTTTATTCCTCTTGCCTGACCATTATTTGCCTTTGACCATTTTGTAAGAAGAAAAAAAAAGGAGAAGAAATGGAGAAGGAAAAGAAAATGGGGGGAGATAACGGAAAAGTACCATTAATTTTTTCTACATATTAAAAAATTTTTTTTCGATTTTTGAAAAACTTAAAAATAAATAATTCTTTAAAATTTTAACTTTTTTCTTTTTTCATCAAGTAAAGTAACATAAATAGCCATAATTAAATAATATAGAGTCAACCAAATAAATAATTCGGTCAACACAGACTTCCAAATAGACCCACGCCAACGGAATATAACTCGTAAAAAACTCCAATAACGAGTAGAACAAATATCTCCGGTATAGGAAATAGTCATATTTTAATTTTTTCGAATTAAAATTAATTTAGAAAAAAATTTTTTTTTATTTTTTTAAACAATTTTTGACATATTTAAATATTTAATTTTGTTGGGAAACCAACAAAAACATTCATTTTTAGTCGCTAGGGGTTAGCTGTTATTGAACCAAAATAAGAGACAAATGAAAGCAAAGGGAGAAAAGAAGCCTTATTTCCTCTATTTTATTTTTTAGCTGATGAATCGACTGGAAGTGAATAAGCCTTATTATAAAAAAATATTTTTTGCTTTCTTTTTTAAATAAGGGTCAACAAGTTTTTGATAAAAATTAGGTAGAAAAATGTGTTTAAATTTTTTAATTTTGTATTTTGTCAAGTATTGTTGTCCAGGCGACAGATAAAACAAGGGAAAAAATTAAAACAAAAATTTTGAAAAAAAAAATATTTTTCTTCAAGCTCTTCAAATATTTTCCCTTCATTCAATCCTCTTGTCATTTCTCGCTTAATAATAAAATGTTTAAATTGCTAGGTAAACAAATAATAAAAAAGTTTTTAATGTTTTACAATTGTAAATTAAGGTTGGATTATAAATAGTATTATAAAAACATGTTTTGATTAAAAATAAACTTGTTTGAATTAAATATAAAAACAAGTTTGTTTGAATAAAAACAAAGGAAAGTTTGTTTAAATTAAAAACATGTTTGTTTTAATGAATAAATAAACTTGTTTGTAAAAAAATAAAATAAAAATAATAAAAAATAAAAACAAACTTGTTTAAAATAACTTGTTTTAATAGAGAAACAAACTTGTTTGTCTAAATTAAAATAAACTTGTTTTAATAGAGAAACAAACTTGTTTGGCCTTTGCAGCTAGACTACACCTTACATGATTTTGAAAATTTAATTCGAATATTATGTATGAATAGAAATTGACCCAGACAGCAAATTTGACAAAAATATTTAACTAAATCGTTCAGAAAAAATTCTTACTTTTTCAGCTCGAAGAGTTTTTTTTTCGTATAATTTTTTTCGAACAGATACCGTGAAGCAAACTGGAAAATAGGGGTCATGTAAACCAAACTACTACCAAGTTTCCTGCTAAATTTCTGCTAGCAGTACTAAAAATGAATGACTTCTGGCTTCCTGGATCCTCGGAATGGCCAAATTTTTGATATTTTATCAAAAATTTTTGACAATTATAATTTTGGCTATATATAAAATTTAAAAAATAATTAATAAAATTCCAAACACAAAATATTTATATATCCAAGAATAAATATAAAATTAAAATAACACAAATGACTAAAGAGATCCGATTTAAAATTCGTTTCAAAATCTCGTTATAGTATACTCGTATTAATGAAAGACCCCCAGATTAACGTTAAGAATGTATTTGACCCATTGATTGAGGAAGGAGGGGATACTGGATAGAAAACTTTACTTAAGGTTGTTGGTTCCTAGAACCGAGACAGTAGTTAACCATGACAATTTGTTCCCAATTTTATTACAAATTCCAAAAGGATGAGAAAGGGTCCGCAAAATTTCCAAAAGAAGTGAAGGGGTTGGGAGAGGAGTCAGTGGGTTTGGAAATTTTGCGAACTTCCTTATCCTTTTGGAAAGTCGGTAGAAGGGGTTACAATGTGTCATGGTTAACTGTTCGAACCCCCTACCTCCATAGCTTTAATCCACCTCCATTTTAGTGGAAATTTTTCCAACCCGAAGCCCTCCCCCCAACTATAACGAGATTCTACAAAATATAATTAAAATCAAAATATTCATCATAATTATTATCACAATTTCCCTCATTTATTCAACCAAAAATAAATTAAAACGGACAGAAGTGCAAATATTCCAGTACCTCCAAAAGCCAAACTTTGCCAATTTTCTAATAAAAACCCAAAAAATTTCAAGCGTAAATTTCTGCTCTGCTCACATGCACGTAAACCACGTTTGATTCTTTCAACAGTTTCGCGTCTAAAAAATTATAATTGTAAAATAATATTATAATTAACCCCCCTATTTTTTTCTTATAAAATTTTTCCTTTATTTTGTTACACTAGTTTTGTATATTTGCCCGGAAATAGAGAGGAAAAATAACTATTAATTAACACCCAAACTTGTATTCAAATTCTCCAATAAAAGGTGATAATTTGGATAATAAATTTAAGTGCGCGCGAGAAAACGTAATAAAATGATTAAAGAAAAAACGGAAACGATAAAAGAAAAAATTTTTAGTTTAAAAAATTAATTGATTAATATTGTGTAATTTTAAACGCGCGTCATTTCCCCTTTCTTGCCCCCGTACTTTAAAAAATTTATTTTGAAAGAATAAATTTAAAACGCATATAGCCCCCTCACCTCCCTATAAGAGATAAAACTTGCGGTGGAAAAAATTGGGACACGCCCAAGTAGGCGCGCGGCCAATTAGACGCAAAATCAAGTCTCTACTATTTTTGGAAAATTCTGAACTAGCTGGAAAATTTCTGGACCTTAACGATTTTAGTACCAATCTCTTTAGCTCGATGAGAAGAATCGTTTGATACTAAATTTTGAAAGATTTGGAAATCGTGAAGCAAGTTATAGCCTTGCGTCTACTTTGCCGCGCGCCTACTTGTACCCCCGAAAAAATTGAACCAAGAATAATAATGAAAATCAAAATTCTAATAATGAAAACTTATGATTATGAAGGCGAAAATAAAAAGTCGATCGTGTTTTGATTTTTAAAAAATTTTCCTGGAACTTTGCCGCGCGTCTACTTGGACTGTACCCGAAAAAATTGTATCTTAAACTTATATAGAAGGTATGTATATTATTGGTAGCTTTCCCTCCCCATCCAGCGAGGTCAATCAATTTAAGATATTAAGGTGTATTTAATTTTAAATTAATTTTTAACCAAAAATCCTCTCCCACCTCGATTCAGTTGAAGATTTTGACAATAGAGACGCTTGTTCACTAATATTATCCGTACTATTATCATTTGAATTAATATTATTATTGTTTTGAATTGACATAATTTATAATTCTTAACACACAAAAAATTCTTAAAATTTAAAAAAAAATTTTAAAATTTTTTTAAAAATTTCAAAATAATTTTTTGAAAAAATCCAAACAAATAATTAAATAAAAAAAAATTTTTTTTAATACCAACAAATGCTTTATTCGTCAAAAATAGAGTATAGTACATATATAAATTCATACAATGTAGCTACACATAAAATTAATTGAGAGAGAAAGAAAAAAAAATTTTTTAGTGAAAGGTAGAGAAAAATGTCTGTTCCGGAAAAAAGAAAAATGTTTGTTCCCTTTTGTATTTTTCCGGATTCCGAGAGAAAATAAGGCTTTTTTTATCGAGACTCCACTTCTCTTACGGAAAAATATGAGAGAATATGTGTGACTGATAAAATCGATTTTTCCGGAACCGGATTTGCAACTTGAGCCGGACCGTATCCGCCCGGATTTTTCCGGGTTAATCCGGTCCAGTTTTAATCCGGAAATTTAAAAGAAAACCCGGATTTGGGACCCGAACTCCGGAAAAATCCGGCCAGATCCGGTCCGGCCCCGGTCACTAGAAAATATATTTTATATAGGAGAGAAAAATTCCGGAACAGAGACATTTAATTCTACCAAAACATTAAACATATAAAGAGAAAAATACAAAAAATATATATAATTAGAGAAATACGTTTTTTTAATTTTTAAATTTTGTTTTACTTTAAAGGGGTCAAAATGTCAACTTTTGTGTTTTTAATACATAAAATTATCAGAAGAAGATAATACCAAACTGAGGTGTGAAGAAGAACCACCACGACTTGTACTTGTACTCATTCTTTCATCGTCATCCTCCTCTTCATTGCCCTCTTTTACAACTTCTTTTTGGGCATTTTTGGGAGAAATTAAAGATGAATTTTTTGTTGGAGATTTTGTTGGGGTTGTTGATGTTGTACTTGTAATTATTGGTTGATGTTGTTGTTGCTGTGGATTTTGTTGATGTAAAGGTGATGATAATGGTGAGGACGAGGATATTGTTGTTGTAATATTTGTTGTAGAAACATTTAAAATTGTTGCAGTATTTGTGGTTGTTGATCCATGTATTAAAGAGGAAGAAAGCAATGGAGATGTTGGTTGGAGGGAAGAATTATGATTAAATGATGGTGGAGAAAATGAAGAACGTCCATTATTTGGCGGTGGAGATGTAGTCGATATTGTTGTTGTTGGTTGTAATGGTGATTTTGGAGATGATGGAAATTGTTGTTGTTTTTGGTTTTGTTGCTGTTTGTTTATCCAATCTAAATATTAAAAAAAAATTTTTTCAAAAGGAACTCAAAAAATATTTCAAAAATTAAAAAAAACATAAAAAACCAAAATTCTTATTAGAGACCTAAACAGAGAGTCGAACATCTCGGTTATCCAAATCAATATTTATTGAGATATCGATCAGGGTTGCCGCCCGAAACCCGGCCTTTTTTTGTACCCGTGACCCGAAATCCGGCCTTTTTTTGTACCCGAAACCCGATACCCGAAATCAAAACGCTTCAACCCGTTACCCGAAACCCGTGACCCGAAGATTTTTTGTACCCGCGGCAACCCTGATATCGATCATGATTCTTATAAGGCCTCTTTTCTAATCTTCAATTTCTTTTCCAATCTTTTTTTCTTTTTCAAATCGTTTCGATCTCATTCACTTATAACGATTTTCTATTGACTACAGGGATGGATTTAAAATAAAATTTCACACTAAACCCCTTAATCCAAGGCCATAAATAAACGTAAAATGAATAATAGGGTGTGTAAATTAGAAACCGGACTGGAAATGTCGTACGAGAATCGAGATCTCGAAAAAATCTCAATCTTGATAACCGAGATTCTCGATCGAGATGCCGTCTCGGTTCGGTCTCTAATGTAATTACTCAAAAAACTTTTTTGGATTGTTTATTTAAGTTGGATCTATTTAAGTAAAACCCAATTAAAAACACAAAACTAACCAACAATCGTTTTCCAACAAAATCGAAGTTGTTGAGGTGTTTGAATTAAACCCATTCGATGCTACAAACAGAATTTAATAATTTTTTTTAAATTTAATAAAAGAAAACCTTTCGTATAAAAACAACTAAAGATTCTAAAGAATTTAAATTTTGTTTCTGTTGATGTTTTGCAACTTCGTCTTTATTTAAAGTCAAAATTTGGCTGTTGTTTGTGGCACCATTATTATTCTATTAAATTTAAAAATTTTCAAAAAAAATTTAAAAAAACCTCCAAATTCAGCAAATTTTGTTTATTGTAAGGCACTTTAATGCCATCCACCTCCAAACCCCCAATCACCAACCCCAATCCCTCTATTATTTCCACATACTCCCACCACAATATATTGTTCGTTCACCTTTAATCTTCCCCATCCCTTCCTTTTTAGTTATTCATACACCTCTTCACGTGTTTTCCCATATTGTTCATCTTTTTATTTATTTGTATTTATCCTCCCTCCTTCCCATCATCCATTGTAACGCCCCACTTATCTACAACTACATAAACAACATTGGAAGAGAAGAAAGTGATTCATTCGGGATTCATTCCGTGTTCATTATTGGTTCAGTTGGGATGTTCGTTAAAGAATTCTTTTGATTGGGAAATTGTTCGAGAGATGGATGTTTTAGAGAATTAATTTAACCCTTATTCAATACACACATTTATTTTTACTCATTTATTTTCGTGCTTTATATTTAAATGCATTTATTCACCTATATTATATTTGGCTATCACTTAAATAAACATAATCAATTAGACTTAATTGTGTAAGTGATTTGTCCCTTTAGCCGATAATTAGAATCCTTATGATTTCCCAATAGACTCAGTGGAATGCCGCCTTCATCTCGTCCTCCTTTTTCCCTTTCTAAAGACCTGACCAGTGAACTCTGATGGACGGTGCCATCAAACATGATGCCATCGGATGATTCACTGGGGCAGAGTTACTGGTAGCACCGGATCTCCACCCGCTCACCTCCCCCTGCGCAAACCCCATAAATCCCTTTAAATAGAAGAACCATTAAAATAACAGTAATTCGAAAAATTACAGTTAAATTGTTTTAAAAACCTTTTTTCTTACTCCAATATATCCTTCAAAAATTCCATTATGTAAATGTTAAATGTGTATAAACTCTCCCCGTTCAAAAAAAACATATAAAAAATTATATGTCTAGGACATTTCCTTCATTTTCATTGCTTATGCCATTTAAAAATGGCTGCATTTGGCCCTTCTTTTTATTCTACCATCGCATCTACTAACACTCCGATCGGAAAAATTAGCATTAAAAAAAAAAGAGAAAATGCTAGAGAGCACATCACAATTTTACTTCTTTCCATTAAACCAAGCCACTCCTATTGCAACAATTACCCGGCATAAATTATTTTTCAATCTCTTTTCCCCATCCCCAGTATATTTTTAAATATATTTATTTTAAATTGTTTTTATTAAAAGAAATTTTTCCTTTCCATTAAAAAATAAAAAAAAGTATTTTTATTTCTAAATCCAAATTATTTTTCAAAAGATTTTTATTTTAAAAAAGCATTTTTGTTAAAATAAATTTTTCTTAGATTTACTTATTTCCTTTCAATATATTCTTATAATTTTTAGTTCTTTAAGTTGAAAATTTTTCTTTAAATCAACTTTTAGGCTGATTTTCCCAAAATTACAGATAACATTATAATGCCTTAAATAATCTCTCTCAACTCTTTCAACCAGAAAATCCCAAAAAGTTTTATTGTATTTAAATAAGAATTCCAATAAATAATAAATTTAAAATAAAATTATTATTATTACCCTCTTTAAATCTGTCATTTTCAGAATACCTCCGGAATATACTTAATAGAAATTTTTTTTGTAAAGAATATTCCAAATGTTCAAATTCCACTTCTAACTTACCGTATTTACTCGACTAATTCACCTCCCTCAATTAATTCCCCTCCCTCAAATAATCCCCCCTGATACGGATGAGTTGAAACAACAAGCCCCCTTCCCCAAATACCCTACCACACATTCAGATTTCAAAACTCGAATAATTCCCCTCCCTTGAATAATTCCCCATGTCACGGATGGGTTGAAAAAATAATTCCCCAGTGGAATTAATCGAGTAAATAAGATATATCCGACACCACAACAGAAAATATCATTCTAATATTTTATTTTTGACAGTTTATCAAAAATAAATTCAGTAGAAAATGTCTTATTGTCAATTTATCAAACAAATCCCAAAAAAATCTTTAGAAAGGAAAACAGAAACCGAACATATTTTTTTTTTGTTTTACAATTTGTAACTAAATAATTAAAAATTTCAATGTAATTAATTTTTAATTTAATAATTAATGTAATTAATAATTAAAAATTCCACTCTTCAATCTCCATTTCTCCAAAAAAAAAAATTTTTCTTTGTTTACAAAAATTATGTCTCCCTATCCCAGGAAATAACCAATAGGAAGATAAAATTAAACACAAAGAGGAGCGTACAGTACCTCTTAGTAAATCTTTTAACGTTAGTCAAAAATAAACTTTCCTTTCTTTTATGTTCTCACAGCTAAGTGTCAGCAGATGTGTGAAGGAATATACTAATTTTGCCTTTCATTGAGAAAATAGCCCAATCTAATATTTTTGCAAAATAAATAATTGTAATGAAATTTTATTAGGCCTCTGTAGAAGAAATCCAAAAAATAATAGGCCTCCATTTAAAAAAAAACCAGTAAACAATAAACAAAAATTAATAGGCCTCTGTTGAAGATATCCAGATTTAAAAAAAAATTAATAGGCCCCCGTATAATAAATCCAGTTAAAATATAAATTTATAGGCCCCCGTATAAGAAATCCAGACTAAAAAAAAGAGGAGTAATAGTCCCTTTTTATAATTTTAATAGGCCTCCGTTTAAGAAATCCATTTTAAAAAATTTAATAGGCCTCCTTCAAGAAATCCTGTTTAAAAAATAATTTTGATAGGCCTCCGTTTAAGAAATCCATTTTAAAAAATTTAATAGGCCTCCTTCAAGAAATCCTGTTTAAAAAATAATTTTGATAGGCCTCCGTTTAAGAAATCCATTTAAAAAAAATTTTAATAGGCCTCCTTCAAGAAATCCTGTTTAGAAAATAATTTTGATAGGTCTCCGTCAAGAAATCCAGATTAAAAAATAGTTAGATTAATAGGCAGGCCTCCGTTTAAAAAATCCAGTTTAAAATTTTTTATAGGCCTCCGTTTCAGAAATCCAGTTTAAAAATTTAATAGGCCTGCGTTAAAAAAAAATCCAGTTAAAATAATAAAATTATAGGCCAATACAGTAACCCCATAGGAAATTTCATTACAATTATTTATCAAAGTTCAAAATCAGATATATATTTTTCTTCCGTTAAAAAGAATTTATAAACAATTCTCATGTATTACAATCTCCATTAAAAAAATTTTCAATTAAACTGTCTTGAGAAAAATTTTCTCAAAACATTCTCCTTGTTAAAAAAAATATATTTTTGTTCCTTTCTCAAGATATTACACTTTTTCATTTCACTGTGAATCCAGAGAAAAGAAAACCAGCCCCCATCTAATCCTAATCAAACTCTTTCATCTTTATATATCCAATATATATAAGGACTACTTTCAACCATCTCCTCACCATAAATCTTCATAAACAGCTATAAAAAAAACTTATACAAACAATTACAAAACAAAATTCTTTTAAATAGTACTACTAAACAATTATTATTCTAATTCAACAACTGGAATAGAATAGGCTTTTTGCTTTAACTATTACGCATATATTCCAAATATTTCCCGTACCTTTTTTCGTTTTATTTTTTTTAATCCCTTTTAAATTTTTATACGCTTTATTTTCAATAACTCATTTTAATTTTTTTTATTATTCAAATTCATTTTTCACTTATTTAAATCGCATTTAATTATTTTATTAATACATTCATCCAACCTACCCTTTAAATAAATAATTTTCCGGCATGGACGAAGGTGACATTGCCGTGATTGATCAAAAACTTTTTACTGGAAAAACCGGAACCCCAAAATTCACTGACCTAGAAGCTATAATATCTAATACATTAATGCTTGAAAATTCGATTAACCTCAAATTTCAAGCAGTAAATCGAAGACTTAATAGCGCAACCGAAGCCATTACCACCATTTCCGACGATCTTAATACCGGACTCCATACCTTGGCCAAAAGAATTGATGATATGCCCCAATTTACCTATTCAACCCCTAAGCCGAACATTCAACCCAGAATAACCCTGAACCGCGAAGACCAAAATTTAAATGTAGTAGGATCCTCGATCCAACAACAAAGCTCCACTTTAAAATCAATCCATACTGATGACAATAACATACAAGATTCTGACCCTGACGATGACAATATTAATAATAATATTGGCACCATAGCAGGACTGACATTTGATTACAATATTCCCAACTCTCATGGTCCAATACCTATTTATTCAGGGGAATCAAGTGGCACTTTTTCCTCCTGGGCGCAAAAATTCTTGGATTATATTGAAGGTACTGCCCAGAAACTCGATGAACCTTCTAAAATAGGGCGCCTTAAAATGTTTTTAGATGGGATTCCCAGACAAGTACTTGAGGAATTACCCCCTGAAGATAAGAACACCCTGATCAAAGCCATTGAATCCCTGAAACGAGCCTTAGATACTCCGATCTGCGCTCAACTCGCAAAACAATCCTTGTCTTTGTGTCGCCAAAAAGAAGATGAGTCAATAGATCGATTTGTTGACCGTCTTGTACCATTAATATTCGCCGCGTATCCCGAACAAAACCCCCAGTCTAGGAAAGATATACTAAAGGCTGCCTTCCTAGATAAAATCAAGGAAGAGATAGCATTTTACGTTAGAGTCGGAATCACACCCCAACAATCCTTTGAGGAAGTAAGAATAAAAGCTCTAGAAGTTGAAAACCTTATACAGACCCGAAAACGTAAACATGAAAATGAGGAATGGCTCAGCGCCATATCTCAAATAAACCAACAGGTCCCATCTAGATTCCCAAGTGGAAATTTTTCCACATGGCAAAATGACTCTAACCAGAACAGAAAAACAGTAGGATTTTCTGATGCAGTAAACAGAAATTATAGTCCATCACCCAGAAACTCAAATTACTCAAGACTCCAAGAACAACCCAGAAACAATAATTTTTCGAATAAAAATTACTCCCCTAGAGGAAATTCCCAACCCAACTCCTTTGCACGAAACTTTAATCAACCAAGAAACTTTAACCAATCCTTTGGACGTCAACCGAACATGAATAACTTTAAGATTTGTAACTATTGTCATAAAGCAGGACACTTAATTTCTGAATGTTATACAAGATTAAGAAATTATGGCCCTTACCAGAACACAATTCGTGCACGTAACCCAAATTTCCAACAACCATTCCATAACGCTTCATACCCCAGAAACCAAAATAATTATACATCTCAATATAACTCTGGACGTATAAACACTTTAGACGTTCATAACCTACCTAATCATTTTAACAACCTTGACATTAATCACGGCCCACATAATATAAAGACCCTGTCAATAAATGAACAACCCGAAATAAAACCAAATGCTTCGAACCCAACGAATTACCCAACCGAATTAAACAAACCTGAGGAGATCAACCGAGCAAGCGAAATTGAAAGGTGGGAACCTCCACTAAGTAAATCTAATTATTCTATTGCACCTTTCATAACGCGCTTGTCTACAATATTTCTTCTTATTCTAATTATTCCCGGATACTTTGCTTATCCACAAATACCAGCCAATTTAAATTATAAACCTAATAGTCCAATGGTATGTCAAACAGAACAACGAGGTGAATACTGGTCCCTTCCTGAATTTGCTCCTTGCCCACGAATAAAGCCCAACTTGACTGGATCTCCCGTACCTCAGAATATTCGATTATATCGCCTTAATGCCTTCAAGCAAAATAACCAAGCTTGGGCATGTAGAATCATTAGGAAACAAGAAAATGAATACACAAACCCTATGAATGATCTTATAACAAAGAACATTCTGCCAACTAACCTTTACGTCCCTCCACTAACTTGCCAAAAAATGATTTTAGATAAACGTTGTGAGTTTGGAACCCTCAAAGAAGAATCGGGCCTTTGGCATACAGATAACCGAATATATTATGAGAAAAGATACCCCATAGTTGGATGGTCCTGGAGATCTCATTCTTCCCTTAACTGTTACATTTTTAAAACAGAAATTTCAGTTCCACATACCTCTGAAACAATCCAATCCTCCCTCGGTAACATGAACCATTGCCTATATACAGAAGGAAATTGTACCCTTTCTGATAACACAACGTTAATCTGGAACCCTGACCCCGAAAAACAATGTCTTTATATCCCGGTTGGAGAATATAAAGGTCATGTAATGGCAAATGTATGGATGGGAAACCAGATAGAACTAGGCCTCTCCCTAGACCCTAAATTCCAAAATATCAGTGACTGTAACAAAACCCTCAAATTAACTGAACAAGGATTTGCCTTTGAAGTAATCAAAGACAATAAACCAAAAAGACACAAAAGGTCCCCATCATCATTCGAATGGAACTGGAACCACGAAACTCTAGTAACTGACAGCCAATTAGAAGGGCAATTAACCTATTTGGACCAAGAAGTAAAAGACTCCTTAACTTTCCAATTTTCCCACTCACTTCACCAACTTTGCGAGTTTGCAGAAGAAACACGCAAATGGACCACAACTGCGATGCTCTCAGACCCAACCACATTAGCCCGGACAATTTTTCGCAACCCCAATTTAATAGCTCGATACATTTCCGGAAATACACTAAAAATATGGCCTTGTATTCCCCTTTCTTCAACACAATACAAATTTGCACCCACTAATCTTGACACATGTTTTGACTTAATACCCGTTATTCTAAACACCCAAGGGAAAAGTGAATTATCTTTCATAGATCCCACAACTCTAATTATTTCATCAAAAGCCCGAAAAGCCCCTTGTGAACAATATAGGAAAATTCCAATTCAGATTAACAATACATTAATAGAAATTGACCAAATAACTGGTGAAGAAATCACTTTGCATAGTCGGATACTCACCAGTAATTCCCTCCATAAAATAGACTCACCTAAAATCGAACCTCATGCATTCCACCATATGGTACTCGTAAACCTTACGGACATAATTGCACACTCATATCTAACAAATTTAGCAGAGATTAGCCAAATTACTTACAGAATTGAGCAACAAAGTTCAGGTATAACTTCCTCAATTTCAAGTGACTGGGAACAAGTTAGACAAGAAATAATCCGCGAAACTTTAGGGGATTGGTCAAACTTACAAAACAATTTTTGTCTTGTTATATGTATAATTGCCTCAATTGACATACTTATTAGACTCTCAGTCCTATTACTTGAAAATTATCTGAAGAAATTCTCTCTAATTCGAGCAATTTCAGCACGAATTTTCTCGTCTCAACCCCCATCTAAACCAAATCCAGAACCCGAGAATAAGCCAAAAGCTGAAGCTACTATTAAGCATCAGGCTAAATTTAGAAATCACCCTTCTCAGATATTATTAGAGCTAGGTCGTCCTAGTGAGGGACAACCCTCTAAATGGCCACCTTCGGCTACAAAATTCCCTCTTGTTTATCCTCCAGCACCTGCCCCAAGATCCAATACGAACAATTCAAAAAATCGCTTAAACCGAAGGCGATCCCACTCATTAAATGTACTAATTAATTGGTCCAATTATGATTTTTCTACCAATCATCCTACTTGGGTTCACCACCCCCTTCCAATAGTAAATGCAACAATCGACTCGATGAGTTTCGATTGCCTCATAGACACCGGTTCGACAATCTCACTAGCCCCAATAGGACTTGCTATTGGTTTGCTCTGTCCCATAATAGAAGGGGAACTTATAGTAACAACTCCTTCTGGTCATAACGTCCCTATAATAGGTAAGACAATCGTAGAAATAATTATTTGCTCACACTCAAGAGAAATTGACTTGTACTTAGTTCCCAACGACAAATTTATTGGAGAAGGTTCATTCCAAATTATATTAGGATGTAATCTCTTCACTAAGCTCCCAGCCATGATCATAAACTTTGAGGATTCTCTTCTCTCAATTGGCAAAGAAACCACACCACTAATCCAGACAAACAATCCCCAGCCACAAATATTAGCCCTGACAAATAACTTCTATAACTCCACTATCACAGCTTACATAAATAACTTTAAGTTTAGTTGCCTTGCAGACACAGGTGCAACATTTACAGCAGCCCCTATAAGTATAGCAGAAAAACTAGTAGCTCCTATTAAATATGAGAAACTAGGTGCAATTAGCGCTTCCGGCCACCACATGCCTATAATAGCATCCTGCAACGCTCAAATATGCATTGCCGGACACATAATCCCAATTGAAATAAAATTCGTAGACGATAAATATTTCCATAATACCAAAGATTACGAAGTAATTTTAGGTTGCGATACTTTTGCCAAACTCCCCCCTCTTACTTTCAACCATAAAGAAAACACATTAACCATTGGAATTAACTCAACTCCAATGGGAATCAAACCGAAATTTCGAGTAATAGGAATTCGAGCATTTAAATCCCTAAGTATCCCACCAGAGAGTCAGTGCTTAGTACCAATAAGAACTGAAACAACCGATGATACCCAAATATTTTCTGTGAATACTCTTGACAAAAGACTTGTAGATCAAGACTTTAGTCTAATCCCGACAGTAATCCAACCGAAAAACAATCTCTCAATAATTCCTCTTATAAATCCAACTCAAGAACCCAAAATTATCTACCAGAACATGAAAATAGCATTTGCTACAGAACTAACTCTCGATCAGGAGAATCTCTTATTTAATGAATGCCCCATTGAGTCAATCAACAGTACCAAGCTCACCGGCCATGACACTTTAATAGAGGTTGACCCGACCTTTAAGATAGATTTTAGTAAATCATCTCTTAAAGAACCCGATTTAGGACTACTTAAATCGTTATGTGAGGAATTCTCTGATATTTTTAGTAAATCCCAATATGACCTTGGATCATGCAAAGCAGGATCCCACAACATAGTTACAACAACCCAAGAACCAATTACTAGCAAACCACACAGAACCCCATTTAAATACCGAGATGAGCTAAAAAAGCACATCCAACAGCTACTAAACTCAGGAGTAATGGTTCAGTCCGACACTCCTTGGGTATCAAACTTCGTTTTAGTCCAAAAGAAAGACGGAGGTCTCAGACCCTGTATCGACTTTCGTAAATTAAACGAAATAACTGTACCAGACTATTTCCCCTTACCTCGATTAGAAACCATAATGGAGAAAATAGGGAATTGTCACTTATATAGCTCCCTCGACCTCTCCTCGGGATATCTCCAAATTCCATTGACTGAAGAAGCCTCAAGAAAATGCGGACTAATTACGGAAGAAGGGATATTTCAAATGACTCATCTTCCGTTCGGATTAAGAAATGCTACGGCAGCATTTAGCCGCACAATGACCCATGTCCTTTCCGGAGTTGAAAATGTACTCGCATATGTCGATGACATTTTGGTATACACTAAATCCCCTGATGTTTCAGATCATTTAAAAACACTTCGTAGTGTTTTTGAACGGTTTAGACTCTTTGACCTCAAACTTTCTCCCAAAAAATGTAAATTCGCAATAGATTCTATGGACTTCCTAGGATATACAGTATCTCCAAAAGGATATACTCCGTCACTATCTCGAATTGAAATAATTAAAAATTTTCAGTCCCAACGACCCTAAAACAAGTCAGAAGAATTGTAGGGATGGCAAGTTTTTACCGCAAACACATTCTTGGATTCGCCACAATTGTCGAGCCACTAACCCGACTTAATAAAAAGAATAAAGCATTCGAATGGGGAAAAGACCAGATGAATGCCTTTCAGAAAATTAAGGACCTCCTTTCCGAAGAGCCCATTTTAACTTTCCCTGATTATACATCCCCCTTTCATATCTTTACCGATGCTTCCGGTGTTGGTCACGGAGCAGCCTTAATGCAAAAGCGTGAAGAAAAATTCTCTGCGATAGCCTATGCCTCGCGCAGCTTGTCACCCAATGAAAGAAAATGGCCCCCGGTACAAATTGAGCTTGGAGCTATAATTTACGCTTTAAGAACATTTCGGCCTTATATTTATCTCTCGGAGGTCGAATTACATTCAGACCACCGACCACTAGCCTATCTCCAATCTAAATCTCACCAACATCCTCAATTAGCTCGTTGGTTAATTGAGATTCAAAATTATAATATTAAAATTGTTCATATAGAAGGAAAGAAAAATACACTCGCAGATGCTCTCTCCCGTGCCCATAACTCTGAAAACGATGATACTTCAGAATTGGAAGATATTATCGAATTTCCTGTTTGTTTATCACTAAGTATATATGACCGAACAATCCATGATCCTGTCCTGAATACACTAAATATTAGAACCCGCGATGGAGAAACACAACAGGTTGACCTAATCAAAGAGCAAACAAATGACCCAGAAATTTTCAAAATTTTAAAATTTCTGTACGATGGATCTCTCCCAGATATTTCTGAAGAAAAACAAAAAGATTTTGTAGTCAATGCCCAAAATCTAAAATTAATGTCTGACATTCTCTATTTCCAACCTCCCGAATCCGTCCCTAGAATTTATGTTCCAATCTCTCTTCGTGCTCTTATATTCGATTCTTTCCATAACAATATAGTTGGAGGTGGACACATGAATTTACGTAAGACACTTAATAAATGTTCCCGTCGATACTATTGGCCGAAAATGTACTCCGATATCCTCATGTGGACAAAACAATGTTTAGTCTGCCAACTCCGCCATAATCCTATTCCTCTTTACCGAACCGAAATGAGATCTGTTCCAGCAAACACTTTATTTGCTCGAATAGGACTTGATCTTGCAGGCCCTCTCCCCTTAACAGAATCCGGAAACAAACATATTCTTAACATTATTTGCTGGTTTAGCAAATATGTTATTGCAGTTCCAGTCCCAAATACTAAATCCCAAACCATTGCCCACGCACTTTTTAAAAATGTATATTTAAAATTTGGGGGATGTACAGAACTCATTACTGACAATGCCACAACCTTTACTTCTGAATTCTTTAGATCATTCTGTTCTCTTCTATATATCAATAAAACATATTCTACCCCGTACTACTCTCAAGGTAATAGTGTAACTGAAAGGTCTTTTAGGACCTTTCATAACATCCTAGCCAAATATATCAATCCAAAAGAGCCGAATTTTGACGAATTCTTAGATGCGGCTGCTTTTTGCTATAACACCTCCATCCACGAAACGACTAAAGAAACCCCATTTTTCCTTGTATTTGGTAGAGATCCAATCTTTTCCATTGACCAAATACTAGACTCAACTATATATATGCCCCTTCCCGAAAATGACCTCTCTGAATTTAAAACCAAACTCATCCTCTCTCTTAGGAAAGCTTGGAATTCGGCGGCTGAAGCCACCAAACAAGCACAACAAAAATCCAAGACCCAATATGACAAAAAATCCCGGTCTCAAATTATTGCTATTGGAGACCGTGTCCTCTTAAGAAATTATACAGGCAAGATAGGGACATCTCAAAAATTTCATCTTCCTTGGAAGGGACTTTTTCGAGTTATTGAATCCGATGGCATACATGCAACAATCTTAAGTTGTTCAGCTCCCCAATCTAAACCACACAAGGTACATTTGAACCAGATAAAAAAATTTATCGGTCCCGAAATAACCACCCCGGCCCTAACTACCAATGAAACTCCATTAGAAGAGCTAGAAGCCCTAAAGCAATCTCAAGCTGAAGAATTAACCGAATTCGTTGGATATAATCATGAATTAAATGATAATACCAACAAAAATAAGACCACTGAATCCGAACAAATAACCAAATCCCAAAACCAACAAGTCACTGAAAAATTGCTCCCAGATAATGTAAACAGTAATACCCATCAATATAATCTCCGAAGTAGAAAACAATAATTAAAAATGATATCTTACAAATACAAGCATTTTCCCCACCTCCCCAATTATAAATTAAAATATTAACAAAAACAATTTGTAAATATTATCAAAAAATAAATACCACAAACAATAGTACCAAAATAATTTAAATATTAAACTTCAGGATTTAACTAAAAACCTGAACATAAGTTAAATCTCCACCCACTCCCAAAGGTCGATAAAGTCCAATATTAAAAAAACAATAAAACAGAACTAATTATTAGGTCTGTTCTAACATTCAATCTCTCCTAACCCAATCATGTCCTAATATATACATTATTCTCACAACTCTCCCTCAAACTTTTCTCAACTCTCTGTCAGTCAATTTTGAATTTATTTAATTATAATTTTATTTAATTTTGTTTAATGATTTTTAATCAAATTTAATTAAAATTTCAGATATGAACGTTATTCCTTTTTATTCGTCAACAAAAACCCACTTTCAATTATCCAATTTCCACCCATGTGAAATTTTTATTAATAATTATAAATATTCATCATCCGAACATTACTACCAACAAAGAAAAGCCGCAACATTAGGAGCCTCCCAAGAGTTAATTGATTCCATCCCAAAATATACTTGCGCACTTGCTAAATACTCCGCTAAAAAATTAGAAAAAGAAGCAACTATAGATCAATTAGAAGAATGGCAAAAAATAAAAATCGAAGTTATGAAAAGAGCCCTCTTTTCAAAATTTTCACAGAATACCAATCTCCTGTCAATACTAATGGAAACAGGAGATGCAATCCTTGTAGAAGCCTCCCCAAGTGACAATTTCTGGGGTGCTGGAACTTATGAGGCAACGATTCTTCGTGAGAAACGTTGGCCCGGAGCGAACGTTATGGGAAAGCTCCTTTCAAATCTAAGATCTGAATGTAGGTTTCCTTTTTATCACACTAAACCCAGTGAGCCAACCGTGTTTTTAATTTTTTTTGTTCGTTTTTCGTGTTCTTTTCACCCAAACATTTAAAGAATTTTAATTAAAAATCTTTTAATTTAGAGAAATAAAAAGTTAAAGGTAAAACTTTAATATTTCATTTATAAATTATAATTGACCTAATTAAAGTTCTTACTGTCTGAAATTTTATTCTGAATTTAAAATGGAATCTGTACCACAAAACCCTCCTAATGAATCATCTGAAAATCCAAATGGACCTTCAGAAATTGAACAACAACAAATAAATGCTGCTACCCCAACTTCGACAACTCAATTAAATAATAATGACAACAACATTCCTTCTTTTAATATTCCAAACCCCGCTCCCATTATACCCGTTACTGAGACAATCTCCCAATTATCCATTTCTGGAATTCGTGAGAAGAAATCTCACTATTCATCCAATTCATCCTTTAGCTCATGTGAAGGCGAATTGTTAGAAGAACAATTACATTCACCTCCCAACTGTTCTCCGTCACTTAATGATTTAAACCCTACCCCGGAACCCAAGAAATTCAGACCCCTTCCTGGCCCCATCACTGGTCTTGAATATAATAAGTACCTGGTATCCCAAACTTTTCCCCGTTTAATTGCCGCCAAATCCTCTCGCGGAAACCGTTCAAGCTCCTGGCCCGAGTTCCTTTTATTTGACCAAAATGAATTAGACTTTAAGGCAGAAATAGGTCATCAATTAAGCTTTAAAGGATTTAGAGACCTCAAAGAAGAAGAAATGGTGAACCAAGACAATGACCCACCCGAAACCTTACATTTAGGTATTTCTCCACAATCCGTAGGCCCCCATCTGAAATCTATCAATACCCAAG
Organism: Meloidogyne arenaria; assembly: GCA_036172955.1. Taxonomy (NCBI): domain Eukaryota; kingdom Metazoa; phylum Nematoda; class Chromadorea; order Rhabditida; family Meloidogynidae; genus Meloidogyne; species Meloidogyne arenaria. The sequence goes on from JARQAB010000013.1 coordinate 7,000,110, forward strand.
GATTCATACTTAGAACAAAAGAAATTGTTTCTAAGAATGGAAAGCCTCTAGGTCTAATGGCTCTTGTTCAGACTGACTTTTCTCCCATACCTAATTTTGTCCAGATTAATCCAAACAATAAACTCACAGTTGGCTCACGAATAGGTGTAATTTGTAAGAGTCTCCAAATAGGAACTGTCGTATTTGAGAACCACATTTTACCTCAATCCTTTCCAGTTGCACCTATGGCTTCTCAACTAAGAAAAAGAGCTGGTCCATCAACCACATTTGCTATTGAACTCACTGAACCTGCCAAGTTTGTTTTTCCTTTTAATGTGCATAGAAGTCAAATAGATGAGATCAATGCACAGAAAATTATCTCAGCCTCTCTTAATTCCCTAACATACATACAAAATGAAATCCATGAATCCACTGAGATAACCACAAAACTGATTGAAGATAAAAACTTGCAAAATGTATTTATCATTTATCACACACCCAAAAATCTCAGAGCACTAGTAACGTTTAGAAAAGTTTGGGAAGAAGACACCCCAATTATTGTAGCTAGTGACCCAACTTTTCAAAATCCCATAGCCCAAGGTACCATATCTGAAATTATCACTGCCCGAACCTCATTTAAAACTACCATTCGAGTACATCTAAGACCCATTGATACAATAGATGAGTATGAATGGGATTACCTTACTAATAAAACTAAATTAAGCCTTCAAGTACCATATTCCCCCACCAGCCTAATTGAGAGAGCAAACTCATGGGCCTCTCTAGAACCTCAAACCGTTTCACAATCTGACACTCCCCAAGGAATATTAATGCAACAAATGTTAGGAATTTACCCCAACCCACCTATCACTAACTCAACTAATCTCCAGTATGCTAATTTCGCCAAGAAATTAGAAACAATCCCCAATACAGAACAATTGAAGGCAATAGACCTTACCTTCAATCCCACTCCCTCAGTTGTTGTGGCTCTTGCGCCACCAGGCACAGGAAAGTCCCGAATTATTTCTCAAATGGTTATCGAACTATCTAACACCGGTAAACGTCCCATCGTCATTACACACAGCAATCTTGCGATGAGTAAGATAGTTGAAGATGTCTGTCCCAAACTCTCCCACACTAACAAACAAGCACTTATCCTTCTGTCTGCGCGCGCAAAAGAGCAATATATGAATCTCTTTAATCAATTCTCTGACCACCTCCTAATGGCCTCTATCACAGATACACAAATAGAATCCGCTAAAAGTAAGGATAGAAAAACCATAATGAGATATAAAGATAATGCCTTCACAAAACCGAAACAAGCAGATGAAAAATCAACTGCTTTAATAATTTTAGAACTTGATGACCTCTACCCAATTAAATTTTCCACCGTTTCAATGTGTGAAGAAGTGATTTCATTAATTACAAAATGTACCCATCTCTTCCTTGATGAAGCTACCCAGACTCCCATAAATCAAATTTTACACATCCTCACCTTCGCTCGCAACTTAGAAAAGATATTCCTTGCTGGCGACGCTTTACAGCTAGGTGTCCACTTACAAGATGTCCCAAAATTTTTACACCCATATTGTTTCGAATCAATACTAACACACACACTTTTGATTCCCTCAATTCCCAAAATCACACTTAGGACATCATACAGAAGCCACCCAATCTTGACTAGAATCATCTCCGACTCCTTCTACGGATCCATGTTAGAATCTGGAACCATAGAATCCGAAAGAGCTGAAGCCTTATCCTTTCCGTTTCCCATACAAAATATTCCACTATTACTTGTCCACACTCCTGATAAGGATACAAGAGACTCCCATTCCTTTTCCCGCCACAATATATCACAAACCCAGTTAACAAAGATTGTTGCTGAAAAATTTATCAGTACAACAAACTTACCAATTGTCATTTTAGGTCTATACAAAAAACAAGTTGAGGAAATAAGATTATTAAATATCCCTCGAACTACCACCCTCACTATCGATTCTTATCAGGCTCGCGAGCAAGAAATAGTCATACTAATTACCACAAAAACCATCCCCGCAGATTCCCTGGAAAATGAGAAAATTATTGGATTTATAAATGATTCCCAAAGAGTAGCAGTATCAATTTCCAGAGCCCGACAAGCATTCTGTATTATTGGAGACTTTAACACCCTTTTAAAATGCTCATCTTGGCAATCATTTATAAACCAAGCTCTAAAATATACATATATACTTAATCATAATTTACTTTTTAGTATACAGGACAATTCATCAGCATCAGTTCAAAATAATTCAAATCAACAGCAGCATAAACACATTCCAACCATCACCAGTCGTCAACCACCACCACACAAAAAACAATACCGCCCTTATCCTCTCATTACCCCACTCAATTCAATTAAATGTAGCCCTAAAATTAATCAATTACCACCATACTTCTCAGAATATCCCCCACATAACCCGACCCCAGTAAATAAATATTCTTCAATCCAATCAAATATGTACCCCACAATACCCTCACAAAATACAATGCACCACCCAAAAATTCAAAAATCATTTATACCTTCTCCGATGCCCTCAAATTTTCCACAACCAACTTACCCCACAATTCCATCTACCTCTTGCTGTACCACGCACAAATCTAAACATTCAATATTTTAATAACAATTACTGGCAATGGTCCGAAGAGGACCAGAAATGGATTAAAGTACCTCCTCCTCCCCCTCAATAAACCTCTGCAAGGAGAAAATATCAAAAAATCACCTTGTAAACCCCCACACCACAACCCATACATATTTAATACAAAATTCGAAAACTTCGAAATTTGAATTGTCTAAAATAAATTTTTCCGATATCAAAATTTTTTTTCAGATTCACACCCCAACCGTTTCAAAAAAAACTAAAATTCAAAATTTTCCAATGTTGAATTTTCTTAACCATTTATCCAATTTCAGAAATTAGAAAAATTTCAGAAATCCACCTCCCCCGACTAGTTTAAACCCCATTATAAGACAAGTAAGCTGAGGGACCAGCTTATGTGGGAAGGGAGATGTAAGGCACTTTAATGCCATCCACCTCCAAACCCCCAATCACCAACCCCAATCCCTCTATTATTTCCACATACTCCCACCACAATATATTGTTCGTTCACCTTTAATCTTCCCCATCCCTTCCTTTTTAGTTATTCATACACCTCTTCACGTGTTTTCCCATATTGTTCATCTTTTTATTTGTTTGTATTTATCCTCCCTCCTTCCCATCATCCATTGTAACGCCCCACTTATCTACAACTACATAAACAACATTGGAAGAGAAGAAAGTGATTCATTCGGGATTCATTCCGTGTTCATTATTGGTTCAGTTGGGATGTTCGTTAAAGAATTCTTTTGATTGGGAAATTGTTCGAGAGATGGATGTTTTAGAGAATTAATTTAACCCTTATTCAATACACACATTTATTTTTACTCATTTATTTTCGTGCTTTATATTTAAATGCATTTATTCACCTATATTATATTTGGCTATCACTTAAATAAACATAATCAATTAGACTTAATTGTGTAAGTGATTTGTCCCTTTAGCCGATAATTAGAATCCTTATGATTTCCCAATAGACTCAGTGGAATGCCGCCTTCATCTCGTCCTCCTTTTTCCCTTTCTAAAGACCTGACCAGTGAACTCTGATGGACGGTGCCATCAAACATGATGCCATCGGATGATTCACTGGGGCAGAGTTACTTTATTAATTCGATTCATTTCAATCATACTCAATACGCTATCCACAATTACAAATGTTCCAGTTCTTCCAATTCCTGCCTTAAAATTTAAGAGAAAAAAATTTTTAAATAAATGTCAGAATTTTTTAATTTAACACAATAGAGGTTCCTTTTTTAAGGTAAAACAAAGTCATTAGCATGAGAAAATTTAACCCGGAATGGTCTGGATTTATAAAAGTTTAATCATGTTTCGAGTCATGACTTCAAAATTTTTTCGGATCGGATTTTGGTTTGAAGAGGTTTATATTTCGGGTAACCCAATACATCTATGGCATGGATGTCACGGGTTGAGAGAAATGTCGGGTCGGGTTTTAAAATTTTTCTTGGGTCGGGTTTCGGGTCGAAAAATACACCGAGTTTCGGGTATCGGGTAACCCGTGACATCCCTGATCTATGGTAAATGAGCGGCATATTTAACTTTCATTATCCTATACAAGGGCATAGCCAAGGGGAGGCCTTCTGGGGCTAAAGCCCCCCCTACCCCCGAAATGGGGAAAAGGAAAAATTTAAAACCCCCCCCCCCCTAAAATCGACCCCTTGGCTACGCCCTTGCTATACAACCTCTTAAAAAAGAAATAAGATCCCTCCCCACCCTATTCTTTCAAAAAAATTAAAAAAAACAAACACTGCAATGACAAACAATTGGTGGATTGTTTGATTGAGAAGAACCTTCAGCTTCCAACGAAATAATTTCCTTTTGATTTTGAGTTGAAGTAGTCAATAACATTTCACGAGTTCGTCTAACTTCTTCCAAAAATTCCAAAAATTGGTCTGTGTCTTCTGGAACACCAAAGTCTGGCCAGGTTGTAAACTTTAAAAAAAAATAAAAAAATATTTTTTCGGATAAATTGGGCAGACAAAAAATAAACATGGAAATCCCAGGAGTAAACAAGGAAAAGCCCTCTTCCATAAAAATTTTAAAACAGCCTCAGATTTTAGAAATTACGGACCCTTTGACAAATTAAAATTGAGGGGTGTGTGCTCCCTCAAAAACCTACAAAATCTTAAGGCAATCGGCAAAACATGATTCAATTAACCCTCATAGACTAATTAAGGGTGCGATTTAATTTTTGCGGTGATTTTGAGATGAAAATTCACCCAAATTGAAAATTCACCCAGAAATTTTTAATTTGAGTTGACAGTTTCGCCAAATTCTTCAATTAACCAATACCGAATCGGCACCCCGACCCGGAATATTTGGCTAATCGAAAATCTTCGGAGTTCCATTCATGTGTCTGTTTGAAACATACAACCCCAGAGATTTCCAACCTTAAAAAATTTTCCCTTTTAAAAACCTGAAAATGATGAATTATCCTCGTTTTATCTTCACTATCCAATAAATTAGTCGTTCCAATATTTTCACCTCCATCACCCCCACCACCACTTTCATCACTTCCAACAGATTTTGTAGGTGAATTACTTGGCGTCACAAAATTATTTGTTTCAGTCTTTTTATTTTGTTTAAAAAAGTCTAAAGGTTTCAAACAAATTCGACGAATAATATAATTTGGGCGAATTTCTTCATGTTCAAGTAGACATTCAAAACGGTCAAATTTAGATTTGGGGGAGTCTTTGTGAGGAAAATATGAGTGACATCTAAATAATTTTTGTAAAATTTTTATTTAGAAAAAAATTAGTTTCTTTTCGGTAGGTTCCCAAAATCCGCAATAAAAACTTGCGGACTTTGTGGGTAGCCGAAAAAGACAAAAAAAATTTTAAAAAGTGGATAACCCCTTGAAGTGGATACGTGGATACGCACCCTGGATACGTCCTTGAAAAAAATGAGAAAATTAACCCAAGAAATGAAATTTTTAGTTGGAAAAACAGAAGGTAAAAAAACCTAATTTTGTGGTTTTTTAAGGTAAAAATAAAAATTTAGATTTAATATTTCAGACTTGATGTCCTTCAACATAAAAATGTAAAGTAGTGGAGGTTAACTTGTCTGTTACATATTTCCCGTTTCCTCCCTTATTCTTTAAATTTTGTGGAGTTCTCATTGTCAGTTAGCTTACCCAAAAATTGAGCCTCTATTTTTTCCGACTTAAACTTTAAACTTATGTAGGTTCCTTAGGTGAATATCAGAAATTTAAATGAGAAAAAAAGTGAAAATGACAGACAAAAAGTAAGTGACCAGGACTGGAAATTGACCCCCCCCCCCCCCCTTCCACACCCCAGAAAAAAAACAAGAAAACAAACTTGACAAAGCTCTTTTCCATAACTTTACTGAGCATAATACAAATTGAAACTTAAAATAGAAAACAAAAAATTAATTTAAAAAAATTTCAAAAAAAAAACCGTTCTGTTCATAAATCATTTGCCAAAAATCTCCTGTAGTATTGGGCAAAGGTCCTTGAGTCAATATATAATTTCGCTTAGCGAAAGGTAATTCCAACGGAGAGGCATTAATATAAGCTTCGTGCTCTGAAGACGCGCTTTGAAGCTTTATCCTGTTTTGGTCATCTGAAAAAATTTTTGATTTTTGAAAAAGTTGGTTTTTGCGGATTTATTTTGCGGACAAAACTTAGAGTTATGGAGAGGTCTCTGTTTATATTGGATCTTAACGATGTTAGGACTGTCCTATTATGAAGTCACCGAAAAAAACTTCCACAAGCCTAGGCTTCACCGACCTATGAGAGCTGATTCATCCTAAAATCATGAATGGGGATCAAATGTCATCTTTGAGGATTAGAGTCGTAATAATAAACTATGACCCCTCCCCCCCCCCAGTTATGAAGTCAAGGGACGACCTCAACCTTTAAGAGCTAACTTCAGCTTAAAAACGATAATAAAGTTATAATACCTCAAAAACAAAAAAACTTACAAGGCAACACATTTCTGTATCTATTCTTTTCATGAAAATTGTTTGAAAGATTGCAACATAAACTCAACTTTTTTGCTTGACTGTCTGATTCTGAGTTTACTTTCTGAAATAAAATGTTGATTATTGTCATTCGTTACTCTTTTCAATTTTATTTATTCTCAAATAGTATGGGTAGTTACACCTGATTTGGCAAATTTGTTTTTAGTTTTGGAACAAAAACTAAGTAATGCACCTAAACGTCAAGGTTCATTAGTGATTCATCCTAAACATAAATGGGGATCAAATGTCATCTTTGAAGATTATCAGAGTCGTAATAATAAAATATGAAATCCCCTCAGTTAAGAATTCAAGGGAGACCCCAAAAAATAAATCCCAATTTTTGGGAATCGGGAAGGCTCTCCTTGCTAAACATTCAAGCCTTCAGGAATAAATGATAGTGAAAAGGACTAACGTCATCAATAGACTACAGAGGGAAGATAGGAGAGGGAGGAGGTAGATCACTATTTGACTATTTGACTCTTAATGCGACAGGGCCCTGGCATACACACCTAAACATTAAAACACCCTCTAGAATAAATAAAAGTGAAAAAAGGGGAACAAGAAAGTTGACGAACGCCAAAAAATATTAATTAAACCCCTCCCCCCTCTTCAAAAAAAATTTAAACAAACCGAGAAAACTTTATCCCAACTATCTTCCTTCTCGTATTCATCAAATTTGTTTAAAAAATATTTTTCATCCATTAAATTAGAGTCAATTGTAGTATTTATTTCTGTCATTTTATTTAATTTTTGTTGTTGATACGAGTTAGAAGAAGAAGAAGAAACACTCTTCTTCTTTTTTATTAACACCGGAAGTAGGTGGGACCAAATGTCTCTTCTGTTGTTTTTGCTGTTGAATTACTTCTACTAGTCTTTCTTCACCTCCAAAATAATTAGAGGAAGCAGCGATTGCGATAAATCTATTTCTTAAAAAATTGAACATGCGCACACATAACGAATATGGGTACAAACTTTTTTTATTTAAAGGGAGAAAAAAAAAGAAAAAAATTATACCTAGAAATAGTTGAAGAGAGAAAATTACTCTCTAAAAATAATTTCTTTGTAATTCGCGGAAATGCTTTTAAAAAATATTATTAAGGTTAGAGAAATATGGCAAACTCTGCAAGTTTTCGTTTCGAAAAATTTTTCAAAATTTAACTTTAAAGACAAAACAGAAAATAAAGAGAAAAACGACAATTAGCCAACACAAAAAACGTCACATAGTGCAAAATATGCCATTTCGACATCAAAACGAGGAAAAACTGCTTAGACCGACAAAAAAGAAATCCAAGCAAAGCGACATTTAGCCAACACTAAAAACGTCCCATAATACAAAAAGTGTCATTTCGACGTCAAGAATTAGAAAAAATCGCGAAAAAACCGAACAGGATCATTGAGTCCAGGAGCCATAACTTTTTCAATTCTTAATCGATTTAGATAATTAATATATCAATCGAAAGCTCTTGACGTAAGGATTATTTAATCTAGCAGGATAAATCTGATCAGATCAACCTACAAAAAGTTATAGTCTAATAAAGACCAAAAATCACGATTGCGCGCACTTATCTAGACGTAACTTTTTGTAGGATTATCTGATCAAATCAATCTAGTCGGCAAAAATAATCCTCACATCCAGGGCTTTCGTTTGGTAAGAGATTTATTCTAATTGGTCGAACCCCCCAAAAAGTTATGGCCCAAAATATGGCTCCGGGCGGGACTCAACCAGCGGGAACAAATGATCCCCTACCACGAAAAAACATTTAAGAATTTCCTTACAAAATTCTTTTTAGAAAAAATTACTTCCCCAGGTTTTGAAATGTTAAATAATCAACTCAAACAATTTTTGATGACCCACATGTTCTTTTATATATTTGCCAAATAAACACCCTCCAAAGTCATATGCAAACTCCAAGGTCATAAACTCTATTTTTGATAAACAAGAACACATTTTTTGAACGAGAATACCCCACATTTTTTTCCAAAGTATTTAAAGAAAAATGACGTAATTTTAAGGAAAAATGATTAATACAGAAATTTCCTAATTTATTTTTCAAAATTAGGTAAATAATTATTTTTAACATTACTGAATGAGAACAACCCCCTTTTTTTCTTTGTTCCACAAAAATATAGAGTGTTTTTGATCTCTTAGCTCGGCGAGAGGCTTAATACTAAATTTTTAAAGATTCGTAAATCTTGAAGCAAGTTATGGCTTTGCGCTGTTATAGCTAGAGATTGGTTACGTACCGTATTACCGATACGGAATACCGAAAAATACGGCCGTAGTACGGTACGGTCCGATCTCTAGTTAAAGCCGTTTGGGGGTGTTCCTCTCCTAATATAATAAAAGAATTACTAAGAGAATTCCCGGTAATACATATCATAGTAGCTCTCATCCCCCAATTTAGTCGCTCTAGTGCGATCGGGAGACTAGGGATGTTTTTTTAGTAATTTTATTTGACTCCCTATCACACACATCACTTTCCTTCATTTCTAATGTAATTTTAAAAATAAAAAAAATTTTTAAAGAATAAAAATATTAGACACAGTAAAATTTACTGATAACCCGACAAAATAATTTAAAAAAAAATTCACAATTTTTATTCTTTATACAAAAAATAATAGTACAACCTAAAAAATCTTGCGACAAATTCACCGAAACATTTTTTTGTAAGTTAAATATATTAACTAATACATATTTATATTTTTTATATATCCGTTGACAGTGAGAATACTAAAAAAAATTGAGGGAAAAAAATTTTTTTGTGAGGGGAAAAATTAAAAAGGAAAGAAAGATATTAGGTCTAATATTAAGGAAGAGGAGGAGGAATACAACAAATCACTAAAAAAGAAGGAAAAAATGAGTGGGAAAAATAATTTTATATTGTTTAGAGGATCTCTCTCTTAAATAGATTTGGCGAACATAACAAAAAAAGGAAAAAATTTTTTTAATAAAGTGCGCTTCAAAATTATAAGAGAAAGCATTTTTTGGCGTTACTCTTACTTCCTGTATACCGGTTAAGTTTTTTCTAATTAAAAATATTTAAAATCTGTTAAAAAAGAAATGGAAATAAATTTTGCGGACTAAACTTGCGGACAAGACTCTAACAAAAAAAGTCTAACAAAAAATGAAAAATTCGAAGACTAAAAAGAAAAATAACGGATAGCCCAAGAAACAAACTTGGAAAAAATCTTTTTGTTGGGAAGACTGTGAACAATTGGTCAAATTTATCAGAAAAAGGGTATCTGACTATTGGAGATAAATGTCAGGAAAAAATGTAAAAGATACTGGTCCAGAAAAAATAATTTAACGATATGATCCCAAAGACTTATTTTTTAGAAGCCTAATCGTTTTATTATAAAATTTAAAAAAATAACCATGAAAAGCTCATTCTTGTAATCTCCTGTAAATCACCAGTTGACAAGAAAGGTCTCAATAAAACTGTTGTTGTTGTCTTCAAATCTTTTTCAGCGTTTTTGTTATTCAAAATTCTTCCTTGTACAGCAGAATGTTGTTCAATTATTAATTGGGACTGGACAGTTAAATAAAGAATTAAATCCAAAAGTTTTGAGCGAATATCAAAATCGGTTTTATCAATTAACAGTTCCGAAGAGTTCCACGAGACTGGATCAATTGCAGCAATAAGAGAATGGAGCCATTCAAATTTTGGTTGAGAAGAATAAATTGAGTCGGCTGAAAGTGGGAAATTTTAACTTAAAAAGGGGCTGTCGAATATTTTGCGGACAAAACTTGCGGATAAATTTTGAAACAAACAAAAACTACTGGAGCAAATTTGGTAATATTAGGGTTCAAACCCCAGTACCCAAGGAAGGGAATCACCTCGGAACGAAAGTAGCCCATTCCCTGCATTCCAAACCCAGATTTCGCGCTAACCTCATAATCCGAAGATCGGCTCCTGCCTCAGCAAGGTCACACCTTGCTAGGATATCGGTTCGAAAAATATCCCCATTTAATAAAAATAAAAAATATACTTAAAGAAGAACCCTAATATTACCAAATTTGCTCCAGTAGTTTTTGTTTGTTTCAAAATTTATCCGCAAGTTTTGTCCGCAAAATATTCGACAGCCCCTTTTTAAGTTAAAATTTCCCACTTTCAGCCGACTCAATTTATTCTTCTCAACCAAAATTTGAATGGCTCCATTCTCTTATTGCTGCAATTGATCCAGTCTCGTGGAACTCTTCGGAACTGTTAATTGATAAAACCGATTTTGATATTCGCTCAAAACTTTTGGATTTAATTCTTTATTTAACTGTCCAGTCCCAATTAATAATTGAACAACATTCTGCTGTACAAGGAAGAATTTTGAATAACAAAAACGCTGAAAAAGATTTGAAGACAACAACAACAGTTTTATTGAGACCTTTCTTGTCAACTGGTGATTTACAGGAGATTACAAGAATGAGCTTTTCATGGTTATTTTTTTAAATTTTATAATAAAACGATTAGGCTTCTAAAAAATAAGTCTTTGGGATCATATCGTTAAATTATTTTTTCTGGACCAGTATCTTTTACATTTTTTCCTGACATTTATCTCCAATAGTCAGATACCCTTTTTCTGATAAATTTGACCAATTGTTCACAGTCTTCCCAACAAAAAGATTTTTTCCAAGTTTGTTTCTTGGGCTATCCGTTATTTTTCTTTTTAGTCTTCGAATTTTTCATTTTTTGTTACCCCCAGCCCCCTGGATACGCCCTTGTCGTCTAGATATTTTGAGAGTTTGATGCTTTAAGAAATTATGTTTTGTATGGGAGCCAATTTTGAAACCCACTTTATTATATATTTACACACCTGGAGGCAGTTTTCTAAAATTTTTGACTAATAAGGAAAATTCGAGAGGACCAAAAAAATTTTTTCTAAAGGACCCAAAAACATCGACAAAAATCCCCCAATTTTCCTAATTAGTCTTTTGATAATATTCGTAATTTATTTAAAAATTGTGGAATAAATTTTTTTGTAGTCTCTCTACATCCTCCAAAAAATTTTTGTATGAAAAATTCGTTGTCAAATTTAAAAAATCCCAATTTTTGTTCAAAACTTATTCCACACATCCCAACTTAGAAAAAAAAATAGAAGAGAGACAGAGGGAGAGACAAGCTTGCGGCACATTATACGTATGTAGAGGTACAAAAAATACCCACAAAATATATTTTACAAAAAAAAATTCTTACCAAAAAAAATCTTTATATTTTATTTTTTACAAGCCGCGCTCCCTTTCGTTGTTGTTGTTCAAGTTTTTTTTATTATTCACACAGCTTTCCCTCTCCTCTCATCCAATAGTTTTATTATTATGTTCACCACCACCAATTCCTCGAACAATTTTTCCTTCCTAGAATTTTTATTTTTTGATGAAATTTTATTTTTTTTAAACAGCAATCTGTGCCGGTGATGACAAAACCTGATGTTGTTGATGCTGCCGTTGTGAGTTTGATGAATAGTCTGCTGCTGCTGTGTTACTCGACGCTGCTGATCCTGTTGCTGCTGTCGATGCTTCTTTATGTGTTACCTCGTATGGTGGTCCTTCACCACGAACTGCTGAACCAGTGATTTGAACTTGAGAAAAATTTTGTTAAAAATTCTTAAAAAATTCCAAAAAAAAACCTGTATCATAATCAGAACCAGGCAAATTATATTTTGCTTCCCACAAAACATTATATAGAATTGACATTAGAGCACGTGCCCCAACTCTGCCTTTTAATGCCATTTGGGCCATTTCGTCTAATGCATCATCCGTAATCTCTAATTTGACCTGAAAAAATTGAGAGAAGAAATTTTAAAAATTAATTCAGGATTAAATTATGGGACGCCTCAATCTAGCTGCTGATTTCCGTTTACTCCCTAATTTTCAAGCTAACAAGAGACCTTCGGGTATCGAATGGTTCTTGGCACCATTAAGACCCCCCGACTTTCATTGAAACAGAGTTAGGACCCAGTTATGACCATGAGAGTCTATCTTTTTCTTTTTCCGAAAGGCCATAAAAGGAAGCCCGCTCCTATTACCTTCTTTCACAAAAACAACTAAAAAAAGGTTAAAGACAGGGGTAAGAAGATGCCCTACTAATCCCCAAAAAATATTTACTTACCCCATGCATTTTGAAGAAAGTTTGTTCTTGGGCAAGCATTGAATTCTTTGGTTCAGTTAATACACGTTTTAGACTTTCTTTATCAAGACTGGTGAATGGTACTCTAATTGGGAATCTGCCAACCAATTCTGGGATAATTCCAAACTCTAAAAAAAGAAAAAAAATCATTCAAAAAACCTTAACAATTAAAATTTACTCGTCAAGTCATCAGCCTGAACTTGCTTTAACAAACGATCCCGCTTTTCATTGGCAAGTTCAAGTTGTTGATCATCGTCTTTAGTTATTGTATTGACTGGTGGAGGGGTTCCTTGAGAAAAATAAAAATTAAAAAAATTTTTTTCTTGAAAATAATACCAAATCCAAGCATGTGTTTATCTAAACGCCTGCTTATCAACTTCTCAAGTCCAGTAAATGCACCAGAAGCAATAAAGAGAATATCGGTTGTATCCATTGGAACGGTGTCCTCAAAAAACAAAAAAATTATTAAATAAAAAAATTAAAAAGAATTAAACCTGTTGACCTTTCCGACCATTTTTGACAGATATCACAGAACCTGAAGGAAAAAATTATCCAAAAATTTCAAGCAGGCCCATAGCCAGGGGGTAGGGGGAAATTCCCCCACCACCGAAATGGGGAAAAAGAAAAAATTTGGGAAAGGAATTGGGCAAAAAAGTGAACTTTTTTGGCCTAAGGACTTCTAAAATTCTCAAACTTTTCGCCTGTAGCGCTAAAAATCAAAATTTTGCCGCCTTCGGAGCCAAAAATTCGGCGCAGAAAAATTTTCCCCCCTTGGCCACCCAAAAGAAAAAAAATCCTAGCGCATGATTTCAAGCAAAAAAATTCAAAAAAATCAAAACCTTCAACCATTTTTAGCATTGCATGTTGAACACCTTCACCACTAACATCTCGATATGCATGACTAGCAACATCACGAGTTGCTGCAATTTTATCAACTTCATCCAAAAATACAATTCCTCTTTGTGCTCTATGTACATCACCATCTGCTTCTTGCAATAATTTTTGTAATACTGATTCAACATCTTCTCCTACATATCCTGCTTGAGTCATTGAAGTGCTAGAAAGGATAAATTTAAAGAGATTTAAAGTAGACAATAGGAATAAAACCAAGCAGATACCATTCCTTGTACCGTGTCCCCCTAATTTTTCCAAACCATATTCAACGAATAAGGCTAACAATAAGAACCCCCGTTGTGCCAATACAGCCGCATTGACAAAACATGAGTTTTAATGGGCTCTCCTCCATAATAACTCACAAGGTTCAAAAAAGTGGAATTCTGAGGACGACGTAAGACATCCCATCCCTGGATTTTAGCCTTATTGACCGAATATAGGGAAGCCGCCATGGCCCGACCTGCTTAACTAAAGGGTCAAATCCCTATCTATCAATAGGATCTATCAGTAGGACCAAACAGAGTCAAGAGACGCCTTTAAAATAGTTTAAATAAAAATTATACCAATCACAATGAGCCAAAGGAACATCCAAAATTTTGGCAAGAACTTTGACAATATAGGTTTTACCTTGAAAAAATTTTTAAATTACTTCAAATTAAAAAAATCTCATACCAACACCAGACGGTCCAAGAAGCATTATATTAGCCTTATCTAGATGAATTTGATCTTCTTTAGTAATGCCGGCCAAATTGGTAAAAGAAGAAACATTCTTTTCTTTAAAAAATTTTTTCTTATGACTCTTTAAAATAAACTTTACTTTTACTTTTTGAATATGGTGGTTGAGACATTGACCGTCCTTGCGATGCTCCTTGGAAACGAACCATAACTAAACAAAAAAAATTTTCGAAGAAATTATGTGAATGAATCGTCCGAAGTATTTAATACTATCCAAACGCTTAGATGTGGAGGGGGATTGGATGACGCGTTATAATGCCAAAAGCTTGAAATACAAAAAGCTTGTAATTCCAAACCCCAAACGGCTGTTGAAATGCCAACCCGTCCACGGTTTGTCATTTCAAGCTTTTGGCATTATAAAACGTGCCGGGAGGATTGGTAAGAATTTTGTATAGATGCTAGCTAAAAGTTTACAAGTGCCTCAGAGAAATAAAGCTAGACCTAATTGCCTTCCCATCAAAAAATATTTTTTAAATCTCAAGCCCAAAACTTCCCCATTCCCTATATTTATGCCCTCCTTCTTCCCCAATCTATACCCAATTCCCCATCCAAAACTAAAAAAAGAAGAAAACCGTCTGGGCTGAACGAAGTTTGAAGATGTGCAATATTAGAGTTCTGTCTACTAATTAAGCCATGTTGGAATGCAGCAGTAGATTGTTGCATCTCTGTAGTCTTTCGAGAAGAGACATATTGAAGCTGTTCATTTGACCAAACACGACTTTAAAAAAAATTTTTTTTCCAAAATTTTTAAAATTAAAAAATACATGTAATGCTCGTAGACTCCCAAAGAAAGTGCTCTCTTCGCTGCATCCTGGCCAACAACAAAATTGTCAAGATAAGCAGTAATCTCTTTTGGCGTTTGAGGAGGTCCAAAAGATTGAAGAGATCTCAACAAACTTTGATAGGTTTGGTCGGCAGAAGAACCACCACCTCCGACTTTACGGCTATAGAAGATATTGCAATCTGTACATTCATATAGATTGTTGTTGACTTAAAAAAGTTTGATTTATTTTTAAAGGAGCTTTTACAAGGGCGTAGCCAAGGGGTGGGGAGGCTTCTACCCAATTTTAGCCCCCTCCCTGAAATCGACCCCCTAGTTAAGCCCTTGCCCTGGTATAAGTAAAATATCCTAGAAATGAACCCTCCAACGAATATAATGGAAAAAAGTCTTTCAGTTCTCTATACCAAGAAAAAGGAGATTTTAAAATGAACTCAAACTTCAACCCAACAGTTAAACACATGGGACGGTTCGGCTACCCAAAACACAAAGCGGACTGTTTTACCCACATGAGTCAGACTGAGAAATGTCCAAAAACCCGACCCGAAACCCTCGCCTTTTCTCACCCTAACCCTTGATTCTGCATGAGTGAGAATGCCTACATAAAGGTCATCAAAGAAAATGCAACTCTAGAACCCCTCAACCACAATCATACCCCAAAAAGATTTTCCGTAACCTTATCTGACTCTTCCTAACTAAAAAAAACTTAAAACAAACCATTGACTGTATTCCTCAAACTTCTCAAAGGCCTTCCACATTTTGTACATTTTGGCAATCCTCCTCTAACAGACTTTGGTGGCAATTCAGAAGGAAACATTCCTCCAAGATTATCCCCATCCAACAAAACAAAGCCATCTCCACTATTTCCTTTGTTGTTGTCATCATCTTTTAGCAAATTAGCAGAAGAGTGGAACTGCTAAAAATTGATTTTCATTTGTTTTTTGGTATACCATGAGGAGATCTTTCCCCAATTTTTATTTAAATCCCCCCCCCCCCCCCCCAAAACCAAAGTCAAAGAAAAATAAGGATTGGGTGGTCCCCCAAAGTTTCCCGATTCTTAAAAGTAGACTGATGTGAGACCGATATCTCGCAAGCCTTCAAACTCAAAAAACCCCGACTCCAAGCTTTCGGCCCTAAAGGATCGACCCAACAGACCCACCAAGTCAAATAACCCAAGGACCAACTAAACAGAAGGCAAAATCCCTCCCCCCCCCCCCTAAAAATCGGAGCTCGAGAAAAATCGGGATTGGGTGGTCCCCAAAACAGTTTCCGATTCTTAGAAGGTTAAGTTTATTCTAGACTGAGCCTCAAAACCCAAAAAACCCCCGACTCCAAAAGTTTTCGACACTAAAGGATCGACGCAACAACCCAACCAAATCCCCCAGATACCAAAAAAAAAGAAGGCAAAAATCAATCGTTTAACCTGATTTAGAGCACTGACCAACTGCCGTTGTTGAAGCCATGGAGTGCCAAAATCCTTCTTGGAAGATGCATTTTTGCTGATAGTGCCCATAGAGCGAGGGAGGAATTTATTTACATTTATTGAAGCTGTAGCAGATGTTGTAAGTAGACCCACACGATTACGCATTTTGAATAATTTGGCAGCAAGAGGGAGAGAACTTCTAATAATGAATTTAAGAAACTAATTTTTGATCTACTTAAATAGTAAAAAAAGTTAGGCCTGAAAATTAGCGTTTAAAAATCGTGTTGGATAAAAAGTCTATTGGAATATCTTTCCTAGCTTATAGGATTTAAAATTTCAGGGAAGAATAGGCTAATTAAAAAGAAAAATCACAAAAATGAAGCAATCTACCCCTTAAGGCTTAAATTAGAGATCGGCAAAATCGCATTTCCGGGATCCCGTAACGGGATTTTTATCAAAATTTTTACGGGTCAGGATCCCGCGGGATTAATCCCGTAATCCCCTTCGTCGCCTAAAAATGGAATTTCGTGTCGGGATACCGTAAAATCCCGTACGGGATTCTATCCCGTGCCGAGCTCTGTTAAATACAAAAAATTTAGACGTTTCGGTTTTTTAAGATAAAAATATTTCAAAATATCAACTTTGAAAATGTCACATTGCGAAAATTTTTTAATTTTGTCTAAGGGGAAACTAAAAAATAAATATTTCCTTTAAAATGAGGCCATCATTTCTGAGCAAAAAAAAGAAAAAAGACAAGGAAAAAGTTAAAATCCAAACTATTAAAATTAAAAAAATTAATCTAATTAAATTAGGGTTGCCGTTTTCGAACCGGGCCGACGTTCGAGTCATTTTTTCGGGCCGGACGGGTCTAGTCTTTTTCGGGCCAGAATTCGATGCCCGATTCGATCTAACGAACCAGGCCGGCAACCCTAAATTAAAATTGAAAGTAAACTGCACACTAGAGATCGAGCTGGACCTGGACCAAGGCCTGGGTTTTTCCTGTACCCAGAGTCCTGGTCCAGGCATTTTTTGACCTTCCTGGGTTTTTCCTGGACCTGGGTTTTTCCAGGACTTACAGGCCCAGGATCCAGTCCAGGTCAAGAAATCAAACCCAGAGTCCAGGAACAGGTCCAGGCTTTTCAAAAATCTCGATCTCTACTGCACACACACACACCAAAAAAATTCTTTTTGTGGAAATATTCGAAGGGGTAAAGGAAGATAAACAAAAATAACCGACTAATAAACACGGTAAACAATAAAAAAAATAAAAAATTGATCAACAACAACTGATTAGAGAAAAATGGGGCAAAACATAAAATGATCGACAGTCAAAGAATTTTTTTCTTTCCTTTTTTTACTTTAAAGACCACCCTCTCCTAAAGGCTTCCTTTTAGTGTTTTTACGTTTTCGCTTGAATCAATATTAAAGGTCACATGTCAACACCCCATAAACACATGCATTTATTTATTGGTATCTTTTCTCGAGAGAACACAAAAAAGAAAAATAAATAAAAAAATAGGTCGTATTTTTAGTGTTCATGATTACGCCGAAAATGGGACTATTCACAGAGGAATTTACTTAAAAGACAATTCACCGACTAATTCGCCGACAAGACAATTCACCGACTAAAGCCAAAAAGACAATTCACCGACTAGAGGTTCAATGTTTAAAAGCTACCTTTGGTCTTTCCCCACGAAAGGGAAAACACATAGAAACGGGAAAATATTCAAAATAACCACTACTCACATTCTTGTAATTATGTTTTGGCCCAAGAATAAACAAAACTTGAAGCACAATAACACAACAAAATAAATTTCGGTGAATTGTCTTTTTCATCGATTCGGTAATTTGTCCTCCTATTTTTACCGTCTTTCTTTTTTTTTAAATTTAATTTTAATCTCAAAAATTTGAACAAAGGAACAAAATTTTAAATAAAAGCCTATACATTCTTCAAAATTGAAATTAAAAACTGAAAAGAAAATTGACCCTATCTGAATAAGAGGGCGGTTTGATTTTTTTTCATCATTTTTTTACTACCTTAATATATAAATAATGGTCAGTCTTTTCTTCTTCGTTCAATTCCACTCTTTTTACTTGTGGCATATTCAAATGAGAGGACAGAAAAATACACACACGGACAGAATCACGGAGAGACAAAACACGGACGAGCTCGGACGAACAAAACACGGACGGGCTCCGACAGACCAAACACGGACGAAGACGGACGAGCTCGGACGAACAAAACACGGACGGGCTCCGACAGACCAAACTCGGACGAAGACGGACGAACAAAACACGGACGGGCTCCGACAGACCAAACTCGGACGAAGACGGACGATCTCGGACGAACAAAACAAGTGTGTGTGTCCGTCCGTGTTTTGTCTGTAGTGTATGTGCTTTTCTGTCCTCTCATTTGAATATGCCACAGGTAGAAAGAGTGGAATTGAATGAAGAAGAAAAGACTGACCATTTTTTTTATTTTAAGGTTGGAAAAAAATGATGAAAAAATTCAAACCGCCCTCTTTTTCAGATAGGGCCAGAAAATTTACTGAAAAGAAAAATTTGAAAAGAAAAATTTTTTTAAAAAATTTTCAGACAAAAAAATAAATAAATAAAGGAACGCACTTTTTACAGCTGCTTCTTTTCTTTTTTTTTATTTCATGTGACTACTAGCTTTTTATTTATAAAACGGCTGAAGAGATATATAAGAATGTCAATATAAAAGTGTATATCTATTAAATAAATCCTCACGTGAAGGACTTTTTAGTTTAAAAATTAGAGAACGAAAAAATTTTTTGGCTCTGAAAAGAATAAATATTTGCACTTTTATCTCAGTTAGTAGCTATTTAAGAAGAAATTTTTAAAAACAATTTTATTGATGTGGAAAGTTGTATCGGAATGGGATCCTGACCCGTTTCCTGGTTCTCGGGTCCCTTTTTTTTGAAGCAACCGGAATGAAACCATGAACGGGAATTCCTGGTTTCCTGGTCCAGGTCTCTCTCGGTCAACCTTCAGAACCCGGTTCCTGGACCCGGTTTTTTCAAAATTCCGATCTCTACTGGAAAGATATATCAGAAAAGTTTGGGGCCGCACTTTAAGGTGTTTAAAAATATCCTAAACACGGACAAAGTATATGTCATTCTAAAGAGCTTGTTGAGCTGAGTCAATTGCAATAAAATTATGTGGGCTCGAAATGGTCAAAAACCGAACTTTAATTAAATTCATTTAATTAAAGTTTAAAAATGTTTTAAAAACGCAAAAATCAATTAATATTTCTTTCGAATGATATAAGATTCATTTAAATGGGATCAAGCCAAAAAAGTTATAGCCGATCAAAGTCGGTGCCACTCAATTTGTGGCCCTATAACCGAAAAGTACCAAAGAATTTTTTGTTTATTTTTTATGTAATTAACAACCCCAACAAGTATCAAAATATTTTTTTATTAAACGCGAAACAAAATTTGATAAAAAAAAAGAAAAATACATATAAAACTAAAGTACTTAAATAAAAATTAAAATAGTTATTTGGTTTCGAACAACCATTACTACTTTTAAAAATGCCTATTAACATTTACATCGATAATGAGTAGAAAAGTATAATGTAGCACCTTTCTTCATCGAAATATCAAATCTCAAAAATAAAAAGAAAATCGTCGTACAATACTTCAAAAAATATTTTAGACCCCGTATGTTTTTTCGACCCCTTATCGAAGCCCTCGTTTTGGTCATATGTGTAAAAAATTTGTATAGGAGGTAGGGTAAAATGAATTTATAAAACAATGAGAAGTTTATCGAGTATTTTGATTGAGTTTAGTGATTACTTCGTGATTATTTTCTATTTTTGTTAATTAAAACGTATTTCCTGAAACAAAGTCTAAGGAGCCTTATTTATCAACTTGTTTAAATTTTCTAAAGTTTTGATTTTGGACATCTAAAATCTAAATTATAATAGGGTGGGAAACTGGAATACAGATAAACAATCCCTCACTAGAAAATTTTTGGGCGATGAAAGGAGGTATTGAAGGCTTGAGGATCAATAGTGGTTTGAAAGTTTTAAATTAAAATTAATTACCAAGTTATTAAGGTGGTAATATTTCTTGTGATATTCTTTAAGCCTTTCTAAAGTACAGACTTCACGGATATCTTTTAAACGTCCACCCGTTTCAACAGCATAACCAGAACCAGCTTAATAAAAAAGTTCTTTGCGTTCTCGATTTACAATTTCATCTGTATCCATTTCTTTAGGTTGCATTTCTCTGTATAATACACCGGCATCTTTACCATCACCGTCAATATGATGGATTTCTGTTATATAGTGATAATTCTTTAGGTTGGAATATTTTATAAATATTCTTTATTTATTTTGATAAATATTCTATATTATTTTTTAAATATTCTTTATTTAATATTCTTTATTTATTACTTTCATAAAATAGGGGTGTAATTACGTTGCGCTTTGTTTCAGATAATACTTTGGCATAAGTGTTAAATGTATAAACTATTGTCTAAAATTAATTACCATGTTATTAAGGTGGTAATATTTCTCGTGATATTTTTTAAGCCTTTCTAAAGTACAGACTTCACGGATATCTTTTAAACGTCCACCCGTTTCAACAGCATAACTAGAACCAGCTTGATAAAAAAGTTCTTTGCGTTCTCGATTCATCTGTATCCATTTCTTCTGTATCCATTTCTTTAGGTTGCATTTCTCTGTATAATACACCGGCACTAGAACCAGCTTGATAAAAAAGTTCTTTGCGTTCTCGATTCATCTGTATCCATTTCATCTGTATCCATTTCTTTAGGTTGCATTTCTCTGTATAATACACCGGCATCTTTACCATCACCGTCAATATGATGGATTTATGTTATATAGTGATCATTCTTTAGGTTGGAATATTTAATAAATATTCTTTATTCATTTTGTATTTTTTTAGATTGGAATATTTTAAAAAATTCTTTATTCATTTTGTATTTTTTTCTTTAGGTTGGAATATTTTATAAATATTCTTTATTTATTTTGTATTTTTTTCTTTAGGTTGGAATATTTAATAAATATTCTTTATTCATTTTGTATTTTTTTAGATTGGAATATTTTATAAATATTCTTTATTCATTTTGTATTTTTTTCTTTAGGTTGGAATATTTTATAAATATTCTTTATTTATTTTGTATTTTTTCTTTAGGTTGGAATATTTTATAAATATTCTTTATTTATTTTGTATTTTTTTCTTTAGGTTGGAATATTTAATAAATATTCTTTATTCATTTTGTATTTTTTTAGATTGGAATATTTTATAAATATTCTTTATTCATTTTGTATTTTTTTCTTTAGGTTGGAATATTTTATAAATATTCTTTATTTATTTTGTATTTTTTTCTTTAGTTTGGAATATTTTATAAATATTCTTTATTTATTTTGTATTTTTTTCTTTAGGTTGGATATTTTATAAATATTCTTTATTTATTTTGTATTTATTCTTTAGGTTGGAAATTTTTATAAATACGAATTTTATAAATATGTTGTTTCTAAGGTACAGTCT
This sequence comes from Meloidogyne arenaria, assembly GCA_036172955.1. Lineage (NCBI taxonomy): Eukaryota > Metazoa > Nematoda > Chromadorea > Rhabditida > Meloidogynidae > Meloidogyne > Meloidogyne arenaria. The sequence continues at coordinate 7,022,213 of JARQAB010000013.1, forward strand.
TCCCGGATATCTTTTAAACGTCCACCCGTTTCAACAGCATAGCTAGAATCAGCTTGATAAAAAAGTTTGCGTTTTCAATTTATAATTTCTTTTGATTCCATTTCAATGGATTGGATTTATTCTGTATAAGACACCGTCATCTTTACCATCACCGTCAATATGATCTATTGATACTGTCTTTGCACAATATTGAAATGGTTTAATAAATCCTCCAGGGATTCCTTTAAAATATAATTCTTCAGCATTTCCTATCACATGGAGAATTCCACCACACGCGGCATAAGGAAATCTCTTTAATACTTTCTTCTCAGATGCTTGGTGCGCAATTATAGAAATGCCAATACATATTTAAAGTGTAAGTACACGTCTTAAATGGAGATTTCAATATTTCCAGATACAATAATTACCTAAAAGACGATAGATTCTCAACGTTTTAAAGAATGCGAATATTAAGTTTCCCAAATAATTAGTTTGGTGAAAGCAGATAATCCATGAAAACTGGAAGTAACTGAAGAGAGCCATTAAATCCTGCGGTTTCGAGGGTATAAGTTGTATGATCCTGATAGGTGGCAGCATTTGTTACCATCACCGTCAATATGATGGATTTCTGTTGTATTTGCCAACATAACCATAAGCTTGAATCTTGTTGAGTTGTAAAAATATGGAAATATTGGAAATATTTCTTTAAAAAATAAAAATTTGTACTCCGCCCACACGCAGCGAAAGGAACGAGAAATTATTTTTATTTTTTTTTCTCTATTTATTTTATTTTTTTATTTCGCCCAATCAGATTTGTTTTCGCCCAATCAGATTGAAAAAAGTACACACACTTTTGTGTGTGTACGTTTATAAAAATAAAAAAAATCACACGGACCACACATGGCGGAAGAAATGGGGTACTACTAAAGATGATGGGGCTCTTTCTGCGGACTTTTTTACCCTTTTCCCTCTTCCCCTTTTTTAAAATATAATGTTTTTGCTTGTAGCAAGTTTTGCTTATAGCAAACTAACAGTCAAAGGATGTAAAAAAGTCCGCAGAAAGAGCCCCATCATCTTCAGTAGTACCCCCATTTCTTCCGCCATGTGTGGTCCGTGTAATTTTTTTATTTTTATAAACGTACACACACAAAAGTGTGTGTACTTTTTCCCACAAATCCGATTGGGCGAAATAAAAAATAAAATAAATAAAGAAAAAAAAATAAAAAATAATTTCTCGTTCCTTTCGCCGCGTGTGGTCCTAGTACAAATTTTTATTTTTTAAAGAAAAACACCAGCATCTTTACCATCACCGTCAATATGATGGATTTCTGTTGTATAGTCTTTATTGATACTGTCTTTGCACGGGATTGAAATGGTTTAATAAATCCTTCAGGGATTCCTTTAAAATATAATTCTTCAGCATTTCCTATCACATGGAGAATTCCACCACACGCGGCGGAAGGAAATCTCTTTAATACTGTCTTCTCAGATGCTTGGTGCGCAATTATAGAAATGCCAATACCAATTTAAAGTGTAAGTACACGTCTTAAATAAAGAAAACATATTCTTTACATATTATGTAGTCCAAAACAAACCAAAATTAATTGTTGTCTTTACAATAGGACCAGTTGTATTTGCCAACGCAAACATAAGCTTGGATCTTGTTGAGTTGTAAATTATAAAACTAACATCGTCTTCATAAGTTACTTGTTTTATTCTTATAACTTTGACACAATGTATATATGTAGTTATTATGAATAAGTTTGTTAAAGTGTATAATTTTTTCATTTTTATGAATTATATCGCGAATATGGATCAGTTTTTACCATCACCGTCAATATGAAGGATCTCTGTCGATGATGTTTACAACTTATGATGTTTAATAATAGCTTGAGAAATGAAAGCATGAGGGTCATTCTCCCAATCAAAACGAAATGCTCTTATATTTACATTAATGATTTGTTTAATTTTTTTCATGTCAATAAAAGCGAGTATATTATTAAGTGTTTTATCGAAGAATCTATTAAAATTGTGTTAATAAAACTTGAGATAAATATTTTTGTAATTTTGTCTACATATTCATGAATAATATAAAGGTTTGTATGATAGCACAGTCGGTTGTGCTCGGGTTTGGCTGATTCTGGATGGTCCTATTCTATTTTCTGTTCAATGAATTTTTCTAAAGCATTAACATATGTTTAACCTTTTTTTGATATAATCAAGATTTTTTTCTCTACTCCTGAGAATATTGCTACAATTTCACCGTCCGTTTGCTCTTTCAAAAAAATAACTGCAGAGGTGCATAATTGTCTACTTAAAATGAAATTTTGTTTCAATGCTGTGTCTGTGATATAATCAAGTAATAAATGCATGGCCCTATTTTGATTAAAATCTGCCTGGAAGGCCGATTCAGGAAAATTCTACAAGACCTAAAATAAAAATATGAATTTTATATATTAAATTTGAACTTGAAAAAATGATCATGCATAGATCTTGAAAAATATACTACCCAAGTCATATATTGGATCTCTTTTAAACGTCCACCCGTTTCAAAAGCATAACTAGAAATTATAATTCCTTCTGCTTTTTCATGTCTTTTTTATTAAACGAAATAGATGTAGAACAAAAAGGATTAGATAATATATTAAAATCTAAAATTGAATATTATTTTAATAAAACTACGATATTATCAAAATCAAGAACAAAAAGACTTTAAACTATAGAAATAAAAGCTTTTGAAAAATAAAAAGTAGTTTTAAAAGTGTGTATGAACTCTATATTACTTTAAGTGTAAAATTAATTAATTTTGAATAGATGAAGTAATAGAAAATAGACAAAAAAAGAAATAACTTTAGCAAAAAAATATGAATGTTTTCAACAAAAATTTAATAATTTGGAAATTAAACAAAAAAAAATTATAAAAATATTTATTTTTTAATTTAATTAAAATAAACAAAACGAGAATGAACGAAAAACTCTAATACACAATTTATTTTTTTGTCGACTTTTGTTTGAGGACCATACGTGGCGGAAGGAATGGGAAATTATTTTTATTTCTTTCTTTATTTAATTTTTTTATTTCGCTCAAACGTATTTGAGGAAGAGGTGTGTGTATGTTTTTAGAAATAAAAAATGTACAAGGACCACACGCGGCGGAAGGATAACTAGAATTATTCATAAAACAGTTCTTTACGTCTTCGATTAACAATTTCTTCGTTATTCATTATCAATGTGCTGCTATAAAGCATCAGCATCTTCACCATCACCGTCAAAATATGATGGATTTCTGTTATATATTGCTCATTTTATAAAATAACTGCAGAGGTGCATAATTTCTTATTTAAAATGAAATTATTTCAATGCTTTGTCCTTTTTAATGTAGTTTTCCCGGATATCCTTAAACTTATTTCCGTTTCAACAGCATAATTAGAATTAGTTTTATAAAACATTATTAGCTTTATAAGCCATAGGAAATAGGAAAAGCATATTGTTATTGGTAATTGTAAGTAGTAAATCTATTTAATTTAAGAATTTAAAATAAAAGATATATTTATTTGTATGGCACATTATTGTATGGCACATACATATAAGGACCACACAAGAATATTATAAAAGTAAAAAATTACTTTTAGAAAAATAAAAGTGGCTTATTTGTATGGCACATACATATAAGGACCACACAAGAATATTAAAATGTAAAAAAAAGTAAAAAATTACTTTAGAAAAATAAAAGTGGCTTATGCCGGAGCTCGCCACCTTAGGCCGGAGCTCCGCACCTTAAACCGAAGCTTCCACATTTTAAATCAACAATTGTTGATTTAAAATAAAATCTTGCTTCAATGATGTCTCTGTCAAATATTCAAATAGCAAATGAAAAGCCCTAGTTTTAAGAACATCTCTGCCTGGAGGGCCAATCCATGAAAGCTCAACAAGACCTAAAATTTAAATATGAATTTCATATATTAATGAAAAGCTAGATTTCCTATGACTAAAAGTAGAGTAGAGTCGGATTTGTCCCGCCTGTGGGGTCAAATATAGCGTTTGAGATTTTCAAGTCGTGATTTTATTTAGACAGCTCCCGATACCAGGTCCTACCAAAATATAAATTTTTTTATCCCAAATCTTAATGATGTAAAAAAGTCATTATTTCGTATCGAACTTAACAAGACAACTTGAACCTGTTTTGGACTAAACAAGAACGAGAGAGGTGTTATATTGATGGTCCTAAAAACATTGCATCACTCTTAAGTCCTTTGATTAAAACTTACCAAGATTATCATTGGATGGGAATGAAACCTCCGCAATTGTTTCATCTTCTATTGTCTGAGCCCGCATTTGAAATGGTTTAATAAATTCATTATTTATGTTTTCAAGATATAAATCCTCAGCACTTACTACCACTTGAAGAATTTTTTCGTAATCAATATCTCCAGATATAATAATGACCTAAAGATCGTGCTAATTTTATAAAAGAGTACATTTTATATAGGATTACACCCACCTTAGGCCAGAGATCCACACCTTAGCCGGAGCTCGCCACCTTAGGCCGGAGCTCCGCACCTTAGGTCGAAGCTTCCCACCGTAGGAAGCTTGCAAACAAGTATTAGAACAATCTAATCCGTAATTTCCACTAGCGCACGGAAATTGACAAATTTTGCCTGCATAACCATAACACAGACATTTACCATCTCTAGGATCACATTTATTATAATTTAGACAATCACATTTGGAAGAACAATTTCAACCAAATGTTCCTTGTTCGCAAGGAGTTTGGCAAAATTCGCCCTTTAAAAAGTAAAAAAATTAGGCAAATTATTTAGATTTTAGTTAAAAGTTAATATAAAAAAATGTTCAGGAGTAAAGTATAAATTAGTTACAATATTTTCAAAAATTATCTCAAAATTTCTAAACAATTTATTAATTTAAAATTCGTTTTCAACCTAAATTTATGTTGAATTTTAAAAATTAGTCAAATTCCTCAAAATTTACCAAAATTCAGAAAACTCCAAAAGGTTTAAAATAGAGGTCGGCGCGGGACGGGATCCCGCATGCCATACGGTTATGATTCACTTTAATTTAAAATTCGATTTAATTTTTGTTTGAAATTACTAGATTAATCAAACTTTTAAAATAAATATTTTTATTAAAATCCAAACGAAATGGCTGAAGAAGGATAGCCACATGCTAACTCCTCAAAAAGGGAATAAAAAGCTTGTATATACTACTAGTGTCCTTCAATCCATTTAATTCACAGACTATCATTTCAAATCTTATTAATCCAATGATATCCTACAAATAACTATTTAACAGAGACAAACCAAAATTAGTTGTTGTCTTTACAATAGGACCAGCTGTATTTGCCAACACAACCATAAGCTTGGATCTTGTTGAGAAATGTAAAAAAGTTAGAATAAACCCGATTTCTTGCGAATAAACCCGATTTCTTGCTTTTTAGCACCAGAAAATCAAATTTTTTCAATAATTAGAAAATTGTAAATCGAAAGAAAACCTCCACGAAACCCGAAATTCTGAGACATCACTATCTGGACTCATAAACTTTCAATGGACTACTAAACTACTAGACCAGAGCTAATATATGCAGTTTGCAGCAACTCTTCTATCTAATTAATTTCAAAATACACAGACAAGTTTAAAAAAAAAGTAAATTTTGTAATCTTACATAGATTAGCGATGTAATCAATGTTATTTTTGCGTTTTTTGCTACCCATAAATACAAGATGTTCCAAAGCATGATTAGACCATCATTTGTTCTTGTTTCCGTTACTTAAAATTGTGATACTCTGCGTAACAAAAGTATAGCACATTTTGATTTTCGACATTAGGTGTGATTAGAAAAATATACAAAAATTCCGGTAAGCATAGTTCTAATGACTGCAATCATCGAGATCTCAACGCTCAAAAATTAACGGAAAATTAAATTATGTCTTTGAAAAATATTTTCGACCTCAAATAGAATGTATTTAATCTATTTTAATCTTTTTATGCTTTTCTAAAAGCCCATTAAATTTGTTATTTGACATCCAATTCTCATTTTTCAAAAAATTTTCCATTAAGTTGTACTTTGTTGAGTTTTTGTTTGGATATAAAAGGTCATTTACAAGTAAATTTGATCATTTTAACACACCTAATGTTGAAAATTCAAAATGTATATCTTTGTTATGCTACGCTTATGCTACATAGCTGTTGAAATGGTGGACGTTTAACAGAAATCCATCATATTGACAACAACAGAAATCCATCATATTGACGGTGATGGTAAAAATGCGGTCGTCTTATACAGAGAAATGCAACCCATTGAAATGGAATCAGAAGAAATGCTAAATCGCACACGCAAACAACTTTTATTAAGCTGATTCTAGTTATGCTGTTGAAACGGGTGGACGTTTAAAAGTGATCCGGGAAGATTACATGAGTGAAGCAGTTGACTTAACCACTCAACCACAAGTCAATGAATAAAAATTTTCTCAATTCCCTTCGTTCATGCTAATCACTAAAAGGAGTGTCTTAATCAAATTTCAGACAGTATTTTTTTCAGAGAAATTCCCACCTACGGTGGGAAGCTTCGGCCTAAGGTGCGGAGCTCCGGCTAAGGTAATCCTATATAAAATGTAATCTTTTATAAAATTAGCACGATCTTTAGGTCATTATTATATCTGGAGATATTGATTACGAAAAAATTCTTCAAGTGATAGAAAGTGCTGAGGATTTATATCTTGAAAAAATAAATAATGAATTTATTAAACCATTTCAAACCCGTGCACCGACAATAGACGATGAAACAATTTCGGAGGTTTCATTCCCATTCAAAGCTTTCCACCTACGGTGGGAAGCTTCGACCTAAGGTGCGGAGCTCCGGCCTAAGGTGGCGAGCTCCGGCTAAGGTGTGGATCTCTGGCCTAAGGTGGCTGTAATCTTATATAAAATGTAATCTTATATAAAATTAGCACTGATCTTTAGGTCATTATTATATCTGGAGATATTGATTACGAAGAAATTCTTCAAGTTATAGGAAGTGTTAGGATTTATATCTTGAAAACATAAATAATGAATTTATTAAACCATTTCAATCCCGTGCAGAGTATCAATAGAAGACTATATAACAGAAATCCATCATATTCACGGTGATGGTAAAGATGCCGGTGTCTTATACAGAGAGATGCAACCTAAAGAAATGGATACAGATGAAATTGTAAATCGAGAACGCAAAGAACTTTTTTATCAAGCTGGTTCTAGTTATGCTGTTGAAAAGGGTGGACGTTTAAAAGATATCCGTGAAGTCTGTACTTTAGAAAGGATTAAAGAATATCACAAGAAATATTACCACCTTAATAACTTGGTAATTAATTTTAATTTATATATTTATCATCTAACTTATGCCTAGATATTACCTGAAATAAGGTGCAATTTAGTAGGATGCTGCAGCGGTAGGATTCTTAATTGGTAGGATTCTGCAGCGAGTGAATCTGCAAGTAAGTGAATTTCAGCGAGTGAACGTCCTATTAACAAATACATAAAAGCGATTAAGGGGTTCAGCACTTTTTCGAAAGAATATTTTTCTGAGCTATTCAAATATTCCAACCTAAAGAAAAAAATACAAAATAAAATAGTGTAAAACACCGCCTTGCCAAAACTGCGGATTTTAGAGTCAAAAATTTGAAAAAAACTTTTCCGTTCTGCCACCTGTCCCTAAATTACTACTAAATTTGTCATATATAGGGTAATAAGAGGTGCTGAGTCGAACGGTACCACTCTTTTTTTCCGAAGATGCCTGTGTACTGAGATATAGGGCTAGAAATGGTCAAAATCCATAGGGGATTTTAGAGTCAAAAATTTGAATATACAAATAATAGCTCATTCGAAAGAGCTTGACGAGCTGAGTTGAATTACACCAGAACCAGCCCTCAGTCTCACCATTGATCCGAGATAAGGAGGCTCAAAATGGTCAACGAAACCTATGGGCGTCGGCGAGGCGCTTGTGCAAAACCCAGCGCTTCGCGCTGGGTTTTGCGGCACGCGCCTCGCGGGGAGTCAACGGTTGCTGGGTTCTTCACCAGTAACATAAACCTATTCCTTTATACCGATTCTCAGCCTTGAATGCCGTCCTAACTAACGTAGCCAATCAGTTATCAGGCGAGTTAAGTTGTTCATAATTTTGTTTAGAATCATCTAATCGAGCTGGTTCTGGTGTAATTCAAATCAGCTCGTCGAGCTCTTTCGAATGAGCTATTATTTGTATATTCAAATTTTTGACCCTAAAATCCCCTATGGATTTTGCCATTTCGAGCCCTATATCTCAGTGCACAGGCATCTTCAGAAAAAAAGAGTGGTACCGTTCGACTCAGCACCTCTTATTACCCTATATATGACAAATTTAGTAGTAATTTAGGGACAGGTGGCAGAACGGAAAAGTACCAAACTGCGGTCGGCAGCTATAGAACTTGTGAGAATAAATATGGCCATCCAACATATTTATAAAATTCGTTTTTCAAATACATTAAAATTTATTTACTCTCGGTGGTTAAAGCATGGGCGTATTTAAAGGGATTAGGGGTGTTATGTACGTGACTTCAATGTCTACGTAAACAAAGAATAATAAGCTAAAACAGTAACTAACAACTGTGCTTTATCTACAAGAATATATACAATAGTAGCGAACAATAGGAATATGGCTAACGTCGAATATGTGGAGTACTAGAATAAGACTAGCTGAATAGAATAACGACTATAACACTAACGAATACTAACACCCGAATGGCTAAAGCCGCAGCTTTTTATACTAAGCACTGTCTGCTTTGAAGAGGTGTGTCTCACCCCATGAAATCAAAAACGTCCAAATATGTTGTCAAACTCAATTAAATACTCGATAAACTGCTCATTGTTTTTATAAATTCATTTTACCCCACCTCCTACACAAATTTTTTAACATATGACCAAAACGAGGTCTTTCGATAAGGGGTCGAAAAACAATCCATAAGGGGTCGAAAATATTTCTTGAAGTATTGTACCCCGATTTTCTGTTGATTTTTGAGATTTGATATTTCTATGAAGAAAGATGTTACCGACCTTGTTCTTTATTTTTTTCTACTCAGTATTGATGTAAAGATTAATAGGAATTTTTATAGAAATTATGGAAGAACGAAAATTGATATTTTATTTTAAATAGTTTGAGTTTAGACTTCACTTGACCTCAAAAATGAGTAATGGTTGTTCGAAGCCAGATGACCTTTTTTAATTTTTAAAGTAAATGTTTTCGGAAAGAGCATTAAAATGGTATAAAATAAGAATTTAATTTTCCCCATTTCAAGGTGGGCTATAGCCTCTTGGCTACGCCCTTGTTATACTAGACAGAAAATCTAAAGAATCAAACGAATCTTAAAACCCCCTTTTCCTCTCTACTAGAGGTCGGAATTTTGAAAAAACCGGGACCGGGAAACGGGTTCTGAAGGACGACCGGGAGGGACCCGGACCGGGAAAACCGAGAATTCCCGATCCCGGTTTCATCCCGGCATCTTCAAAAAAGCCGGGAAAAAGGACCGGGAAACGGGACCGGGTCCCGATCCCGTTCCGACCTCTACTCTCTACCTTCCTCAAAAAAATTAATAAAAACCATAAAAATTCAAAATCAAAAATTTCTTCATTTCTTCTTACAAAATTGCTCAACCATTTCTCGAATCTCATTTCCAGAAAAGAATCAAAGATATGAACACACGAGTATAGACCATTATCCCCATAAGAATTTTTGAATTGACAAAATTTCACTTCCCAAACACTTGCCAGAACATAAAACTACTAAAAATGATGAGTTACTTCGAAAGAAATATTTATTGTTTAGAGAAATCAAACCAGGCAATCTAGAATAACAAAAGAACGAACAACTGGATCATGTTTTGCTTCAGGAATTAAATGAATTAATACAGGCTCATCTTTCTAATTAAAAATAAAAAAGTCAAATTAATTTAAAAATAAAGGTAAACCCTTCTATGCATCAATGACGGGTATTATTCCAAACTACAACACGCATCCTCCTTTGTATTTGAAGGAACTAAAAAATTTTTAAAAAAATTAAAAATGAATTTTAAGTTTAAAAATTATAAAATTTTTAGGCTATTAAAGGTATGTTTCTTATCCAAAAACAATGAAAAAAATTTTCTTTCGACGTGTCACAAACAGAAAAATCATTTTTTGCGTCAATCTCATATTTATATTATAAGAAAAAAATACTTTCAAGTCGTAAGATTCGAACCCATGACCCAGCAAAGCGGGGAATATGGAATTATCCAACTACGCCATACAAGACAACATTCTACGGAGCACCTCAGTCCAGTCTATAGCTTATAACTCATCAAGAAATAATAACCTTTTCATGTTCTTGGTATCATTGGATAGAGAATCAAAAGCTCTACAACATAACAAAAAAATCAGAATTTTTGAACGATTGATAAAAAAGTTATGTTATAAAAACCAACTTATAAAAAAAACGTGATTTTTTGCCACTTTTTCGAACATAACTTTTTTACCGGTTAGTCAATAATTCTGCTTTTCTGAAATATTGTAGCTAATTTAATTCTCTATCAAAAGGTACCAAGAACTTTAAAAATTATCAGCCCCTTCAAAAGTTATAGGGCGCTAGACTGAACTGAGCCCAGACTAAACGAGGTGTACCCCACATTTTATATCCCAAAATTAAAGTCTACAACTCACTATAATTTTTATTCATTACAATTTACACAACCATTCTTTATTCTCCTCTTCATTCGATTTTAAAGTCTTTAGCTCCAAGTCCAGAACGTTCTCGTTAACCCATCTTTGACATAATTGTTGCAGCTACACCCAAACATCTAGAAACACCTTTTCCAAAATGTTATCCAATTTTTCGTTGCTTTCACGATGATCAATTCGTGGTTGTTGGAATTTTTTGTCTATATTGGAATTTTTGGTAATCCTTAAGATCATTGGTCCCTAGGAAAAATGCTAAAAAAAGTGCTCTTTCGATATTTTAAAGGCTTGCCAGTAGGTAATCGAGTGTGCTGAGTCTGAATCGAATTTCTACCCCGAATTTGACTTGGTCGAATTCGGGTTCGGGGTCGAAATAAACAAATTTTAAGCTCAGATTCAGACTCAGCACACTTGCTTACCTAATGGAAAGCCTTAAAAATATCGAAAGAGCACTTTTTAGCATTTTTTCCTAGGGACCAATGATCTTAAGGATTACCGAATTTTTGTCTAAAAGGGGTAAAAGTTGAATAACACGCGATAATAAATAAACACTGTAAAAAATAAGGTCCACCCCATACTTGGGGAGGAAAAAAGAGGACTAGAAACGACATTATTATCCAATACATAAAATGATTGACAGTTAAAAAATTTTTTCCTTCCCGTTTTTAGTTTAAAGCCACCATCTATAAAGGTGGCCTTCCTGATTTTAGTTTTTTACGTTTTCGCTTGAATCAATATTTTTTCTCGAGAGAACACAAAAAGAAGAACAAATAGGTCATATTTTTAGTGTTCATTAAATTCAGACAAAAATAAGCTTGATAAATTCACCGAAAAGACAATTCACCGACTAAAGGCACATAGGTGAAATTAGCTAAAATCCCTCATACAAATAAATTTTTTTGGAAAAATAGTATCCAACAGAGTCACCCACTATATTTTTTTTAATTTTGGTAAACATTCCTCCACAATTAATCTCAAACTAAATGCATATATATTTTCGGTGTTCCTTGATTCAAGGTCAACTCCTAGTGGGCGAATAAAGACGGGGATCTGTGCGGACTTATAGTGAAGCTTAAATAAAGAAACGTTTCCCAAACACTTTTCAATAGAGAAAAATTTTAAAAATGAAGACCAAAATTTATCATTATTTTCTAAAAAAAGTAAATACATAAGATCCTTAATGGCAGTAGAGGTAAAAAAAATAGAAAAAATAATGCTAAAAATTAAGTAAAAATAAGTTAGAGGTCTTTAAATGAGTATAAAATACATTATAATCGGACATCACTCATACGAAATTTTCTCAGCCACAAAAATTTGATGGTGTGATACAAGTGGCGTCTCTTGTAGTGTGTCACTGGAACCGAAATTTTGACCGGAATCGAATCCAATTTGAGTTCCAGAGCCCGGAACAGGAACCAAAGAGATACTGGAACTTCCTGCGAACTCCCCCTCTAGTCTCTGCCCTGCGTGTCACAAGTTACGGGCAAAAAAGTGACGTTAACGTGAGTTATGTCGTACAAGTAATCCACCCTTCCAGGAGTGGATCGGAACAGTCCGAGGTGTCGGAAATCGGAGTGCCGGAAATCGGAACTGGCTCAAAAGTCGGAACTCGGAAATCGAAAATCAAATTTTTTTCGGAAATCGAAATTCAGATCCACCTCTCTTAACAATTTTGGTACCAATCTCTTTAGCTCGATGAGAGGAATTGTTTAATACTAAATTTTGAAAGATTCGGAAATCTTGAAGAGCAAGTTACGGCTTTGCGCCTACTTTGCCCCGCGTCGGGCTGTACCCCCAAAAATTCATTTAATAAATTTAATTTAAAAAAAAAAATTTTTTTTAACAAAAAAAATTTTAAAAGAGAATTTACATAATTTAAACAACAACAGATTCATTAACAATTATAGCTTCTTCCTCTTTTGATTGCCCAAAAAATAAACGTTTTGGACGTTTATATATTTGACATAACGCCCTCCCTTTAATTATTTGTTCTTTAAATTCGGTACTTTCAGAGCTATATTCACGGAAAAATATATTTGATGCAACCTGGAAAATAAAAAAAAAGTCAAAAAATATCTTTAGATATGGTGATTTTGTTCTGATTGCGAGAGTCAGAGGAGGGTGGATCTAACATCTCTCCACTTTTAGTGGAGCAAAAGGGGACCTTTTAACAACTTACCCCAGAGGTTTATAATAGAAATAGTGATTTTTAAAAATCTTCGATCTTGACTTAAATCTCCTGGACTAGATTCTGGATATGAGTTTCAAAAAAATTAAGCTCCAAAATTTAGTTGAAAAAACGCAAATTATTTTTTATTTTCAAAATTTTGTTTCTACAATTCCTAAAATAATTTCCCGGGGTAATAGAGAAAACGTCAGATCCACCTTGTGACTCTCAAAAGAAAATACTAATTTTTTTTTGAGGAAAAGTTTTTTGAAAAGAAAGACACATTCAATCTTTTCAGGAATTGGATTGGAGCGATCCCTGACCTATATCCAGCCAAAAACACCCCCCAAAAAATAAATGTAAAACACCTGTATAGGCACTGGAATACCCTCATGATTATTTTCTAACAAAGCATTTAATAATTTAATTGCTCCACTCCACGGAGAAGGTGACAGAACGGTCAAACAAACTTTAAAAAAATTTTAGAATTTAAAAAATAATTTAAAAAAACCTTTGTGTTGTAACTTTAATAAAATAGAAATTTGTAAAATTGGGGCAAATGTTCGAATTAATGAAGCAATTAATTCTGCAAGTTCCAAAGCTTCTTCAGAATTGGAAATCTAGAGAAAATAAAAATTATATAGGTAATTTTAAAAATATACAGTATAAAGTAGAGTCAGGCAAAATCGCATTTCCGGGATCCCGGAAGGGGATTGGGTTTTCAAAATTCGACCGGAACGGGATCCCGCGGGATTAATCCCGTAAATCCTGGTAATCCCGTTTGCCGCTAAAAACCCGGGATTCCGGGACGGGATCCCGTAAAATCCCGTACGGGGTCCCGTCCCGTGCTCTAGTATAAAGGTAAAGAGTAAAGTTGTTCCCCGTCCCCGAAATTAGGGGAATTGACAGTTTTTTTAATTCCCCGTCCCACCAACGTGGCGCTGCTTCCCCGAAAAGTTATCCTCGTGGATAATTATTATAATTATCCCCCCCCCCCCCCACTCCCGTCAGGGACAACCCAATTAGTTAATAAAATCACTCATCTGGCAAAAAAAAAGTTTCGATTTTAAACCCAGTCGTGAACAACCATATTTTCCCCTTTCAAAAAAAAAGAACAAGGAAAGTCTTAACTCCAAAAATTCTCAAAAAATCCAACAAAATTAAAAAAACCTTTTCTCCTCCATTTTCTTCAAAATATTCAAAAAATTTGTCCACAAAAATTTCAAAATGTTCATTCAATAAAGAAGCCCCATCCGGCAAAACTTCATTTAATTTCCTCAAAGTTTTCCAACACAAAAGTTTTGAAATATTTGGGTTATTCAAAATTAATAAATTTAACGAAGGAGAAATTAAAGCAAAAGAAAACCCAACAGATTTGGCCAATTCAACAACAGAATCTAGCGAATTTTGAATTAAATTTTGTTCAAATTCTCCAGAAAGTGAAGAAGAAAGGGCCGACATAAAATTGTCCAAATCAATTTTTGTTTCTGTAAAAAAAGAAAATTGTCAAAGGAAAGGCTAGGCAAGGTTTTAGGTGTTTTTAGTGAAGTTTCTTGCGACCCTCCATTTTAAATTTTGAAGGAATACTGCCCTGTGATTACATTAACCAAGGAAAAAATCTTTAAGAAATGCCCCTGCCCTAAAAACTTTGGCTCTTGTCCAGATTACGCCTTTACGCGTTCACTCAACCTTTACGCGTCCAATGAAAATATTACGCGTCCAATTATATTTTTGTGTTCAAACTATGGCAATAAGTACCTTATAAGTACCCGAATTTGTGTGTTAGGCCCTATGGTTCGCTATTGCGCCCACAACTCCGGATGAGAAGATACGCAAAATCGGGCACTTATCGCCATAAAATAGACGTATAAAAATATGATTGGACGCGTAAACTTTACAATGTACGCATAAAGGTCGATCTGATGCGTAATCTGGACAAGAGCCAAAATTTTCTAGTTAAAATTCAAAAAAATTTCTATTTCAAACCTTTTGGGGCAGCTCCAATTAATTCACTATAAACACTCCAAAGAGAAGCTGCCAACCTTCTTTGCTCCAAAATTGTATTTCTAATTAACAAAACATCCAATTGAGGCAAATATTCATTTAAAGAGTCAAAAGGTGTTCGGCTTGTACACAAATCAATAATTGTTTTTAGTAGGCGAGGTTCTAACCAAGAAAAATAATTTGAGTCTCCAAGTGATTTGAAATGAATAGAAGGGGTAGATGAAGATTTTGTAGTAGTATTAGAATTGTTTTGCATTTTTTAGAAATTTTTCTAAAAAAATTTTAGGTTAGTTTACAAAATTTGCATAAAAGTCCGCAAATTTTATCCGCAAATATTTTTATCTGCAATGAAAAGTCCGCTACTTTTCAGCACCAAGAAAAATCTAATTTTCTTTTGATTGGACGCATAAACTGGAGTAGAGCCAAATTTTTTTTCATTTTTCCACAAAAAAAACAAAATTGTAAATCAGCAAACTTTTGACCAAGAAAAATGTTTTTCGTGGCAGTACTTTGTCAAAATTCATTAAATATTTGATCAAATTCAAATATTTGCCCTCAAATCCTCCGCTATTCCCGATTTACGGGTTAAGAAAACATCGTGAAATTAAGAGGGATTGTGAAGTTAAAGAGAGGCATGTATATTTTGAAATTGAGAAGAGATATTTTTAAAAATTAATTCTCAAATTTAAGTATTTTTACGTATAAAAATTAATAAATAATAATATAATAGACAAATATCTCAAGTTTATTATAAAAATATAGTGTCTTGGTTAAATCTTAAAATTAACCATATTTACGTTTAAGAGGCATAAAAATATTCAACCAAATACCATATGCAATAACTAAATAAAAAATGAAGTTGTCTGAAACTTCTTCACTAATTTTCTTCATCTTGTCCATGGATTTTTGTGCAAAACTCGAAATCTTCTAAAAATCAAAAATAAAATAAAAATTTTACAAATGAAACCCTCTTTTCCTTTTCATCTTCAATAGGCAACGAGGAGAAGTATCTGTAGCTAGAGAATTGGCGACAAGAAAAATTAGGTCCATTAAATTGTGCAGAGTTCGTTGACTCAAATACCTTAAATAATTTAAATTGGACTTGAAAAGCATGTGAAGTCCTTAAAGAAAGTAAAAGTTGAACCCTACTTCAAAGTTAACGGAAACCCGAATTTCAGGTGAGGTATTTGTATATTCGATTTTTCACCCCAGAAATCAATTTTGGTCCCCTTTATGGTTTTCTATTTTCGAGGACCTATATCCCGGCCCACAGGTGTCTCGAACCTAATTTTGGTGTTGTTCGACTCAGTTTTTATCAATCTGATTATGAGAGATATGACGAAATTTTTCCTAATTTTGGTTAAACAATTCAACTTTTATACAAGGGATCAATACCTTATCCAGCCAGTCATACGAAAAAAATTAAAAGAAAAACCTTCAATCCAAAACCAGCATTTTTATCATTTGAAAAAAAAGATACAAGACGACGTCCTTGTCCACCGGTCTTTGCTAATCCCAAACGTGTCACACGAAACATATCAGATTTCAATAAGAAACTAAAAAAATAAGATTGAAATACTAAATGTTAAAAATTTGTTCTATCCGCAAACATGTGTAAGACCCCTAGTTTAACCAAATTAAATAAATAGTTTGATCCGAAGATTTATTTTTAATTAAATATAAAGGTTCGTGCCGAGCTCAAAATAGGGGGGGGGGGAGAGCTGGTAGAGGGGAAAAGGAAAAGCCGGTGGGAAACATCTGACCGTTCAAGATTTGTTTAGGAAACTTGACAACAAAAAAGGGGCGTTGCTTCCCACCGTAATACATAACAAAAACATTAAAAATTTTTATATCTCCAATCACTACAACTTCCTCCTACCTGTTTTGTGGCCTCCAAAAATATATCTTCTTTTCTGGTTTTGTTTGAAATTGTTATTTATTTTGTTTTTAGTGTTTTATTTGTTAGGTTTGATTGGTTTTGCTTCTGCTTTGAGCGTTAATTTCTATTTTGTTTTAAGCCTTACTTCTTGATTATTTGAAGTATGGGTAATTATTGTAATTGTGAGTGTTCCATTAAATAATTTTGTTTCTCAAAAAAAAATTTCGTTGATATTTTTAGTCAGTACCATCAATATTATAATAGAGGGAGAGGATTTTAGGATTTTGTAGAAAATTATTATAGTCGATGGGGTTGAATTTAATTGTCGTAAAACTTATGTGGCTTCTGTTGTAAAATGGAATGTTCAGATTGTGAGTGATGCAAGGGTATGTAAATTGTTGTTGTTGTTGGAATTGTTTCTTTATGGGTTGATGTTTTTGATGGGTGTGGTTGTTATTTTTTCCTCTTCTTTTCTTCATATATTTTATATTTAATTTTATTTTTAGATCCGAAAAATTTTACAAAGTGGTGAAAAATGTTTATGAAAATTGGCTTTAGGGAATTAAATAACTTTTTGCGCCGTTGCAACATTCTTAAAGTGCATATATTTTCTATTTTTCTTCTTTATTGCCAATAATGTTTGATATTTTTAAATCTAAAATTTATTATTTTCTTTTTCTTTTCGCCAATTTTCATAAACTTTCTGGATAATATAAACTGTTTTAGTTTATATTTTAAAATGAAAATCTAAAAATTGATGACAATACCATCTAATTTTAGATTTTTTCTTAACTTGCTCAGAGTTCTTAACTTGCTCCTGCTGTACCAGAGCCGTCACCAAATTCGGTTTTTTTGGTTTACTTTCCTTTCAATTTTAAGAGTAAAATATTTTCTGTTTTAATATCTTTGATTTTTCAAAAAACATTTTTGAAACGGCTTTTTTTTATTTTATTAAAAAACGACTATATAAAAATTAGTATAAAACTACAATACAAATAAGTATAAAAATCACTGCAAAGTAACAAACGTAAAACTAATACATATGTTATAGAGATCGGACCACACAAATATTTGACGTTGGAAATCAAATATTAGACCAGATTTGGTTTTGTTTGATTAAATATTTGTTTGACCACTTTTCAAAAGATAAAATTTTTACAAATACTTTCAAATATCAAATAGTTTGTCAAATATTTGTTTGATCCTTTTGAAAATATACCAAACACACGACAGTAAAAATAAAGACAAAACAAAAAGGTATAGGTCATCAAAAACTAAATATAGTTAACATTATATTAAATGGTTTATTTATTTATTTTATTTATTATTTTTTTTTATTCAAATTATTTTTTCCAGAAAAAAATTTTCTTTTATTTATTTTTTGACGTTACTCTTACCATTAGAATATGGTTTAGTGTGTGTTATACGACATTTGCGGACGAGGATTTATTTCAATATACTCCTTTTTGTTAAGTAGGGTTGCCGTTTTCGAGTCGGGCCGGCGGTCAAGACATTTTTTCGGGTCGGGCCGTTTTGTCAACCCTGGATGAGTATAAAAAGGGGGAAAAGAGAACAGTTTACAGTTACTTCTAATCATTATTATTTATTTTTTCCGACTTTATACTTAATTTGTCGTCCAGTATCTAGTCCCCAATTGTCGTATCGTGGTTTAGGTTAAAATTTTGTTTTTTAAAAATGGAAATTCTAATACCTATATATTATTTTTTGATTTTGTTTCTTTTATTATTTTTTTTTTCATTTTTATTTATTAAATATTTATAAATGTTATATTACACCTTACCATACATTTTCCCATGAATTATAAAGACTTCTATACCCCATGCTTTCCCAATAATTTATCATATCCTTACCTATAATAACCTCAATATTCTCATCTGTTATATTTGGATCCTTCTCTATTACCAGGAAATTTACGTTTAATTCATGTTCACCGTCAAATATTGTACCCTCTGCTCTTCCAAGTATTTTTATTGATATTCCCCCATCTCTTTTAACTTGGTAAGGGCCGTCAACACCTTCGTATATTAAATTGGCTTCGTCAACTATATCAATAGAGACATAGTTGTCTAACAGTCTCTCCGTAATCAGTGCCTCAGTTATATAAAAATCTAACATTATTGGAATGGAGAGACTCAAATGGAGAGATGGGGCACTCTGATAGAGAATTTTTAAACATTGCTAAAAGTTTACTCTTTATAATTTATTGATTGTTTACTTCAAAATTCAAAAAAATTGAATCTAACATAAACTACCTCGTCCAGACGATATTCCAAATCTTGTATTTCCTTATCTGCAGAGTTACCATTGAACAATACATGATGTTTGATAATTGCGTCAGAAATCAGAGCATGAGGGTTATTCTCCAAATTAAAACGAAAAGTTCTTATATATTTATTAATGATTTGTCCTATTTTTTTCGTATCAATAGTTGTATTATAAAGATCATTAATTGTTTTAGCAAAACATCTATCAAATTATTTTAATAAAACATGAAAAATATAAATGATAACAATAACCCAACATGGTTGGATAGTAGCACAGTCGACTGTGCTTCGATCTGAACTCTTTGCATAAGTTTTATTTAGAGATCGGAATTTTGAATTAAAGTGAGTTCAAATTCTTCAGAAAGTAAAGCAGAAAGGGCTGACATAAACTTGTCCAGGACTCGGGCAATGGCCGTAAAATTTAATTATTTAAAATTAATTACCATGTTATTTAGATGGTAATATTTTTTATGATAATTGACGATTTTTTTCAAAGTAGATTTATCTCGAATATCTTCTAAACGTCCTCCAGAATCAACTCCATAAATAGAAGATTCGTCGTTATAAAGCACTTCTTTTCGTTTTCTATTGACAATGTCATTCATATCCATTTCATTTAACTGCATTTCCCGGTATAAAACACCGCCATCGTTACCACTACCGTCTATGTGATGAATTTCGGTTGTATATTGCTCTTCCTATAATAACTAGTATTATCTCAAATAGAGTAAAGTGTGGGTCCGAGGTTCCCTTGGGATCAGGTGGTGTGGGCCAAATCCCTTCAATAGCTAGTTGTAATAGATTGGTAATGCCTGGTTGCAATAGTTGGTTCGCTCCATATTGTTATAAATAATCTGATTCAAAGAATAAGCTGTTTTTAATTTGTTTTAGAACTTTTTTTAGCTTTCATTCGCCGCAGGCAAAAATTCTGATATTTCAGAAGAGCAAACAGCCAAAAATTCCTTTTTCACCCCTACCCCTACAGGCGAAAATTTCTGAATCGTCATAAGGCCGAGGTCATTCTTACAATGAACATTTTGACTTTCCTTTGTAACTAAACCTAAATTTTAAATAATAACAAACCGTTAAATTTGGAGAAAGAAGATAATCCATAAATACTGGAAGTAACTTAGGAGATGTATTGAATCCTGCGGTTTCGAATTTATAAGATGTATGATCTTGATCGGTTTCACACTTGTTCCAGAAGCCATACCTTTATAAAAATTTTCAATATTTCCTGATTTTGCGTTTTTTGCTGCCCAAAAATAAAAGATGTTCCAATGAATGAGGTATGCCATCATTTGTTGATGTTTCCGTTACTTAAAATTAAGATACATGGTCACAAAAAAAACAAACCGAAATTAAATGTTGCTTTTACAAGTGGACCAGATTCATTTGCCTACGCAATTTTAAGCCTAGTTCTTAATGAGCCGTAAATTACAACTCTAACATTGTCATTGTAGTTTACTTGTGTGATGATTCTGTATTTGTCACAATTCGCTTAAGTAGTTAATATTATATATAATATTGTTAAAAAGTACAATTTAATCATTGTTTATATATTATATCTGCAAATATGGATCTATTAATTAAAATTAATATTCATAAAGTATTTTTAATAGGTAGGTTTAATAGGTAGGTTATATTAAAGACTGTGGTCCATTTATAGCAGGGTTGCGTCGTAATTACGAATTACGGTGTTTTTTGTGTTACAAATTGGGTTGGGGTCAGAAGGGCGCGGGGCCATTAGGGCGCCAGCACTAGAAACTGACACTGGCGAAACCGAAATTTATGAAAATTTTCTCAAATTTCTTTAACATCATTGACTACCTCCTCCAGAAATTTCAGAATTTTTCATCGAATATTTCTGAAGTTATAGTCGATAGACCGCGAAAAATTAGGGTTTTTTCGGAAAATCAACATTTTTGGCCACAATTTCCGAAATTCTTTGATCAAAAATTCTGAAAATTTTGGAGAACGTAGATAAAGGCATGAGAGTTGTTATTGCAAAATTTTATCTTTTTTGATAAGCAACTCACTGTTTTATAAGCTCGCGCCCTAATGCCCAGTCCCTTACAAATTACGATTCCGAAAATTTTTTAAAAATTACGAATACGAAAAAAAAATTTTCGATTACGACGCAACTCTGAATATAATGGAAAAAGTGAATTTGCGGAATGTCCGCAAAAATTTTTGGGATTAATAAATTAAAAAGATATTTTCTATCAATTTTAAATTGATTAAAAATTCAAAACAAAAATCACAAAAAAATTTTATACAAAATTTAAACACCTATAAGCCAACACACAAAATAAATCTAACATTCACGCTTGAGCCTGTTCACGTGCAAGTTTTTCTTTACGAGCTTTTCGTTGAAGAAGACGCTTTTCACGTTCATATTCTTTTCGACGATCAATTTCTTCCTAAAAATTTAATGGAAAAATAATTAAAATATTTTTAAATGATAATTTTTTGCGGACATCTTTTGCGGATTTCTTGAGTGTTGAAAAATTTGTCCGCAAAAAATTGTAATTTCTTATAGGGATGGACTTGTTCTATAGACTCAAACCTTTGCGCTAAACCAAGCCAACCCGCTGGACCCAAACCTCTCTTAACTTGAATCCGATATCCGAACCGAAAAGTTGCGGATATCCGGCATTTATCGGATTAGAATTCGCCAATCTTAATCCACAAGCCAAAAAAGTACCCTTTAGAGAACCGCCCCTAAAGCTTCAGAAAAAGGAAATGACGGTAATATGAACCGGACAGACCCCCTTTTTTCCTGCCCAATTTTCCCCCTCTATTTTTGCAAAATGGTCAGACCTTTTCCTATCTTCCATCCAATTCTAATTTTTGCCTACAATCAAACAAAAAAATTTGGGAGGAAAAAGCGGGTCTGTTCGGTTCAATATTACCCAAATGACACTTAAACAAAATTTGTTCCTTTTCTTGTTAATAGAAAAGCAAACCTTGTATTGACAGTGAGCCCAATCGTGGCGGAGTCCAGCACAATAATGAGTTGCAAACGGTCTATGCTTCCTCTGGCAATCCATAAAAGGAACGGCGAGATGAGCGCAATAATCACGAAGCCCAAGTGGAAGTTGATACTTTTCCCTGTTGAAAAAATTTTTTTTAATAATTAAAGTAACATTAAAATACATGTTAAGAAAGGCTCTTGCCCAGTGTATGCGTCTCTTGAGACCGAGATTTTTGAAAAACCTGGGCCGAATCCTGGGTCTGTAGTCCAGGAAAAACCCAGGCACAGAAAAAACCCAGGAAGGTCAAAAAATGCCTAGGCCTGGACTCTGGGTACAGGAAAAATCCAGGCCTTGGTTCAGACCCAGCTTGATCTCTATGCGTTTCTATAAGAGATAAGCGTTCCATGGATTATCTTTTTGATTTTCAAAAATTGGACTAGGGTGTTCTTAAAGCTTTTTTTGGGTTGGAATCTATCCCCAATTTGTACTTAATGGAATACATAAAATGGAAAAAACCCCCCAAAAGTCAACTCCAGAGCCTTAGACCAATAAAAATAACCAAAAATCAATTAAAAACAAACATTTCTTCCCACGTCATTTTCATCTCTTTAACCTTCCTTCCCTTAAATTTATAGAAAATTAGAAAATAAAAATTAGCCCAAAACCTTTGGAAATCCATACAAAGGATCAAAAGTACAAGGCCGATCAGTTTGTGGAGTAGTCAAAGGATCTCTGAAGGAGTCAACGTTTGTCGAAACTTTTCCACCCATTTTGAAACAATAAGGCTATTATTTAAGCTATTTAGGAGAACTAACTAAAAATAAAAATTGAATAAAGAAAAAATGTTAAAAGAAAATCTAAAAAAATTGGCAAAATCTTAACGATTTTATTTTCTAAAAATTGAAGAATTAATGTGCAGACAAAACGATACTTTGGGTAAAAATGACAAAATTGGTACCGACAAAAGGGTACAATGAATAAAAAATGACAAATTGTATCAGCTAATCCTTTCTTAATTTAGAGTCACGCACATTTCTTTCTCTATCAAAGTACAGACAAAATGATACTACGTGTAAAAAAGACAAAATTGTACAACAGACAAAATGGTACTACCTTAAAAAATAGACAAAACGTCACATACTATCCTTAAATTGTATAGTCTCTCAAAATTTCTTTCTCTAACTTTCAAAGGAAAATAAAAATTATATTACGCCAAAATAAATTATTTTAAACGCCAACTTGTTTTTATTTTCAAATTTTGTTTGTCTAATTTTCTTTTATTTATTTTTTGACGTTACTCTTACCATTAGAATATGGTTTAGTGTGTGTTATACGACATTTGCGGACGAGGATTTATTTCAATATACTCCTTTTTGTTAAGTAGGGTTGCCGTTTTCGAGTCGGGCCGGCGGTCAAGACATTTTTTCGGGTCGGGCCGTTTTGTCAACCCTGGATGAGTATAAAAAGGGGGAAAAGAGAACAGTTTACAGTTACTTCTAATCATTATTATTTATTTTTTCCGACTTTATACTTAATTTGTCGTCCAGTATCTAGTCCCCAATTGTCGTATCGTGGTTTAGGTTAAAATTTTGTTTTTTAAAAATGGAAATTCTAATACCTATATATTATTTTTTGATTTTGTTTCTTTTATTATTTTTTTTTTCATTTTTATTTATTAAATATTTATAAATGTTATATTACACCTTACCATACATTTTCCCATGAATTATAAAGACTTCTATACCCCATGCTTTCCCAATAATTTATCATATCCTTACCTATAATAACCTCAATATTCTCATCTGTTATATTTGGATCCTTCTCTATTACCAGGAAATTTACGTTTAATTCATGTTCACCGTCAAATATTGTACCCTCTGCTCTTCCAAGTATTTTTATTGATATTCCCCCATCTCTTTTAACTTGGTAAGGGCCGTCAACACCTTCGTATATTAAATTGGCTTCGTCAACTATATCAATAGAGACATAGTTGTCTAACAGTCTCTCCGTAATCAGTGCCTCAGTTATATAAAAATCTAACATTATTGGAATGGAGAGACTCAAATGGAGAGATGGGGCACTCTGATAGAGAATTTTTAAACATTGCTAAAAGTTTACTCTTTATAATTTATTGATTGTTTACTTCAAAATTCAAAAAAATTGAATCTAACATAAACTACCTCGTCCAGACGATATTCCAAATCTTGTATTTCCTTATCTGCAGAGTTACCATTGAACAATACATGATGTTTGATAATTGCGTCAGAAATCAGAGCATGAGGGTTATTCTCCAAATTAAAACGAAAAGTTCTTATATATTTATTAATGATTTGTCCTATTTTTTTCGTATCAATAGTTGTATTATAAAGATCATTAATTGTTTTAGCAAAACATCTATCAAATTATTTTAATAAAACATGAAAAATATAAATGATAACAATAACCCAACATGGTTGGATAGTAGCACAGTCGACTGTGCTTCGATCTGAACTCTTTGCATAAGTTTTATTTAGAGATCGGAATTTTGAATTAAAGTGAGTTCAAATTCTTCAGAAAGTAAAGCAGAAAGGGCTGACATAAACTTGTCCAGGACTCGGGCAATGGCCGTAAAATTTAATTATTTAAAATTAATTACCATGTTATTTAGATGGTAATATTTTTTATGATAATTGACGATTTTTTTCAAAGTAGATTTATCTCGAATATCTTCTAAACGTCCTCCAGAATCAACTCCATAAATAGAAGATTCGTCGTTATAAAGCACTTCTTTTCGTTTTCTATTGACAATGTCATTCATATCCA
Organism: Meloidogyne arenaria; assembly: GCA_036172955.1. NCBI lineage: Eukaryota > Metazoa > Nematoda > Chromadorea > Rhabditida > Meloidogynidae > Meloidogyne > Meloidogyne arenaria. The sequence goes on from JARQAB010000013.1 coordinate 7,047,044, forward strand.
TTTCATTTAACTGCATTTCCCGGTATAAAACACCGCCATCGTTACCACTACCGTCTATGTGATGAATTTCGGTTGTATATTGCTCTTCCTATAATAACTAGTATTATCTCAAATAGAGTAAAGTGTGGGTCCGAGGTTCCCTTGGGATCAGGTGGTGTGGGCCAAATCCCTTCAATAGCTAGTTGTAATAGATTGGTAATGCCTGGTTGCAATAGTTGGTTCGCTCCATATTGTTATAAATAATCTGATTCAAAGAATAAGCTGTTTTTAATTTGTTTTAGAACTTTTTTTAGCTTTCATTCGCCGCAGGCAAAAATTCTGATATTTCAGAAGAGCAAACAGCCAAAAATTCCTTTTTCACCCCTACCCCTACAGGCGAAAATTTCTGAATCGTCATAAGGCCGAGGTCATTCTTACAATGAACATTTTGACTTTCCTTTGTAACTAAACCTAAATTTTAAATAATAACAAACCGTTAAATTTGGAGAAAGAAGATAATCCATAAATACTGGAAGTAACTTAGGAGATGTATTGAATCCTGCGGTTTCGAATTTATAAGATGTATGATCTTGATCGGTTTCACACTTGTTCCAGAAGCCATACCTTTATAAAAATTTTCAATATTTCCTGATTTTGCGTTTTTTGCTGCCCAAAAATAAAAGATGTTCCAATGAATGAGGTATGCCATCATTTGTTGATGTTTCCGTTACTTAAAATTAAGATACATGGTCACAAAAAAAACAAACCGAAATTAAATGTTGCTTTTACAAGTGGACCAGATTCATTTGCCTACGCAATTTTAAGCCTAGTTCTTAATGAGCCGTAAATTACAACTCTAACATTGTCATTGTAGTTTACTTGTGTGATGATTCTGTATTTGTCACAATTCGCTTAAGTAGTTAATATTATATATAATATTGTTAAAAAGTACAATTTAATCATTGTTTATATATTATATCTGCAAATATGGATCTATTAATTAAAATTAATATTCATAAAGTATTTTTAATAGGTAGGTTTAATAGGTAGGTTATATTAAAGACTGTGGTCCATTTATAGCAGGGTTGCGTCGTAATTACGAATTACGGTGTTTTTTGTGTTACAAATTGGGTTGGGGTCAGAAGGGCGCGGGGCCATTAGGGCGCCAGCACTAGAAACTGACACTGGCGAAACCGAAATTTATGAAAATTTTCTCAAATTTCTTTAACATCATTGACTACCTCCTCCAGAAATTTCAGAATTTTTCATCGAATATTTCTGAAGTTATAGTCGATAGACCGCGAAAAATTAGGGTTTTTTCGGAAAATCAACATTTTTGGCCACAATTTCCGAAATTCTTTGATCAAAAATTCTGAAAATTTTGGAGAACGTAGATAAAGGCATGAGAGTTGTTATTGCAAAATTTTATCTTTTTTGATAAGCAACTCACTGTTTTATAAGCTCGCGCCCTAATGCCCAGTCCCTTACAAATTACGATTCCGAAAATTTTTTAAAAATTACGAATACGAAAAAAAAATTTTCGATTACGACGCAACTCTGAATATAATGGAAAAAGTGAATTTGCGGAATGTCCGCAAAAATTTTTGGGATTAATAAATTAAAAAGATATTTTCTATCAATTTTAAATTGATTAAAAATTCAAAACAAAAATCACAAAAAAATTTTATACAAAATTTAAACACCTATAAGCCAACACACAAAATAAATCTAACATTCACGCTTGAGCCTGTTCACGTGCAAGTTTTTCTTTACGAGCTTTTCGTTGAAGAAGACGCTTTTCACGTTCATATTCTTTTCGACGATCAATTTCTTCCTAAAAATTTAATGGAAAAATAATTAAAATATTTTTAAATGATAATTTTTTGCGGACATCTTTTGCGGATTTCTTGAGTGTTGAAAAATTTGTCCGCAAAAAATTGTAATTTCTTATAGGGATGGACTTGTTCTATAGACTCAAACCTTTGCGCTAAACCAAGCCAACCCGCTGGACCCAAACCTCTCTTAACTTGAATCCGATATCCGAACCGAAAAGTTGCGGATATCCGGCATTTATCGGATTAGAATTCGCCAATCTTAATCCACAAGCCAAAAAAGTACCCTTTAGAGAACCGCCCCTAAAGCTTCAGAAAAAGGAAATGACGGTAATATGAACCGGACAGACCCCTTTTTTCCTGCCCAATTTTCCCCCTCTATTTTTGCAAAATGGTCAGACCTTTTCCTATCTTCCATCCAATTCTAATTTTTGCCTACAATCAAACAAAAAAATTTGGGAGGAAAAAGCGGGTCTGTTCGGTTCAATATTACCCAAATGACACTTAAACAAAATTTGTTCCTTTTCTTGTTAATAGAAAAGCAAACCTTGTATTGACAGTGAGCCCAATCGTGGCGGAGTCCAGCACAATAATGAGTTGCAAACGGTCTATGCTTCCTCTGGCAATCCATAAAAGGAACGGCGAGATGAGCGCAATAATCACGAAGCCCAAGTGGAAGTTGATACTTTTCCCTGTTGAAAAAATTTTTTTTAATAATTAAAGTAACATTAAAATACATGTTAAGAAAGGCTCTTGCCCAGTGTATGCGTCTCTTGAGACCGAGATTTTTGAAAAACCTGGGCCGAATCCTGGGTCTGTAGTCCAGGAAAAACCCAGGCACAGAAAAAACCCAGGAAGGTCAAAAAATGCCTAGGCCTGGACTCTGGGTACAGGAAAAATCCAGGCCTTGGTTCAGACCCAGCTTGATCTCTATGCGTTTCTATAAGAGATAAGCGTTCCATGGATTATCTTTTTGATTTTCAAAAATTGGACTAGGGTGTTCTTAAAGCTTTTTTTGGGTTGGAATCTATCCCCAATTTGTACTTAATGGAATACATAAAATGGAAAAAACCCCCCAAAAGTCAACTCCAGAGCCTTAGACCAATAAAAATAACCAAAAATCAATTAAAAACAAACATTTCTTCCCACGTCATTTTCATCTCTTTAACCTTCCTTCCCTTAAATTTATAGAAAATTAGAAAATAAAAATTAGCCCAAAACCTTTGGAAATCCATACAAAGGATCAAAAGTACAAGGCCGATCAGTTTGTGGAGTAGTCAAAGGATCTCTGAAGGAGTCAACGTTTGTCGAAACTTTTCCACCCATTTTGAAACAATAAGGCTATTATTTAAGCTATTTAGGAGAACTAACTAAAAATAAAAATTGAATAAAGAAAAAATGTTAAAAGAAAATCTAAAAAAATTGGCAAAATCTTAACGATTTTATTTTCTAAAAATTGAAGAATTAATGTGCAGACAAAACGATACTTTGGGTAAAAATGACAAAATTGGTACCGACAAAAGGGTACAATGAATAAAAAATGACAAATTGTATCAGCTAATCCTTTCTTAATTTAGAGTCACGCACATTTCTTTCTCTATCAAAGTACAGACAAAATGATACTACGTGTAAAAAAGACAAAATTGTACAACAGACAAAATGGTACTACCTTAAAAAATAGACAAAACGTCACATACTATCCTTAAATTGTATAGTCTCTCAAAATTTCTTTCTCTAACTTTCAAAGGAAAATAAAAATTATATTACGCCAAAATAAATTATTTTAAACGCCAACTTGTTTTTATTTTCAAATTTTGTTTGTCTCAATTTTTAGAAAACGAGCGTTAGGACGCGCTTCGCGCGTCCTAACGCTCGTACAACACCTTGTAATTCTTTTTAGATCAACCTCACACTTTGACGGACTCAAATCCCCGACATCTTACTCGCTTCTGGACTCTTCTCACAATTGATGGGTAGAGTCTCTTGCTCAAGCACAAATCCCTAATATTAATCATTTGATATCGTCTTAATTGCCACCAAAATCACTGAATCACCCTTCAGCCTCCAACTCATATGAAAACGTCTCTTAATCGCACTCAAATCATAGATATCCCACTTTATCCACAAAAACCTCCGATATCCCTCTTTACTACCATTCTCTTAATCACGACTCGCTTAATCACCACTCTCTTAATCACCACCAATTAATCACCCTCAATCCTCTAATATGCCTCATAATCACCCCAAAATCCCAGAATGACCCATTAGACTCTAATCTTATGAAATATCTCTTAATCACACATCACAGCTATCACCCTTTATTTTCACAAATCTGCAATATCCCTCTTAACCACCATCCTATTAATCACCTCCCTAATGTTCTGATATCTTTCTTAACCACGCCCCAAAACACAGATATATCACCATACGAAATCCCTTTTCATACTTCACAGTTATCACCCTGTCTCTCACAAAACCTAGATATTAACCAAAAGTCCCCAAATCCTCTGTCATCCCTCTTAATCGCACCCAAATCCTAAATATCGCCCTTTTTCACCAAAAAGGGGTGAACCACCTCCCAAACGCGCTAAATCATTCTTTACTATCACCCTTTATCTGTTATACCGCTTAATCACTCACAAATCCTCCGATTCACTAATACCTTCAAATCACAAAATAGCCTGTTAATTACTTCTCCGATACTCCTAATTACACAAATTTCACTTTCCAAACTTTATTTTCATAGAAAATACCCCTTTCTCCCATCAAAACATTTGATAACATCCTTTAGCCTGAAACCCATAATATCCCTGAGCCAGAAAGCAAAGCAATAACTCCCCTTATTTGCCTCTTAATCCCTTAGTCTCCGTTGATTAGGTTTCATAGGCTTTCACTCATTTTTCTTATTTTTGTGTTGCGTATCACTCTTATCCTCGAAAGCATTCTTAATTACCCTAATTCCCGATATCTTTATTATCCTTTGATACTGCTCTTTTCCCAATATCCCCAAAATCATATCTTAATCCACATCCCTCAATATCAATATTAAGCCCACAAAACTATTGATATTCCCCAATCACTCATCAGAGTCACTTACTAATAGCTGTTCTTATATTTCCTAAAAACATATTACTATACCCCAAATACTCAAAATTACGTATAGCTCCCCAATATCCGTCTTAATGTTCGAAATCCTCAAAATCCCTTCATTAAATCTTAACTTATCATGTTTGTAACTAAAAGAACACCTATATATCCCACTTTATATCTTAAATCATCCATATCTTTACAGAACTTATGTTTTTAATATAAATCCCCCGATATCAATTCTAAGTACCGATATTCTCTTTAACACTCTCACTCGTAAGTTCCCAATATAGTCCATATCTCTATTAACTATCCATATCTATATTATTTCTCTCTTTTTTCTTCTAATCTCTGATATCCCTATTAATCCTCAAAATTCGCCATACATTTGCTCAAGTCACAATATTCCCTTAATTTCCCACAATCCACGATATCCCCTTTATCACTATCTTTTACCCTCTTAATACGCAAATCCCCGATATTCTTTACAATCCCAAAACCCCCATACATCATTCTGCATTAACTCTCCCGAATCACAGTTCACCTTCGATATTCACTTAATCCCCTACAAATCTACCGTTAACTTTATTATCCTTATTCACCTTCATCTCTTCAAATAACCAATTAATCACCAAACACCCTTTAATAACTTTTAATTTTATTTTTTTAATCCTAAAATCCTTAATATCCCTTTTTGGCTCTAATAGTGTTTGCGGCTAAAAGGCTGCGATTTATTTTTAAAATTACTGCTTGCGAATAAAAGGCAGACGGCTGGTAACTGCCGCGTCTAAATGGCAGATGGCTGGTTGTTTTTGTTTACACTTAACTTTTTCATTATAATTAGAGAAAAACAAATTTTTCTCTCTTATTTATTTAAAAGAAAATTTTCGTTTCAAAACAAATTCTGTTCTCCTTTTTAAAAAACGGCAAAAAGCGTGACGGAAAATGCGAAATTATATAGTTAATGCTTTATGGCCGTTTTCTTTTCCACGACACGCCCAAAATGGCGCGAGGCCATAACGGCGCAAAGCCTTAACTTGCTTCAAGATTTTCGAATATTACCAAATTTAGTATCAAACGACTCCTCTCATCGAGCTGAAGAGATTGGTACCAAAATTGTTAATGGCCAGACATTTTCCAGCAATTTATGGCTTTGCGCCGTTATGGCGCGCGCCGTTTTGGGCTGTGCCCTGTACCCTTCTTTTCCAACTTTTTGCCACGTTTTCTTAACTTTTTTGAAACTTTTTTCGAATTTTTATTTTAAATAACACCAATTTAATTCAATTTTTTCAGCAAATGGAAGCAATAAAATAAAAAATTCCCAACAGAAAGATGGGCCTTCGATTTCACGAGAAATACTTACTTTTAATTGGCAGCGTTTCCCTAGGCCTTTTTATACTTTCAGCAACTCTTTTTTATTTTTCCTCGTCAGATTTGTCGTCAACTCTTCAAAGACATGAAATACGGGATGTGGGGAATAGAGGAGGAAATGAAGTAATTTTGGTTAGGAAAGCGGTTGTCTATAGGCACAATTTGTCTGATAATTCTGCTCTTCGACAAAATAATGATTATAGAAGAAATTATGTTAAAGAGGTTTTAAATTTTTTTAAAATTTATTTTGGCAGTCCTAAGGGGAATTTAAGCAACTTTAGGGGCTCTATTTTCATTTGCTTCCATTAATCTGATTAATTTATAAATTAAAATATGACATCTGAAATTTAAAACCTCCTTAAAAATGCCGTTTTCTCGATTTAATCTTACCTCACAATCAAAACTTACCTTGGGGGACTTCCAAATTTCACCGATTTCCTTTCTCTTTTTAGCATTTTCCATCTCTCAGCTTCTAGTTTTTAAAAACCATTTAATTAACCCACAACTTCCTGTCATTTTAATCCGCTTAAAAATGAAAAAAGGGTATCTTAAATTTAAAATTCAAAACTTATTAAAAATGTGGTCTTCCATATTTCTCCGATTTTCCTCCTCTTTGGCTTTCTTTTCATCTCTCACAATCAGCTTATCGCTTTTAAAAATTATTTTCCCTACCTTTTATTTGCAAATTATCTCGGATATTTCCCTAAATCATTGGGAGAGTTGGATGTTTATGTTGCTTATATGTGGGGATTTTTCTCTGTTTACATTCTTTCAAACTCACTAAACCTTGATTTCTGTTAAAAAATAAATTTTCCATTTTTTTAGATGATGAAATTCGCTTGGAATGGTTACGTTGCTCATGCTTGGGGTCAAAACGAATTAAACCCAATTACCAAATTAGGCCATAGCGGATCAATTTTTGGAAGTGCCCATTTAGGCGCGACTATTGTGGACGCTGCTGACACGTTTCTTTAAAATTATTTTAAAAATTCAAAAAATTTTTAGTCTTTACATTATGGGCCTCGAAAAAGAATTTGAAAAAGCCAAACAATGGATAGACTCGAGTTTTGATATTTTGACGGCCTCGAGTGATTTGTCTGTTTTTGAGACAAATATTAGATATGTTGGAGGGTTGTTATCTGCTTATGGACTTACAAAGGAGAAGGTTTTTTTTGAAGTTTTTTTGAAAAATTTACGAGCTATAATTTGGGTTTTAAGGCCTTTTTTGGGGTTTTTTGTTTTCAGTCTTTTTTCCGTGTTGTTGGGTGAACAAGAACCTTTAGAGTAGAATTTGACGCAACTCCGTTGAACCTCTATCTCAAACCCCGAACTTTTCGACGCAGAAGGGTCGGAACCCTGTTTTAAAGCCTTTATTTGGTAGCTAATCTAGATATAAATAGGATTTGATTTTTATTATCTTTTCCCTCTTTCCGCTTATCAAACCTCACAAAAACCGAAACTTTGACTGGCAGGGCATCTCTTATTCAGGGGGACGTGTTTAAACGTGTATATAACAATCTTGCTTTGAACGAGTCTTATCAAAATCCCATCCAATCTTTTGCTATTTTTCTTGGACGGATTCTGACACTTAATTTATTTTGCAAGGCTTTCCTTTTCAAATTATGTTAAAAACCCTTCGAGATATACCTAAAATTTTCTTAAATTTTTTTAAAAATTTTTCCCTTTAAAAACCCAGAATTTTTCAGTTATTTCTTTCAAAAGCCATTCAAATAGCTGATTTACTCCTTCCAGCATTTGATGCATCGTCTACAGGGATTCCATTAGCTTTAATTAATGTTCAAACAGGGAAAGCAACAAATTATGGTTGGGCAAGTGGGGGTTGTTCTATTTTGTCTGAATTTGGTTCAATTGAATTGGAATTTTCTTTTTTGTCTAAAATTACTGGAAATGATACTTATTTGTTAAAATGTAGAAAATTGAGAGAATATGTTAATAAATTGGAAAAACCTGATGGGCTTTATCCGGTAAAGAAAATTTTTTAAATTTATTTTTATGTATAAGGGGCTTCGCTGTTTGGCAATATATTATAAAGGAGCAGAAATAGCCAGGGTGTTAGGACCTGACCGTCTCAATTAGATAAGTACTGGACTGAACTGATTGGTCTGGGTCTTCTCCATTTTATTTTCGATTTTCGTGTAATTAAATCTGGAGGAAATTAATTATATGAAATGATTTTTGGGGGTTGTCAGATGGAAACTGATTTACTCCCTGTTTTTTTTTTGTGGACACGGAAAATCTTATAAATAAAATATATCGGCCAGTCGAAGGTACTTTTCGGTTTTGCCACACCCCTCCCATATATTCGCAAGATATTATTAGTATTTTTCCTTAATTATTACAGAAAGGTCAGTCTTCTTTCTTCCTTAGTTTCACTCAATTTTCCCTGTGGCATGTTCAAAGAGAAAATTAACAAAGAAAAGATTAATTTTTCTTTCCATCGCGAAACTAAGGAAGAAAAGACTGACCTTTCTGTAAAAATTAAGGAAAAATAGGAATAATATGCTGCGAATATATGGGAGGGGTGTGGCAAAACCGAAAAGTACCAAGTCGAACCCAAGTAAAAGCGAAGAACTGGTTCGGATTTATAATTCCTGTTTTTTGCCATCGGGTATTTTACGTTTATATCCCCGTCTTTGTAAAATTTTTAATTTTTCTAAAAAATTTTTTTTTCAGAATTACTTAAATCCAAATACTGGTAAATGGTGTCAAAGTAATTTTTTTTTTTATTTTTTAAATTAAAAAAATTTTTTTCAGGACATATTTCTGTTGGAGCATTAGGCGATTCTTTTTATGAGTATTTACTTAAAGTCTGGTATTTTTTAAAAATTTGGGAAAAATTTTTTTGTAAAATTTTTAAAGGCTTTTTGATGAAAAACGTGACAAAAAATTATGGGAAACTTATAAAAATGCAATTTTGGCAATAGAAAAAAAACTTTTATTTAAATCAAAGCCTAGTAATCTTTGGTATTTTGCTGAAATGAAAGGGACGAGAACTGAACATAAAATGGATCATTTGGTGAGAAAAATTGGTTTTTGAAGGTTTTCTTTAGTTTTTAAACTTAAGTGAGAGTGGGGAAATATGTATGGGTGAGGTAGGAGCGATACCGAACTTTTGTCTGGATTTGGAACCTGTGCTTTACAGGAAAACTTGAACCAGAACAGATACGCTTTGATTTTATTATATTAGTAGTTTAAGGATAAAGAGAGCACCAATTATAAGAAATTGGTTGAAAAAGCACTTACTAGGGGAACGGAATACTAGATGTGGGGATTAAGTCTATTTGAAGGAATATGTGAAAACAGCGCAACGGTATGCCAGTCGGTCTAACTCATGTATACATGTTGTGTGAAACTGCCACAAGCCTGCCCGGGGATAAACTTTCTCTCTTTATTGTTAGTATAGGGTATTCTAGCGAAAATATTTTTATAGTTTGCGCTTCTTTTTTTTCATGAGGCAATGATTTCTTTTTTAAGGCTTGTTTTACCGCTGGAATGTTTGCACTTCAATCATTACATGAAACTGATATCAATCAACGAGCACATTATTTAGAATTGGCTGAAAAAATTGGAGAAACTTGTCATGAATCGTATAATAGAACAAGTTTATATATTTTATTTTTCTAATGAGGGTTATCCATCCCTTTCCTTTGGGTTGAGCCTTTATATTTATTTAGCAGAGGTGTCCATTTGTCGGAAATTTTTATAACTCAGGACATGATTGTTCTAGTACCAAAATAATTCCTAAAAGAGGACATTTTTTAACCTTTCTACTCTCTGTAGGTGGGCATGGGGAATTTACGATTTTCAAGATTGGAAAGGGAAAATTATTTTTTTTTGGGGATTTTTATTCTCGAAATCTTGAAGTTATTAGTTATGTCGGCACATTCACAGCCTTAATTAGAACTTGAGAACTATTTTTTTTCAAATTTCTAACGGTTTTCAGTCCGGGTACACCCCAACCTACCGCGAGGCCAACCTACCGCCGAGCTATAACTTCGTTCAGAATTGTCGAATCCGGGACACCCTGGTATGGTTCGATGCGCCTCGACGAGCTGAATCGAACCATACCAGGGCGTCCTGGATTCGACAATTCTGAACGAAGTTATAGCTCGGCGTTAGGTTGGCCTCGCGGTAGGTTGGCCTGCTCCCTTCAGCCCTTAATTAACTACATATATTTCTTCCTCACTTAAGCTAACATCAAAAAATTTTATTTTTCTCATTTTTTAAGTCACAAAACTTGGCCCAGAATCTTTCCGTTTTGCTACAGATTTAGAGGCTAGAGCTGTCCGTGTCCACGAATCTTATTACATTCTTCGTCCAGAAGCTGTAGAGGGATGGTTTTATTTGTGGAGAGTAACGGGTAAACAACAATATAGAGATTGGTGTTGGGAAGTTGTTGAAGCATTAGAAAAACATTGTAGAGCTACAGCTGGATATACAGGCATTAGGAATGTTAATTCTTTACCGGTAAATAAATTTTTGTAAATTTTTTGTGTGTGCCTTTTTGGGATTTAAATTTTTTAAAATTTGGGTTTTCCGGTCTAGGGTAGAAACAGTTAAAAAAATTAAAAAAAAATTTTTAGAGCTTTCCGACACTTTTTCTTATTAAATTTTCCTATCAGTTTAGGACTTTTCAATGGCGGGAGGTCTTAGAACATTTCCTCATCTTCATACTATTCAGTTTTTTTTCCTGGCAGCCATACTACCTCAACCCCTTATAAACCTTTTATTTGTTAGCTCTAACAATATCACTTATTGTTAGAGCTAACAAATAAGTGTAAACTCTGGTTGGTAGCCAATACACCTCATTTTAGTGAAGGATTTTTTAAACCCTCCAAGGGAATCGAGATCCGACAGAAACAATTTATATTTAAATTCTTTGAAAAAAAATTTTTTTTCCTAGGTCGACCAAGATGATGTCCAACAATCATTTTTCTTAGCTGAAACACTCAAATATTTATTTTTAACATTTAGCGATTCAAATAAAATATCGTTAGATAAATGGGTCTTTAACACTGAAGCACATCCTTTTCCTATAGAGATTTAGCAATTTTATCAACTTTAAAAAAAACAATAATTACTCAACTTTTCGAGTGAGTAGGTAGCAGGGATGGACGGGTTAGAGCTGTCCGAGACCGAAATTTTTCCAAGACTTAAGACCCAAACCGGAAAAATTCTCAAAAAAAGTCGCGAGTCAAGACTCAAGACCAAAAGTCTCGGACAGTTCTAGGACGGGTTACTCGAAACCGATACCCAAAATGTGGTGTTCTTCGCCTGAAACCCGGCTCGAGAAATTTTCAAAAACCCGACCCGAGACATGACCCGACTTTTTTCTCAACCCGTCCCATCCATGGTACGTATGAGGGTAAATTTATTTTTGTAAAAAATTCCTTTTTGAGCTAATATTTTTCCCCTGATTGTTTATTTAAAATTCTATCTGAATTTACTCAATTTTTTGAGTTTTATAATTTTTCCTTCAAAATTTTTTCCTTTTCCCATTGAAAATTTCTCTCAATTTTTTTATTTTTTAAATATTCTTTCTGCCCGTCCCACTCTGATTGGGATATTTACAGTATTTGTATCTATCTTTCAAATCCTTTTTTCTTCTTTTTATACTCTCCTTATCATTTATTAACCGTTCACAAAATAGCCAACCGTCCATTTTTTTAATATTTTTAATTTTGTTTACTTAACATTTCTTTTCTTCCTTTCTCCAATACAATAATTAATTAATTATTTTTAATTTTAACACTTAAATTATAATTAAATTATTTTTAATTTTCTCCCTCAATTTTTATATATTTTTTTAAATTTGTGCCGCTAGCCAGTTTTATTATTTTTAACTTTCCGTCCAAAAAATATTTTATTTTGTTCAAAAATTTTTTTAGAAATTATCTAGTTATTCTAATCTTTTTTAAAGCTTTCTTATTATTCCCCAAAATATATTGTATATTTTTTTAAATTTAATGTCGAATCATTCTGCTTAAGAAATTTATTCGATTATTTAAAATTCTTAGCCAGACCATTATAAATACACCCTCGGGGCTGAAACAATGTTATCTTATAGAGAGGCCCTAGTAACCAGAGGTGGGTCGGAATTCCTAGTAGGAAAATTTGTCCGGCGCCGGTCACTATTTAGTATTTAATCTATGTAAAAGAGAAATAAAACATTATGTCCATATACAAATTTAAAAGAAATTAATATCGAAAAAATTGAAAAATTTATCGTTCGATAATATCGATATTGGCAATCCAGGAGAATTGGGGTCCCTGCGGAAAAAAAGTTTAAAAATAAGAAAAAGGAGTTTTCTAGAGTAAAAAAATATGCTGATCACGAATCTGAACTCAAATTTTGAAAAAGTCGAATCCCGGACCCGAATTCGGAATTTGACCCCGGACATTGTCAGACATTGTACAAAATGGTCAGTCTTTCATATGCAGGTAGAACTTATCGAGCTGCATCGAATGACACCAAATTCGATGAAATCCGACATGATTGGACCGAGATACAGACCCCGGAATATTGAAAAACCATAGGGGTGATTTTTTGGAGTAAAAAAAGTTTAGGCAAATTATACCTCATTCGAAAGAGCTCGTCGAGCTGAGTCGAATGACACCAAAATTACAGTGATTGATCAAGTTTTGTCAAGGTTATGATATAAGTCGCCGACTCCTACAGTACTCCCATAGGTATACTTTATGTCATAACTTAGTCTAAACAGGTCCAATCACGCTGATTTTGGTGTCATTCGATGCAGCTCGACGAGCTCTTTCGAACGAGCTATCATTTGTATATTCGAAATTTGGGTTCAGGGTTCGAAATTTGGTTCGGGTCCGGGATTCGACTTTTTCAAAATCTGAGTTCAGATTCGTAATCAGCATATTTTTTTACACTAGAAAAATCATTTTTCTTATTTTTAAACTTATTTTTCGCAGGGACCCCAATTCTCCTGGATTGCCTCGATATTTTCCATCGATATATCGTATCGATCCGGTCTCTAATTCCTACTTCCGATTTCCGAAAATTTAGGCTGATTTCTGCCTCTTGAGACATTTTCGCTTTCCGACAGTTCCGATCTCCGGCACCTTCGCCATTTGCGACCCACCTACCCAACGTTTAAAAATCTCGATAATACGTCACCACCGTGATCGGCTCAACCTGACTTAATAAAGGAGAGAGGAGCTTTGACTATATTTTTGGTATTGGGTGTGTATTTATTTGTTATTTATAATCCAAGTCCGACTTATTAAAAAATACATTTAGTATTAAATTTATAGAGAATGATTCGCTAAATTTAAAAAATAATTTTTTTTCTGGCCTTAAATTTCTATTTGCTTTATTTTTTACTTACCGGATTTATTCTAATAGAACCACATGTGGTTCTATTTTTCAACCCCTCAATTTGATGTGGTTATATTAGAGACTGTGGTTCTAATAGAGACTGCGGTTCTATTTTTCAACCAAGATTTTTTGAAAAATTGAAAATTATGGGAATTTTCTCTTTCTAATTCTCTAAAAATGATTAGAATTTTAAACAAATTTAGTACTTCTTGTCTTCCAAGATTTTCTAAATTTCGCTTAAGGCGCTGAAATAACCCAGCAGTTACGTTAACTGAAAGTTTTGATTCGATTTGCCAGATCGGAGCGGACCGATCCTCCAAATCACTGAGGACGGCAAACTAACTTTATTATACGAGAGAGACCTATAAGTTTTTTTAGATTAATGCCACAGTTGTTAAAGATATCGAGTTATTTGAAGGGAATATCAAAGGAGTTGGATGGATTAAGGTTTGCAGGGCATTAGGAGGGTTAAGTGTGATAAGTAGAATGTAGGAGGATTTGTATTAGGGTTGCTTGTTTGTAGTTTATTTGGAGGGCAAGTGAAATGCATGCCCTCATACCATTTGATTTTTTGTGACAGTTCATCAGTAAAAGGAGATATTGTGTGATTTGGAGGACTTAGAGGGATTATGGTTTTGTATTTGGATTATCAGGGTTGGAGGCTTAATCCCTATATATAGGGATTAAGAGGATTTGGACTCTTAATCGCTGAATATGTGAACATGTGAAGCGCAAGAATATGGAATAACACTAGCTACGACACTAACTAACCAACATCTGTAACATCCTTATCCTTACAAATCTGTCTTAATTCCCAAATCCACAATATCTCAGAAAATCCCTCATCCTTGTTGATAACCAAATACACATTAGCATTTCTAATCCCACTATATCTCTCCATTCGTCTGAAAGATGCAAAAATACCCCAAACCCCTTATAAATTTTTAACATGTGGTTATATTAGAGACTGTGGTTCTAATAGAGACTGTGGTTGTATTTTTCAATCCCTCCGTTTGGGGTGGTTATATTAGAGACTGTGGTTCTAATAGAGACTGTGGTTCTATTAGAATAAATCCGGTAAATTAGCATTTTTCGTTAGATTTTTCAATAAAAAAATTTTTTGTAAGTCAAAGTAATAATTGTCTTTTTATTGTTTCCTACAGATTTTGTAATTATTTTTTTTCTTTTTTTTATATCTTAAAACGGTGTTTATATATTTTAATGAATAAAGAATTAATCAAAATTATCAAATTTCTTTTAAGATTTTTAGAATTATTTTTTAAAATTGTTTATTAGATTAAACGGAAACTTTATTTAAAAATTAGAAGAACTTTAAAAATCAGAATTTTTATTAAACATAGGATTATGAATAGGGCCCGGATTTGTATGGACGATCAAACGTGAAATATGGGCATAAATGGACTAAAAAGTCCAAAATATGGACCAAAATCAGAAAAAATTGGAAAATATGGGCCAAAATATTGAATAAACCCAGCGACCGTTGACTCCATCGAGGCGCGTGCCGCAAAATCCCGCGCGAAGCGCGGGATTTTGCACAAGCGCCCTGCCGATGCCCATAGGTTTACGTTGTATGATTTTGTGTTATTTTCGTATAAATAAAAAAATTCTCTCTGACGCCCATAATTCCCAGCGCCGGAAATTTTAGAGCCCAATTTTCCATTTTTTTCACATAGAGCCCAAATTTCCGCTGGAGCCCAATTTTCCAAAAAGTTAGAGCCCAATTTTCCGAAAAATCCTGGAGCCCAATTTTCCAGAGCCCATTTTTCCAGAGCCCGAATTTCCGGCACTCAGAACACCGCTGCGTTAATCCAAGAGACCAACGTGTCAATATTTCATGTGGTGCATTTGCATGTATTGAATTTAGGTAAAAGAATTTACAATGCAGGTGCAGTTTTTTTACAAATTGGTGAACCAAAATTGGAAGAAGTTTCTTATAATGGTGCAATCAATCAAAATTTAAAATTAAAATTTAAGTTTTGGAATAAACTAGAGGATCTGAGATGCGAAGTGGTGGAAGAAAAAGTGGTTTGGTTCTGGATAAATCTAAGTAATAAATGATATGTCTATTTAAATAAAATTTTAGAAAATATTTTACTATAATTAGGAAAGAAGATTTAGAATGCGAACAAATAAAATTATTGGATAATTTTGTTTCATAAATTTTGATCAAAATAATTGAATATAATAGAAAATAATTTCAATTTTGGAATAAACTAGAGGATCTGAGATGCGAAGTGGTTGAATATAATAGAAAATTTCGAACTATAATTTACTCGAATAAAATTTAAAAGAATTTTTGGACGAAATCGAAATAAATACGTTTTTATTTAGATTTCGAACTATAATTTACTCGAATAAAATTTAAAAGAAGCAAAAGTGGTTTGGTTCTGGATAAATTTAAATAATAAATGATATGTCTATTTAAATAAAATTTTAGAAAACATTTACTAAAATTAGGAAAGAAGAGCTTCTATTTAGAATGCGAATAAATAAAATTATTGGAGGAGAGATGTATATTAAATGAGCGGGATCCACGTGAGATGCCGAGGCACTAATCTAATCCAACATGTATAGTCATATGGAGGGAACGTATCTGTACAAGTATTTAATATGCTTAAATTAAGTTTTTAGAGTTATTAACTCTCATTCGAAAGAGCACAAAAAGATAGACCGATCCCCTAGTGGAAGGTTAAAAAATAAACCGACTGTCTCCATTAGTCCGACCCCTTCTATTAAACAGACCCCATTACTTCCAGCGTTAATGTTTACCACCGGTAACTACAGCCGAAATCTGGCTTCTTAGTCTTCCAAAATTCCCAAAATTTTCGCATGCGGCGCAAAAAAAAATTTTTTCGAGTAAACAATTCACTACAACTTTGTTGATAATTTTTTCTCGGATTTTTCATATCAAATGCGGATTTTTTCGATCAAAATTGCGGATTTTTAAAAATTCGAGATCGGAGCCCTGTGTAAATACCCTGTAAATAATTTATAGTTAAATTTATTAAAATTTATTTAATAAAAAAATTTATTTTAGACAGTCTCGTGATAAAAAAATTTTTTTTTAAATTCCACGTTCAAAAAAATTAAATTTTGTCTTTAAAATTTATTATAATTTATTAAAATTTAACAATTTTTAACCTTTTTTATTTACCCAACAGTCAAAGTTTAATTCTTTTGGGAAATTAATTTTTAAAAATTGGCATATAAATACCCTCAGAAATTTTCTTATATATCATTACAATTAAATTAACACCCAATTTATTTAAAATTAAGGCGCCGGCCTAGTTTATGCGTCCAATCAACAGAAAATTGGATTTTTCTTGGTATTGCAAACTTGTGGTATGTGTCCAAAACATTTCTTCATGTTCGGGACCTACGCCCACTGGGTCTGGGACCGTTCCTTACCCTATCCCTCGAAATTTCGGAAGGTTATAGCCAATTTTTTAAAATTTCAGAAAAACGATTTTAACTTTCAGTGAGGGGGGGGGTAAGGAGTGGTCCCAGATCCAGTGGACGTAGGTCCCGAACATGAAGAAATGTTTTGGAACCATACCCAAACTTTGCAATACCAAGAAAAATCCAATTTTCTGTTGATTGGACTCATAAACTTTTCATTGGACGCATAAAAGTTCATTGGACGCATAAACTAGACCAGCGCCGAAATTAATTTTATTTATTTTAAATTCAGAAAAATGTTAAATAAAATAAAATTTTTAATTTTATTAATTTTTATTAATATTTATAATATTATGGGAAAACCCGATTGTTGTGCTAATTTAAAAAATGATGTTAAAAACGCTAATAATTATTTTTGTCAGAAAGGAGGTAATGCCGCATCGTGTGCTAATGCCGATTGGAATAGTGGTCAAAATAATATTCAAAAATTTTGTCAATGTTTAACAGTAAAATTTAAATAATTTTTTAAAAATAATTTTTAAATTTTAAAGGGTTCTGGTTATGGTACTAATAAATGTAATATTAATGATATAAAAAATTGTTTGAATATTCCATTACAATCTATTGGAGCGAAGAAAAAAAATGGGAACTAAATAAATAAAAATAAATATAATATCTTCTAATTTTTAAATCAGAGTTTAAAAAATCAGAATTTTTAAAATCAGAATTCCGACTTCAGAATTAATTTCAGAATTTTTCATTTTGAAAAATCAGAATTAATCTTCAAAATCAGAATTTTAAACAAAATTTAAATCAGAATTCTGATTCTATAAAAATCAGAATTAATTTTCAGAATTTTTCTCTTATTCTGAAATATAATTTAACCTAAACTTTCATTTATTCTGTTCCCTTTTTAAATATTAATTCTCGTTTGTTTTTCTTTTTTCTGTTTCCAATTTCTCGTCCTTTCCCTAATTATTCAAACCTGGCAGAGCGGAAAGTATAAGGGTGTAAAAAAAATAATTTATTTTATATAAATTTTCTTGACTCTTTAATCACAAAATCAGTCATCTTTTTTGCTTAAAATATAAATGTTATACTAATAAATGTTCTTTTCTCTTAAAAATTTATTTAAATTAATCATTCCTTTTTTAAGCAATTTTTGAGGTAAACACACCTTTTAACGAGAAAATTAGCCCTTTTTTACTACTTAAAATTTAATTTTTGGGTAGTTTAAAAAATTAAAAAAAACTTTTTTGGTTAAATTAAATTAGCCATAGGACCTCTGATTAAATTCAAGTCAGTTTAATTAAAAAAATCCCCACCTGGCATCGAACCCTGCCCCCTTTGGGGAAAGTCAGACGCGTTAACCAATACACCAAAACTTTTCTTGAGTTTATAATTGGGTGTAGTCTATCAGAATTAGATTTAAAAAATCAGAATTTATTTTGAAAAATCAGAACAAATTTTACAAATCAGAACAAACCAGAACACATTTTTAAAAAATCAGAATAATAATCAGAATTTATTTTAAAAAGCAGAACAAATCAGAATAGACCTCAGAACAGATCAGAATATAAACTCGAATAAAAATCAGAATAAATTTTAAAAAATCAGAACAAGATTTAGAAAATCAGAACAAGTCAGAATAAAAAATCAGAATATATAAATTAAAACAAATCAGAACAAAAAAATCAGAACAAATAACAAACAAACAAATAAGAACAAAGATCAGAATAAAGATCAGAACAAATCAGAATATATTTTAAAAAATCAGAACAAGTCAGAATAAATTTTTAAAAATCAGAAAATTTTTTCGAATGATCCATTTTATATTTTTTAACAATTAAAAAAAAAGAATTTTAAAAATTTTATTTACGTTTAAATAAAATTTTATTTATTTTTGATTGATTACAATTAATTAATAATTTTTTAATTTTCTCTTGCGCAATTTTAAAATTAAATTTAATTATAAATCCTCCCAAATCATTTTTAATTCTCTACCCATTTCCCTAATTTTAAAATTAAATTTACTTAAAAATTTAATATTTGCGGACAGAAAATGTCGGCAAATACTTGCGGATATTTTTTTGCGGATTAATTAAAATGGTCTCTCAATACATTGGATTTTTTCGACTCGAATGTTCAGAACCTGTTACTCTCTCATAATTTTCCACTGTTTCTTTTACCACCTGTACTAAAAAATAGTATTTAGGGGTACAGGAGGAAGTGGTGTAGTGGTTAACGCCCTTGACATTCAATTAACAGGGAGTTCAGGTTCGATGCCTGGCTGCCATAAAATTGTTTTAAATAATCTTTTGTTCAATAATTATTCTAATAATTAAATTAATTATTCAATTATTTACCCTATTTTTAATTTTATTGATAAAAATTTTTGGGGGTTCCTTCCTTCTTTTATCACATTCATTCTTCGCACCCATCAATTTTTACATTTTCTTTTTTTTTAATTGTTTTGTGATCTAAATTTCTTCCTTTCTTCTAAATATTCGCTACTAATAAATAAATAAATATTTCTATAATGTCTGGGAGAGGGAGAGGGAGGGGGGGGGGGAGGTTTGGGGGTAAGGGGGGGGGAAGAGGTTGTTGACCACCACCAACCAAACCATTCTTCCCCCTCCTTCCTTCCCCCCAATTTTTATTGTCTTTCTAACCTTTCATCGCCACACACAAATTGCGTCGTTTAGCACGAGATGATTATTGGTTGTGGCGGGTGTGTTAACTAAGCCCTTAGGGTATGTGGAAAGGCGATGATTGAAGTAAAATTCGATTTGATAAAAGGAAAGGGGAGGGAATGTGATAAAAGGAAGGGAAAGAAAAAGGTGAAAGAGGAAGTAGAGAAGGAAGAGGTTAGGGAGTTGGGAGAAGAAAATGAAGGAAGTTAAAGAGGAGGAAGTGGGCAAGGAAGAGAGGAAGTGATCAAGGACTGAAGAGGGAGGAGGTTAGGAGTATGAAGAAATCTAGGAAGATAATGGAAAAAGGAAGTGATGAAGGAAGATAGGAAGGAAGGAAAAAATGTAGAAAGAGGGGAATGAGGAAGTAAAGGAGGATCAAACTAGGGAAAGATCAACTAAGAAAAGAAGAGAATTTGAAAAAGGAGGAGGTTAGAGAGTGTGGAAGAAGATCAAGTATGAGGAAGAAGGAATTGAAGTAACGGAAGGGAGTAAAGGAAGAAAAAAGGATGAGGCATAGATAGAAGACGATGGAAAAGGATGAAAAGGAAAGGTTCCGCCAATATAGGTTCCGTTCTTACCTCTCTCTTAATGAAGGAATTAAACTATAAATCTGAAACTATATTTACAAATAACTACATATTTAATGGTCATTTAGACGGACTTGGGAGTATTTTATATTACAAAAAGTTTTAGTTGAAAATATTCCTATGGGAAAGCTTGAAAGAGGTGTTAAATTTAAATTTATGTTTAAAAGATGTGCATTTTAGCTTTTTGAAAAATGAGTGATGAAAGTAAAAAAACTTCCATCCAGACTGGCTATTCTAATTTTGAAACTCCAAAATTTTCATCCACATCTCTTTTTTATCTTCATATCTTCAGTCTTCCATTCCCCTTCATACAATTTATCGTCCAAAACTTCCCCCCAATCCTCCCTTCCAATCTTTATATAATGTCACCCCTCGGACCGAGTTTTACCGAAGAAGGGACCAGAGGTGGGTCGGAACAGTCAGAGGTGTCAGAAATCGGGAAAGTCGGAAATCAGAGCTGGCTCAAAAGTCGGAAATCGGAAATCAAAATTTTTTTCGGGAATCGGAATTACGACCCACCTCTGGTAGGGACTAAGAGGGGAAATGTTATGGAGGTTATGGAGGTTCATCTTCACATACCTGTACACACCTCATGTTTAAAGCCTTTAATTGCCCATTGAAAAGGCAACCCTTTATTCTCGAACCTAAAATAAAATTTTAAAAAACAACAATTTAAATAAAAGTTTTTCCCTTTGTTTATATTAAATATCACATCCAAAACGGGTAGTTCCCCCCTCTTCTCTCATTTTTCTTCTTTTTAGGAGGCGTTAGGGGAATCACCCCCATCGGCATTATTTTACACTCTCGTCCCTTTGCCCCTCTTCAATTTA
Organism: Meloidogyne arenaria; assembly: GCA_036172955.1. Classification (NCBI taxonomy): domain Eukaryota; kingdom Metazoa; phylum Nematoda; class Chromadorea; order Rhabditida; family Meloidogynidae; genus Meloidogyne; species Meloidogyne arenaria. The sequence continues at coordinate 7,068,206 of JARQAB010000013.1, forward strand.
TCGCCCAAAACTTCCCCCAAATTTTCGCTCATTTCTTCCCCTCTTTTGTCTTTTTTCATAAATTTTCTAACGCTTCCCCCACAGTCAAAAAAGCTCGTTCTGTTGCCACCCAGTAAAAACAAGGGATGTTTCGGCGCGGAAATATTAAGGCGCACGTCTGTAAAATCTGCTAGGGGTGACATAGAGCTTTGAAATTTTGCACTCATATTCTTGGTAGTGTTAACTAGCTCCTCTAAAAATTTCAATATTTTTGGTCAAATATTTCGCAAGTTATTTTGAAAATAGTCGAATGTCTTCCTTTTAGGTAGTTTTTTTACCATAACTTTGGTAGTACTTGACTAATAATTTTGAAATTTTTACGGGAGTTAGTTAGCTATATTGGGAATATTTCTGGAAAATTTCATGGCTATAGCTTCTCATTTGACTATTTTATAAGCATCGGCGAGTACGCGGACGTGCTTCACAAAGTTCTTATTTTTCTTTCCTTTTATTTTTTTCTTCCGCATTAAAAATGTATAAAGAGGCCCCCAAAACAATTAACACACCCAACTAAAAATTGTGTTTTTTGATAAGAATGATAGTGTAACACAGTTTTGATAAAATTAACTCAATTTTTTACTTTTTATAAATGTACTATAAAAAATAAAAACAGTAAAATCATAACAACGAAATTAGCAACATTCTGATTGAAATAATTAAGAAACATTAAATATTTTCTTCTGATTTAATATAAAATAAAATTTTAATAATTCTGATTTTCAATATTAAGGGATATTTTTTTTTATAATTTTCTACTCTTCTCTAACTTTCTTCTGATTTTTTTCTGATATTTATTCTGATTTCATTCTGTTTTGATTTTTCCATCATTCCATCATATCAAAAAACACAATTTTTAGTGATGGAAATCATCATTTGATTTTCTGATTTTATTATGATTTCTTCTGATTTTTTATCTAATTTTCTTCTGATTTTCTGGTTTTCTCCGATTTTATCTCATATTTATTCTGATTTTTTTCTGATTTTATTCTGTTCTTATTTTGTTCTGATTTTCTGACCTTCTTATTGTATTCTGATTTTCTTCTGATTTTTTATCTAATTTTTTCTGATTTATAATAAAATCTTATCACACATTACTTGATCAAAAATCTTCCTTCAAATATGTTTTATTATATTATAAATAAATCTCTCTATTTTATTTTAAAGAGGGGACACAATAATAATTATTATTACGCTTTGTTTCTTCTACATACTATCAAAAATTTTCGCGCAACAACAGTTTATCCTTGTTCGTTTATTTATTTTCAACTGATCTAATTAATTTATTTTTATTTTATTTTTATTGATTTAGATGTGTATGTAGTCGAACCTCCTTATAATAACTTCCATTAATGTAGATGTAGAGTTGAACCTCGTTAGTGGAGGGGGATGTTTAAGGCTTTGTTGATCTCAGTGTTTAAGGCTATGTCAGTGCTTAAGGCCATTTGACATTTAACACTAGATACTTTTGTGTTGAAAACTTTTGTCAAGTGTAAAGTTGACACATGCAAAATTAACACAGAAAACTTGACATACGATTTCTCCATCATATACGATTTCTGCAGCATCAAGAGCGTAAACAACAGGGCTGGAGAATTTTCAATTTTAAAAAGCGGAAGGCTTTTTAATAGGGAACAAAATAGGGAATAAATAAAAGCGGCAGACGGAAGGCGGGAGCGGAAGAAAATCCAGCCCTGGTACAGCTTGGACGGTAATTAGGAATTATGGACCTTCCCCTCATCCTTATTATTATTTAATGATTTTTGTATATATTTTTTAAACCACAAAAAATTATAAAAAATATCGCGCAATCCCTTTAAAAATAAAAAATTTTTGACGCGTCATTTCACCTTCATTTTCCTCCCCTCCCAAATTTTACCCCTCCTCCAATTTTCACTCCTTTTTTACTTTCCTTTTTTCATTCCTTGGTCACGCAACCCCTTTTTTCCTTTCTTCCAGTTATTTTATTATTTTTTAAACGGCATTTAACAAATAAAAAAATAATTTTTTTCTCACATTAAAATTATACAAAAAATTACATTTTTTAAAGATGGTTGTGTGTGTGGTCTTTTAAACAAATAAAATAATTTTTAAAAATAATCTTGTGATTTTTATTCTTTTTTTTGTGCCTTTTTTTGGTTGTTATTAGACCCATATATTTTTTAAAAATTTTTTACTCTCCCTCTAGATAATTTTTTTATTTTCTGAAACACACCCCTAAATTAAGGAGTTTTTTAATTGTTTAATTCTAGTAAGAATAAATAGAAGTAAAAATTAATCAGAACTTAAGATTAAACTTAAGTTTATTTTAAAAAATAAATAAAATAAAACTTGAATTTATTAAGTTTAATCTTAAGTAAAATAAACTGAAGTATTAAAATCAGAATAATTAAAAGTTAAGAGTAAGCTTAAAAATAAAATAAACTTGAAGCAAATTAATAGAAATTAGAATTTAAGATTAAACTTGAAAAAATAAAATCAGAATAATTAAAAGTTAAGAGTAAGCTTAAAAATAAAATAAACTTGAAGCAAATTAATAGAAATTAGAATTTAAGATTAAACTTGAAAAAATAAAATCAGAATAATTAAAAGTTAAGAGTAAGCTTAAAAATAAAATAAACTTGAATTAAATTACTAAAAATCAGAATTTAAAATTAAACTTGAAAAAATAAAAATAAACTTGAGTATAAACTTAATAAACTCTCCAGTCATTTAATCTACTATTTATGTACATATTTAATTTTTTTTATTTTCCAAATTATTTTTCATATTTTAGAATTTAAATAAAATATTTATAGGTAGATTTAGAACACATTTTATTTAAAAAAATATTCATTAACCTTGAAGGCCTTTTTTGGCTTAAAAAATATTTTTTATTTATTTTTTCTATATTTTTTGGTCACCAAAAAAGAAGAGTTATTTCTCCAAGCTATTACTAACAACACTAATTTTTAAATTAAAATTTTTTCTTTAATTTTTTCCTTCATTTTTTTTATTCAAATTAAATGTTCTTGTTGTTTATTTGTTGTATATTTAATTAAAGAAGACAACAAAAAAAAATTAAAAAAAAAATTTTCTAAAAATTCTTCTGATTTCTAAACCTCTTAGAAAAATAGCAACATATATATTTACTCAATTAATGACCAAATTTACCCAAAAAATAAATTTAAATAAATTTAAGAAGAACAAATGATGCCTCTATTTAAGCATTATTTGTGTGACAACAAAAAAAGAAAATTAATTTTTAAATTATTTATTTGTTTTGTATTGTTTAATATAATTTGTGGAGCCCCTAGAAAAAATATAGAAGTTAAAGAAGGCAAAAGAATTGAGAAAATGGAGGAAGAAAATAGACAGTTTATTAAAAATATGAGGCTGAGGGCGCTAGGCAATATTCAACGGTAAAGAGAAATTTAAAGATCAGAATTTTAAAAATAAGAATTAAAAATCAGAATTAAAAATCAGAATTTTAAAAATCAGAATTAAAAATCAGAATTTTAAAAATCAGAATTAAAAATCAGAATTTAAAAAAAGAATTAAAAATCAGAATTTTAAAAATCAGAATTTTAAAAATCAGAATTTTAAGATTAAACTTGAAAATAAAACTTGAAACTATGCTTAAGTTCGAACCTAAAGGAATGGTTGAAATCATAATTAAAATCAGAATCCTCCCTATAATTCATCAGAATTAATTCAAAATTAAATCAGAATTAATCAGAATTTAAACTTGAAAAGAAATAAAACTTGAAGCTCAAGCTTAAACTTTTCTAACTTAAAAATAATGTTTTAAATCAGAATTAATTCAGAATTAAAATCAGAATTTACTAGAATTTAAATCAGAATATTATTAATAATTAATCAGAATTAATTATAATTAAATCAGAATTTTAATCAGAATTTTTAAAACTTTAGCCAGAATTTGAACCAGAATTTTTTATAAAAAAATTCAGAATTAAAACTACAATTAACTACACTTGGATATTTTCAGAATTAACTTTAAAAACATTAAATTTTCTAAATCAGAATTATTAAAAAGGTGTGGTTCTCTAAATTTATTTTTTATTCTGATCAGAACTTTTTTCCTCAAATTCTTTCTCGGTTCATTTATTTTTGTTTAAATTTATTTTTTTTCTTAAATTTATTTAAAATTAAATTTTCTATTTTTATGTTTTGTTTGTCTCAAATCTTATGACAAAATTAATTTAAAAAATAATTTAAAAAAGAATTTCTTTTTTTTATTAAATTCTTATCTTAATCCATTAAAAGAATTAAAAATTAAAAAGAAAAAAATATTAAAGAATATTTTTAAAAAATGAAGTAAAATTTTAAAGTAGATTATTTTTAGAATTTATTAGAAAATTTAATTAAAAATTTAATGTGGAAAATGATTTTATAAATCAGAATAAGATAAATCAGAATTTAAATAAACAGTTATGAACAGAATTTATAATTAAAAATAAATCAGAATTAAATATCAGAATTATTCTAAAAGCATAAGTTCAAACTTGAAATAAATCAGAATTAAAACTTGAATTAATTCTGAAATCAGAATTGCAAACTTGAAAACTTAAGTTCAAGCTTGTGCTATTTAAAAACTTGAGTAAACTTTAAAACTTAAGATCAAACTTGAAAATTTAATTAAACTTGAAATTAAACTTGGAAAAAACTTGAAAATAATGCTTGAATTTAAAACTTGAAATTAAACTTTAAAAAAGTTTAGGATTAAACTTAAGAATGGGAATATTAAAACTTGAGTCCTCAAACCTAATTAATAATGGATTATTGAAGGGTTTTTGAGCCAAAAATTCCGAAAAATTTTTTTTTCGTAAAATTAATTTTTAAAAAATATTTTAGTTCCCTAGAATCCTACTCTTCCCTAACAGCAAATTCGTTAATGTTAAAAACAGCACTAGAAACGCCCGAATCTATCGGTGATCAAGATGAGGATGAAGATGATTTTATATTAGAAATAAATTCATTACCAACAACAAGGGGACCAACAACAACCTCTCCCTCTCCTTTAACTGAATCACAAACAAGCAAACATCGACATTCTGGACTAAGACGGATTAAGGCAGATTTAAGGTGTTTCTTTATATTTTTATATTTTTTGGGGGAATTTAAAGTTGAGGTGAAAAAATGTAATGGAGGGTAGGGTGGAAAAATTTCAAAAAAAATTTTTCGAAAAAATTTTCCAAAATTTTTTAAATTTAAAAAAAATCCAAAAAAAAAATTTTTTAAATTTAAAAAAATCCAAAAATTTTTTTAAAAATTCGAAAAAATTTTTTCCAAAAATTTTTTCAAAAAAAAATTTTTCAAAATTTTTTTCCAAATAGAAGAATTCCTTCTTCCTCTACCTCCACATACGAAAATTCAAACAGCGAAGAACCCTCAAATAATATATTAACAACAGCACCCCCTAGAAAGCTTCGTTCAGCCGTTAATGTTGTTGCTATACAACAAGAACAACAACAACAAAATTTAAAAAATAATGGAGGTCATTACAGCACTCATCATCAACATCATAGGAGGAGAAGAAAAGGTGTTTAATTAAATTAAAATTTTTTTAATTAAAAAGAAGAGGGGAAGTAAGCGTTAAAACAAGGCATGAGGGACCTTTAGGCGCAGGCTTATAAAATAGTCATTTATGAACCTAGAGACCTGAAATTTTGCATATATATTGTTCTTAGTGTTAACTTAGTCTGTTGAAAATTTCAGAATTTTTGGTATTTTATTTTTCAAGTTATGACCGAAAAAGTATGGGAAGTAAGCGTTAAAATAAGGTATAGGGGCCCTTTCGGCGCAGGCTTATAAAATAGTCATTTGTGAACCTAGAAACTTGAAATTTTGGTCAGATATTGTTCCTAGTGTTAACTTAGTCTCTTGAAAATTTCAGAATTTTTGGTCCTCTATTTCTCAAGTTATGGCCGAAAAAGTACAAATAATCAACGAAAATGTCGATTTTTTGCAGTTCGTTTTTTGCAGTAGTTCGTTGACCATAACTCGAGAAATATTTAACCAAAAATTCTGAAATTTTCAGAATTTTTGGTTAGCACTATTAGGGATATTTTTACAAAATTTTAAGTCTTTATGACCTCTTTTGGCAAAGTTATGCTCTAACGACGAAGCGTCTTTTCCTCCTTTTTCTGCCTATTATTTTCCTCTTATAAAATAAACTTTTCTTTTTTTTTTCCAAATTTTCCAAAATAAAATTTATAGTGATTGAGTAAAACTTGAAAAATATGTAAATAAATATAAGCCTTCCCTTCCCATTTATTTAAAAAAATTTTTTTGATAACAATCTGCGCATTTTTAAAAAATTTCCAAAAGTCATCATTCATGCGGGAATTTCTCTCTTTTCTTTATTTTAGGGAAAGCTGAGGAGAAATTTTAGTGGATAAATAAATTTATTTTTATTTTGAAAAAAAGGGGTTTTTAAAAGAAAATTGTAAAAATTTAAAGAAAATTGTATTTTAAAAATTTTAGAGTGAAAAATAAATTAATACATACAACCTTTCCGGAAAATTATTAATTCTGACTGCAACTTTTCCGGAAAAAATGTCTATAATATTTTTCTTCTATTTCTTCTTCTCTTTCTTTTCCGGAAAAGTGTGTATAACAAAAATAATTTTCCGGAAAGGTTGTAATAATTAAGTAAAATTTTAATTTAAATATAATCCGGAAAAAATTAATTCTGACCAGAATTATTTGTTTTTTAAAAATCAGAAAATCGATCAGAATTTTTTAAAAATATTATTCGGTGCTCCTATTAAAAAGGTCCGATTTTTAGAAAATTTTCCTTAAAAATTTTTTTTTAATTTTAAAAAATTCCCCTATACCTCTTCCCTTCCCCTTCCTAATTTTTATTTGCCTCAGGCATTTCCGCTTTACGCTAATTTTTTCCTTCCTTTCTTTTTTGGATTTTGATTATAAATATATTGTTGGAGAGTCAAAACAGAATGATGGATAGTTAAAATAAACAATACTGGCATTTTAAAAGAAAAAATAATTTTTTTCGGAATGAACCGCTATTTTCTCCCTCTTCTTTTTTAATTTTCTAATTTTTAATTAAAATTGGGGGTCGAAATTAAATTAAAATTAAAATAAATAGCACTAAAAGTAGTTAATATAGTGAAAGTTAGCGTTACTTAAAATGGTACAGAATTGCTAAATGATAACCTAGAGGCTTGAAATTTTGCTTAATTATAGCTGATAGTGGTAGCTAATAATTCTGAAAATTTCAGAATTTTTGGTTTAGTATTTCCAAAGTTATGGGCAAAAGAAGGCAAAAAATGGGCATTTTTTTACAAAAATATGGACATTTATGACTATAACTTTTTTTATATTTGATGTGTCTGAGCTGTTGTTTATTCAAATATAATTTTAAATATTTTTTTGACCTTTCTACATTAAACTTTTCCCCCAACACATAATTTAAATATTTCCCTTCATTATGTTTGTAAAATAATCTCTTAAACTAAAACCCTTCCTTTATGATATTCAAATATTTTCCCCCACAACATTTGCCTCTCTTTGTTCCTTAATAACTTACTTTCAAATATTTCCCTCATAACATTTACTATCTTATTTATCAACCTTTTTCATCTCAAACATACTCAATCTCCGCCTGTTTGTATCAATATAAATACCCAACCGTTTTATACATTTGGCACCTTCAATTGAACTAAACTTAAAACTTAAATAAAATATTGAATAAATTGTGTTCCTCATTAATTGAGAGTTAAAATTAAAGAGAAATAAAGTAAAATCCTCAAATAAATTTGAGAGTAAAAATATTGTTATCTCGGACAGACATAACATTTTTGGCGCGGTTTCGACAGGATTGAACCTAAGCGCTTCTCCGTTCAAGGAAGACTAAATTTAAATTTTTTTTGATAGCTCAGTGTTGTAGGGCTTCTGGTCAGTGTTGTAGGCCAGCTAATTAATTAAAAAAAAATATATAGCTCAGCGTTGTAGGGCTTCTGGTCAGTGTTGTAGGCCAGTTAATTAAAAAAAAAAAGTGGTTAGTGTTGTAGGCCACATAAATTTAATAAAAAGTATTTTATTTAATCCGAAAATTTTTCGAGAAATGTCAGACTTCGACGAGACTTTTTTCACTCCCCAGGAGTCTAAACAATTTTCCGCAATCTTAATAAGATTGCGAGCTTTTGAAAAATCTGTGGCCCAATCCATGAGACGCATAGAAGGGAGATTGGAGACTTTAGAGACCAATTCCGAGAAAACCAAAAATTCAATGACCGGAATTAAGGGATCAATCACTAGACTAAGAAATAACGTTCAGAGTGAATTTAAGAAGCTTGGGGAAAGGCAAGCTGAAAATGCTAGTCTAGAAGATTTTGAGGAAGCTATTGAGCAGAATTTGGAAGGAAATGAGAGTGACCCGGAGGATAATTCGGATGTAGATCTAGAGGTTAAAGTTATGGATCCATTTTTAAATAATGGACAATATATTGGCTCGTATGATGGAAATCCGAGCATGTCCTTCTCTAAATGGATTGAAAAATTTAAGGATGTTTTGTCGCTCATATCCACTCCTATAACGGAAGAACAGAAATTGACCCGCCTTCGTTTCTGTTTAGCAGGCCAGGCGAGAACGGTTCTTGATACAATGAATCCAGTACCCACTAGTTTGGAGATAGCAATAAATAATTTAAGGGCAAAATTTGAAAATGGTAATACTAAAGTCATAGCCCGCCAAAAATTGAGCAGCTGCCGCCAGGCCCCAGGCGAGTCCGTGTTTGAATATGCCAATCGGCTCTCGGATTTAGTAAGAACGGCCCTAGTAGGAGAAAATGAGAATACAGTAAATAATACCCTTTTATACGAGTTTTTGGATAAACTCAGTCCTGAATTAAAATTTCAGGTTAAAACTCAACGCCCGCCGGATTATGGAAGTGCCTATGAATTAGCATCGCACTTAGAGCTTCTTTTGGCGGAGAAGAAACCTACAAACAGTAATGTTTGTGTTTCTAGTTTAGCCGACGAAGTCGAGGCATTGGTTTTGCAGAGAAATAATAGAACTCAAACCTGCTTCCAATGTAAAAGCTCCAACCACTTAGTGAGAAATTGCCCTGAAAAGAGATATGAGCCTAACTATAGAAATGGGGATGAACGATTCCGGAATAATTTTAATAGTTTCCGAGGAAATTTTAAAGGTAATGGATATGAAAATAGGAATCGAAATGAATATACTAGTAGGCCCAATTATGGAGACAATCAAAATTATAGCGGATATCGAAATTATCCAGACCGTTATGGCGCAAGCCATAATAGAAATTACCAAAATAGAAACGGATATAAAGGGTATCCAGATAGTAGATCGCCTAGTAGGGAACGAAATACTAGAGATTTTCGCAGACCGCTGAATAATTATTATAATGAGAATTCGCGAAATTATGGAAGTGAAAGGAGAGGATTTCAGAGAAATTATACGTCACCACACCGCTCTCCAAGACGTGTGAGATTTGAAAGAGGAAACAGTCCAAGTATTAGAACTGCAAGTCCGTATTATGTAGCTGTTATTGAGCCAGTTAAGGAGAAAATAACTGAGCCGCTTAATGATTTGAAAGAAAAGCGAGTAAATAAAATTAAAAATAAATTACCACACAAAAATCCAGTGAGTGTGAGATCTAAAAACAAAAATTTTGTTAAAATGAACAGTCCGTATATGATTGTCTTTCTAGCCTTATTGGCTTGTTTCTTCCCAGTAGCGTTGACCGCGCCAATGATTTGTTTGCGAGACGCGCCTGTATCTTTATGGCGCCTACCTACAGACCCAATATGTCCGTCAAGGCATATAACGGAGGCACCAGTTCCTATAAATCTAACAATTTATAGAGCAAATACATTACAGTATAAAACACCTGCTTATGTTTGTAAGTGTATTAAAACAACCGTTTCCAAAAGCAGAGGCGTTTTCGGTGCTTACTTAGAGGAATCAGGTACAGAACATGTAAACGTACCTATATCCGCATGTAAAAGGATGCGAGAATTAAATAATTCAATAGCGGGAGATTTAAGGGAGAAAAACGGATCCCTGAAAGCCACAGAGAATGATCCAAATATGGAATGGAAAATTTGGCCTTTTGGAATCCCGTGGGACACAAAAACCACGGAGAATTGTTATGTATACGAATCTGTTGTTTTTACCCATTTTGGAACAGATGAGATTAATACGCCTATTGGTGTCTGCCCCGGATGTCTATATCACTCTGGGAGTTGCAAATGTGACCAAGGGAGCCTGATTTGGCACCCGGATAAGACCCAGCAATGTTCTTACGTTTTTGTAGATAATTGGGCTGGAGAGTATTCATCTGGTATTTGGCTTTCCGAATCGAATGAATTCGCTTTATCTTTTGAAAATGCGACAAAATTAATTGATTGTGAGCAAAGAGAATTAATTTTGTCAGACCAAGGTTTTGCCATCCCTTTGGATGAGTTTAAGGAGCTTCAGCGAATTAAAGATTTCTTTGAATTTTCCCCCTCACGTGTAAAAAGGGAGATTATTAATGAGCCAACTGGAATTGTGTATAGCTCTCAATTAGCTTCACAACTTTCAGCACTAAGTGCTTCACTTAATAAATCAATTAAGAAATTGTTTTCAGACTCAATTCGGCAGATATGCCAGAGGCTCCAAGAGTTATCGGATCAATTAATGACATTAGCCGCAGCCAATCCAACATTGCTTGCGAGACATTTTCTTAAAAAGGATCACATAACAGCCCGTCTTGTAACGGAGAATGTTTTGGAGATTAAACCCTGTTATATAATTAAGGAGGAAAATATACATTTTAATTGGAAAAATGGTATATGCTTTGATCGCTTACCTATTAGTTTTGTGTTACATGGCTCAATGAAGCATGGATTTATTGACACAAGCACTTTAATAATTTATCCGCATGCTAAAGAGGTAGAATGCGAGACAGTAAGATGGATGTACTTACATGAAAAAGATAGAACCCTGCAATTTGACCAAGTAACAGGTGATCAAAAAGAGATAGCAGGAGAAGGTATACGAGAAATAATACGGTATGGAAAGCTAGACATACCAGAAATGAGCATTTCTGTATTCAGAAATAAAATACTGGCCAATTTAACAGAATTATACTCACCAGAACATTTTTCTGAGACTATGGAAAGTGCCAAGATAACCCAGGAAATTGCTAGACTATCGAACCCCAACTCGATATGGGAGACTTCTAATACCAGAAAGCACGTTATAGCAGGAAATATTGTGTCGAACGGGTTATTTTCATTTTTAAAAGGAGGCATATTCAGCATAAATCAAGTATGGGTTTTTGCTTGTTGCTGTTATATTACCCTGGAATTTATATTTAAATTTATATTGCCTTCACTCCTAACTAGACTGTTAGAGAATCTAAATATTGGGGAGATAATTATTAATTCCGTCACTAAGGCTCGACGAGATCGAAGAATTAACAAACTAGAAAAAGAAAGGAATGATGAGAAAGAATCAAGGAAAGAAATCTTACCCCTCTCAGAACGTTGGCCATCTCAAAAGGAGGTGAGAGTTAAAGCAGATAAGACCAATGGCAAAAATTTCAAAAATAAAGCCGTTGAGGTTGTTTTACTAGAAAAACATACTTGTGATAAAAATATGAGAATTTTTGCTGAAATAAATGGCAAAAGAATACTTTGTCTGATCGATACAGGAGCCCATGTCTCATTGATAAGTAAAAAGACAGCTAAAAGTTGCAAAATTAAATCCCTGTATCAGCCCGATTTTGGAGGAGTATATGGAATCGGAAATAACATGGTACCGCTTGTTGGTCAAGCAGACATAAAAATTAAGCTCGCGGATTGCGAAGTAAATTCAAAAATTATGATTATTGACCAAGAAGTAAGCAGAGGCTCCTATGAAGCTATATTAGGAAGAGAAACGCTAAAGGACCTTCCACTCTGCTTAAATTTTTTAAATTGGGAACTCATAAATATAAATGAAGTTAAAACCTTAAATAAATTAAGAGAAACTAGCGATAAAAAGAATGAGCAAGAAAATACGCTAAGACAAAATATTTACTCAAAAATAGAATTTACATGCCCTAAAAATCTAAGGAGATTTAAAGAATTTTTGGAGAGAAATATAACTGCATTTTCATTACACGATTACGATTTAGGAAAATGCAAGATCATGGCACCTCCAATAATTACGACATCTAACATACCCATTCAAGTTAAGCCATTTAGAACTCCGGAGAAATACCGAGAAGAATTGAAATTTCATATAAATAGTATGTTAGAGTCAGGAGTATTAGTGGAAAGTATGACCCCTTGGGCAAACAATTTAGTTTTAGTCCAAAAGGGAGACGGAAAATTACGACCATGCGTCGATTTCAGACCACTAAATACAATTACAGTTACAGACCCATATCCTCTTCCAAAAATGGAAGAAGTAATACATAAAGTTTCGGGGAAAGTATGGTATAGTTCCCTAGATCTCGCATCAGGATTTTGGCAAATACCTCTTGATAAAGAGAGCTCATACAAGTGTGGAATAATCACTGAATGGGGATTGTACGAGATGCGAAGACTTCCTTTCGGCCTGAAAAATGCTCCTAGTATTTTTCAGAGAACTATGGATAAAATATTGAAAGGAGTTAGAAATGTAACTGTATACATAGATGACATATTAATTCATACTAAAGATTTTGAATCTCATATTGAGGCTTTAGAAGAAGTATGTTGTAGATTAAAAGAAAGTGGTTTGAAATTAAAGGGAGAAAAATGTAAATTTTTTATGAAAGAATGTATATACCTAGGCCATGAAATATCATCTAGAGGATATAAACCTGCTCAATCAAACAGCAGAGCTATAAAAATGTTCCCCCGACCAAAAAATGTAAAAGAAGTTAAACGGTTTTTGGGGATGACTTCCTTCTTTAGAAAGTTTATATTAAATTTTGCTACAATAGCGGCCCCTCTAAATAAACTGACAAGAGGGAGTGAACAAAAATTCATATGGAAAAAAGAAGAGGAAGAAGCATTTGAAAAATTAAAAAATGAATTAAATAAATCACCCTGCTTACGCGCACCAAATTATAATAGACCATTTCATCTATTTTGTGATGCGTCGTCAATCGCCTATGCAGGAGCCTTAATGCAAACCGAAAATGATCGAGACTTATATAGCATTGGGTATTGTTCTAGAACTTTAACCCCACAAGAATCTAAATTGCCAGCCACACATAATGAATTGGCAGCGATTTATTATGCTATAAGTTACTTTAAACCCGTTATTTATGGAGGCAAACTAACTATTTACACAGACCACAGACCGCTCACATTCTTGTTTTCAAAAGCGAGTACAAACGTGAAATTAAATAGATGGTTGTTAGCTCTACAAGAAATAGAGCCTTGTGTTGTGTATATTGAAGGAAGCGCAAATAAGGTTGCCGACGCTCTTTCAAGAGCCCCTATTTCTTGGAAAAACGTTATACCCCCACCGAGGGAGGATATTCCTTATCTAATGAATTTCTCTCTGGAATCAATAAATAGAGAAGTAATGATAAGAGAAACACAAAATGATCCCACTCTTTCAAAAGTTTATAAATCGATTTTGAATGAGTGGAGTGAAATGGAAGATGATGAAAATTTAAAACCTTATTTTGAAATAAGAGGAAGATTATTTATAAAATTTAATTTAATCTGGAAAAGACCTGAAAACCAGATAATTGTACCAGAAATTCTGAGAATTAGGGTTCTAGAAATGCTCCACCACGCACATTTTGGTGTAGTCCGCTGTAAGGCAAAAGCGAGAAAATTAGTATGGTGGCCGAAAATTAATGACGAAATAGAAATATTTATAGATGGATGTAATATATGCCAGAGAAATAAACCGAACGAACCTAATAGAGCATCTGAAAATACCTGGCCAGATTCACTATATCCATTCAATCGAATTCATATAGATTTAGCCGGACCTTTCCGAGGGAAAAATTTTCTTTTAATTGTTGATGCCTACTCGCGCTATCCATTTGCTTATCAAATGAGATCTACTATTTCCAGCGCAATAATTACTAAACTAAAGGAATTATTTTCAATGTTTGGTCCGCCAGTATGCTTAATTTCCGACAATGGCCCCCAGTTTATTTCTCATGAATTTGAATCTTTCCTGCTTTCGAGCGGAGTTAACCACATAAAAAGCCCACCATATCATCCCGCCTCAAACGGTTTATGTGAACGCTTCGTGCGCACATTTAAACTAGGATTAATAAAAATGAGCACAGGCTCAGAAATGAAAGAGGCAATCGCGGAGTTTTTACAAGAGTATAGGTCATGCCCGCACCCATCACTGGATGGAGAAACGCCTGCATATAAATTTCTCGGTAGACAAATTAAGTCAAAAATTGACTTGGTGAACTTTTTGCCGAAGAAAGAAAGCGGAGAAAATAATCTCCACCAGAAAATTGTGGAAGAGAAAAATGACAAAAATTCAAAAAAGTTCTTTAATGTCGGCGATTGTGTTTGGATTAGAGAGCATACTGGTCATGGGAATTGGAGTAGAGGCACAATTGTGCATGAAAGGGGAGAGTATATATATGAAGTAAAAATGGAGAACAACTCCATTCGAATAGCCCATACCGATCAGTTGCGGAGTAGAAAACCTTATGAATTGAGATCCCGCACTCACACACTGATTGAGGAAACCTAACTTCTTCAAAAAAAAAAAATATTTTTTTCACCTGTACATATCCCTTGTATATATATTTTTACTCTTCTAATATATTTAAAAAAAAATTTTTTTTTCAATTTTCATACCCTTTTTATTTACTTCATTTAATTTAAATTTGATTTTTTTCAGTTCATTTTTACACTCCATTCCATCCAAAATTGTCCTTTATTCCTTTAAAAAAAATTTGTATTTATTTAAAATTAATTTAATCATGGCAACTACAAATGAAGTAAATATGGAAGAATTGTTTGGAGAGAATGAACAAATTGAAAATCCTCCTTTGGTTAAGGAGAGTCCACAAAAGAAAGGTGCTAAACCAAAAAAACCACCCAGCAATATTTCTTTAATTAACACAACTTCGTTCCTCGAAACAATCCGCGAAGAGTCCAAATCGACGCGAGAAACAGTGCAGAATGCGCACGATTACATTCGAGAGGCTCTTATTTCCCTTAAAAAGGAGATTGTAAATGATGTAATTCAAGAGCTTAATCCACGACTCAATGAAATTGAAGAATTATTAAAAGAAGTAAAAACTGAAATAACCGCCAAAAATGGCGAGCCTGAATCTGAATCGGATTCAAACGAATCTGAGGATGATCAAGAAGAAAACCGAAATGAAGTAAATAATCAGCCCGCTGGAAATAATCGCGGAGAAGCACCTATTCGAGGTAGAGCCCGTGTTAATCGCGGAGGGGAAGGAATTAGAGGAAATAACAACTTTCGTGCCCGCGAATCTCGCGGAGGTCGTGGTAGTGGTCGAGACGCTCGTGTCTTTTATTTGATGCGACAACTCGAAAAAGAAGGATTTGGCCGTGCTAATGCACGAGAACGCTGGAGCCCATATCAAGACTACTCTCGTAATGGTGGATCTTCTCGCCGCCATTGAATTTACTTAAAGGAGGGAGGAATGATGTGTCTGAGCTGTTGTTTATTCAAATATAATTTTAAATATTTTTTTGACCTTTCTACATTAAACTTTTCCCCCAACACATAATTTAAATATTTCCCTTCATTATGTTTGTAAAATAATCTCTTAAACTAAAACCCTTCCTTTATGATATTCAAATATTTTCCCCCACAACATTTGCCTCTCTTTGTTCCTTAATAACTTACTTTCAAATATTTCCCTCATAACATTTACTATCTTATTTATCAACCTTTTTCATCTCAAACATACTCAATCTCCGCCTGTTTGTATCAATATAAATACCCAACCGTTTTATACATTTGGCACCTTCAATTGAACTAAACTTAAAACTTAAATAAAATATTGAATAAATTGTGTTCCTCATTAATTGAGAGTTAAAATTAAAGAGAAATAAAGTAAAATCCTCAAATAAATTTGAGAGTAAAAATATTGTTATCTCGGACAGACATAACAATATTAAGCTTAAAATTTTTAAATTTTTGTAGATGTTAGATAACACTATCTAGAGTATTCTTGCAAAATTTCAGAATTTTAGGTTCTCTTTTGGAAATTTTATAACACTTAAAGCAACGTTACCTCAAAATAATTATTTTTACGTTGAGAGAATTCCTTGGTTTAGCGGTATAAATGTGGAACTTAATAAATAAAAGAGTAAAGGTTCGAATCTCTGACATGGAAAACATTGAGAATACGTTCTGGAAAATTCTAGAAAAAATTTTAAAAAATATTTTGCTTCCTTAAAAATTTTTTTGAATTTTTTAAAATCAAAAAAAAAATTATTTTTCAGGCTGCCCTTCTGTTCACGGCAAAGATCAATTGCTCTGTCCTACAAAGAATACTTATAGATATGGTCATTTAAATTTTTATTAGTTTTAAATATGAAAATATTTTCTAGACAAAATATTTGATGAAAAATTTATAAAAAAATTTTCTGAAAATTTTCAAAAGAATTTTTTTGAATTTTTGAATGTTTGAAAATTTTTATTTATTCACATTTTCCAATTTTCCAATTTTTCTGCAAAAAACGAAAACAAAAATACAAAAAAAAATTATCTTTAAAAACAAAATATAGATGTCTGCATTACGCGTGAACAACTTTGCGACCGAATCAGAGACTGTCCGGGGGGAGAGGACGAAGACTCAAGGCATTGCTTTTTCTTCAGACCGGTTTGTGTTAAAAAAGATTTTTAAACTAATTAAATAAAAATAAATATACAATTGAGGGAAGAATATAAAAATATCTAAAAAGTAAAAATAAAGAAAAATAAAATTAAAAAAAATATTAAATAAAATCTGCATAGTAAGAGAGAAAGGAGAAAAAGAAAACACAAAATATAACTTGGTAGAATCAGAATAAATAAATAATAGAAAAATACAAATCAGAATTTTATTAAACTTTCCGGAAAATACAAAGAAAAAAATACAAGAAAAATACAGAAACCAGAATTTAAAACTTTCCGGAAAACACAAAAATCAGAATTTATCTTTTAAAAAATCAGAATATTAAGAAAATACAATTCTGAAAATAATTAAAATCAGAAATAAAAAGAAAATACAGAAAAATACATAAAAATACATAAGGGAAAATCAGAATATTAAATCAGAAAATAACCAAAAATGCAAACCAGAAAAAATACAAATCAGAAAACAAAAATACAAAAAATCAGAACAAATAAAAATACATTAGAAAATACAATAAAATCAGAATAAAATTAAATAAAATATAGTTGGAGTCTTCACTGAAGACACTTTCACATGCTGTTCTTCTACTTGTTGACACTGTAATGAGAGAACAAGAAGAAAATCAACATTTGGAACAACGCAACGAGCTTTGAATTTTTAGATTTTAAAAAATAATTTTTAAATTAGTCTCAGGAGGCCATTCATTCATTTAAATTTTATTTAATAGTGCCAAAAGTCAAAAAACCTCTATATAATCAACGCCCATTATAAGGGACATTCTGAAAATTGTTCACAGAGGTATTTATTCACTCTTATAAACTCCCTCTTAACAACGACATCCCTCTATAAGCGACATTTCTCTTCCTTCCCCTAAGAGTCGCTTGTAATGAGAGTTTATTGTATAAAGGTTAAACTCTCATTATAAGGCACATTCTGACAATTTTTCACAGAATATTCATTCACTTCTATAAACCCCCCTTAGTAACGACAGCCCTCTATAGGCGACTCCTCCTACCCCTCAGAGTCGCTTGTAATGAGAGTTTATTGTATAGAGGTTAAACTCTCATTATAAGGGAAATTCAGCACACTTTCCAAGGTGTATTCATTCACTTTTTATAAACCCCCTTAATAACAACATCCCTTAATAAGCGACTCCTCCCACCCCTCCGAGTCGCTTATAAGGGGAGTTTATTGTATAGAGGTTAAATTTAAAAATTAGAAAATTTAATTCTCATTGATCTCTTTCAAATATATTTTCATTTTTTCCTTATCATTTTATCACTCTTTATCATTTTTATATTTTCTCCTCCTTTTTATTGTCATTCCTCGCCTCAGATTTTTAAAAATAAAATTACTAAAAATAAATCCTCGATTTAATTTTCCTTTAATTTCAAATTTAATTTAAATATAAAGAACACTTTAAAAATTTTTTTTCTTTCCAAGAATAATTACAAATTTATCAGAATATTTATAACCAATTAAAATTCAACAATTATTTGATTTAAATCACCAACCATTGACAAAATATTGTGCGTGAATCTTTTAAAATTATTAAAAATTAAAAAAAAATCCAAAAATATAATTTAAAATATTCATAAAAATTCAAAGTTACCTATGTATCTTTTTGATTCGCGAAAAACGGAATTTCATATTAAGCCAAAAAGAAATTTACCTCCTTAATTTCATTCTCCAAAAATTTTATTTTCTCATCTTTTTGCTTTAGACAATTATCGTGTTTAACTTTTAATAGTTGAAATTTTGCGTCAATAAAATTGAAAATTTTTTTTGTCATTTCTTCAATTTCATTTTTATGATCAGCATTTATTTTTTGGATTTTCTAAAATTAATTTTAAGAAAATATTCAAAGAATGGGGTCGAAATGTCAACTGAGCGCCAGTCGACTTTGATCGGCTATAACTTTTTTGAGTGTGAACCAATCTGAATAAATCTTATATCATTCGAAAGCCCTTGAAGAGCACTATCTTTTTTCCAACTGGATGAATCAAGTCTGATCGCCCATTAAAAAGTTACAAGTCGATAAGTGCAAGAAATCGTTGTTTTTCACTCTTATCGTCTTGTAACTTTTTAACGAGCGATCAGATTTGATCCAACTAACTGGGAAAAAGATAGCGCTTTTTAAGGGCTTTCGAATGATATAAAATTCATTCGGATTGGTTCAAGCACAAAAAAGTTCAAGACAGAAAAGTTATAGCCGATCAAACTCGTTGGCGTTCAATTGGCGCTCAGTTCCTAAAAACAATAACCAAACTTTATCCATTTCCTTCAATTCATGTTCCAGAAAAAAATTTTTCTTTTCAAGATTTAAAGTCTTCTCTTCGACAAATTTTATTTGAAGATGCGTTTCAAGTTTTATTAAATCATTGTTTTGTTTATATAGCTTAAATAATTAATTCAGAAAAAAATTTTTTTTAATTATTTTACTTTAAATTCCAAATCAGTATTTGTTGATGGTCTTTCTTCAGTCATTTTGTAGATTTAATTAAAATGGTGGCACGAATTTTCGTCAACGGACTTTCCGTCAATGGACTTTCCGTCAACGACTTTTCGTCAATGAGTGGGTGATTTTTTAATTTTGAGAGAAATAGCTGATGATACATGTATGTAAAAGTGTTGTCAGATTGAAAATTAGACTTATTTGATAATTCTGAACAAAGTTATAAGCAATTGTGTCACTACGAAGCATATGTAGTCTTTTCAAGGTTGAAAATCGGTAAAAATGAATAGGTTTATGTTACTGGTGTAGAACCCAGCGACCTTTGACACCCCGCGAGGCGCGTGCCGCAAAACCCCGCGCGAAGCGCGGAGTTTTGCACAAGCGCCTCGCCGACGCCCCATAGGTTATTCGAGAGTATTTGAAGAAATAAGAAATCTTATACAAAATTGGGCACATAATTTAGTTATTTGTGGCTTTGAACAGGCCGATTAATTTCCTAAATTTTTTAAAAGTGATCATTTATTGATGAAAAGTCCGTCCATTGACGAAAAGTATTGACGGAGTCCATTGACGGAAAGTCCGTTGACGAAAAGTCGGGGAGCCATTAAAATATTTTAGATGAAAAACTAAAAAATTTTTAAAATAACGTTTAAAAAATAATAATAAAATTTATAAAATGAATGAATAAAAAATATGGAGAAAATATCTATAAGTTGTTGAATACTGAAGGAAGGCAAGGGGCAAGCCAAGCCACATTAAACAGCCTTTTTTGCTCAGACGTATCGAATGACCTAGTATCGTTGTTTGTTCTTTGACTAGAAGAATGTTTAGAGAACAAATTCACCTAACGCTTTTAAATATTCTATGCTAGAGATGTCACGGGTTAAGAGAAAATCTGGTCTAGTTTTCAGAATTTTCTTCAGAGTGGGTTTAGAGGTTCGAGAAATCTCGTACTCATATTTCGTACCAAGCACTAAGTACGAATTTTGGTAGCGTCAAAGCACTGATTGGAAATTTATTTAAATATTTAAAATAAAATCATATAATGATTTAACAATTGTTACAATAATAGGATGTTTTATTAGCAGAAAAATCTTCTTCAACATTTAGTCTATTTCCACTGCCAATACAACCGGCTGGCAAATTGTCGCTGCCGACTGACATTTGTATCCTTTAAAGACGAATTTATTTTTTTTAATTTTTATGCCCTCAGGGCATGTTAGGCAAAGTGATCCCTATATAGGCGACACCATTTCCAATCACTTGGAGTCGCTAATATTGAGAGTTGACTGTATAGGGGGTCGATTTAAATGAATCTTTTGGAACAGTCAGTTTCACTCTCACTGAAAACTTTAGCCATAACTTTTTTGTAACTCAACCGATTTAAATAATTTTTTCATCATTCGAAAGCTCTGGATGTAAGGATTATTTTAGCCTACAGGAATGATTTGATCAGATCATCCTACAAAAAGTTAGAGCCGAATAAAGCTCAAGAATCACGATTGCGCGTACTTATCAAGCTGTAACTTTATGTAGGGTGATCGGATCAAAACACTCCCAACAGATTAAATAATCCACACATCCAGAGCTTTCGATTGGTATAAAAATTATTTTAATCGGTTGAGTATCAAAAAAGTTATAATCCAAAATGTAGCCTCAAGCCTGCAACGGATATTCTGAAAAATCCCCCACACAATTTAATTACCGTTGCATAACTAAATCAAGTAGGCAATCAACGGCTTTTTCTACATTTGAGGAAGTACATGCTGAAGTCTCAAAATAGGGTAAACTAGAAGAAAAATTTTCAAAAAAATTTTTTCTCATAGAAAACCCAAGTTGGTCAGCCAATTGTTTAGCTCTCGCAGTACTAACTTGTCGACGATTTTCCAAGTCTGACTTGTTACCACAAAGTATTATGTCTGGTGTTTCGCAATATGCGTGTATTTTTAGCTGAGAAAGCCAATCCCTTTTAAATTAAAGTTTTTTAATTTTGAAAATCAGAATATTTTTAAAGTTAAAGGACGCTATCGCAGACACGGTCCTTTTCGGCGCGCGTCTATAAATTAACAGGAAGACGAAAACCTACAGTTCTGAAATTCTGCATAGATATTCCTTATTGTCTTAACCAATTTCTCTATAAATTTCAGAATTTTTCGTCTACTGTATCCAAAGTTGTGGTCTAAAACACAACAAAAGTCAACATTTTCTACCAAAAAGTAGACATTTTTGATCACAACTTGGGAAATACTCAACCAAAAAATACAAAATTTTTAGGAAGATCAGATAATCGTATTGATTATCTGTTTCCAAATTTTCATAGTTTTATCTTATCAACAAACAAAGTTACGTAAGTTTACGCCGTAACGGCTCTGCGCCGTAATGTCCTTTATTCCGTTTAAATGTCCCTCTCTCCCTTTTTAATTTTCCGGAAGTACAGTATACCTGACATTAAGAAATGACTGTTCATTAGTAATGTCGAATATAAGTATAAATCCCATAGCATCGCGGAAGAAAGCTGTGGTTAGTGAACGGAATCTTTCCTGCCCTGCAGTATCCCTAAAATTAAAAAAAATCCCCCAAATTAAATTTTAAAAAAGGGACCATAATTGAAGTAGCACTCGTTGACCTCTACCTCCAAAGCCTCCTCTAGCACTTTTGTAAACCTGAAAAATGAAGGTCCGCTGGTAAGGTTTGAGAAGTGTCTACTCTGACAATGAGTCAGAACTCATGATATACCCTCGGGCTGGGAAAATTCTTATAACGAGAGGTATCTTAAATAGAAATCTCCCGCCAATAGCTCTCCCACTAGATTAGATTCCCATTTTATTGGATATCTAAGGACCAACCATTTACTTAACTAGAATGATTCTGTCTTCTATTCACTCATAAATTGCTCCCTCCTAAGGGTATCACGACTTTTGCGCCGCGACTTATGCGCCGCGACTTTTGCGCCGAGCGACTTTTGCGCCGGGCGACTTATGCGCCGCGACATTTGCGCCGCCATTATTTAAAAAAAAATAAAATAATAACTACAATCGGACCTTACCCCTTGGGTTTAAAAAATTATCCAGGAACTGAAAAAAGTTCAGGAAGTACAATGGGTTCAAGTAGCTGATGAATTAGGTCTGGGTCATAAAAGTAGGAAGCACTATAGTGTAGGGTTGTCGGATCCGGATATCCAATGATTTTCTATTATCCTACAACCTTACTATAGTGAGGTCTGGCTGTAGTTATTCATATATTTTTAATAATAGTTGCGGCGCAAAAGTCGCGGCGCAAATGTTCTCGGCGCAAAAGTCACGGAACCCTCCTAAGAAAGGTCTATTCCTATCAAATCCCTCCCTCAATCAGAACTTACCACTTTTTTCTCTTTAAAATCTATCCCAACGGTTGATATGAATTGACCCGTGAAAGAATTGTCTGTATATCTGTGCTTTAAAAGAGCAGAAAAAATTTTCAGGACAAAAAATTTTTAGAAAAACCAAAAACGAAGTTTTGCCAACGCCAGAATCGCCTAAGGCCAAGAATTTAATCAAATAATCGTAATCTGCCATCTGTCGAAATAAAAGACGTGTGAGGGACTATTATTCAACAAAGAGTTAAAAAATATAATTTAGAAGAAATAATGGCAACTTAAAGCCTTTAAAGGCTGAAAATAATTAGTTGGGGAGGGGACGTTTAGGCGCAGAACAAATAGGACAAAGCTTTAGAAACTTGCCTAGAGGGTGCCTAAATTGACGAAATTTTGTAGAAAGGTCGTTATAAGTGTTATCTAAGCCTTCCTAAAATTTCAGAATTTTTGGACCAGAATTTCAGAAATTCTGGTCCAAAAATCAGAATTTACGTCAATTTTAGGTAGTAAAACCCAATTTTAATCAAATTTTCTACCGTAACTTTTCAAATAAAAAACAGAAAATTCTGAAATTTATAGACAAGGTAGTCAACGACATAAGGAACATTATCAAACAAAATTTGCTCAAAATATCTGCTATCTACATGAATATAAATAGACTAACGCCTAAACATCCCTGCGCCTAAACGCCCCAGTCAGAAAAAAATTCTTGCTATAAAATCGAAATGGAAGGAGGCTGTTTTTAAAAGCTAGATAGAATACATTAAAAAACGGAATGGGCTGGTTAGAGAAACAATATTAAGCAAGAATGTAAGAAAATGTATAAAAATATCGAATGTTTTACGTCGAGAAAAAAGCATTTTTTGCCTTGCCAAAGAAGGAAATAAATAGATAAAATAAAATTATTTTACCTCTGTTTTTGTGTCAAAGACAATTTTTTAAAAAATAAATTGTCCAATAAAAAGAGAAAAAAAATGAAATTAAAAAAATTTTTGTTTCGCATTTTTAAAAAAATATTAATTAATGCAAAATTCCTCCCACAAAAAAAACTAGCCAAATTTATTAAAATAATATAATATTATCTATTAAATCAGAATATATATCAGAAAAAACAAAAAATTCAAAATCAGAACTCTATTTTAAAATAATTTAAAAAATCAGAATTTTCAACCAGAATTTAATTTATAAATTCTGATTTATGGGAAGATTTCTAGCAATTAGATTTTTGCAAATCAGAATTTTTTTCAGAATTTTGACCAGAATTTTTTTCAGAATCGTTTTCAGAATATTTCTTTTTCAGAATTTTAATAAATCAGAACTTTAACCTATAATTCCATAAATAAAGGGTTTCCCAAGTCTAATAAATAAATTATTTTAAAATAATAGGGTTTAATAATAAAGAGTATATACATATTTTTAAATGTCAGATATGGGTTAATAAATATACATAGTTAATACACCTAGTAGATATGTGGTGGTCCTAGGAAATTATTTTTTTTAAATCGTTTTCAAGGTAAATTCTAGTTTTATTTGTTCAATGTCAGGATTTCTTTTAAAAAAATTCTCCAAAAAAATTTTTTTTATTTTAAAGAGTAAAAAGCTTTATTTTATAGCCAGTGCTGGGTATAACACCAAAATTATTTTACAAAATTCCAGAATTTTTTTCTCCAGAATTAGAAAATGGGGCTATCTGGAGCCAAGATTTGAAAAAAAGGACAGAGCCTACTCCAAAAACACCCAATACCCATCACTGCTTATATCATTAGAACCTTCCTAGGACCATTTTTACAAATTACGAACCATGTAGAAAATAATTTTTTTACAAAAATTATTTTTAAAAATCCAATTATTTGAGGTTATATTTCAATAAATTCTTTGGCAGTCTCCCTCTATTTAAATATTTTCTTTTTTAACAATAATACCCAAACCCAAAGCACGTCTAAAAAAAGAAAGAACAGAAGCATGAAAATATTCAACAGATTCCCCTGTTCGAATAGCATGTCTTTCTGTTGGAAAAAGTAATAATTGATGAGGTTTAGAAGCTTTAATTAATGAATTAATTAATAAAATTGTATGTTGGAAATGAACATTTTCGTCAATCATTCCATGAACGATAAGTATACGGCCTTCTCTTTAAATAAAAATTTTTTTATTATTTCGAATAAATTGATTTATTAAGGAGAGCAATAAAAATGATAAGGAGGTACACGAAAGCTAATATTTGGACTTTTTTACGACATGAAACCAAAAAAAATAATAATCAAAATTAACGATCGAAGGAATCAAATACTTCAATCGAATTATTCCCATTTTTTAATAAAGATTAACCATTATCCCAACTAATCCCTCCAACTCCTAATTAACCCCTATAAGCTGCTTAAATTCTTAAATCGAATTCGATCTTTAATCATGATTGAGAGGCCTTTCAAGAGAATTTTGGTCGATCCCCAGGTCACCCAAATCTTTAGAATAATATTTTTTTTAAAATAAACTGAACTGATTTGGAAGCATATCAACTTTACTTATAACAGAAGATTTTTTGTAAGCTTCAGCATTTTGTTGAGGTGTTCCCATATAACTGTAAGAAAAAAATCTTTTCAATTAAAGAGTTTATTTATTTTTTTTCATACCGTTCAGTATATGCTGTATCATAAAGTTGCCAATCTGTTACCTACAAATTTATAAAAATTTAATTTTTAAAAATTTAGAAAAAAAACTCAACAGCTCCACCAACAACTGCTGCCTTGTAAATATTTGGATATTCAGCAATTAATTGAATAGACATATAACCTCCATAACTCCAACCTAAATTTAAAAAAAATATTGTTGATAAAATTAAATTAATTCAATCAGAATTAAAATTAAATAATCCAACCCCCCCCCCCTCTCCCAAATTAGCAATATGGTTGTGGGGCCCGGTCCGGTCCGAAAAATCGAGTCGGGCATCGAATTTTGACCCGAAAAAATGACTCGAACGTCGGCCCGTCTTGAAAACCCCAACCCTAATCAGAAACTAAAGATCAGAAACAGAAATTAAAAAATTTTTTCTAAAAAGTAAAAATGATTTAACTGGCAAAATTCAAAATCCTAAGATGTATGTGGGTGGTTAACTAATATAGAAGAGAAAAGATAATTTTTAAAACTGTCACACCTAGGTAGCTTACTACCAAATAATAAGCTTTAAATCTCTGAATCTCGAAAAAAAAGCAGTACATATTAGGGTTATCAGTTTTGCCAACCCCAGAGCAATATGTGTTCGCCTAACTTCTCTTATTGCTCTACCTATTTTAAAATTTTCAAAAATAATTTTCAATTTCTCCTTACCAATACAAACAACACGTTCCCCATCCAAAATATTCCCAGTTTGGTCAATTGCTTATTTTAACCCTTCCACTTGATCTTCCATTTCAACAGAACCCATAGCTTCTTTAATATGTCCTTCAAATGAAACGCCTCGATTTGCTGAACCTCTCCCATCTACAATAACAACAGCATATCCATAGGCAAGGAATTTAAGAAATTGGGAAATTCTAAAATTTTTTAAAAAATTTTTAAATTTTTTAAATTTTGGCCCTTGTCCAGTTTTAAATTTTTTAAGTCAAATGACACATTTACACGTCCAGTCTACCTTTATAAATCCAAGAAAATTTTTACAAATATTTTGTAATCGTAATTCAATGCCCAAGTGTCCACTGCCCAATTATCCGCTTACTCCCCAATTGTCAATCACCAAAATGTCCGCAAGTGCCGATTAGGCATATAAACTCCTATTTAAACGTACTGACAATAGCGCAAGGTATGACAAAATTGATTTTAAAAAAATCAAAGACAAAGACGAAAAATCAAAGACGACTCTGTTATAAAGGTATGATTGGACAAATAATTTTGGACTATCTCCAAAAAATTTCTCAGAAATTTTTTAAATTTTCTTACGAATGCCACGAGTTCCGAACAATTTGAATACTTGGCCCACCATATACTGAATGAATTACTGGAAATTTTTTTGTTGATTCAATTTCTTCACAAGGCCACAAAGCCAAAGCAAAATGGCGTTGTTTGGAAGTAGTTGATACAAATTCACAAAATTTGTGATTAAATATAGAAGAGGGAGAGCGGTGAAGGTATGGAAGACCCCAACTTGAAGTAGAGCGAATTGAGGGGGATGGAGAGACTATTTGAACGCCTATTCTGAAAATTAGAAAATTATGAGAATTAAAAAAAAATAAATTAAAGAGGAAACTAAAGTCAAAATTAGGATTGTTCACTACCGGTTATTAACTGGTACCCACAGCTTTGAGTTTTATACAAATACCGGTTTTATTTTGGGGGAATTTTTAATAAAATCACTAATTTTCAGAAGTTTTCGGTTTTTTTAATTTTGTAAAAACGGTTAAATTTTGGCTTCGGTTTTAAAACCGGCCGTGGACAAATATATCCAAAATAATTTAAAAGTTTATCCAGGCAGCAATGCTGTGATCCCTTCTGGCATTTATTGCTATGCCCTTTCCCTCTCTCTAAATAAGTGTTTTACTGACAAAAGTGAGTTGCTGGTGCTGTCACCTTTTCTTTTTCTTAATAGATTATAAACCTCACTATAGTAAAAGTTTTAAATAAAGCCACTTTTCCTTATATTAAAATCAAAAATTTGATTTTAAAAATTATTGCAAAAAGGCCAGAATTCAATTTGTAAAAATTAGAATACAATTTTAACAAAGACGTATCAAGAGAGTCTTCCAAAAATCGAAGAAAATTTTCGAAAAATTATTGCCTCTACGGCACTAAAAAAAAATAAAAATGCCTACAAACGCTAAAAGTTTAGCGCGCACACATCCTTTTTAGCCTCTTTAAATTCGACCCCTAGATACGCCCTTGCAGGTTTGTAAATCAGAATTAAAGTTTGTAAAACCCAGAAAAATCAAAAAAATTTAACCTATGAGTATAAACAGCTGTTGGAAGTGAGCCAGGTTCATTTGCATGTACAAAACGATAAAAACGACATTCAGGAAGGCGGTTAACGGCACTTAACCAACAAATAAAACCAACATCAGGATTAAGGCAAAGGGTTGGATTACAACGTTCAAATCTATTTTTAAATTTAAAAAAAAATATTTTTTTTTTAAATTTTTTTTGGTTGTTAAAAAAATTTTCCAAAAAAATTTTTTTCAAAAATTTCAAATATTTTTTTTCAATTTTTTGGCCGTAAAAATTTTTTCCAAAAAAATTTTTTTCTTAAATTTTTTTCGTAATTTTTCAAAAATAAAAAAAATTTAATATACTTATAACTCAAATCCTGTGGAGTCAAAACACGACAGTCTTGTAATTTATCGTCGTTGTTAATAGTGGAAGTCAAAGAGGGAATAGAAGCAACACACCTTTAAAATAATTTATTTTAAAATAAAAAATTTTATTTAAAAAAATTTACAGGCTTAAAATTATAGGAGAAATGCGCTCTGCCAAGAAATATACAAGTCGTCTGTTATTATCAACCTGTCAAGAAAAAAATTATTTTTTAATAAGTAACATCAGAATTACAAATTGTAAAAATTCAAAATTACAATTTGTTTGTTTTAATATCAGAATTTGTAATTTACAAATTCTGATTTTGACTATAAAAAACCAGAATTTCTATTTTTAAGAATGCAGCGTTACTAAAAATCAGAATTTGTAATTTGTAAAAAATCAGAATTACAATTTGTTGTTTTAATATACATATCAGAATTTCTATTTGTAAAAAATCAGAATTTGTAATTTTTCAAAAATCAGAAAAACTACCTTTTGTAAATTACAAATTCTGAATTTTTACAATTTGTAATTCTGATGTTTAAAAATAGAAATTCTGATTTTTTACAAATTCTGATTTTAACCATAAACAAATTCTGATTTTCTACAAATTATTTTAAGCAAAAAAAGTCAGAATTTGTAATTTACGAAAATCAGAATTACTAAAAATCAGAATTTCGATTTTTAAAAATCAGAATTTGTAATTTACAAAAGGAAACAAGTATTGAAAATTACAAATTGTAAAAAACAAATCAGAATTATCTTTAAATAAAAACCTTAGGAACAGCCTCTTTAAGAACCACCCAATCACTACCACGGGTAATTTGCTTTGAAATAATGCCTATAAATTAAATTAAAAAAAATTTTTTTAAAATCATACCCTTTTCCTCTTCCCAATTTTGTAAATACAAATGACATTTATCAAAGCTTTCAGAGCCCATAATGAATTGAATTTTCTTCTTTTCGCATTCATCGGTTTGATTAAGAATTAGGGGAAAGTGAAGAAGGTTGTTCCACTTAAAAAAAAATTTTTTTTTCCTTTAATAATTTAAAATTTTCTAAAGAAATGGGTCGAGTCGACGACTGTGGGGGTTTTCGAAGATTTGTAGTTTTGCCCATTTATATTTTTAAATTTAGACCAACCATAGAGGCTCAGGAGTATTTTACGTTATTAAAAAATCAGCTTTTGTCAGTGTTCACCAGAGATGTGAATACTGAAAAAATCACGGATAGGGTTGAGGGCCTAAGCCGAAAGATCGAGTTGGGCAATGAACTTTGGCCCGAAAAAACTCGGTCGGGCCGGCCCGTAAAAATGAAGCTCAAAAAAATAACGCGAACGTCGGCCCGACTCAAAAACCCCAACACCAATCACGGATTATTCGAAATCCCCATACACGTTCCGAGAAAATTTTTTCAAAAAACATTATCCAAAATACTATCCTTTTTTGAAATTAATTTCACATAGAAAAAGAAAATAAGGTTAATATATAAACCTGAAATCATCGATCGACCCTCACCGATCCCCAAGACATACTTACATTAATCCAAACACTTGAAGTTTCTTCATAAATAATCTTCATATTTCCAAAACCTTTACCACTTTTTCCAGCAGAAACAAAAAGAGTTCTAGGTAATAATATAATTGCCATTCTTGTTTGTAGTCTATTCATTACAACCAAATAAATTCTTTAAAAAAATAAAAGTTAATTATGTTAATAAGTCAAATCACACAATTTTGCATGTGCACCCTACACTTATTACTCTAGATGCATAACAAGAAATGAATCAGGTTACTCTCGAAATCCAAACCAAAATTAGGTAGGAATTTTTACGTCCCAAAGGAAATTTTTTTTTGAAATTCCAACCTAAAACCAAGACTTTGCTTTCGACAAGATTCTGTCTTGACACAAAATTCAATTCAAGGTAAATTCTTTTAAAAAGTAATGGTAATATTTATATCAATATAGTAGAATCAAAATTTTAATTAATACACCCCGTGGATGGGTAAACCCCGACCAGATACCCGGACTTTTTTTTCATCCCAAATCCCTAACAGAAGAAAATTTTCTAATCCAGATCAAAACACGAATTTATTTCTTAGCCCAATCCAGCCCTGGTACACCCCCCCCCCAATTCGAGGTTTTTTTCTAATTTGGTTGGTCATTAAGTAGGAGATCAAGCCTAATAATAAACGACACCCACAATAATTTAAATTCTCGATTTTAGATAAAATTCTTTAAACCTTAAGGGTGTACGTAAAAATTTAGATCCAACCTTATTAAAATTTTCGTAAAAAATCTTCCAAAATTTATAAAATAAAAATTAAAAACAAACTAAACTCGTTTCCTTTACTTGTCCACCCCATTCTAACAATATATTCCATCCAAGGCACAAATTCATTCAAATTAGTATCTAGGCCCAAATCATCAAATGAGCAATTTTCTTCTTTTTCATCACAATCTACAAGACAACATATTCTAGGCATTGAAATTGCATTTTTTGTTCCAGCCAAAGGGTAACGCATTGATTCTCCTCCACATCCCCCTGGGACGATTTGTCCAACTTGGGATTCATCAACCCTTTCATACAAAATTTCTACTCGTGTAGGACTCCACCAATAACCATCATAACGTTCAAATTCTTCTTGTGTAATAAATGATGGAACACCGTTTGAAGTATTTGGTAAAGTATTGTCACTTTTGAAGACACAAATTCCATTCCTTATAAATAAATTTTAAATTTTGGGAAAAACAATTTATGATAATCTTCAGAATTTTTAAAAGGGGGAGGGATAGTTGGGTCATCCAAAACCCATAGATTAGGACGTTTTTCAACCCGAAACCCGACCCGAAAAAAATGTTTAAAACCCAATCTGAAACATGATCCAACTTTATTCTCAAAGCGTCCAGATTCCGAGACTAGAGTCGAATTTCGGAGAGGGACGAAATATTAATAGTAAATGGTTGTTCGAGAGAGTATATTGACAGTCCGAAATAACTCGACGGAAATTAAAAAGTTACAAAAATTTTTTCAGTTTTTTAGAGCCCGACCCTATATTTACTCTTATTCTAATTTTAATTAGAATAAGCTTTCAAGGAGAAAAATTTTCAAAAAAAATTTAAAAAATAAAAAAAACCTATCAATAAATAATTGATTCCCAGAGATAAAAGCAACAAAATCTGAGGTTATTTTGCAAAAAGAAGCATTCATCAAGAAAGATTGTGGAGGTAGCCATTGAGCAATTTGTGAGCGGATATTATTCTTTAGAAGGAAATTTTTTTTTAATTCATAAAAGAAACCTTATAAACAAAAAGTTGAGTAAATGTAGAAATTAAAAATGCCCCATTTTCTGCGTGTCTTTCATAGGAAACAACCCCAGAAGATAATTGACCTCGTAAACGTTCATAATGAAGAGCCAATTCAGAAGGCAATTTGGATTTTTGTTGGTCATCTGTTGATGGATCTTTTGAGGGGGTTTGAGGCTGAAACTTTAAAGAGAAAAATTTTTAGTTACAAAATTTTTTCTGAATTGCGAACAGAAAAAAATTGAATAGTGTATCGTGATAAAATTTTTTAGATTTTTGACAACGAAAAATTCAGCTTGGTCCCCTTAAGGTTTTTCAATTTTTCGGAACCTATACTTCGACCCATAATCATTTCCTAAAATAGAATGGTACCAATCGAGTCGTCTCATCGAGACGATTGAATGGCATGTCTAATTTAGCTCAATTACCAGTTTACTAAACTACAGCACAAAAAATTAAAATTAAAAAATAAAATTAAGAATAGTCCCCTCAAAATAATAAAAATTAACCTGAATTTTAGCTGCAAAATCAAACATTGGCTTCAATTCCAAAATTGGTCGTTCTTCCATTAAATCATCAGGATTTAGAGGTAAATCGTCTAAATAAAAATAATTTTGAAAGAAGCCTATTTTACTGACCCCTAGAAAAAATGAGGAAGTGTTCTTTTGATGTTCTAACTTCTAAATCAAATTCGAATTTGGATTCAAAATAAATATTCGGACCTCTGACAGCACCCGATTAGAGATCGAGCTGGGTCTGGACCAAGGATCTTTCCTGTACCCCGAGTCCAGGCCCATGCATTTTTTAACCTTCCTGGAGTTTTTAATGGGCCTGGGTTTTCCTGGA
The DNA here is from genome assembly GCA_036172955.1 of Meloidogyne arenaria. NCBI lineage: Eukaryota > Metazoa > Nematoda > Chromadorea > Rhabditida > Meloidogynidae > Meloidogyne > Meloidogyne arenaria. Next base: position 7,100,303 of record JARQAB010000013.1, read on the forward strand.
CTACAAGCCCAGGATCCGACCCAGGTCAATAAATAAAACCCTGAGCCCAGGAACAAATCCAGGCTTTTCAAAAAATCTCGATCTCTACACTCTATTACCTACTGGCAACCCCAAGAAAAATCAAAAAAGCGTTTCTTCCCCATTTTCTAAGGACCAGCAAAATTTTTAAAAATTTTTAAAAATTAAAAAACCTAAACAAATTTCAGCATGCATCAATATTTGATTGAAAGACGAATCTCCTGGAGCCGCTGCCAATCCAAAAATTGTTGGTTTCCCATTGCCACTACTAACAATTTCCAAATTGCTAATCATTTCTCCAAGGGAACGTTTAACTTCTGTTCTCCAAAATTTTACATGTTGAATATAATGCTCCCAATTAGATTCCAAATGAGGCGCCATTATTTTTTTTCGGAAGAAATAAAATTTTATTTAAGAGAAGAAAATTTTCTCTGAAAATGAAGGGGAAATAAATTAAAATTAAATTTTTGTTTACTATTTTTAATTTTACGAAGAAAAAAAGTTTAAGACAAAAAAAATTTTTTTTTCTCAATTATTTGTCTGTCACGACCATAAAACGCAAATGATTGATTGAGAATTAAAACAATAAATAAAAGAAAATGATTACCACAAAAATAATTATTAAACAAATTCAGGTGAAAATTAATGTCGCTCCCATACTTTTTATTGCGGGAGCGTATCTCGCGGAATCCCGTCACGCAAAAATTTTTTGAAAAAATCCCCGCATGCGGGATTTTCTGAAAACGGAGGATTTCTGGCTCCGCAGCAATGAGGACTCTAACATACTTTTATTTCTTTAGCTGTCTAACCGTCTCTCAATTTCAACATACTCACTCATCAATTTTTCCTCTTACCACAAAGGAAAGAATAAATAAAAATATAACGCCAATCCTTTAGCCAAAAGTTACAAATTTCAAAACTTTTGAAGTTTCCTTTTCTTATTTTTTCTTTACGTTATTTTTTTCTCAAAGCTAATGACAAGGTTATTCGGCGCTGGGAGCGAACACAGGCATTCTCAGTTAGCGGACTGATGTGTTTTCCATTACACCACGCCGCCTCCTTCATAGCTTTAAGAATTAGATAGCTTTGTTGCTTTTCAATGGAGATCACGAAAACATGATTTTACTGGGCTCTATTGAGAATCCTTCGGTCTCTAGCGAAACTCATTACCACTCCTGTTCATCAAAGCAGGGGCGATTTTATAAGAACACTAGTGTCGAAGAGACAATCTCTAAAAACGCATCCCCAAAATTTAACGCAATGCGCCCACCCATGGTGTCGAATAAAGCGACAAGTCGAACTCAACTTTCTCCTCTTCCCATTTTGGATCTTGCCCAGGTTATGCGTCCAACCACACCCAATCTATGTCGATAAGTACCCGGTTTTGCGTGCTAGGACCTGTGGTCTGGTAACTTGTGTGTGCCATAACTTGGGTGAGTAGAGCTTTCTATTCCCAAAATAGAGTTCATGGTACTAAAGACCAGAACCTCATTTTTATTTAATTGCCTCATTTTTATTTAATTATTTTATTTTCAGATTACTTAATTATTTACTGGATTCCAATTTTGTTTGAATCTCTCACTTGTTTAAATTTTCAATTAGCCATAATATGAATAAATTGCCTTCCTCTCCTAAAGTTTCAGTGTAAATTTTTTTTTATTTTTTTATTTAATTTTAAAAATATTTTTTAAGACTAGCCAATAATGCATTGTTTCCACCTTCTGATGAATCCGACGATGAGGAAAAAGATGTAAAAGTGGAGCATCAACAATTGCCGTCTTCTTCTACTAAAGTTTCAGTGTCAGTCATTTTTTGAATAAAATTTTAATTTTTTAGGCTTCTTAATTTATTAGGGATGGGAACTTCTTAGGACCCTTTATTAAATTTTGGTTAAGGACCTTAACCAGCTTTGTGACTTTGACTCTAGGAAAAATCAAGGAGCGCTGAAAAATGCCTTGATTCTGACCTTAAGTCTAGGAAAAAGCAAGGCTCGATCCAGATCCAGGCCGATCTATGTCCTTTTTTCCTGATCCTAAGCAGGGTTGCCGCCCGATACTCGAAACCCGAAAAGAAAATTTTCCAACACGAAACCCGTACCCGAAGATTTTTTGTACCCGCGGCAACCCTGATCCTAAGTCAAAATCGAGGTTCAAGAATAATGCCTTTTAGAAGCCGCCTTCTTCCTCTCCCTTCCCTCTTTTTTCTCCTTATCTAATAAAAAAAATTTTTAAAGAAAATATTTCAATTTTTAATGTTACATCCCTTATTCATAACGAAGATTCTTGTTGTTAGGATAAGTAAAGGAATTAATTTGAAGGAATAAAGGGGCCCTAAACTCAATACATATTCTTATAATCTTCCTTTTTTTCTAGCTTGGCCAATAATGCCCTTCTTCCACCCTCAGATGACAGCAACGATGAAGAAGATGATGAAGTTAAGCCTAAAAATCGGGTCAAATTTGGAAGTATTGAAGTTTACAAATTTGGATTTGCACAAGGAGTTGATACTGTTCCTTCAAATGGATGTGTTTCTTTGGGTATTGATTTTTAATTTTTTTAATTTTGAAAAATTTTTTGAAGTGGTACTTTAATTCTTTGTGGGGGGTTTTAGGACCTAGCCGACTCATGAATTTTGTTTCCAAAGGTGTGCTTTTCTTGAAAGTATCAAAAAGCTATATTTTTAAAAATACAATTTTAAACCCTTTTTTGAATTTAAGTTAAATAAAAAATCTTTCCGGTTAATCAGAATTTTTTATTGTTAAACCTGGCATTAATCAAAGGGTGAAAAGCGGAGACTTCTCTATTTTTTAGATTAAAAAAACTTAAAATTCAGCAAAAAATTTATTTTTTCCTTTAAATTCATTTTATAAAATATTTCCAAATTTACACAAATTTTTTAAAGGTATGGAACGTCATCACCATGCAAAACACACCTTCACAGTAGACGAATTTCTGATTTACAAGCAGGCTGAGAACGTTTGTATTTAATTTAACTTTAAAGTTTATAGGTCTATTTAAATTAACTTGACCAGTGTGGGGCTGTAACTCAGTGGTAGAGTGCTCGCTTCGCATGCGAGAAGTCGCGAGTTCAATCCTCGCTGGCTCCAAAAAGTTTTTTTATGAGGGAAAAATTGTTTTTCGGTCTAAAAATTGATTTTAAAAATTTCGAAAATTTTTTTTTAATTTTTAGGGGTATAAAAATTTTTTTGAAATTTTTTAAAAATTTTGGCCCTATATGAAATTAGGTTGGGAATCGTTTTTTTTTCATCACTTTTTTCATTACTTTTTTCCTCCCTTGACATGACATAATGGTCAGCATTTTCTTCCTTGTTCAGCTCCATTAAATTTGCCTGTGGCATAATCAAATGAGAGGACAGAAAAACACACACACACCACACACACTGACAGACAAAACAAGGACGGACACGGACAGACAAAACACGGACGAAGACCGACAGATAATGGACGGACACGGACATACAAAACACGGACGGACACGGACAGACAAAAAAGACGGACGAAGGACAGACACGGACGAAGGACGGACAAAACTCGGACGAAGAGGAAAAAATATTTAAAAATTAATCCGTTCCTCTATCATCACTCATTTGATTATGCCACAGGCAAATTTAATGGAGCTGAACAAGGAAGAAAATGCTGACCATTATGTCATGTCAAGGGAGGAAAAAAGTAAAGAAAAAAGTAGTGAAAAAAAACGATTCCCAACCTAATTTCATATAGTGCCAAAATTTTTTTTGAAATTAAAAAAAAATTTTTTTTGAAATTTAAAAAAAAATTTTTTTGAAATTTTTTAAAAATTTTCAAATATTTTTCATTTATTTTAATTTTTTTAAATTCCTTTTAATTTTTATAGGGAATTTTTTTATAAATTATAGAACCTGTTTATAGCACCTGGACAAAGAAAAAGAAAATTTTTTTTAAATATTTTTAAATTCAATTTTTTAAAAAAAAATAAATATTTTTCGAAAATAAAGGAAATAAATCCCCTCTGGCTCCAAAAAGTTTCTTTATCAAGGGAAAATTGATTATTTTAAGACATTTATTAATTGGGACAAGTGATTAAATTATAAGAAAAAAAAATTTTTTTATAAAAGATTAAAATTTTTTTTGGGTACTTATCGGTTATACGCCCACAAACTGAGTGCCATCCAACATTATTGGCTATAACTTTTTTATTCTTTATCCAATTTAAATAAATATCATATCAGCGAATGCCCTCAATAAGCGGTAACTTTTTCATATAGGATGGATCAAATCTTATCTCACTTAAATGGTATAACAAAATAAGTCCAGTTATTTGGTGTTTTTCACATTTTTCGGGTTATAACTTTTTAACGAGTGATCAGACTTGATCCATTATGTTGAAAAAAAGATGGCTCTTATTTGAGGGCTTTCGAATGATATAAGAGTTATTTGAATTGGATAAAGAATCAAGAAGTTAAAGCCGATCAAATTCGGCTGGCACTCAGTTTTTGGGCGTATAACCGACAAGTATTTTTGTTTTTTTCTTTCAGAGAATGAAATACAGAAATTGGTTTTCTACTTCACAAAAATTGGAAGAATCTTTGAGAGAAGAAAAACCGCCTTCTAAAAAGAAGAAAAGAATTGTAGCTGATAAAGCATTGGAACAAAGCTGTAGTAACTCAGAAGATGAATATTTAGTTAGTGGAGAAGAATACTTTGATGAATGCAAAGTTTATGAACCTTTAAGAAAGGCTATTTTGGAAGATTCGGGAGTTGTTATTGATCAGGTTTTTTAATTTTTAATTTAATTTTTAATTTTGGGAGGAGAGGGGGTCCAGGTTTTTTTTATTTTCAATTTTTAATTTTGGGGGAAGGGAGGAGATTTTGGAGGAGACTTTTTTTGAGTGTGTTTTTAACCTTTTGGGTCCAAAATTAATTTTGCTAAATTTTCTGGGAGCCAGGGGAATTTTTAGAATTCCTAGTATTGTTCCTGCTCCCAACTCCATATCCACTCGATAATTTTTTTTGATTGGGGGAGATAATAACAAATGATAGCTCATTCTGTGTTTGGGTTGATTGGTACCAAGGGCGTATCCAGGGGGTCGGTTTCGGGGGGGGGGGCTAACATTGGGTGTGCGCCAAAATTTTGGCGTTCACTTTTGCGTTCCGAACGCAAATTTTTTTGTACATAAATTTTTATCTTTTCAGCGCCGCAGGCGAAAATTTTTTGAATTTTAGAGGCCGTAGGCCAAAAAATTCACTTTTTTAGCGCCGCAGGCGAAAATTTTTTAAAATTTGGAGCTCAAGAAGCCAGATTTTTTCCTTTTTCAGCGCCGCAGGCGAAAATTTTGAGGATTTTAGAGGCCAAGAAGCTAGATTTCTTCTATTTTTAGCGCCGCAGGCGAAAATTTTTTAAAATTTGAGGGTCGTAGGCGAAAAAATTTCACTTTTTCGACCAACCTTCTCCTAATTTTTTCCCTCTTTCCCCCATTTCGGGGGGGGGGGGGGGGGCTCTAGCCCCCCCAGCCCCCCTGGATACGCCCTTGATTGGTACATAAATTAGCTCGATAGGATAAATTTTGAAAAAAGGCCCTCATTCCAAATTCCCAAAAACTTTTTTTTTTGGGATCGAAAATAAATTTTGGTTAAATCAGGTTGACCAACCAAAATCATTAGAAAATCCTTTTTTTTCTTTTTTAAATATTTTTTTTCTATAAAAATTTTATTTTTATAGAATGTCACTTCAAATACATATGCAATATCCAAAAGTCGCAATAAATGTGGATGTCAATGTAGAGGTGGAAAATGCTTACCAAACAAATGTGAATGTGCTCGGAATGGAATCAAGTGCCAGGTTGAAAATGTTTGTGTTTTTTTCTCTAGTAAAGACATTTCTTGGGAATTTTTTTTTGCCCCTAATTGTCCTAATATTAAATTTTCAATTATTTGACCTCAAAGTCAACAATCTGATTTAGGCCGTAGACTTAAATTTAGGGTAGATATTTTTCTTTTTTGTGTTCTTAAAGTCTATACAAGTCGTGCTATTTTGGGTTGGGAGCCCGGTCCGAAAGATTGGCCCGAAAAAGACTCGGTCGGCCCGGTAAAAAATGAAGCCCAAAAAAAGACTCGGTCGTCGATCCGACTCGAAACCTCCATCCCTAGTGCTATTATTACATATTCCTCCAAAAAATAATTTTTGTTAGCAGAAAGTAAAAGAACCTCTCTCAAGGATCAAAATTCAATGTTTTTCGAACTTTCCCCCCATTCCAAATTCCCAAATAAATTTTTTTTTTCCTCCCCTTTCAAGAATATTTTTTAGACTCTCAATTTTTTAATTTTTCCATATATAGGTTGATTATACAATTCCCGAATCAAGTCCAGTAATAGGATATCCTTGTCGCTGTACAGCAAAAAATTGCAAAAATCCAGAAGGGCGAACAGAATTAAATGTTGTAAGAATACAAACACATTTTTTTCAAACAATGATGCGTTTAAAAGATGCTACTAAAAAATTTGGTAGAGCTAGTATTTAAAGAAAAGAAAAAAAAATTTTTTTTGTGAAATTTTAATTTAAATATATACCTATTTTTTATTCCAAAAAAAATTTTTTTGTCGCAGAGATTGTTTTTAAAAAAATTATTTTTTTAATTTTAATAATAAAGCTAAAATAAAAATATTTTTTAGTCAAAAAATTTATTTTACAAAAATTTTTTTTAAATTGGCTTTAGTTTAGGGCATGCGTCCTATGAATCTTTATGCGTTCCATAGGTGTTTAAGGACATACAGGGTCGGAAGGTTAGATAATTAAGATGACTGGGAAATTTGCTTAAGATGACCAAGTCATAACTTAAGATGACTGGGTTATTTCTAGTTTTCATATGGAACGCTTAGACGATCATGGGACGCATAAAAATTCATGGGACGCATGCCCCAAACTAGAACCAAAAAATTTTTTTTTATAATCACAATTTATTCCCCTTCAAAATCTCGCAAGGGAATATCCAAAATACCAGTAGCCTCAGCACTGCTAGCTGGGACTTCCGCACCAGAACAAAGCAATAAATCATCGGCAGATATCTGAGAAAAAAATTTTATTAAGAAAAATAATTATATTCTCACAGCAATGTGGCGAACGCCTCTAGCCGATGTTTTTCTGTAGTTGTAAATCTGTTGAATTAATAGATTAAAATTTTTTACAGCCAATTTTAATTAAACTTATAAGTTTATATTTTTCCGGAAATATTTCTGATTTTTTATTATATGTAGCTTTAAAAATTCTGGTATTCTGTACAGACCGGAAATATTTTTTACGTATTTTTCAGAAAAAGGTTCTGATTTATGTCATTTATTCAAGTTTTAAAAATTCTGATATTTGTATTTTTAAATATAACCAGAAAATCTAACCGGAAAACCGTAAGTTTTCCGGAAATAAATAAAAATTCTGATTTTCGAAATTCTGATTTTTATATTTCTTTATGTATATAACCGGAAACTTCTATTTTATTTTCCGGAAACTTCTATTTAATTTTCCGGAAACTTCTATTTAATTTTCCGGAAACTTTTCTATTTTATTTTCCGGAAAGATTTCTGATTTTTATTTTAAAAATAAAAAATTCCAACCCTAATTCTAGTCACATATGTTGGCGTATCGAATATCACAAATACTCGAGCACACGAATTAGGTAGTATAGGAGTTAACCACATATGATAAGGTTTGTTTGTATCATTACACCCATCAATTAATTTATCGCTAGTGCGAGGATCGTCTTTTACTGAAGTTAGACAATTTACACTTTCTGGGAAGGCTGCTAAATTTTGGGGGTGTAAACGTATGAGTTTGTCTTGACGATTGAAGAGTTCTATTCCATTTAATCCAATGTAGAATTCATCCCCCCAAGTGGAAAGGAGGCGAAGTTGAAAAATGACTTAAAAATATGAGCGGTTAATAGAAAATTTTTATTTTTCTAAAACTATTAATTAAATAAATTTTTTATTAATGTTTTCCGGAAACAATATTGTATTTTAAAGAAGAAATAAGTTTTCCGGAAATAAAATAACTAGTAATAATCTTTCCAGAAAATTCTGATCTTCGGAAGCTCTTAATTTATTTTATTCTTGTTTTATAAATTCTGATCTTTGTTTTAATCAAAATTTCCTGAAGAATCTAATTCTGATTTTCCTAAATAAGTTTTCCGGAAAGAAATAAAGGTTTTCTGGAAGGAAATATAGTTACATAACTAGTCCTTACGGAAAATTCTGATTTTCCCAAAAAGTTTTAATTAAAAACGAAAATATTTACATGCAGCAACAGAGCGTGTCTGGGGACGTGCGCAACTTAAAGGACGCTGCAGCGGACACCGATCGAAGAGAACATCTTGAACAAAATCGAAGAAAACAAACCCTGGAATTGAAATTATTTTTTTATCAATTCTTTAAATTAAATTAACCAGGTGCTCTTCTCAATAAAATATCGCCCAATCCATTTATCGGTCGGCCATTAGCATAAAAACGGGCATAACGTACACCAGCATAGCTTAATTCTGTTGAGGCGTTGTAATTCCAAATACTTATGCCTGAGTAAATAAAAAATATTTCCTTTCCGGAAGGGAATAAGTTTTCCGGAAAAAAGCTTTACGGAAAAATAAAAGCTTTATGGAAATGTTTCCGGAAATAAATAATTGTTCCGGAAATTCTCCGGAAATTAAAAATCCTACCTGATATTCTTACTTCTCTTGGAAATGTAAAACTCAAGAAAATTGAAGATTGTTTTAATAAATCATCTTCAGAAACTTCTCTATTCATTATCCACATATTTTTAGGATCACAAGTTAGATTTATGCCGTTTAGTAAACTAAACAAAAAATATATTTTTTATGAAGTCAGACCTCTATTTAAGAGACACCCAATATTAGACACACTTCTACTTAAGATACTCTCATTATAAGGTACTATATTTTCACCCACAAGGGATATTTTCATCCAATAAGTAGGTCCGGCTGTAATTTCAAAAAATTTCCAACTTATTCAAATCTCCCGTCTTTGCTGGCTGTCTTTCCTCATTAACCACCACAACAGGTTCACACCTTACTACGCACTCCTTAGCAAGGTTGTCGTCTATTGGAGCAAATCCTGGGCCCAGAAATTGAATACCGGTGAGGCCTATGGAGTCAGCGCTTCCCCAACTTTCTACTAACTCCATGTGGAATAACTGGAGAATTTTTTTAATTTTTAAAAAATTAATTTTTTAAGACCTTCCCAACACAACTATCATCATCTAAATTTTCCTCCTCTTGATTTTTATTTTCTTCATTTTCTTCCTCCTCCTTTTTACCTTTTTCTAGTTGATTTAAATCAGAATTTAGTAAATTATTTTGAAGAGAAAGAGAACATTCTCCATCGGAGAAAAAAATAGCTTGACGTGGAGGAGAGGCAGATGATGGGGCTATATTATTATTGTATCCTCCTGTTGTAGGGCGAAAATGAGCGGCGGTTACGCAGGGTAATTCGTTGGATTGTACTAGAGCTGAAAATACAAATTTTGTATTTTTCGGAAAAGTTCTGATTTTTGTACTTTCTTGGAATGAACAATAATTCTGATTTTTGTATTTTTATTTATTCTGCAAAAATTCTGATATTGTATGCATGTTTCCGGAAACTATGAAGTTTTTCCGGAAAGAAATAAAGGTTTTCCGGAAGTAGCAATAAAATATTTTTATGTTTCCGGAAATATTATTATGCTTCCGGAATTTTCAAAATTCTGATTTAGAAATAATTCTGATTTTTTACTAACGTTCCATTCTCCCAGCAGCCGCAAATCCTGCTTGTTGTAAAGCAGCCAGAACTGATAAATTTTGTTGACTGTTATCCCCCAGCGAATCCTGTTGCTGTTGCTCAGGGATTTGTAAAATTTGTTCATCATGTTCTGCAATTCTTGCAAGAATTTCTTCGTTTGTTGTAAATAAAATTGTCTGTAAAATGGAAATTACAAAATTTAAATTAGTTAAGCAAAACAAAAAAAATTAATCTTAATTGGGAAAGTACAATAAATAGGAAAATAACACAAATTACTGTTGCAAAAATCAGAATTTATTTTATCTAGGTATATTTTTATAAGCTTTCCGGAATTCATATTTTATGGAAATATATATACCGGAAAGGAGTCTGATTTGTATTTTCGAGAAATAACCAATAATTCTGATTTTGTATTTTATGTATTTTTTGTATTTTCCGGAATTCATACCTATAAGTATAATTAATTAAACTTTCCGGAATTTATATAGGAATCAGAATTTATTATATAAATAGAAATCAGAATTTATATATTTTTGTAAGCATTCCGGAATTTATATTTTCCGGAATTTTATATAACTACTATACCAGAATTTATTTATATATTATATCTTTCCGGAAAATACATAAATTATTTTTTTAAATAAAAATTCTGATTATTGCCTTACATCTCCCGTCGTTGAATTACCAACGGCGCAACAAATCTCTCCATAAAATATACAAAAATTGTCTAGCCATATTCTCAAATTGCGAACACCTCTTAATGCATGTATTCGTGAACCAGAATAATTCTTTCAAAATAATTTATGTGTTAATTAAATTTAATTTTTTAAATTTACTTTAATTCTGATCATAGCCATTGTTTGAGCTCCACGAAAATGTGCACCTATATGGATAGGTTCGACTGAAGCTAAAACACGATAATTACAAAGCCTAAAATTGGAAAAATAATTTTGTAACGTTCAAATAAAAATCAGAATATTTTCGGGAAAAATCAGAATATTTCAGGAATTATACAAGGGAAGTATTACCGGAAAGTTTTCCTGAAAGTTTTATAAAATCAGAATTATTTTTGGAAATAAAAAGTTTTATAGAATATCTTCCGGAAGAATTATTATTTAAATACAAATCAGAATTATATTTCAGCAAAGATTCTGATTTTATAAAATTAAAAGTATGCGTACGGAAAAAGAATTCTGGTTTTAAATATTTTCCGGAAACAATACAAAACTTATAATTTAGATATAATTTGTCCCGGAAAACTTAAAAATCAGAATTAACAGAAGAAAATCAGAATTGTTTTTAAAAAATCAGAATTATTAAAAGAAAATCAAAATTATTTTTAAAAATCAGAATTACTAAATAAGAATCAGAATTACTAATAGAAAATCAGAATTTTAAAAATCAGAATTGTTTTTAAAAAATCAGAATTAACAGAAATCAGCATTATTAATTAAAAATCAGAATTATTAAAAGAAAATCAGAATTACTAAATAAGAATCAGAATTACTAATAGAAAATCAGAATTATTAAATAATCAGAATTATTTTTAAAAATCAGAATTACTAAATAAAAATCAGAATTATACATTAAAAATCAGAATTATTAAAAGAAAATCAGAATTACCATTGTGTATTATTATTTCTACTCAACAAATATTCATTATTATTTACAACTTCGTTTCTGTTAATATTTTTACTTTTTTTATTAATTAAAGGGCTAGTAGAGGGTCTTTGTTGTTGTCTTTCCTCTCCAAATAAATTAAATAAATTTCCATAATTTTCCAAAGAATTTGTGAATGTATTAATTATTGAGGGGCGTTCTCCTTGAGAATTAAATATTTCAATACGTCCCAAACCTATATAGGTTGGGTCATCCCAAGGTGATAATAATTCAAAACGAAGTGTTTGGCCTGTTGGAAGTTCAGGAATTTCTCCAAAGTTGTCCCTTAAATTTTAAAATAAATTTTAAAAAAATTAGAGAAAAATACACTCTTTCCGGAAAATAATTAAGAAAAATACGGGGGAAATTATAATTAAATAGACTTCCGAAAACTTGGAAAATCAGAATTTTAGTCAGAATTGCTTCCATAAACTTTTAAGAAATCAGAATTTTAAACAAAAATTCTTCCGGAAATGTTTAATAAAAATCAGAATTTTAGTCAGAATTGTTTCCAGAAAAATTAATAAAAATCAGAATTATTTCCGGAAGGATTAATAAGACTAGAATTTTAGGCAGAATTGTCTCAGGAAAGATTAATAAGACCAGAATTTTAGCTAGAGTCGTCTCCGGAGAGTTTAATAAAATCAGAATTTTAATCAGAATTACTTCAGAAACTTTTTTAAATAATCAGAATTTTCGCCAGAATTGCTTCCGGAATGTTTTACAAAATCGAAATTTAATCAGAATAGTTTCCGGAAAAATTTTAAAAATCAGAATTTCAATCAGAATTATTTTATAAGATTAAATTCTGATAGTGACAACAAAAGACTTTTTAAACATTCACTAAATAAATACCATTCTTGTCTTCCTAATTCATTATTTACCACTACATTGTTGTTACATGAAGAATTATTTAAACAATCATCTTCTTGTTGATTCATTTTTTAATTGAAAATTAAATAAAAATTATTTATTTAAAATTATTTTTTTTAAATATTTTAAGGGGAGAAAAGGAAAATTAAATTAAATAAAAAAAATTAAATAAAATTAATTTAAATATTTATTAAAAATATTTAAGAGAATTTTTAAGCTTAATTGAAACGAAGAATAAAATTCCCAACAAAAGAGATGAAAAAAGAAAATAAATAAAAATTACTAAAAAAAAGGTAACCATGGGAATATTGTGTATAGTTTTATATTTTTAGACTTTTTTGAATAAAAAAGAATAGTCAGAATTATAAATTTTATTTTTTGAACACTTTAAAGGTTAGAAAAATTAGAAAAATTAGAAAATTAGAAAAAATTAGAATAATTAGAAAAAAATAAATTTTAAAAAATTAAAAAAATAACATTTTAAATCATAAATTAATTTTTCTAGTGAACTCTACCAAGTTTTTCGACCAGAACTAGTCCTCTACTGAACCAAAAATTCTGAAATTTTTTCAGATGTAAGATATCATTATGAAGGATAACTATGCAAAATTTTAGAATTCTAGCTTTTAATCTGACAATTTTATAGGCGCCGGAAGAACCTTAGTACGTCATATACTACGACGACCAACTTTTACAAACCATAACTCATCAACTACCATACCAAAAATTCTGAAATTTTTCCAGATGTCAGATAACATTATGAGGAATAGCCATGCGAAATTTCAGAATTTTATCTTTTCTTCTGACAATTTTACAAGCTCCAGAACAACCGTGGCACGCCACAATCCCACGCCCAAACAACCCCTTAAATAACAAAATTACGGTATTATTGGATTGCCAAAATTTGTTTTATTTTATTTAACAGCACAATGTGTGTTTTGCAAATTATCCGGATTGGATTAAATAGAAAAAGAGACAAAAACAAATTAAGGCAAGTATAATATTATTTAAATTAAATTTATATTGGTAAATGCTTTTTGGTTCCTCCAAGAAAATTTTGTTGTTTTTATAAAAATGTAATTTTAGTTTAAACATTTTATAGTCAGATTTATCTAAATTAGTAAAATTAAATTTTTTGTTTAAATTTATTTTTTAAAAAAATTTTATTTAATAAGTGTTGGTTGGAAGAGGAACGTCGAGGGTGCGCTATAGCGGGGCTTTAAAATTATAACTTGTAGTGAACCTAAATTTCTGAAATTTTGTATAGACCTTCATAATAGTCTCCTCTGACTTCCTTAAAAATTTCAGAATTTTTGACAAACTATCTAAAAAGTTATGGCCACAAAAGTACAAAAAATTGACGTTTTCATCAAATTTTTAGACTTTTTTGACCATATCTCTAAAAATATTTGTCCAAAAATTCTAAAATTTCTAAATTTGTTAGCTAACACTGTTAGGTATATTCATAGAAAATTTCAGAATTTTAGGTTACGTTTAGCTATTTTTATAACAGCGCGCCTAACGTTACTCCAACCAAAATCTTTGTCGGGATTCGGGAAGTCCCGACAAATGGTTTTGAAGAGGAGAGAGGAGAGTCGTGGCACCAGCCAGTGTAATGTGGCACTGGCACCGGACTGTTGGTAGTGCCAACAGTCAAAGGAAAGGCAGTAGAGTGACTCGGAGCACGAGTCACTTTAGCCAAAGAAGAGTAGAAGTGGTGAACGGTAGTGCCGTTCACTTTACCAACCAAAAAAGAACACAAGTCCACCAACAAATAATTTTACTTCTCCAAATAGCAATAAACAATTAGGCGAACAAGTTGAGGGCCAGCAAGGGCCAGCGAAGCAGATCAGCACACACAAGGGTTGATGGAGGTTGTTGAAGTGTTTGAATGGAGAAGAAGAAGGATAATGAGGATTTTTGTGGGACTGATCTGCTTCTTAAATAGACACAAAAAAGGCGGGGTTTGGCAATAAAAACTCAAAAAAATGCGAACTTGAAATTAATGCGTACATAGATTATAGAAAACAAAATGTGGAGAGAGAACGGGACAGAGAAAAAAGCAGAAAAAACAATAGGAAAAATTTAAGTTGTGACAGGCGCAAGCTGTCACAAAAAATAGAGAAAGGAATTTTTGGCGGGAAAATAACTAAAAAAGGTTGAGTGGACAACAAAAAATAAGGGGTGAACGGCCAAAAAATTAACGAGAAGTGAACGGGGGACAATTAACAAAAAAGACAATTCAATGAAAGTCGCCAAAATTGGCGACACTCCCCCCGCCCAAGAAAATTCAAAGATCCGTCACATCATCTGCCTTCTTCATCATCATTCATTGTAACCAATTTTGACGCAGTTGACAGCTTGTTTCGTCGGAACATGTGATCGCGTTCAGATCGGTGTCGATGGTGATGGAGTGCGCTTTCGCTACTTCCCCTTTTTCTAGCTTTTGGTGAGGGGCGGCACTCCATCACCGAGACTTCTCGTTGTCGTGCATTCGTGCTAATTTCTCTGAGTGAAGAACACTTCATATTCGGTTCATCAGTAACAGCCCGGTTAATACCAGCTTGACTAACACATAAGCAATTTCCTGCGTGTAAAAAGCTAGTCGATGTGGCAGCCGCTGTCGTTCCAGCTTGGTGAATTAATAGATATCTTTCAGCGGTTAAAAAGCTCGTTTTTGACTGATCTGTGAGAGCCGTGGTCGTTCCACAAATATTAAACCAGTTAAAAACAAGTGCAGGGCATGCAGTAATCCACGCCAACAGTTGACAAACAAATTTCGCTCCTTTAGTCATCTGCCGGAATAAAGTCCATATAAATCCAAGTAAGTTTAACACAATTGCGATTGAGAGTGGTCGGCACTTCGTATGTGTAATTAGAGCCCAACAAAGTGTGCAGTCAATAGCCTGACGTGGTAACCAAATTGGATTAGCAGGCGCACAAGCTTCAGCATCCTTGTCAATCCTCGTTATCATTCGAATTGCGGTGAAAATGCCATTTGTCGAAATACAAGTTTGAAAATGTACACAACAGGGCTGGGCGCGAAATTTCGCACAACGGAGTTTGATAAAACGGAGCGCCAAAATGACTGTTCCAAGCAGGCTAAGAAATGAGCTGGGCCTCTTCACATCGAAGATTGATTTAGCCGGTAATTCATTCACAAAACCAACAAATTGTCCCTCCAACTTCTCACTTTGTATAGTTTCACACTCAATGTTTCCAGGACGGTTGGAACCAGTTTTTCCATTCAAGGTTGAGCTAGTATATTGGCTTTTTGTTGCTGTTGTTGCCTTTTCAACCAATACCTTAGGGTTAGTGTAGTTGGAACTTGTTGAACTGTTAGACGCTATGCTGGTTTGAGAAATCACTTGCCCATTTTGCGAGTTGAGCAGACTGTCCTTCAGCTTTGAATTTAACCAGATTTTGCGTCGACAGTGGCGTTTGTTTGCCTTGTGGTGCACAGTTGAGGGTAATTCTTCGGTTTTCGCCCCCCCCCTCCTTTTTTCTTCATTGATTTAGCTTTTGAGTCCGTGTTCAGTGAGCTAGTGATGACCATACCAGAGTAATACGCTTCAAGTTGTGTTGACGTTGGGAGTCTCCAATTCGCTTCAAACATTGCTTCGTGGTGGCCAGCTTTGTAGTACACACGCTTTTTTGATTGTGGTGGTCTCCGATTGGTTTCAGACGGTCCATTGTGGTGACCATTGTAGTAGTACATACGCTTATTAGATTGGGGTTGCCTCCAGTTTGCGTTAGACGGCCCATTATGTTGCACAGTTGTGTAGTACACACGCTTTTTCGGTTGACGTTGTGTACACAGCATGAAGTGGTGTCTGCCTCCACATCTACGGCATTTGTTGGCAGCTCGACATCGGTTGAGCAGGTGACCATCGTATAAGCAGTTGAGGCACCGTCCTTGTTCAAGAAGACGGGCTTTGCGTCTGTTGCGGGAGTTGAACATCGGACATCGGCTTGGCTTATGTGTTGGTCCAGTGTGGCAGAGTGAGCAACCATATTCCTCAACTGGTGATTGTGGTGGACGAGCATGTAGTTCATGTTGTCCGTCTAGTGGGCCTGGTGATTGCGTGGTCATACATGAATAAGAGACGTCAGTTGGTTCGTGGTGATCACTTCGTTCAGTAAGCTGCTTGTAGTGAGGTTGTTCCTCAAGCGTGGTTGGTTCGAACTTGTTTGGACGAAGAGTAGTGATGGTGAACTCCAGTCGCTCCTTCAGTTGAACCAGACGTCCAAGTCCATTACGTAGTTCACCTAGAGTCCACACAGCATGTTCATCTTCTTCCCAGCCAATCAGAGTCTCCAAAGCTTCACGTGGCAGCTTTGATCTGATGATGCCACACACTATTTCATCCTGCGTTGCGTTCGAGCCCTCTGGTGATTCCAGCTGCAGGCAAATTCGTTCAACATGTTCTTGGAGATTACGAAGGGAGAACAGTGAATTGTTGGCCAACGGCAGGTGTAGTAACTCAGCAATCAGACTTTCACGAAGAGCCTTTCCATCTCCAAATTGTCGTCGCAATATGCTGACCACCATCGGGTAATTCTCATCAGACGGTGGGTAACCATCAATGGCACGATGCGCAGAGGATCCCGGTACCAAACTTTGCAGTAAACAGAGGTGTTTTTCAAACGGTGGGATTGGTTGACTATTCACGGCACGGTCAAAAGCCAACCAGAAAGCAGACCATTCCTTCGGATCGCCAGAGAATTTCATTGGTTCCAGTCGGAATGGCCTGAATGTTGAATAGATTGGTGCGCCATTGTAAGTTCCTTGTTGTTGGTAAGGCGAAAATCCGGCTTGACTAGCTGAGTTGGTGTGGTGAGTACTTGTTCCATTTCTAGCTGCTTGCTGTTCAGTAATCCGTGTTTGAGTTTGGCGACGCAAAAATCCCTCAGGGTGTTCAGGCGAGTAACTTTGTTGACCATTAGCTATGGTGTTGTGAGTATGGCATCGTCCATTTCCAGTTTGCTTCACCACGGTGGCAGAGATCACACTTCGTTTGGACGAGACTGAACCATCGTTGAAAGTCCTTCGTCGCTGTAAGCACACATTCGCCAGTTCCACCAATTCACTCGAACGCTCAATTTGTACCAGAGCAGTAAGTTCTCCGTCCATTCTAGCTTCACCTCGCGGCGGTGGAAAGGTTTTCAAGACATCCATTTCTTCTTGTTGTTGTGTTGGTAGTAGTCTAGCAATAACACCATACCATTTTTCAATCAGCGCTTGTGCTCGTCCAGTGGCTTGTTTGAGTTGAAAAGCATCCAATTCTAGACGATCATCTTCTTCCACAGTGGTGTCCTGAGCATTTAACGTGATGAGAACAGCACGGCCCTTTTCTTTCAAAGTTGACAGAACGGTGGCCAGTTGTAGCCGGATGACTGCTGACATTGTGACGGCTGTTGTTCAGCTCACTTCACAAAGAGTAGTTGTAGTTGTGGTGGCTGTTGTTCAGCTCAACCAAAATAAGAACGAGTAGTTGAAGTTGTTGTGGCGGTGGCTCCGCTCACACACAAGGTTGAAGAGTTGGTGTAGTGGTGTGTGGTGGTGGCTGTAGTACAGCTCACACACAATAGTTGTTGTAGTGGTAGTTGTCGCTGTGGCTGTTGGCCAGCTCACTTCAGTAGTAGTTGTTGTTGTGGTGTAGTGGTTGTTGTTGTAATTGTCGTCCCCGGGGGTCCCGGGTCGTGGCACCAGTTTGTCGGGATTCGGGAAGTCCCGACAAATGGTTTTGAAGAGGAGAGAGGAGAGTCGTGGCACCAGCCAGTGTAATGTGGCACTGGCACCGGACTGTTGGTAGTGCCAACAGTCAAAGGAAAGGCAGTAGAGTGACTCGGAGCACGAGTCACTTTAGCCAAAGAAGAGTAGAAGTGGTGAACGGTAGTGCCGTTCACTTTACCAACCAAAAAAGAACACAAGTCCACCAACAAATAATTTTACTTCTCCAAATAGCAATAAACAATTAGGCGAACAAGTTGAGGGCCAGCAAGGGCCAGCGAAGCAGATCAGCACACACAAGGGTTGATGGAGGTTGTTGAAGTGTTTGAATGGAGAAGAAGAAGGATAATGAGGATTTTTGTGGGACTGATCTGCTTCTTAAATAGACACAAAAAAGGCGGGGTTTGGCAATAAAAACTCAAAAAAATGCGAACTTGAAATTAATGCGTACATAGATTATAGAAAACAAAATGTGGAGAGAGAACGGGACAGAGAAAAAAGCAGAAAAAACAATAGGAAAAATTTAAGTTGTGACAGGCGCAAGCTGTCACAAAAAATAGAGAAAGGAATTTTTGGCGGGAAAATAACTAAAAAAGGTTGAGTGGACAACAAAAAATAAGGGGTGAACGGCCAAAAAATTAACGAGAAGTGAACGGGGGACAATTAACAAAAAAGACAATTCAATGAAAGTCGCCAAAATTGGCGACAATCTTGCTTTTCCCCTAAAATCAGAATTTAATTTTTAATTATTTTATATGAGTAATAATAACAATCAGACTGATTTAATAAATGAAGAAAATAGAGAGGAACAAGCATCATCAAATAATACAGACCCGTTAAATGTTTTCTCAATTCCGTATATTAATACAAATCTAAGTAATAGTTCAACACAGTTACAGCAGCAGAATGCTTGTAAGAAAATTATGAGTAAATAATTATTTTTCCGGAACTTTTCCGGAAAGCTCCTTATGAACTTAAGTTTCCGGGAATATTTCTATTTATTTCTAGTTTCCGGAAATAATATTTAATTTTCCGGAAAATAATTTTTTTCCGGAAAATAATTTTTTTCCGGATAGATTTCAAGTTCTTAAGTTTCCGGAAAATAATTCTATTTTTAAGTTTTCCGGAATGTATTTACCGTATTTACTCGATTAATTCCCCACCCGCTATTAATTCCCCATGCCAGGGATGAGTTGAAAAAATAATTCCTCGGGGGAATTAATCGAGTAAATACGGTATATCGATTTTGTCTGTTTACTTTAGATAACCACAGTTTTAAGCTTCCGGTTTAAGTTTTCCGGTTACATTTTAACTATTCTTTCACAGCTCCACATTCCATGATGGCTGCACTAGGCCCTTTTATGGGCTTTCCAACCAGCGCATTTTATGCTGGAATACCTTCTACAGGTAATCAACTTGCCCATCATGCTCAGAGTCTTATGTATGGACATTATGGAAATACTTCCTATGGACAACAACAACAAATGCAGCAAATGATGATGGCTGTTGCAAGGCGTGTGTTAAAATTCAAAGAATATATAGTTTGACCTCACTATAAGTGAAATCCCCCTCTATTTAAAGGGTACGGCCCAAGTAGGCGCAAAGGCATAACTTGCTTCACAATTTCCGAATCTTACCAAATTTGGTATTAAACGATTCCTCTCAACGAGATAAAGAGATTGGTACCAAAAATGTTAAGGTCCATAAATTTTTCAGGTAGTTATGGCTTTGCGCCTACTTGGCCGCGCGCCTACTTGGGCGTGTCCTCTATTTAAAATATTCTCTAGGTTGGCTGGCCATTAGGGGAAGATCTAAACAATGACCTCCAATTAAAATACAGCTCATTACAAGTGTAGGGATGATTCACCTAGCAGCATTTAAAACGATTAGGCGGGGGTTAAACGATGTAAACGGATAAAAGAGAACGCATTGTCGATGCCCCAGTAACTCACAAATCAGTGGTAGAGCTCCTATATGTGGTGAGCGAAAGCGCCTAGCAACAACTACGAGGAGGTCGCATGTTCGAATCCTACCCGGTGGCTAAACTTGTGCAAACTCCCTTAAGATACCACCTCTATTTAGAGCACCTGGCCATTGGGGGAAAAGGCCATCTAAACAATAACCCCCAATTAGAATACACCTCATTAAATGAGAGAATACACCTTATCAATAGAATACACCTCACAAAAATTTAATTAGAATAAATCTCATTATAAGATACCCCAAGTTTGATCTTATAATGAGGACCATCTTTTTATTTTTTAACACTCCAAACTTTAAAGGAGTCTCAAAAAAATATTTTTAAGAGACACCAATAACCAACAGCAACAATATAACAACAATACTCGAGGACGCCAACAAACTCAAACAAATTTATCTTCAAATATAACAACTTCATCTACTATTAATTTACCTATTTTTAATAGTTTGGGTATTTTAAATTAAATTAAAGGCGAAAAAAATTTTTTGAATTTAAACCAGCATTAACAACAACAACATCATCAGCTACTTCTGCTACGTCTTCCTCTGTTTTCCCTCTTTCTGGTAAATTTTAAATTATTTAACAAACTTAAGTTTTTATTTTTAAGAAACTTAAGTTTTAAGTTTGTGAACTTAAGTTTCTCATTTTAACAAACTTAGGTTTTAATTATCTGGAAAAGTTTTCCGGAAATGTATTCTATAAACAAACTACTACTTAAGTTGATTTTATTAGAATCTCTCATAGTTGATTGTTGGTGTAGTGGTGTACGCGTTAGACTTACTACCTTATTATTGGTAGGGTTCGATTCCTGTTCGCCCCTATATTTTTAGTTCCTATCAAAATCACATATTCTATGAGTCCATAAAATTTTTAATTCGAAAAATAATAGAAAAAAATTTTTTCCATTCAAAGAGAATTATTTTAAAAAAATAAAATTTTATAAAGGATTCTCCCATTTATCCTCCATCAATCCAAACGAGCGTAGAAAACAACGCCGAATCCGTACAACATTTAGTTCTGCACAATTACAACAATTAGAATGTAGTTTTGCAGAAACACATTATCCAGATATTTATATGCGTGAAGAATTGGCTTTAAGGATTGAATTAACTGAAGCTAGAGTTCAAGTTTGGTTTCAGAATAGAAGGTAAAATTATATGGATGTTTGGGCGCGGGAATGTTTTCGGCGCGAATGATCATAAAATTGTCAAATAAAAACCTACGGACCTGAAATTTTGTAGGGATGTTCGGTACTATGCGTTTATATCCCCCCACGTCCGCAAATGTTGTCCGCATTTTTCTATCTTTCCTTTCTCTCATAAGGAGTAGAAATGGTCAAGTATTAAGAGACTCGCATTTTCTTTTTCTTCTTTTTTCCTCATAAAAATTAAAAATGGTCAAGTAAAATAGAGGAAAGATAAATATTCGTTTATAGAAAAATATAAATGTAAAACTAAGACAATGTTAAGAAATAGGGTTGCCGTTTTCGAGTCGGACCGACGAGCGAGGCATTTTTTCTGGTTTTTTTTATCAAGTCGGGTCTGTACGAGTCACTTTCAGGCTTGACTTTATCGAGTCGGGCACCGAGACATTTACTAGTCTTTTTTAAAATGACTTATTTAAGAATAATTGGTGGGCACAAATCGATCTGAAAATAAATTGAAAAAGCATGAATATTAAGTGACGTCATGTTGACTCCCATTTATTATGAATGATACTTTATCGTATTCTCTTTGAGAGGAAAAGGAGAAGAAAAAGAAAATGCGAGTTTATTAATACTTACCATTTCTAATCCTTATTAGAAGAGAAAGGAAAGGAAGAAAAGTGCGGACAAACATTTGCGGACGTGGGGGGATATAAACGCATAGTACCGGATGTTCTTGAAGTTGTTATCTAAATCCTCTAAAAATTTCAGAATTTTTGGTTAGGTATAAAAAAAGTTATGGCTGAAAATGTCGATTTTTCTGGTCGAAATGCCATCCTTTTTGGAGTTTTTTGGCCATAACTTTTCAAATACTAAACCAAAAATTCTGAAATTTGTAGAGGAGTTAGTTAACACTATAAGAAAGATGTAAGCAAAATTTCATGGCTAAAGGTATTCATTTTTCAATTTTATGAGGGATAATAGGTCACAAGTCTAACTCGTTTTTTAACAGAGCAAAGTGGCGAAAACAAGAAAAACAACGAAAATTAAAAGAGGAAGAAGACGAAACTTCTGCAACGATTAATATAATTAATGGATTGACTTGTAGCAGCGAAAATGTTTTGTGTTCAACAAGTAATAATTTTACTGAAGGAATTGAAGCAAATTGGAAGAGAGGATAAATATTTTAAAAGAAAAAAATTTTTTAAGAATAAATTAGAATAAAGAGGGGAAATAAGGGAGAAAGGGGGAATATTGATACCTTTCCGGAAAATAAATTAAATTTTAAGATCTTAAGTTTCCGGAAAATATTTTGAGTATTTATTTCTAGTTTTCCGGAAGCAATATTTAATATTCCTGAAAATATTCGTTTTCCAGAAAGATTTTAAGTTTCCGGAAAGTTTTTAATTTTACGGAAAATATTCTTAAGCTTACGAAAACTTAAGTTTTCCGGAATCTCAAGAAAAACAATGGACTAGTACTTGAAAAAATTCGGCGCCGGAATTATCCGGCGCCGAGCAACATTTTTCTCTTATTTTTGTGACAATGAAAGACCTAATTTTTAAAAATTAAATTAAAAAAATAAATTCAACAAACAATTTATAACAAAGGCAAAGAAAAATAAACAATAATGCTTTTAGCAATTAAAGTTATATTTCTCCAAATTCAACATTTTTTTTTAAATTTAAAAATATTTTTTTTGGGTCACGCCAACAATTTTCTTTTTTAACTTTATTTTCTTCAAACCCTCTCCTCTTCCTCCAAAAAAACTTCCAAACCTCTTCCCTTCTCAAGCATTAGAATCAGCAATAGTCACCTCAACATCAACTCCAGGCTCAATTGGAATTCCAGTAATTTTCTTGAGAACATCACTTGGACTATGAAGATTTATTATACGTTTGTGAATACGCATCTGTTGTTGTTAAAAGAGAAAAAATTTGAATTTTTTAAAGATTTTCTCGTTTTTGGTCTCATTATCAGTAATCAAATTAAACTCATCTGACATGAGTTGGAAAATACTAGCCTAAATGTTTATTCTAAACCCACGGCCTCATGAAACTAAACCAATGATGCTTCCCCGTTTACAAGACCCGAACAGTCAGCAGTAAGATAAAATGAGTTCCTGCCTACTAAGGTTGTCGAATAGTTGGTTGTCGGATAACCGAAAATTTCCGGAAATTCGGCATTTTTCGGATCCGGATCCGACAACCTTATTGACTACGTGCTTGGGCAGCAGTTAAGGTTTCTAACGGTTACAATTTTTACGGTCTTAGGAGTCAGGTTCCCGAGTTGTGAAACACAGACTCGTATAAATGAAAAAAAACATAATGGGCACTTGTAAACTTTTAGCGGATCCTTCTCTTATTTCTCTAAGTATGCGCTTTCCAGTTAAAGTACCGAGGGAAATATGGGGGGAGCCGAGGGAAATATGGGGGAAAAGTCAGTAAAAGCATCGGAAAAAAATCTTAAGGGATGACCAAGATTTTGGCGCTCACCCAATGTTAGCCTCCCCCGAACTCGGCTCCCTGGCTACGCCCTTGAGGAATGGATAAAGAGTTGCCAGAAATTATTTTAACAACTTCAACTATCCTAACTCTAATCCAACAAAACCAAGCCAGTTAAGCTAAAAAAGAGAAGTCATTTCCCTCCAATTATTAGAGATCCCTAATTCTTTCACGAAATTTCCAAAAATCAAAAGAAAACCTGGAAATGATCCCAAGTCTTGGAACCTTCTCCACACGGTGTCTTACGCGTAGTAATGCGAAGTACTTTAGTCGGCATACGAATAGGGCCTTTGACAGCCAAATGTTCTTCACGAGCACCGTGGATCAGCTTCTCACAAACTTTAAAGATTCTTTTATTAAAAAAATTCTGACAAAAAAAGGAAACCTTTCTCCAACGCCTTGACGTTCTGTGAGGTCAGAATAATGCGGATACGCTCAACAGGTTGAGGTTCTTCAGCCTTCTTATCATCTTTATATGCGTAAGCCTGAATAATATGAATTGAAGTTCAATTTGGCGGTATAAAAAATTGGGAAATTTTGGAAAGGCTAGGAATAAGGTTGGCAGACTTGGCTCCGGAAAAACTCTGGATGCCCGAAAATTAACCAGATTGGGTTGGTGGATCAAAAGACAGAAAAGTCAGGATGTTCAAAAAATTTCCCAGGATCCCCAATCCTAGCTAGACCAATAAAAAGTAGAGAAGTTTAGAAAGGCTACCTGCTAAGTAGAAGCTCAGAACTTAGAATATTCGAAAAATTCCCTGGGTCTAGCTGGGAACCGATATTGATGAAAAAGGATTGGAAGCCTAAAGCGATTCTAGTCCAACCAAATATTTCTCCCTTAGAAGAAGCACCTTTAGAACAGGTAAAAACAAAAAACAGCCTCTAAGCTATTAGACTAATTAAATCAAACCTCTCTGTAAGCTTACCATGTTTATATGTTGAATTGGAAAGCTTGATTTAAATTAAATTTATATTCTTCTTTTTCTTCTAAATTTTCTGTGTTCTGTTATAGTCAGAATGATGAGAGCTGAAAAATAAAAGAATTTAATGAAAATATAAAGAATACAAAAAATAACGGCAATAAATTGTAATTAGGCCCGGTTTTTTAAAAAGTATAGGAGATCCGCATGGATTTAGGCCTTGATTTTTCCTTAGATCCAAAGTCAAGATAAGGCATTTTTTAGTGTTTCCCTGACTAAGGTCGGGAGTCTGGTCCGACCAAAATCAAGGTTCTTTAAAAAATTTCAGATCAGCGATGGAGAAGTTCCAGTTCCGGAACAAAAGGGACGGCAAAAGTCAAGATTCCGGAACCGGTTTGTCACTGGAACCGAAGAAATTCAAAAAGCTGTTCCAGCACTGGAACCAGTTCCAAAGAAATTTTGGAACTTCTCCAACACTGTTTCCGACCCTAGAAAATATTAGGAATGGAAAAGGCAAAGGTAGTAAATTGAGAGCCTGATTTTTCTACAAAGTAGTGGGAATCGTTAAGCTTAAAAATCGAAGCACTGGAAAACAATGAAAATTGATTCAACTATCATAGCTAACCCAAACGTAAGCTTAAAAAGAAGAATAAAACGAGAAAAAGTAAAAAACTGTTGCTTCGTTACAATAATTTTTTGAATTAACGCCTTTAAAATTTAGCATTTTCCAGATTTTGGCGTTCTGTAATTTTAATTTTTAAACGCGTCAGAAAAATTTTTTTGGCTTGTGTTTTCGATTTTTTCCTGTTTTTAAAGTTTTTTTTTATTTTTTCTTGTTTTTTAATTTTTTTCAGTTCTTTTAAATAAATTTTCGATCAAAACCAAGTCAAGTCAAGGATGCAGATTTTTGTCAAAACTTTAACTGGAAAGACTATTACGCTTGAAGTTGAGGCATCCGACACGATTGAAAATGTTAAGGCCAAGATTCAAGATAAGGAGGGCATTCCGCCGGATCAACAGCGTTTGGTTTGTTTTTTGTATAATTGGGGTTGTTTTGAGGTCCCGATTCTTACAAACTATTTATAGCAGGCCCGTAGCCAGGATTTTTTTCGGGGGGGGGGGGGGGGGGGGGGGCATTTTTTGCACCAAATTTTTGGCGCCGAAGGCGCCAAAAATTTTTATTTTCAGCGCCGCAGGCGAAAATTTTGAGAATTTTAGAAGGCCGTAGGCCAAAAAAATTCACTTTTTCGGCGCCGCAGGCGCCAAAATTTTGATTTTCAGCGCTGCCGGCGAAAATTTTTTGAATTTTGGACCTCAAGAAGCCAGATTTCTTCCTTTTTTAGCGCCGCAGGCGAAAATTTTTTAAATTTCAGAGGCCTTAGGCCAAAAAAATTCACTTTTTTTTGCCCCAGCCCTTCCCCAAATTTTTTCCTTTTTCCCATTTCGGGGGGGGGGGGGAATTCCCCCTGGTTACGGGCCTGTTTATAGCCATTGCAGGCGTTAGAAAGCTTCATGCTCTAAGACTAGGGGTTTTGAGAAATTAAAGGACCCAAAGTCGAGTCCTTTGATTTTTTGATCTCACACTAAAGTGAAGGACCAAGAAATTGGTAAAGTAAATATCTTGCGAAATCAATTAATGGGACCTCCCCCAGATATTGATGTCTCGGACCTCGGATTTTTGATCCGGCCAGATATTTGGTCTTCGTTTTTTTTGGCAAAGTTTTCGTATTTGCCAATCCTCATTTTCTCTAAGTATTCCTGTTTGCTTTTTTAAGTCCTCAGAACCTCGCATCTCTCAATCCCCTTTTTATTTTGTCTAATTTCCCCTATTCAGATCTTTGCTGGTAAACAATTGGAGGATGGACGCACTTTGGCTGATTATAATATCCAAAAGGAGTCTACACTTCATTTAGTTCTCCGTCTTCGTGGTGGAATTATTGAACCGTCTCTTCGTCAATTGGCCTCCAAATATAACTGCGAGAAGCAGATCTGCCGGTTTAATTTTTTTGACGGGCATTTTTCCTTTATATTTCCTTTAATTTTAACGATTCTGATATAGAAACTTGAAGAGATCGGGATTTTTTGAGAGGCTGGGACTGTTCCTGGGTTCCGGGTTTGATTTATTGACCTGGGCCTGTAGTCCGGGAAAAGCCCATGACCAGGGAAAAGCCCATGAAGGTCAAAAAATGCCGGACCTGGACTTTGGGTACAGGAAAAACCCAGGCCTTGATCCAGACCAAGGTCTTGGTCCAGACCATTGCTTTGTCATGCTTGCCTTTTTTCGACTCCTTAGTCTCATCATATGTCATTTCTCTTTTAAGCCAATATTCGAAAATCTTTGACACAATCAGGACTCTCTGAAATCTTCTACTAGTTCCCTGAACTGGTTCCTTGAAGAACAGATCCCCACTGGCAGTCTTTAGGCTGTTAACTAATAAAATAGCTTTCAGATATCGTGTTCAAGATTTTCTTTCCCCTCCTTTTATTTTATCTAACATCAAGTTTTATTTTTAAATATTTAAGTAAGTGTTATGCTCGTCTTCCTCCACGTGCTACCAATTGTCGTAAACGCAAGTGTGGCCATTCCAACGATCTTCGCATTAAGAAGAAAATTAAATAAAGAGAGGGAAGAAATGGATTGAAGAATATAAGGGAAAATTTTTTTTAAATGATTTGTTGACAAAAAATTTTTTTTGGGGGTTTTCTTTAAATTTTTTTGTGATTTTTAATATCACTCTGTTGCTTTGAAAATAAATGTTATTTCTTTTTTGTTAGTTTAATTTAATTTTAAAAACGTTGTGTAATCGTTTAATCTTTACAATTTTCTTCTTGTTTCATGTCTATCCCTGGAACACAAATCCGCAAGTTTTGTCCGCAAATTTTTTGCGGACAAAAAATTTTTTTTTATAAATTAATATTTTTCAGGAATACATTCCAATCAACCTTTGGACGTTTCTTTAATATTCTCTTCTGAAAAAAAATATTCTAGCAATGGACGTTGACGAGGAGGTTTATGTTTTATACATTTTTCTAAGTTTATGGGCAACCCGTATTTTCTGATTTATTGTTTCTATTTTCTTTCGGAGTAATTGTAAGGATGATTCACCTAGCAGCATTTAAAATGCATAGGCGTAGGTTAAACGATCTAAAAAGGAAAAAGAGAAAGCATTAGTCGATGCCCCGGTAACTCAATGATAGAGCTCCTGCATATAGTGAGCGAAAGCGTCTAGCAACAACTAGCAGGTTCGAATCCTGCCCGGTGGCTAAACTTTTGCAAACTCTTTCTTAATTAACTTTCGTTTTGGGGTTTTATTCGGAAAATTGTTAGCTTTAAGATCTCGCATAAGGTTTTTGCTATTTAAAAAAATTTTTCAGATTGATGTTGTGACCAATACAGATGACGTAAACGGAGTTATTGCCTCTGGCGATGAAGAAGAGGATAAAGAATACGAAGTTGAGAAAATATTAAAGGGTAATAGTTCGGATGAGACCCCCCCCCTCCTTTTTCTTTTTAAAAGTATTAAAAAATGGTCAGTCAGTCTTAGGTTATAGAACTCGTCGAGCTGTGTCGAATGACACCAAAATCAACCACAGATCTTAACTTTGGGCCGAGATACAGACTCCCGAAAATTGAAGTTGTGATGCGCTTTTGCAAAACCTTTCAATTCGCGCAGGTTTTTTGGCTGTATCTCGGCCCAAAGATAAGATCTGGGGTTGATTTTGGTGTCATTCGACACAGCTCGACGAGTTCTATAACCTAAGACTGACTGACCATTTTTCAATAATAAAAAAGAAAAAGTAGGGGGGGGGTCTCATCCGAACTATTACCTATTAAAGCAGAAAAGGGAGAGAGGCAAGACACTTTTTCTTGTAAGTTTTAATTACCTTTTGATTTTTAAGCCGAAAACTATTTTTGGAAAATAGATCCGCAAATTTTGCCCGTAAATAACTTAAATAATTCCCAAGAAGAAAACTAGAAAAAAATCCTGTAGGTATTAGAGATGGATCAGAGACAAACATTTGACTGTCTTCAATATCTTTAAAATTTACGACCCATCTATGATACTTACAGGATTTTTTCTTGTTTTCTTCTTGCGGGCAAACATATTGGGTTTATCCGCAAGAAGATTAGGTTTTGATAGGATTTGCCGCATGTGGTTGCCGCATTTTTCCGCACGGCGTTTGTCCGCACGGTTTTAAAAGAAGAAATCTTTAGCTCCTATTAATCTTTTCATTTCAAATCTGACAATTTAAATATTTTTTAAGGTTCGTTGGAGAGGATATGGCCCCAGTGATGACTCTTGGGAGCCGCAAGAAAATTTAGTTGATGGTGCCCAAGATGTTTTGGATGCTTTTTTGGAGGAACAGGCACAATTGAAAAAGAAGGGAGTTAAACGTTTGGGAAGTGAAAATAACAAAACACCGGTTTATTTTTATGGAAATTTTATTTGAAAATTTTTTTAATTTCTAAGAAGCGCGTAAAAAGTGCTACTCCATTAAGTGATGTAAATGCTGAAGAAATGAGTAGTGAGAGTGAAGATGATGAATTTAAAGTTGAAAGTTCTTCTAAAAAGAAAGGCGGTGGAAAAGCGTTAGTTTTATTTTTTGATTGGTTAAAGCAAAAATCTAAAATATTGAAAGTAGGGATCTAGACGAGATTCAATCGAAAATCTCGGTTATTGAGATCGAGAATTTTTCGAGATGTCGATTCTCATACGAGCTCCCACTAATCTTTTCATTTCAAACAAAAAAAAGATTTTCTGTCTTTTCGTACGACACTCCCAGTCCGGTCTCTAATTGAAAAGCTTTCTGCCGGAGTTTGAGGACCTCGGGGAAAATTTTCATTTAAAAGTTTGTGGTTTGTCTCTTTTCAAACGAAAAAAGAATATTTTGTCTTTTCGAACTATACCCTATTCCTTTTTGATATAAGGAGTTCAACTCCTATTACTCGCTAAACTTATTCATCTTTTCGGACAGTTCCCAAAGTCCGCAATTTTTGTCCGCAAGTCTTGGAAATTTTTATTTTGTTTTTTCTAGTCGAGTAAATTTTTTTATTTTATCATTAGAACCAGCAAAAGCAAAGGAGGAAAAGGTCGTGCTTCATCTTCAGCAAAGAAGAAATCGGAAATAACTTCTACTTTATCGCGTAAATTCTCTTCTTCTGATTCTCGTCTTGGTGTAAATACTAGCCAATCTTCATTGGTAAAATTAAAATTATTTTTTTGCTAAAAAAATTTTTTTCAAAGCAAACTGCTGTAGAGTCACGTGTTAGAAATAATGTTTTTCAAAGCTGGCTAGATAGTGATGAAGACGATGAGGAACGCCTTTCTGTTGTTGATGGGAAAAATGATATTAAAAATGATAATGACGACAAGGTTTTCTTTCATTATTTAAACTAGGGTACCACCCCGTCCCCCGACGAATTTCTAAGCAAAAAACTCGACTTGAACCCCGAAGGCTCTACCACGACTAACCCAGAAACCCGACAATCCCACCTCCGAAGGCTCGGGGTACTACCCTAATTTTAACAGATAACTGGAAGGAGTTTGGATCAGTGTAGGGCTATCCAGCACTCGGTCTGCCGGTTAAAATAAAATCAAAACTCTTTTTAATAAATTCAGTGATTAGAGGGGAAAGAGATAATGACTAATGTTGTTTGGGTTGGCGAAAGACTGATCTGATTAAGCCATTTTCCTTCCTTTTTTAATTCTCGAATGAGACGTCTGACTTAAATGTTGGAAAAAAATTTTTTTTCTTCAGGTCAAGGATGAAAATGGCGATCTTGAATTAAAATTGAATACATCAGGAAATAGTGAAGATGACAAAAATAAAGTTAATGGAAAAATTGTTGAGAATGGGGAAGTTGATGGTAAGGGATCTGTTCGGAAGGATAATAAGAAGGATTCTCCACCACCTCCGACTGATCCTGAAGAAAATGGAGAGGATAATTCAAAGTATTTTTTTAATTAATTGGAAAATAAAAAATTTAAGGACCATTTTACAAGGGCGTAGCCAGGGGGCTGAAGCCTCACCCCTCAAAATTAGAGAAAGTGGGGAATTAGGACAATTTTCGCCTACAACCTCCAAAATTCAAAGAATTTTCGCCTACGGCGCTGAATTTGCGTCCAAAAGCCAAAAGTTGAGCGCACACACCATGTTAGCCCTCCCCGAAATCGACCACCTGGCTACGCCTTTGCCATCTTATAAAAATTAAGAGAAAATCTTTCTCTCCAAGAGTTGTCGGTTCCGGGGAAATCTGTGGATATCTGGAACCAAATCAAGAATCGATCGGTCGGTTCTTCGGTTCGATTCCAAAACTAACAACTCTACACAGTCACACTACCCTTCAAATTCCACAGTCATAAATTTTAGATAGCCACGAGGAATATTCCAAAAAAAATTTTTAATATTCGAAAAAATTTAAATTTTTTTCAAATTTATAATTTTGAGACTTGCTTGTTTAAATATTCTTTAAAAATTTATTTTTGAAAAAATTAATTTTTTTAGAGCAAAGGCTGCAATTTCAGCATCGCTTCGTCGTCGTTCAACAACTGTTGAGGTTTCTTTTCTTTAACAATTTTTAAAATTAAAAAAAAATTTTCTAAGAAAACTGAAGTTAAAAATTCTGTCAGCAACAATATTTCCGCTAAAGAAGTGTCAAAGCAAAAGAAGAATAAAAATGAACGGGAAGTTGATGTTGATAAGGAAAAAGGAGGTTTCTTTGTGGAAAATTTATTTTTAAATTAAAAAAATTTTTTTTGAAGAAAAGCCATCTTCAGAATTTCGCATTGACGTTATGTTTCGTGATAATGTTGGGAAGCTTAAATTGGTGGCTAATTTGGGAATGACGTCTGAATGTCAAATTACTATTAATGGTTTTTTATTTTTTGAATTTTTCTGGGTTTTAGGGACTCATTCCTTGGAGAAAATTTTCCTTTCTCTCTCGTTTGCCTTTTCGAAAATTTAAAATTAGCATAATTTACAACAATGTTGGGTTTCAGAAATGCTTATGGCCTAGTTGATCAACAAGTCAATTTTAGTCAGAACTTTAATCTAGTCCAAACACACATCTTTTACCTTTCTGAAGACTCCACTAGACGCATATCATTTGTATGTGATAACTCACGTATTTTGAGGATTTGATTTTTGAATATTTCCAAGTTTGGGTAAAATTGATCAAATAAGATATCTAAAACATACAAGTAAACAAACTCATTCGACGCGTTTAGGTGGAGCCTTGAGAAAGATGAACTGTATGTTTAGACTAAATTACAAATCTAACTAAAGTCGGCCTGTTGTTCAACTTGGCCATAAGCATTACACCTTTTCTGAAACTGACTTACAACAATGAGAAAGAACGCAAGAGGCGCGAAAGAAAAAATGGGAGGAAAAATGTTAGACACTGTAAATAAAGAGAAGATGGGTGTGTCCGTTTTTTGAGTATGAAAAATGAGAGAGAAATTGTTTACTTACCCTATAACTCCAGACTCTAGCGGTCTAACTTTGAACGGCCATAACTCGGCCCAAACTAATTTTGCAAGAAAACCCGCACACAACAATAGTAAATCGAGGGTCCTCTTTCGAATGGTACCAAAAATTTTATCAAATTCGTACTCACAGTAACATATGTTCCCTTGTTAGATAGACGCATCTAATGAGCTATCTCAGTTCTGCAAAAAATTTGTCCCCTTTTATCTGTCATATCCTCACTGGTCGTACCTTCCAAAATTTGTGCATAACGGGAAAAAATGTATAAAAAGTTTTTCTCCTTTATCCCTTAAAAATAAGCTTTTTCTATCTTTCTTTCATATTTTTAAAAAATTCAACTAAAAAAATTTTTTTTCTATTTTTTTAGCACAACTTGAAAAGGAATTGGCTATGTTTCTTAAAACAAAAATTAAACCTGGAGGACCTAGGAAGAATAAAAATATTGTTAGTGATGATGATTCTGATGGTTAAAGAGAGAAAAAAATATTTAAAAAAGATGATATTGATATGTTTGTGTGTGTGTAAGAAAATGTAAAAAAAAATAAAAATGATTGGAATTTAAAAAAGGTTTTTTTCTATTATTAATTTTATTTTTACTGCTTAAAAATTAGATGAGAAGAGGGGAGAGATTGAAATTTCTAAATTAATTAATTTTTCGTTTTTTGAGAGGAAAGAGGGGGGAGAGAGAGAGGGTTGCGCCGGAAGTTCCGGTTCCAGTAGGCCGGTTCCGGGATTTTTTGGTCCAGAATCCGGTTCCGGTCCGGAACCAATAAATTAGATCCGGTTTCGGTCAAGATTTCAGTTCTGGTTCCGGCCAAATTTACGGTCCGCGCAACACTATGGGAGAGGGTTTAAAGGCAGATTTTTCAATCATTTTTAAAAAACATTTAAAAAATCCTTTTCAAAAATAATTTTTATTGCGGAAAGCTGTCTTAAAAATTAAAAATTCCACAAATTTCTAAATTTGCAGCTGCCACCTCTCTTCTAAAATTTTTTTTCTCTCTACAATAGAGTTGTTGGTTCTGGACCGAACCGATGATTTTTCGGTTCTTCGTTTCGGATATCCGAAGAATTTCCAGGAACCGACAACCCTAATTTACAATTATTCAGAATTTTTTTTAATTAATTCAATCTCTCTCTTTAACTCAATAAAAAAATTGATGACCCCGTTTCTTAATCAATACTCTCAAAATTATTTATTCAAGATGGGTTCTATAAACACGGGGAGGTTGTTTATTATGCGGGTATATTTTAAGAGACTAAATTTTTTGACTGATACTTTCTTGGAATTTTTTTTCGGTATTTGAGACTTGGGGAAAACTTTCAATTACCGAGGGGAACCCTTCGAACTGAAAGCCAAAACTTTTTACTTTTTTAGGTACCAATCGATAGGAGACCCTCGATTTACTCAAAAAATTTTCGGATTTTTGGCTAGGAATATGAAACTAAAAAAAGTTATGGGACTTCAAGTTTGCATTTTTTTATTTTATTAGAAGACCCTCCGTGGATATGTGTCCACCTATATTTTTTTTGAATTGATACAAGTAAGCACAAAAATGTTTTGTTTTACCTACATACCGGAGGTGGGTCGGAATTCCGATTTCCGACGTTTTTTTCCTTCCGATTTCAGAAAAAAATTTTGATTTCCTATTTCCGACTTTTGAGCCATTTCCGATAGTTCCGATTTCCGACACCTCTGGCTGTTCCGACCCACCTCTGCTACATACCTATATTTATTTTTTATATTATTTTTATATACGTACAATCATTTTCAAGGCACTTTTTCCGAGCATTTTTATGTGAATTCAAAAAAATTTTTGTTTGTTTCTTCTCATAATCGGGATATAATTTTTTTTGAATAAAAATAAAAGAAAATGAGAGGCTAATTTAATATCGCTAGAAATTGTATATAGGTTTTTAAAATTCAAGGTTTCGATATCTGCTGATTTTTCCCCATTTCATAGGAGTTCATATGTAATAGGCCGATGAGGATTATTTTTAAAAATACGAATTTTTGTGGTCTTTTGAAGATCATGAGATTTTTTTCTATATTTTCTTGTAGTTTTTGCTCCTGTAGCGCTGAAAAAAAAACACAAGAAATCTGGCTCTTTAGCTTTCCGAATTTCTCACTTTTTGCCTGCGGCGCTGAAAAAGAATTGTTTTCTTTTCAAAACTGGACATTAAACCTTATTACAACCATAAAATCAAAAAATGTATTAACGTTTTATTTGGCTAATTTAATTATCACTTGTAATTTTAAATTAATATTTTAGTTTAAATTGTTAAAGTAAATAAAAAGAAGAAAATTAATTACAAAATTTCAATAACTTTATATTTGAAAAGTTTTGATCCCAACTCATCACCAAAATCAGTTTCAGCAATACAGTTTGCAAGTTTAACAAATGCTGTATATTCAACTGCATTATCCTTTATTGATATGCTACAACCTTTAAAAATTAAATTAAAAAGTAATTTTGGAACTTGTGTAGTTTACCCCCCATAGGCCCCGCCCCTTTTTTCTTTCATTATGCAGCAGTGCTGTGTTTTGGGCATTTGTTTCCTCAGGCTCCGACCTTTTTCAGCTTTTGGCTCCGAGCTCCGGGTAGAAAATCAATTAACTATTTTTATTGGGGATTTGGGTAGATAAAGGGGGATATTGACTGATATCAGAGGATTAAGAGGGATATCAATGGATTAAGCGGGATTTGGGTGAATAAGAGGAGGTGGAACCTGAGTTGCAATTATTATCACTCTTTTTGCGCAGGCGAAAATCTTGATAATTTTGGAAACCAAAGCTTATGGGGCGTAATTTTAAGTTACTTATAAGCGTAACTTAAAATAAGCACTCTAATTAATAAATTAAATGTTTACCAATTATTTTTCCATTTTGGGTAAAAAAAGCATAAGGGAATTCGTCTCTTTTGTTGTTGGGAGGGTAAACTAGGCCACATCCATAGACATCCTTTGATTGAGCAGAAAATTTTGAAATTAGATAATACTTTTCTTTCATTACTATATCTTCCATTTATTACATCGAAAGTAACAAATCTATTTTGTTCCTTATTCTTTAAACTTATAGTTATTGTTGTTGCTCTTTTCATAAATTGGCATTTAATTTCAAGGTAAAATAAGGAGTAATTTAAATAGTTCTCTCTAATCTCTTGAATGGATACTCAGCAAATCCATTAACCATATTTTTGCACTCTTAAAATATTTAAAATAAAAAATTGAAGATTTAATTATTTATACCTTCCTATTTTTGCCTCAAATTTTTACCATTTATTGCCTCAAATGTTGCGCATTTGTTTTTGTTAGGATTTTCTAGACTAATAGTCTAGAAAAGGGGCATCCATTTTAGCTCCATTTTAAGATAGTTGTTTTGCATCTCCAAATCAAAATTTTTATTATCTTCCTCATTTAATCTTCCTTGCAGATTAAGAATTTTCTGTTGAAGTTGCACAACTAAATCATCGCTTTGTTCGTGCAATTTCTATAATTTTTTTTTTTGCAAATTTACATCCAAGTCTAGCATAACACTGTATGAACTTCCTTCCATTTTATAGAGAAATTTTAATTTAAAAATTAATTTAAAGAAATAAAAATTCAAGAATATTTTAAAAATTTTGTAAAAATATTTTTAGAAATTGTAGTAATTTTTAACCAAAATTTTTATTTTTTTTGAGAGAGAGACGAGGTTTTAGTAATTTTTAGTAAATGAATAGGTATGAACTTTGCTTGCAAAGAATAATTTTTGTTAATATGTAGGTATGTTGAGAAAAAAGAGAAGAAAAATGAGGAGGTCAATTTTTATTTTTTGAGGGAATATTTTGAATTTAAATTAAAGTAGAAAAATGTTTTAAGGAAATTTCTTCAAGCGAATTGAAGCTAAATTAAGAAAAAACACAGACGGCTAAAAATATTTTTAATAGATTTTTAATTTGTTTTTACCAAAACAAATTAATTAGTAATTCCTCTATTCGTAATTTGCTATGAAATAGGTACAAAGGGTTTGATTAATTAGAAAAATTTTATATTTCGCGAATCTTATCAAAAACACCTACAACATTTTCAAAATTTAGGCAATCCATACTTTTCTGGTATAAAT
Source organism: Meloidogyne arenaria (assembly GCA_036172955.1). Taxonomy (NCBI): domain Eukaryota; kingdom Metazoa; phylum Nematoda; class Chromadorea; order Rhabditida; family Meloidogynidae; genus Meloidogyne; species Meloidogyne arenaria. Next base: position 7,136,505 of record JARQAB010000013.1, read on the forward strand.
TCATTTAACGAATTAATTCTCCCTTCAAAAAGATTTTCATCGTCTTCTCTTCTTATTTTATTTTCCAACTCTTCCAATTCTCCGGGAATATAAAATTGTTTTTGAGGAATCCAGCAGACTCGACAACCTGCAGATAATGCCGAATAAACTCCATTAAGGCTGTCTTCGAAAACTAAAATGTTGTTATTTTTGGTTTGTTGGTGGAGGGACATTCTTCGAATTGTTACCTTTATTAAAGAGAAAAAAGAATTAATTTTGGCGTTTTGTAAAAAAAATTTTTTTTGGGTATACTGTAATTTTTTTAATATTTTTAAATGTTTTTAGTGTTTGATATACAATAGATATTCTTGTCCTTTCGGTTACGACCATACCGCGTTGAAAGCACGCCATCCCGTCCGATCTGGCAAGTTAAGCAACGCTGGGCCTCCTTAGTACTTGGAACGGAGACGTCCTGGGAATCGGGGGTGTCGTAACCTTTTTTAACAATTTTTGGGGAAAAATTTAATTTTGCAGAAATGTCCGCAAATATTTTTGCGGATCTATCTATAATCAAAAATTCAAAATTAACACGAACCAAATAAGGGTCTGGCGCAGGTTTTCCTTCATTAACCTCGGGATCGTCCCCAGCCAAAACTATTGGACTCATTTTTTCAATTAATTCTTTAGCTTTTCCAATCTTTTTTGGAAATTCTTTACTTGAAGAACCGGTACATAAAGCTATTTGGATTTTATTTTGATGTAAATGTGTTATTAATTTTTGAGCTCCAAAAAGTAATGGCCATCCAGCTCCTTTTGTAGATTCTAATTCTTCTTTGTAAAATTTCTTATAAACTTTTAGATAATCCTGTAAATTAAAAGGCAAATTAACCTTTTTTAACAATTTTTGTGGAATAACTAAGAGTTAGACATTTTGAAAATTTTTCTGTTTTGTCATTTTGAAAATTTTTTGAGGGTGGGACATTTTTAAAATTTTGGGAGGTATTGACATTTTGAAATTTTTCGAGGAGATGGCATTTTGAAAATTATGAGGGTTTTGACCTTAGTTGTGTAGAAAAAGGGGCGGGCTTATGGGGGGTCAACTACACAAGTACCGAAGATTTTGGAGTTAGACATTTTGAAAATTTTTCGAGTAGATGACATTTTGAAAATTCTGAGGGTTTTGTCCTTTTGAAAAAAATTTTGGGGTATTGTCATTTTGAAAATTTGGTAGTTGTGTAGAAAAGGGGCGGGGCTTATGGGGGGGGGCAACTACACAAGCACCGAAAATTTTGGAGAGTTTACCCTTTTGAAATTTTTTGGGGGTATTGGCATTCTGAAAAATTCAGTGGGTTTGACATTTTGGAACATTCCCAATCCATTTCTAAGCTTTCCAATTATCTTAGGCTTCACTCCCCTTTCCACCAGCCTCGTTGCTTCTAACAAATAATCAATTCCTTCACTCAATTTTCTCCCCATCTGTCCACGTTTCAATTCCAAAGAATAATTAATTCCAAAATGTGTTAATGTGTTTTCATTAATTCTGTAGTAAACAGTTACACTATCAATTATAACTCCATCGAGATCGAATATAATTGACTGCACTTGTTTAAGGGAGAAAAAACGCTGTAAAAATTAAGAAATTAAAAAAATTTTTAAAAAACAAAAAAAAATTTTTTTTAATTAAAGGAAAAAATATTTTTGTTAAAAAATACAAAATAAAAAAGTTTTTCACTTAAAGGGATCGAACCCCAAACCTATTGGATAGTTTACAGGTGTAACCCAGCGCGCTATCCACTACACCAAGCGACATTCAATGGCTAGCCATTTATTTAATCTAGTAATTTTAATTAAAAAATAGCAAAATTAGCCGTAAATTTTCTCAAATTTTAGAAAACTTGAGAAAAAATAGAATTTCGACAAAAACTTATTTAAAAAAATAGAAAAGAAATTAAATTTATATATTTTTAAATTTATACATTTTTCAATTAAAAAAATAAAATTTTTTTATAAAACCCACCTTATTTAATAAAAATCCATCAAAATGTCTTTTTTTCTTTAATAAATTATTAATTAATAAATTCATTTTTTAAAATTAAAAATCTATAAAGAATACTTAATTAAAATTTTTAAATTAAAAAAAAATATATTTTACATATGTGTTTTTTTAAATAATTTTAAAAAATTAAAAACATTTTTTAAAAATGCCTCTTTTTATTCTCAAAAAATTTTTTTTTTAATTTTATATAAATTAATTTATTACTTATATATTTATTTTGTCTCCTTTCATATTTTTTTATTTTAAATTTTTAATCAGCAGCCAAAGCAACAGCTTCCACCTTTCTTTTTTGTTTCTTTTGAGGTACCTCTTCTTCTAAAAATTTTAAAAAATTCACATTTTCTCAATTTTTGTGAGTAAAAAATTTTTTCCATAGGAAAAAGAAAATGGGAAAAAAAACAAAATTTCCCCCTTTAAATTAATTAAAAAAATTTTTTAAGAAAATTCCAAAAAATCCCTCGAAATGAAATTTTTAAAAAATTCTTTTTTTCTCCTTTCAGTTTCCTTCTCTTCTTTTCCTTCCCTTCCAAAGAAGAAAAAAAAAATAAAAAAGAAAGAAGAAGAAAAATTCTTTTTGAAAAGGGGGAAATTTTGAATAGGAAAAATTCTAAAGTTTTCTCTCCCAAATTAATTCTTATTTAAAAATTCCCCCAAAATAAAATTTTGAAAAAATTAAAATAAATAAACCTTCTTTTCTCCTCCCAATTTCCTTCTCCTTTTCTTCCTTTCCTTCCTCAACAATTTTTTCATTAATTACTTTAGGTAATTGACTAGCTATTAATTGCTCATATTCTTCTTCCACTGCCTGTTCGTCTTCTTCACTCAATTTATTACGCAAAAGGGATGCAAGTTCCTTTGAAAAAAATTTTTTTGTAAAAAAATTAATTTAAAAATTAAAATTTAATTAATTTTTTACTTTCTAGAAAGGAAGGGAGCCAAAAGGATTCGAACCTTTGACCCAAAAAATTTGGCACTATACCACTTAACCACAAAAAAACATTGAGAAATTTTAAAATTTCAAGGCTTCTAAAAAAACCTCTTGAAATGCTTCAGCTTCTTTACTTTCTTCAATAATTCTTTCAACTTCTTCAATTGAAATTGACTAAAAATAAAAAAAATTAGTAAGCTTATTCCAGGGAATTTTAATAGAAAAAATGGCTCTAGTCCAGTTTAGACGTCCAAACGGATTTTTATGGGATTTGGATTTATTTTTGTAACTTTTATTTTTTTCAAGGAAAACATTCCAAGTTGTCCGTCATCGGGAGAAGTTGGTCTGTCAACGGAGGAAGTGTTCCAGGTTGTTCCGAAACGGTTGGACGTCTAAACTGGACAAGAGCCGAGAAAATATCCTTGATAATTAAATTTTACTTTATGCGGACGAAAGTTTTTTTTTCGGAAAAATAGAATTAGTAAAATTCTATTTTTTAGAATAAAATTAACAAAAAAAAACCCTCAACTAGAATCTAACACAAACATTGCCTCTAAAACAGAAAAAAAATTTTTTGTCCGCAAAAATTTTGCGGATTTTTCCAAAAATTTAAATTAATAAATTTTTAATTGTCTTCGAGATTATCAGCTTCATATTAAAATATTTATTTAAAAAAACCTCATTAATTTTTTTCAATGCCTCATTTCCTTCTTTTAACCTTTCAGTCACCTCAACATTTAATTGAGCCATTTCTAGAGAATTTATCATTTGGGTAATTTTGTCCAAATATCCCAAAACTGTATTTACTGTTGTTTCTTCATAACGTTTTCTTTTTAAAAGAAGTAATGCTTGGCTGGAAAATAAAAAATTTTTTTTTGAATTTTTGGTCAATGGGACATTTTGTCCCATTGACATTCTAATGGGACGAAATGTCCCACTGACCGAAAATTAAATTTTTTTATAGAATTAAAAAGATCCTAAACTTGTTTAAAATCAAGTTTTTAAGACATTTCCCTTAAAAATAAAAATTTTTTTAATTTTTGGTAAATGGGACATTTTGTCCTAAATGACATTTTGTCCCATTTTTATCTTTATAAAATTAAAAAGACGCTGGACCGATCCTAAACTTGTGTAAAATTAAATTTAAAGACATCTCCCTTAAAAAAATTTTTTTTTAAACAGGCATTTTTAAATTTTTGGTCAGTGGGACAAAATGTCTCACTGACCAAATACCTATTAAATTAAATTTTTTTAGAGTTGCTTAAATAAATTCTCTATTAATGCAACCAAAACAGCACCATAAAAAATTGCCTACTGAATTACTTGTTGATATATTTAAAGCTATAGATGGTGCAATCATGGACGTGTTACCCCGAAAACTTTATCAAAGATTGACCATGTTACAATACAAAGAATATGAAAAGTTGTGGTTGTCCTATGCTTATAATTTGTTAATTTCTTCGTCTATTGTCTATATTTTTGTTGAAAAATTTTTAAAAAGAAGATGGCTATCAATCCTCGAAAATAGAAAAATTGTTAAAATGTGGGAGAGATTTATTTGCCTCCTCACAACTTCAAAAATAACGAGAGCGTAAATGAAGAAAGGAGGAAATTGTTAGACTTGAAGAACAAAAAATGAAATTAAGAAAAAATAAATTTTATTGCAATTTTGTGGGTGTGATCGGGGGGTGTCGATTGCACTACACTTATGTCTTTATTTATTTTTTAAATAAAAATTTTTAAAATTTTATTTGAAATTTTTGGGTACATATCAACAATGAGTCTTGGCTCAACTGAGTCCCGGACCCTATAACTCATGGAAGGATGGTCACTCCTTAATGTTCTTGGTACCATTGGATAGAGCATTTAATAGGCTAGAATATACCAAAAAATCAAAATTATTCACTTACTGATAAAAAAGTTATGATCGATAAAGTACCGAAAAATCACATTTTTTTGAAAAATATAGGACCGGGACTCAGTTGAACTGCCACAGAAATTTTTGAAAATGTGGACAAAATGTCATGCCACCAAACAATCAAAATTTTTAATAAAATTAAAAATATGGGTCTACCCCAGAATGGCATAAAAAGACGACGGTCCATCCCACACAAAACTTTTTTCTTATAAAAACCTCATTAAAAAACCCCCCAAAATTTTTTAAATTAAAAAACCTTTTCCTCCCCTCCTTCAAGTGTATTTTTGCCCTTTCCTTGTCCCTTTCAATATTTGCCTCACATCTTTTATAGACTTGTTTTAATCGATCACGAGACATTTTTGCTGTCTAAGAAAGAAAAAAAATTAATTTAAAAAATTTTTAAAAATTAAAAAAAAACCAAAATAGCCTTGTCCTGTTCACTAACTAAAGCTGCTCTTCTCTTTTTGTCACTGCTAAAAATTGAGCCCATTCTTTATAAAAAATAAATTAATTTGGGTAATTAAATAAAAAATTAAGTGGCTAAATTTAAAAAATTAAAGAGAAAAAAATTTTATTAAAGAGAAAAAAATTTTTGCGGACAAAATTTGCGGACTTTAAAAATTTGCGGACGATTTTAAAAATTTGCGGACAATTTAAAAATTTGCGGATATTTTTAAAAAACTTGCGTACACTTAAAAAATTTGCGGACGCCTTGAAAAATGCAGACAGAAAATTTGCGGACACTTTTAAAAAATTTGCGGACAATTTGAAAATTGCGGATTTTCTGCAAAAAAATAAAACATAGGTAAATTTAAAAATAAAATTGAAATCAGACAATTATCTAATTAATAAAAAAACACAAAAATAAAATATATTTATAAGCATCTTGAAATAAAAATTTAATGTGAAAGACAGAAAACAGGCAAAATATGTAAGTATATTTTTGAAGCATTTAATGATGGTAGTCGTTTATATATACAGAAAAAATTTTCTAGAATTTTTTAAATTTAATCAAAATTAATTGGTAAAAATATTTTTTTAATTAAAAAAATTTTTTGACAGAAAAAATTTTTGTCCGCAAAAAAATTTTTTTTGCGGATAAAATTTGCGGACAATTTAAAAATTGCGTAAACTATTTTTAGATTGAACAAAAACTTCTTTAGACAAAAAAAAATTAATTAAAAAAATATTTACCAAATATATTGAACCGTTATAAATTAGAAAAAAAATCCACGAAGGCTAACAAAAAAAAATCAAAAAAAAATTTACAAAAATGAGGGACACCCCCAAAACGGCGCGCGGCCATAACGGCGCAAAGCCATAACTTGCTTCAATATTTCCTAATCTTAACAAATTTAGTATCAAACGATTTCTCTCATTGAGATAAAAAGATTGGTACCAAAATTGACAAGGGCCAGACCTTTCTCAGCAAGTTATGGCTTTGCGCCGTTATGGCTGCGCGCCGTTCTGGGCTGTACCCAAAATATTTATTGTATATGCTTAATAAACCAATTTTCTAGTTTTTACTATTTTACTAATTTAAAAAAACCTTCTATTTAACCTCATTTCCTTATTTTGAACCAAATTCTTCCATCCAATTCAAATATTGTTGAACTGTACTTTGAGTAACTGAAGGCTTCATTTTTTGAATTGCTGTCTCAAAATGGCACATTCGAATAGTTAAATCAGGTTTTGAAAGAATTTTTTTCCGAGCTTCTTTACGTTCTTCAAAATCGGCATGTACTAAATTGTTTGTTGAACGAAGACAGTCACGCATTGGGGCTAAGGCTGCATCTCTGGGAAAGAAAAAATGAAGTTTTTGGACTGGAAATCTAAGGTTGAGAGCGAATCATATGTTTTAGGATGAATTCAAATTTCTTAAACATAACCGGCACGAAATCCAGGACTTCTCGACTCGAAAACTAATCCGAAAAAAAAAATTTGAAATCCTGATTCGAAACCAGACCCGTATTTTTTCTCAAAACGATCATCCCTGTCAGAGAATAAATTAGGGAATTTTGTGTTAAAAATTACTGCGGATTCCGTAGAAAAACTAGCCAGTCTTTGTATAAACCAATTAGTTTATTCAATAAAAAAAGTTTATGCAAAAATTATTTTTCGTTCAGAACTTGCGACTTTTCTATCGAGTTTTTATCAGAATAATAGAAAGTCATAGGAATAATTCTGATTAATTTTCTATGAGTTATGAATTACTGATTAGAAAACAAGGACAACTTGGATAAAGAAAAATATTCAAATGCCGTAGCTTCCTCGAAATCAAACGGGTGTGAACGATTTTTGAAGTCCCGGACTTTCTACCTCTACCCATTGCCCAAAAAATTTTAAAAAATTTTTAAAAATTTTAAAAATTAAATAAAAAACCTGCAAATATTTGTAATATCAGCACCAGAATAACCTTCCAAACGTTCAGCAACTTCACTTAATTTAACATCATCATCCAATTCAATCCCTGTCAAAGCATTTTCTATCAAATTTAATCGAGCAGCACAATCAGGGAGAGGAATATAAATTCTTTTTTCAAGTCGTCGTCGAAGAGAGTCATCCATGTCCCAAGGAAAGTTTGTTGCACCGAGAACGAGGACTTTAACAAAAAAATAACTTTTAAAAAATATTAGAAAACGAGAATCGCTACGACAGGACTATCCATCAAGAGTGTACCAGGAGGGGTGGGGAGGCTGAAGCCCTTTTCCTCTAAATGGGAAAAATATTGGGGATTCATTGTATGATCGAAGAAATTTTTTCGTTTCCCACTCCATTATAGCCACCCAAAGGATTTTTTTCCCCAAAACAAAAATTAAAAAACCTGTCTTTCCATCATCAGAAACACACCCATCCATTTGGATTAATAATTCAGACTTTGCACGTCTAGAAGCTTCATGTTCACTATCAGTTCCACGCTTGGAACCAATACTGTCGATTTCATCAATAAAAATAGTTGAAGGGGCGCGTTGACGGGCCTTTTAAAAAAATTTAAATCGAATCTTAAGTAAAGCAGACAAACTCATCCTAGAAAAAAAATATAAAATCGGACTTGGTTTTAAGAGTTTTTCGATTTTCTTCAAAGTTTCAATAAAAAACAAAGTTATTAACCGCTCGTTTATCTCCCTTATGAGTTCTCATTCTTGCTTTATCTGCTAGGATGTGGGAAAAATCAACCGCCTTCCCCCTACAATGAGGTGGTATATCTTAAATAAGACAGTTTCTTCCATCAATAACAGGGGTTTTAAACTAAATAGAAAAATCGAAAATTTTTGGCTCTGTTCGGTTAACAGAAGAAATTTGGCTAAACGAAAAACCTATTTAGTAACCAACCAAATTTAAAAAACGTAGGTAGATTAAATTGAGCACTTAACGAACTACCTTTGACTTACAAAAAATATTTTTCAATAGGAAAATAAAATCCCAAAAATAAAAAAAAATAATTCAAAAAATACCAACAATTTCAAAAAGAAGTCTAACCAACTTTTCAGATTCCCCTCTATATTTTGAAGTTAACGTAGCCGAAGAAACGTTAAAGAAAGTTGTGCTGCATTCATTAGCTAGTGCTTTAGCCAAAAGTGTTTTGCCCGTTCCAGGAGGTCCAAACATACAAATTCCTCGCCAGGGACGGCGAATGCCGCGGAAAAGGTCCTAAACAGAAATACTTGCAAAAATTTTAAAAAAATTTTAAAAATTTACTGGATGTTCCATTGGAAGAATACAAGTCTCAATTAAAAGCATTTTAGCCTCCTCCAATCCAGAAATGTCATCCCAACGAATTGATGGTGTTTGCTGAAGAATTCCAGTTTGTATAAGTGAAACTAAATCTTGGTCATAACCGGGTATGTTGAAAGATTCGATTCCGTCTGGGGAAAATACTGAAAAAAAAAGATTTTTTTTTGAAATTAAAAAAATTTTTCAGAAATTTAAAAATATAAAAACTCAAGATTCTCATCATTAGAAAGGAAAATAACATCCAAATAAAATTTTTTTAATTTTTAACTTGAGCCAAGGATTCGAACCTTTAATATTCTCTAGCATAAATTAGCTGCCTAACAAGTAAACCCAAATTAAAGGTTTAAATTAAACGACTAAAATTATTTTTTAAATTAGAAAATTCATGAGATCTTCAGGAATAAATTTAAAAATTTTTTAAAAACATTAAAAAGCCACTTCAACTATGGGAAAGGCAAAGAAAAAATATAGTTCACGAAAGGATTCGAACCTTAACCCTTGCCGTTCCAGACCAGAACCCTAACCAACCACTAATTAACTCAAAATTTTAATTAATCACCTAAACACAAAATTAAACAACCTGATCCTTCCATATTATTGCTAGTTGAAACAGTCTCATCATTTGGAGGTGATACCACAGAAACCGGCTTATTTTCCTTCTTTTCCTGTTTTTTACCATTAAATTGAGATGTAGAAAGGGAGGATGTTTTATTTTCATTTTTCTCATTTTTTGAAGTAGTTCTAGACCTTCCAACAGGTTTGTTAAGGTTGAAGGAGGAAGCACCTATTTTGGATTGAGTCATGCTTTGTTGTAGAGGACGTCCATTGGCAGCAAAAGCTGTAGATTTTCGAAAAGACCTCGAAGTTGTAACTGAAGATGTTGGTGTATGTTGAACTAAAAAAATGATTTTTTTATTGTAAAAATGGATTCTGAGGAAAATTTGGGGAAAAAAATTCCTTTAAATGGTAGACACTGAGATAGTGTTTGTGGGTCCTGAAAATCCAAAAATGTCCGGAATCGGCATCCCAAGCGAGATTTATGGATATTAGGACTTTTTTGAAACCAAATCCGACAACATTAATTGCACTTACGGACTAGAGATGGAGCTGGGTCTGGACTAAGGCCTGGATTTTTCCCGTACCCAAAGTCCAGACCCAGGCATTTTTTGACCTTCCTGGGTATTCCTGGCCTGGGATTTTTCCTGGACTACAAGCCCAGGATCCGACCTAGGGCAATAAATCAACCCTAAGCCCAGGAACAGGTCCAGGATTTTCAAAAATCTCGATCACTATTACGGACTAAAGAATTTTAAAATTAATTGTAAGCTTCTTAGAATCATTTTCCGATTTAGGACAGCACGAAAGAACCCAAAACTAAATTGAAACATTAAACCAGAGGGGGAAAAAGGGGAAAATTTGTGTTAAATTAAAAAAAAGAAAACCTGAAAGTCTCTGAGTGCGAGAGCTACCCGCTGGTGGATCAGCAGGCGGGGACTCAGAATCAGTCGAACAATTATCAAAAGCAGCCATAGCTAATTGATCCAAAGCAGGGATTAATTCGTGTTGAAGTAAATGGAGTTCTTCTTGAAGAGTGTTCAAACACTTGAAGAAAATTAATTTTATTTTACAAATTTAATAAAAATAAAGCACTTCTAGGAGGAAATTAAGGCTTCCTGAAAAAACTTTCCCTAGAGGATCCAAATCTTCAGTAAGCCAGTTCCCCAAAAATTTTAAATACCGGCAAAAAGGATAGGCAAAAGTAAAGAACGTGATTTTTAAAAAGTAAAGCATAGGTATGGACCACTGCTCTACTCAATCGATCCCTTCCCCGATCCCGCGCCTCTAGTCGAGGAGAAAAATCCAAGAAAACAACCGAGCCTGGACGCTGGGACATATTATAGATATAATAGTCAGCTCAATTAGGGTTGGATTTTTCTAACTGGGCCGACGTCCGGGCCATTTTTTCGGGCCTCATTTTTATCGAACCGGGCTGTTCGAGTTTTTTTCGGGTCAAGATTCGATGCTCGGTTCGATCTATCGAACCGAACCGGGCCACCAATCCTAATCTCAATGAAAACAACACAAGTCTGAGGACACACCTGTCCAACTAAAAATTCCCTGTAGACCTTCTCCCCTAATAAAACCCTCCCAATTTCCCAAAAATCAACTCGAATTTTAAACAAAAACCTTAACAAGCCGATTCCGTTTAGTATTATCATTATAAGTTTGTTTAATCTGAACACCAATTAAACGTATTGCCTCCTCATAATTAGTTATTGCCTCATTGTATTGCCCAATATTTGTTTTGCTACGTGCCAATTTTGCATTTTTAATGAATGGATACATTCTCTGAAAAAATTTTTTCAGTAGATTTTGAAAAAAATGAGAAACAAATAAAACAATAATGTTTTGATAAAAACAAATTAAAAATTTTACAAAAAAAAATAAAAAAATTTTTAACGTTGCAACAAAAAATAAATAAATTTCTTTAAACAAATATTTAATTTCTCCAAATTGACATTCTTTGAATGAAAAATTCATTTAGCCAAAAATGTTTAAACATTCTCAACAAGTTCGTCCATCTCAGATGTTTCGTTCTTCACATCATCGTCCCCACTTGATTTTTCCCCAGCTTCAGCGTCCCCACTATCAACAAAAGGCTCAGCTAAAATAATAAAAATTGAGTAAAATCTGCCGTTATCACGAATAATTGTGTAATTTACCTTTTACAGCATTACTTTCAAGCTGTTCACCAACACTTGTGTTTTCGTTGTTGTCTATAAAAAAAGTAAGAACAATGTAAATATTAAAAAAACAAAATATTATCAAAAACTAATTAAAACTAATGACAGCAAATATGAAGCCACCCCTTTTTTCCTAATAGTATTTTCTGTTCTTTTATGGCAAATTATATATTTTTAAAAAGAGCTCACTTAACTAATAAATTATAAATCAACCAAAAAAGAAGAAATGGTTAAGGAAACATGAAAAAAAACTAACGTCCGGTCAAAGCACCGTCCCCACCAGTTGCTTCACCACTCTCGGCTTCATCGTCGTCGAATTGCTGCTCTATAAAAATTAAATTCAATAATAAAATATGAAAATAATACTGCGCTTTTGAGGCAATCTCCGAATGTACTGTCGATTGAAGTCGAAGCTTGTTTGCGTGTCTCTGATGTATTCATGATGTAAGATTGAAACTTTTTTGTAGCAGATCGACCCCACAATATCGTTTGGATACATCCTATTGAATTTTTGTTGACATCGTTGCAGCCAATAAGTGTCTGTTTTTTCCTTCTTTCCGCCACGCTGATATAGTGTAATTAAATTAAAAAAATATTACAAACCCCTGTGCCTGCCTTATCTGCTTTCGTCCCCACTTCCGATTGCTTAATCTCCAATAGATTGTGGACCAACACAATAATAGTCCATCGCCATTTTAAAATACGTTCATCATGTGTTAGAGCGTCCCCACGCTTAGCTTCATGATATAATTCCATCAGACGGAGCCTCCTAATTTAATATTATTAAATTAAAAAATATATAATTAACAAACCTCTCGGGAGGAATTATGTAAAAAAGATTGTTGTGTTGTTTCAGATTTAGCGACGGATGCTTGATTGTGTTAAAAAATATTACAGATGCTCTATTGGGATTTTCGTCCCCACCAACTGTGTCCAAAACGACTTCGGACCCCCCAACAACTTCGGACCCCCCAATAACTTCGGACCCCCCAACAATTTCGGACCCCCCAATAACTTTAAAATACATAAAAATAATAAAATAACAAAATAAACCATGTACATCACCACCAACAGTTTTCATGATTGTTTAAATTTTTTAAAGAAAAATATATTCAGTTTGATTCAAATAATTTAATCTAAAAATTTAATTTATAACAATTAAACAATCCGTCCTTACAATATAAAAGATAGCAAAAGCAAAAAAATTAAGAAAAATGCATTCAAATTTAAAATGAAATAGGGAGAAAAGAAAAAGAGATTAAAAAATAAATAACGCCAATTTTTTCAAAAATACAAATTTAAAAAATTATTTTCTTAAATTAGACTAAAAATAAATCTTGTAAGAGATCTTGGAATCGATCAATACTCTTATCCATAATCTTTGCCCTTGGCAGTAATCTTTATACAAATCTTGTAAAGGTTTATAGAAGTCTTTTAGTTGTCTTACCCAGGTACCCAGGTATGTTTTTATTGGTAACCTACTATCATCTAACAACCAACTATCTGTTAAAAACTTGTAACAGGCAAAATTATATAAATAGTACGAAATTTTAATTCGCATAAGAATTTTGGCTATCATCTTTTCTATAATTATAAAGATATATTAAATGATTATTATGAAGCATATGTGATAGTATGTTCCAAATATATTTTTTTCAATTTATTATGATAGTGGAAAAAAATTTATATCCCGTAAATAATGAAAATTAAGTAGCAGTACAGAGTATTATTAATATAACATTAATAACCAAGGTTATCATAAGATTATCTCAAAGCTTATCACCTTAAGATGAATTGGCGATGTGTATTTTTATTTTGAAAAATTCTGATTTTTAAAAATATTCCGTGTTTGGCCATATTTGTCGTTCCGTGTTTTGGTAAAGCCGTTTTTGTCTGTCCGTATTTTGTCCGTTCCGCATTTAGCCCTACATGAAAAAGAGAGATCGGGTACACCCCACTTTACCGCGAGCCCATTATACCGCCGAGCTATAACTTTGTTCAAAATTTTCGAATCCGGGAGGCCCTGGTATGGTTCGATTCAGCTCGTTGAGGCGCATCGAACCATACAAGGGCCTCCCGGATTCGACAATTTTGAACGAAGTTATAGCTCTGCGGTATAATGGGCTCGCGGTAAAGTGGCCTGCTCCCAGGGAGATCAACATAAAATTATGACCTTGACCGACATTTATTAATTCATAAATTAAATTGCAATTTAAAATTCTCCTTTATATGTATTTTATTTATTCTTTATTTCAAGTTAAAAAAAGTTTATTTTAAAATAAAAATAAATTTTCACCTAAAATTTTTTTAATAAGCTAAATAAACATGGTAATCCGTCTATTAATCTTATTATTAATTATTAGTGATGTAAAATTGGATAGTAACGAGATTGATATTAATAGTAAGAGTTAAATTTTTTAGTTAAATACTTGGTACTACATATACGTTTTTACACCTACGTCTTCCTTTCCTTTCTCCTTGTTTGTCCTTTTTTTAAATATTAAAAAATGGTCTAAGGTGAATAAAGTTAGGATTAAATTACCGTATTATCTCTAATAGAATGCCTCTTAAGTTGAATGCCCCCTCATATTTATGTTGTATCTTGTATGTACAACAATAAGGAAGCAATACAATAATCTGTTTATCACACAATAGAAATACAATAAAAGCTGAAAAAATAGAATAAGTTTGGGGCATTTAGGATAAGCAATTAGGAGACACGGACTGACAATTATTTGAGGCTTTTATAGCATAATAATGTTCAAATACTAGCCACCAGACCACAACAATTTATACACACTTTGGAGGATGGATAAATATAGAATGACCCCCTCTAATAGAATTATCCTTTGGAGTATAATTGAAAATAGAATTGCCGGTCATTCTATTAAAGACAATACGACAAGTTAATCCTAACTTTATTTATGTACCTCTTTAAAAAAGGAGAAACAAGGATAAGAATAGGAAGATGTAGGTTTATAATTTTTCCCTCAAATATTTTATGCCTTAAATTTCAGAAAAGGCAACACAATTTCCACTAATTACCAACAACTCAAACAACCTTAATGAATCAAAAATAAATTTTTCTGCCTCAAAAACTGAATTTCCAACAAAAAACTACTCTCAACTTTATCAAAACCTTTTAGAAAAAATTTCAACTCATTGTATATCCGAAAAAGAATATCAAGATTTATATGGGCACAATTTAAGAGGAGGCCTTATTTCAACATTTTTGCCCTATTTAATTGATGTTACTATTAAACAAATTGGACTCAACGAACTTAGAAAATGTTTAAATTTAAAAAAACAAAAAATAAATTATTATGATGGGATGGTTAAAGAAGAGTTTGAAGAAAATAAAAATTTTAGTCAACAATCTTTGGAACATTTTCAAATAAGTGTACAATTATATTCTCGGGATTCTTTCGCTACTTATGAATTTTGGCCTGAGGATATAGAAAATGCTGAAAATTTTTTGGGTAAGGGGATAGTTCACCATCCGACCTAAACACTTTCAAGACATTGGGTAAATTTCATTGTCCATTTTTCGGATAAAGAATTTCAAAAAAAATTTTTTTACTTAATAGATTTTAAATTCAAAAAGGGGTCTTGCTAGGGTACAACCAGTGATGGGAAAGTTCCAAAATTTCTCTGGAATCGGTTCCAGTTCTGGAACCGCTTTTTTAATTTTGGCAGTTCCAGTTCCAAACCGGTTCCAGAACTTTACCGGTTCCAGTTCCGGAACTGGAACTTTCCCATCACTGGGTACAACTCAGTTCAGTCCTCAGCCCTACAACTTATGAAGGGGTTGATAATTTTTAATGTTCTGGTACCAATGGATAGGGAATTAAATTCTCTATAAGATACCCAAAAAACTAAATTTTCCATTGATTGGTAAAAAAAGTTATGATTGATAAAGTGCCAAAAAAGTAGGGTAACACTCTTTTAATTCTCTATACAATGGATTAAGAACATGAAGAGATATCCATCCCTTAATGAGTTATATGCCGGGTATGAACTGAGCCGGGACTGAAATGAACTGCTCTTCTTAATTCAAAATAAACATGGTTCTAATGGGTGGATGGTGAATCACACTGATGAATTGTCCTAAGTGGATGGTGAATGGGTGGATGGTGAATCACACTGATGAATTGTCCTAAGACTAGAATTTCTAGACAACGTATTTCCTCAAGTTCGTGAATTATTCCGGCTTAAATATCAAGAGAAACAAATTAATAATTTAATGTTTTTTAAAAATAATCAAACAATTGATAAATATCTTTCGGAATTTATTATAATGAGAAATGTTATTTTTGATGCAATTACTTATTCAAATACAAAATCAACAAGTGCTAGACCTCTTGGTCTTTTGTCTTATAATTGTTCTGATATTAGATATAAACCAAATTTGAAGGTTGAGAAATTTTTATTAGACAAAACTATCTATTCGATGCTACTGAGAATTTAATTTCATAAATCTATGTTATTTAGTGAATAAGTAATGGACTTGTGTGGTTTACACCCCATAGGCTCCGCCCCTTTTTCTTCTCCTTTCTTTTGACTTGCTTATTTTCTGAAATTAATAAAAATGAATATGGCCCAACTTCCACTTTATAAGAAAAAGTAAGAAAGGGGAGTGGGCTTAGGGGGCGTAAACTACACTAGTACCCAAGTAATAAATTTGAAGAATGTATTTTTAGATTAAATTTATTGGATGCTACAGAAAATTTAATTTCATAAATTTATGTTTTTCATTGAATAAGTAATAAAATTAAAGAACATTGAACAAAATTCAATTAATTTTATGGAATTCCTGCCGTTTAGGTGGCCGCTTACCGTTATGAAACCAATGTGAATTTTTCTGTTGGAGTCTCCTGATTTCACTAGCTTAAGCAAACCAAGTGGAAGTATATCCCGAACATAGAGAACTTTCATGGAACTATATCCCAACTTTGAACACAAAGAAAAATTGATTTGATTGAATTTGTCCTAAAAATGAATTTGGACGGTGACATATACCCATTTGTAATTGATAAACAAACATTAAAAATTTACGAAAGGAAGTCAAAATTTTTTAAAAGTTACAACAAAAAAATATAAAATTTTTAAAATCTTTCTTTAACCAAATATTTAATCTTCTATTATAAAGGAAAAACATTCAACCAAATATACTGCATCTGCCTCCAAATCAATTCACATCATGCTCGCTAGTTTGCATATCAACTTCTTCCTTCACATTCGCGTCCCCACTCACGTCATCATTCGTATTATCAACAACTTCGTTGAATGGCTCAACTATAAATAATAAAGATTATGAATAAAAACTGCCATGATCACAAGTAATTGCATGAATTACCTTTAATAATAGTACTGCATATTGCCTCATCCTCTATAATAATTAAAAAGTAGAGGTGTTAAGTATTTTTTGCTTACAAGTATAAACAGCCAAATACACCCCCAATTACAGGACTGTAATGTATGCCCCCTGTTGAGGGTTTATATGGTTTATACCGACAAGCAAAATTTTTTTCGGCAAAATTACACAAAATTACCTGCAGGGTCAGAATCCGAAGATTGTTGCATAGAATTCAATAACTCTTTGATACTATTCAGCTGTTGTAATATCTCATTACTCAGTTCTGACGTCGAAGCATTTGCTCCCTTTGCTTGGATTTTTTTATATTCGCGCATTATGTCTGCCGTAAGCTCATCTCTCCCTGTTTTATTTTTTTTGGCTGGGATGATTGCATTCATAATGAAGCTATCATAATTCTGAAAATAAAAAAAATTCAGAATTATTTTTTCCAATTAAGCTTACATTGATGATCTCTTCAACAATTTTAAGCACCTCCGTCCCGAGGTACTTAAATTTGTTGGCATTTTTTTCGTCCTTATATAGTCCACTTATTTTTTTAAGTTGTTCTTGAGCAAAACCAGATGGATCCAAAAGTGCCGTGTCGCATTTATCCTCTTGACGACGTTTCTTTTGTTTCTAAAATTTTAATTTATTGCGATAGAATTTCTGGTCCCATGAAAGGATTAGTTCCATCACCACCGACATTCTGGTGGTGATGTACCTAAAAGACTACAGTCTCGATTTGGGTAGTATTACGTATATATGACATTCTATACTATATATCTCCAATATACCATTTTATACCCCATATCTCCAATATACCCATCGAATACACACTCCCACCAGTTGCAGGACTATAACGTATGCCCCCATAGAAAAACTTGTATTATACCCCCCACAAATACACCCCCAATTACAGGACTGTAATGTATACCACCGTAGAATAGACCAGTGTTTGTATCTTAACACAAAATTATACTTCTGCAACCGCCTCTCTTTCATTTTCTTCATCCGAATCATCGTCCAAACGATCTTCCTTATTTGCAGACGATTTAGTTTTATCAAAGTCTTCGTCTGAGCATAAGCCTTCACATGCCCTTTCCGAAAGAGTCTGAATTTGGAGACTTTTAGAATGCAAAAAATTTTTGCGAAACGTCTTTCCAATTCCAGATGCGCTGGAGTTTGGGTAAAGAAGCTTAACTGCCGCTGTGTTGAATATCTCTATTGGAGGCCATGGTTTTTTCTAAACAAAAAATTAAATATTATTAAATTAAATAAAATTAACTATTATATATCACATTTAATGGAATATAACATATGCCCCCTATATAGTACTATATAAAGATAAAATACATTAATTAAGTTGTTGGCTTTTTTTATAGCTTCCGCGTGGCCAATTCGTTGTTGCTGTTGTTCAGTGTCTTTAACCGGCAAAAGAAAATCTTTTGGTAAGTCGAGTGCAGCATATGCCTGCAGAAAATTAGTTTTCGAAAATGCAAATTATATACCTCTGGAGCAGAATTTGAAATATTCTTCAGAACGGCAGTAGAAGATTTCCACTCCGCATAAGCCTTCTGATGGGTTTTAACATATATGTTGATATGTTTTATCAATAGAAGGCGTTCCTCCAATTTCTTTTTTCCCATTTTTTAATCAAAAAATCAGTTTGAAATATTCTGAAAATTTATATTGGAATAAAATATATCGAAAAATATAGCAGAAAATATGTATTATTGTCTATTAGGTCTTTATCTATTAGGTCTATTAAGTTTATGCTATTAGTAGAAGGACTAAAAATCGAAATTGGTGAAATATTCTGGTTTATATACAGGAGAAAAAGGGGCGGGAAAGGGCAAAGTTAATGTAAAAGAAGTAGGTAATTGACTGTTATTTAAATTTCTGACCTTTGTTAGAAAAGGATTTTTGAGTACATATGATGAAAGGCAAATTGCCTTTAAAAACTTATTCAAATATAATATATGCAAATTAACTGATAGTCATGGGAAAATGGTTTTAGGAAAGAGTTTAATTTTGAAAAGGGATTAATTTAAATTATGCAACACATTTCTTCAAAAAAATTATTAAACAAATGTAAATAAATATGTAATTTTAAATTAAAAAAATGTATGTAATTTTTAAAATTTGCTTGTTTTTGGATTTCCATTCATCGGCTCAATCCAATGACGACGATGACCATTAGCGTGATTTTCCTATCGTTTCCCTTAAAATAGAACAAAGCTTTAAAAAATTTCATCGGTCGGTATTATCGGTATTTTAATTTTTGCCGTACTCTAGAGCGGTACGGAATACCGAAAAATACCGATAAACTTCAAAATTTTATCAATCGGTGTTCCGTACCGTATTACCGATACGGAATACCGATAAATACCGAAAAATAAGGCCGTAGTACGGTACCGTTCAGGTTTTACGTATAATTAGTGAATAATATCAAATCGCAAAAGTAAATTTTTGTTCTGTTGGTTACCTACATAAGTTGCCTTTCATAATTTTTTTCAAAATAATTAAAAAAAAATAATCTCTGGAGGATGTTTTTTTAACCGCGTTTTTTTAACCGCGTTTTTTTAAGTTGCTCTCCTCAATGACGCGGCGGGTGGTTTTTATTTTTATGGAAAAGTGAAAATAAGGAGATTGAATTGATTAAATAATTAAATAGATTATCCCCATTTTTTAAATTTAAAAATTTAAAAATAACGATTAATTGGTCAAATAAATATCAAATTTTAAATTTTGCTTAAAAACTATCATCAAGGACCGAAAAGACGACAATGGGGATCGAACCAACGCCGTTAGGTTTCTTAAATGAGCTTGTTACCCATTACACCAAAGCTCCCCTTATTAAACTTATTTCAAACTTAAATTTTGTATTTATAAACCTACATATATTTGTGTTTTCCGGAAAATATAACCTATTTTTTCCGGAAATACTACTTTAAGTTAAATTAAATATAGTAATTTAATATTCCGGAAAACATTCCCGGAAAATATATTATATGTTTACATACAATTACATCCGGAAACTATGAATATATTTTCCGGAAAATACTATTATCTGCTCTATTCCGGAACATAAATCTATTTTCCGGAAATATAATTTAAATGTGTGTGTATTTTCCGGAAATATAACGTATTTTCTTGAAAATATAACATTAAGAGAATTTATTTATAGTAACTACATTTATGGTGGAAAACCTTTTCCGGAAAATATACTATTTTCTATGTACATACAATTATATTTCCGGAAAGAATATACATACTATTAAAATTCCGGAAAATATAATTACTACTATATATTTTCCGGAAAATTATAAATTATCGTTCCCTTTTATTTAATCTTCTTCCTTCTTCCAAAAATCCACACTTCTTTCTTCTCACCACCCGCCGCGTTATTGAAAAATAAGAAGAATAAAACTATCATCATCAACTCATTCATAGCTTCTCCACAAATAAACTTGTCCAAACTTTTCGCCGATTTACCCCAAGGCTGGTTTGTGCTTGTTTTGGTAATTTTCCTTTAATTTTTGGTGCAATCCTGTGCCGTCCTTTTCTCTTTATTTAAATTAGCTTTTTTTGCGCTTTTTATTAATTTTTATTTTATTTTCTCTCCGATCAGATTTTTCTGGTTGTGTCATGCTGCAACAACTTTTTAAATAAATTAATATCCTTTAAATGCTCATCTTTTTTTTAATATTTCTCCTTGTTAAATTTGATTTTAAATATTAAGAAAATTAATTTTTAAATGTCTAAATTGGAGTTGATTTGTTATTAAAAAAATTTTTTTTAATGGACGAAATTTGAATTAAAAAGTACAGTTTCTGAGAAGAGTTCTGACAGTCGATTTTTTGCCATAACTTTTTTGGTTGATTTTCTAAAATTCTGATTTTTGGCTATTTTGTAGCTAATTTAATCCTCTATCCAATGAAATTAAAAGAAATTTGAAAGATCAATTTATTCAAAAGTTATAGGGATAAAACTGAATGAATGTATAATGAAGAGGGAGGATCATTCATCAAATCTTTTGCCATAACTTTTTTTCTCTTCTTCTAAAATTCTGATTTTTGGCTACTTTGTAGCTAATTTAATCCTCTATCCAATGAAACTAAAAGAAATTTGAAAGATCAATTTATTCAAAAGTTATAGGGATAAAACTGAAGTGATGATTAATACACAGCGAGGAGTGTTCTTTAGATTTTTGCTTATAACTTTTTTGCTATAGAATCTAAAATTTTGATTTTTTAATATTTTCTAGCTATTTCAATCCTCTATCCATTGATACCAAAAATAATTTTATGGATCTACCCTTTATTGAATTATGGGGATAGTAACGGTCTCATCCCTATTAAACGTGATTTCTTATGTTTATTTTTTTCTAAAAATATTTTTCTCTTCTTTTCTCAATCAAAACGTGTTTCCAATCAAACAGATAAAAGAACTTTTAATTTTTTGAAACCAATCTTCTTCAATTTAAACCTGTTTTTCCCTTAAAAAAATATTATATATAAAACAGCCAGAACGAATTAATATTTATTTATTTTAATAAATTAATTTTTTTGTACTTTATTTAATTAATTATCTTAATATTTTTTACAAGTTTTTGATCTGCGCAATCATAAAATAAATATATCTTCCCAAAAAGAATAGATTTAATTATTATTTTAAAGGGTTTTTAATTTTTTGGTTAGAGATAGTGGAGAAATAGTGTGGTAAATTAAGAGAGTTTTCTCTAACCTCCCTTATTTTTCCTACCATTTCTTCAGCCATTCCTGAATTTTTTGAAGAA
Source organism: Meloidogyne arenaria (assembly GCA_036172955.1). NCBI lineage: Eukaryota > Metazoa > Nematoda > Chromadorea > Rhabditida > Meloidogynidae > Meloidogyne > Meloidogyne arenaria. Next base: position 7,158,019 of record JARQAB010000013.1, read on the forward strand.
TTATTTTGGGATTTTTAAGGTGCTGTTAAGTAAATCAAATAGAGAATTTAGAAGGGTATTAGTCATCTTTTTAAATTTTTTCTCAAAAATTTTTCTTAAAAATTATTTATCCCAACTCCCTTACCTTTCAAATAATATCCAAAAAAATTCTTTCTATTCATTCAAAAAAATTAGGTCAAAAATGAATAGATTTTTATTTTTGCCAAAGAACCTTTTTCGCTTCTTCGGGGTCATCCCCCGAAAAATTGATGGGGTGCCAATCCTTAAGATTATATTTTTTTCCAGGCTGGCAGTGCCGTGCGCGATGAGAGTTTTTGTTTTTCTTTCCGATCTACCGTTTTCTTTTCTTTTTTTAAACAAAAAGTCCAATTGGCTACTAGTTAGAGTGACCCCTAGCACCTGCGACTTGATGTAAAGAAAGGGAGATGAGTCAAAGAAAATAGAAGGGGATTGAGAAATAGGAAGGAAATAGGAAAGGCTAATTTTTATAGGAAAATCCTCCTCCTAAAACTAACTAGAATAATTAAAATAAAAATTCTAAGATGTTGGGATTTGAACTTTGACGTTTTAAAAATCAAGAAAAACATTATTTCCTTAATTAAAAACAAATTTGACCCAATTGGAGTCGAACCTACACCTCTAGGCTTATAGGGTATCCCAAAATCAGACTCACTACCCACTTCACCACAACAACTTTAATTAAACTTTTCGAGTTTATTATACTAATTTCTCTCGAATTAACTGTAAATAACCATTTTTAATTGTAAATTACAATTGTAAAATGCTCAAAACTTTTTTACAAATTCAAGTTTATTTTACAAAACCTACCAAGTTTATTTATTTTACATATTAAATAATTAAAATTTATTTTTCCTCTATTAAATAAAAAAAAATTATTTTAAATCACTCTCTTGCTGCGGAAACGGAAACAACAAGTAAATAGACCGGAAACATGATAAAAAAGGGGGGAAGAACTTTTATTCATTCATTCATATTTTTTGCCTAGCACATGACACAATTAAATATTAAATAAAGGAGAGTTAACCAAAAGTTGTGGGGAAGTTGCGCAACTTTAGATTAAATAATTAATTAATTTAATGAATAAATATTTCCCCCATTTTTAATAGAAAAAAATTAAAAACCCAATTAATTGGTCAAATAAATATTAAAATTTAAAAAGTTATCGAAAAAATATCCATATACCCCAAAAAACACCAATAGGGATCGAACCACCGCCCTTTTGGCTATCTGAGGCAGGCATACACCCACTACACCAACACATCTCTCATCAACTTTATTTAAAACTTTAATTTCTATTCTAGTAAAAACTTGTAAATAAGCCTTACAAGCTAAATAAACCCAAAAAATAATTTCCCTAAATATTTCTTACCTTTTTTCATTCATTTTTCTCCCTCTATTTTTCCTTTCCCCCAATTTCCCCCCAAAAACACTTGTCAATGATTCAAACCAGGTTTTGGCCTGTTTTTAGGAGAAAAATATTTTTGGTGGTTGCGCAACCGTTCCGCACCGCCCCGTACCGGGCCGCGACATGACAGGAAGGCAAAAAGGGGAAAAGAAACTGTTCTGCTCTCAAATACAAAATACGTTCCAATAAAATATTTTTTTGTCCAATTTCCCCCTTTCCACCCAAAAAAAATTTTTTCTCTTTCTTTTACATACATGACCCCCTTCAATCGCCTTATGTTTTAAGTGCTAAATAATTTTAGTGAATAGGAAAAAGAAAGTCATCTTTTCTTTTATTTCTTCTATTTCCTTCAGACAAAAAAGAAAATAAAAGAAAAATTAAATATTTCAAAAGCCCTTTTCTTTTACAGGAAATAACACCCACCCGTCCTCAGGTCAGTCTGAGCCATATAACTTTTGAATGAGTTGACCTTTCAAATTTCTTTTGATACCTTTCGATAGAGGATTAAATTGGCTACAAAATAGCCAAAAATCAGAATTTTAGACAAAAAGCAAAAAAAGTTATGGCAAAAAATCTAATGAATACTCTCCTCTTTTTATTATACATGACTTCAGTCTAAGCCTTATAACTTCAGAATGAATTGACTCTATAAAATTCTTTTGATACCATTCGATAGAGGATTAAACAAGCTATAAAATAGCCAAAAATCAAAATTTTAGAAAATGAGCAAAAAAAGTTATGAAAGAAAATCCAATGAGCGATCCTCTCCCTTCATTGTACATCACTTCAGTCTAAGCCTTATAACTTCAGAATGAATTGACTCTATAAAATTCTTTTGATACCATTCGATAGAGGATTAAACAAGCTATAAAATAGCCAAAAATCATAATTTTAGAAAAACTACAAAAAAAGTTATGCCGAAAGATTTTATGAATGATCCGCGCCTTCATTGTACATCACTTCAGTTTAAGCCTTATAACTCAACAATAAATTGACTTTATAAAATTCTTTTGATATCATTCAATAGAGAATTAAATTCTCTACAAAATAGCCAAAAATCACAATTTTACTAAAACAACTCAAAAAGTTATGACAAAAATTCCAACACCAACACTTCTCTAAACACCCACATTTCCTTCCTCATTTTTATTTTCTTTTTAAATTTTCATTCCAATTTCATCAAATATTTATCAAATTTAATTCTCTATCAATTAGCTTAATTTTAGTTAAATAGTTCATTCACTTTCGTGAGTTGTACGTCTTGGACCTAATTAAAACTAATTAAAAAGGGGTGGGCGCTTCCTATCTATTAAACATTCCTTTCTAATTTCCCTTTTAATTATTTTAAAATAATCACTCCATTTAATATTTTTCTTTTAATTTTTATATGACCTTTAAAATATACTAGAAAATACATACATATTTTTATATAATTTCAAAACAAAAATTTTTTCAATTTATTTTAAGGGTAATTTTCCCCCTACCTTCCCCTTCCCTCCCTTTTCTCCCCCTTACTTCCCCCCTTTCTCCTCCAACCCGTTCCTTGTCTATCAAAAAATTTCTCTTAAAAACAAAAACATAAATAAAAATAATTTCGAAATTTTCCTTTTAACTCCTCTTCTAATCCTTTTTTTTTATTCACCTCCCATTCCATTCCTTCCCCATTCGTACCACTTGTTCCCACACACACCAGACAAATTTTTATATTATTTTTTGAAGATTTTTTTTTTCTTTTTTAGAATATCAAAATATTCTATTTTGGCCCAGTTCCAAAATAATTTTAAAAAATTTAAAAAAAAATTTTAAATGCAAAAATGCCTTTTTTATTAATTTAATTAAATCTTCGGTATCCTTCGGCGCAGAATCATTACGGCGCGGACTTGTAAAATTACTAAATAATGGGCACATAGAGCTCCAAAATTTTGTATGAATATTCCTAAATGTTTTATCTAACATCCCTAAAAATTTCAAATTTTTTTATTTTTTATTTCAAAAGTTATGGTCGGAAAACAACAAAAAACAGCATTTTCCCCCATATTTTTGACATTTTCCCCCATAACTTCTGAAATACTTAACCAAAAATTCTGAAATTTTCAGAATTTCTGGTCACCACTATTAAGGACATATTTGCAAAATTTCATAGCTCTAGGTCCTTTTTTGACAATTTTATTGGGCTGCGCGCAACCGCAATCGAGCCTTGATCTCTCAACTCGTTCCCACGTCATAATTTTGTAAATGCCAACAAAAAAGTTTAGTTTTCGATAAATTCCTCTTTTCAAAAAGGACACTAAACCTATAGAAATCTGAAAAAAATTTCTAAAAATGGAAAATACAAAAAAATATTTTTTTGGAAAAAAATTTTTGTATTTGGGTGCAAACAAAGAACCTTAACCTTATTTTCCCCCTTTTTGCAAATTTTACTTAATATATATTTTTATATTATTTTTCATATTTTTTTTTATTTTTTTCACACTCATTTTTAGGTATTTGCGTGATAACTAAATATTTATATAATTAATCTGTGCTCTCCTTGTTTTTTGGCATTATGTCATTAAATGACATTTGATCCCAAAAATATTTTTATTTTTCAATTTAAATGTCATTCACGTGTTTTTTGGTTATTTGCCAATATTTGCAAAAAAATAAAAAATTAAAAAACAATTTTTCTATGGAAAATGGTGTGACAATTCTTTTGGAAAAAATATGATTATTTAATTATTGCTTATGTCGTCATTTTCTTTGTAAAAATAATTTATTTGTTTTAATTGTTTTTATGCAAAATATGCTTTTATTTTTGAGAATATATTCTATTTTTATTTTTGCAAATATTTTATTTAATAATAATTCGCCAAAAAATACATTATGCCAAAAAATTAATTAATTTTTCTGTCATTTTTTAAATTAATTTTTGTTTAAAAGCTATACCCTTTTGAAGGTTTTTTGGCAATAACTTTTTGTTAGTTTTACCAAAAAATTTTCTTTTTAGCTCATTTTATAGCTTATTTAATTCTCTATCGAATGATGCCAAAAACTTAAAGAAAAGTTCGTTTTTAGATGAGATACGGGAGTCAGAACGCAACTAGGTTGGGCACTTGTATTTAACCTGCTAGGAAGGTTTTTTGACAATAACTTTTTATTTGCTAGACCAAAAATTTTACTTTTTACTTCATTTTGTAGCCTATTTAATTCTCTATCGAATTATACCAAAAACTTTAAAAAAAGTTTTAGTCAAGCTGAATTATGGTTGTTAGAATACGGCCAGGTCGCGTATAACGACCACTCCGAGTATTATCTTGTTTTTCGGCTAAAACTTTTTTCTAAAAAAAATTTTCTGACTCATAGATATTATTTCCAATTTAAAAATGACTTGATAAATTAAAATTAATTAATTAACTAGATATCTGACTAATTTTTTTAATTTTAATAATATTTTTTGTTTGACTAATAATGTACTTGCCTTAATTATTTTTATTATTTTCGCCTAATTAAAAAAATTTTTTATAATTCAAGAAAAGAGCAAAACACACCATATATTCACTTAAAATAATATATAATTAAATAACTATTAAAAAAATAAAGAAAATATTTTTTACAAAAGAAACCGCTCTTCAAAAGTAGAGTACATAGAAAAAGTATTTATAATGATTTTATATGCCATTTCCGTTAAATATTAAAAAATAGAAAGGTTATCACTACAAGTCTCAATTAATACCAATCTACAAAGATTGGAGAATATTAAAAAAATAAACTTTAATTTGTTTCTTCTTTTAATTTTTTTTCATTAAAAACAAGTGCACGTGTGTTAACACAGGTACGCGACCTAGCCTTATTCTGACTTGAATAATCCAGCTAATTTTAAGTATTTTTAGGAGTTTTTGGTACCATTCGATAGAGAATTGAATTATCTATGAAATGAAGTGTGAGCCAAATTTTTGACTAATCTGAGGAAAAAGTTATGGTCGAAAAGCCGCCCTTATAACACTCCAGTTCCACCCGACCCACTTGTAGTGTAACACCCATATCTCAGCTATTTACAATCTTTATTAGAAATATTTGGTACCGTTCGATAGAGAATTAAATTAGCTACAAAATACTTTGAGACCATCTTTTCTGACTTAATAAGAAGAAAATTGTAGGCAACAAACTCCAAAAACATGCACTTTTTAAAGAAAAATGCTAGTTTTTTTATCACAACCATTTTACTTTTTAATACAAAATTCTGATTTTGAATTATTTTATAGCTTATTTAATTGCCCATTAAATGATACCAAAAACTAGCTAAATTTACCCCTTAGTTATTAAGTTATGACACGATATTCAACCCATATACCCTATAGATTACCAACCTTTTATCTTCAAAAATTTATTTTTTCAATTAAAACAGAATGCCAAAAACTGCCCAAAATTATATTTTAAATTCATTTTTCCTTTTCTTTTACCATTTTTGTAAAATAAAATTTTGGGCGTGTCCAAAAATTGGCATATTTCCATCCGCGCAGTAACAAAAAAGAGGCGTGGTTTAGTGGATAAATACAAAAGACTGGGGAGAAAATAAATCCAAACACCTAATAAACATCATTTTCTTAGTATTATTTTCTGAGTATTATTTTTCTAGAATTAAATCCGAATAAAAATTAAATTAAAAAAAATATTTCAAAATGGTAAAAGTCAAAATGGAAAAATTTCAAAATGTCAACTGCCCAAAATGTCCAAATTTTCTCCAAACGTCTTAAAATGTCCAAAAATATTTTTTTATTTCCACTAATTCATTAAAAATAATATTTCATACTTTTTAAGTGACCATAAGGAAGAAAAATATTTTTCAAAACAAGTTAAATTCTTAGTCATTTCTCCCCCCAATTTTATTCGTCTTTTCTTCGCTTACTTTAAAATAGACTAATAATAAAGTTGCCTTTATTAATTAATTAATTTTACAAAAAAATATTTAAAAGAGCAAAGTTCTACCCCAAAAAGCAACAAAATAAACAAAAAAATTTTTTTTTAATTTTTTAGTGAAAAAATAAAAATTAATTTTAATTAAAAAATAAAAATAATTCTGATAATGACTAAAATAACAGCAAATACAGTTTTGAGACATTCCTTATATTTTTTGATATTTTTATTGTTTTTGTTAGCTACAGCAAATGCTGGAAATGTTAGACGATATCATCGACATCATCAACAACAACAACAGAAAAAAGGTGAAAAAAGGGGGAAAAAAGCAAAAATAATTAAATAAGGGGAATATTTTGGGAAGGAGAACTTCGGTTACTTAAAGCCTCATAACTCGGGAACCATTGGGAATCTAAAGAAAATTTTGGTGTTGTTGGATAGAGCACTAGATCTGCTATAACTAACCAAAAATCCAGAATTTTTGAATTTCTAGAAAAAAAGTTATGGTCAAAAAACCAACATTTTTCGAAGGGGCATTTTGTGGAGAGGAGAACCTCGGTTACTTAGAGCCTCATAACTTGAGAACCAATAGGAATTTTAAAAAGCTTTTGACTTTGTTGGATAGAGCATTAAGTCTGCTACAATTCACCAAAAATCCAGAATTTTTCAATTTTTGGAAAAAAAGTTATGGTCAAAAAACCAACATTTTGGGGGGAAAGTTGAATTTTTTGCAAGTTTTTTGGCCCTAACTTGAGAACTACATACCCAAAAATTCTCAAATTTATAGAGAAAACAGCCAAAAGTATTACAAGTATTATTGCAAAATTATACGTTGATCGGACTTTGTTGGGCTATTTTATTTTTATTTCTCCCCCAACTACCCCCCACTTCCCTCCCCTCCAGTTTACCCCTTTTTTAATCAAAAATACCCAAAAATTTAAATTTTCTTTCAAAATTTTCAGCAATCCAAGACGACTACGACATTACAGATTATAGTTCAGGTGTTTTTGTAGACCGTGTGCCTATTGTTAGCGATACCAGCAGTTCAATTTCAACAAAAAAGACTTCCCATAATTACTCTAAAACTAACAGATATACTAATATTCCTTCAAAATTACGCAAATTTAGAGAAGATATTAACGACAATAATAATGATAGTGTGGAACGAAAACGTTGGTTACAAGAATTATTTGTTCAGAAAAAGAAGTGACTTTTTTGAGGAGAAAAATAAATAAATTAATTCGGACCTTTACTTAAAAATCATGATTTAAAAACCTCTTTTAATTTATATTTATTAGCGCGGCCAAATTTTGAACGAGTGATGGGGACAGGGTGGCCATTCTATATATTAACCCCTGAAAAATGACCAGAATTTTGAAAACTGCCCTTGAGATTCCATTTTCGAAATCTGACCATTTTGAAAGCTGACCGGCTCGAGAGTCGACCAAATGTCCATTTTTCTTTAGGTGACCAAATGTGCATCTTTGCTTAGGTGACCAAATGTCCATCTTTGCTTAGGTGTTCAAATGTCCATTTTTCCATAGGTGTTCAAATGTCCTTAGGTGACCAAAAAAATAATTTTCAATTTAAATCTGACCGTTTTGAAACTTGACCATACTCTCTCTTCCCTACCCTTTGCCTTTAAAAATTCGAACTCTATAAAAATTTGGCCACTTAATTTTTTTGGTTGTTATTGTTGAACTTTATTGCCATTCTCGTTATTTACCACCTACACATATTTGAAATTTTTGCCTCTTCCTGCCAACTAAAAAATTTATTAATTTAAAATTTCCCATAAAAATAAAAAAATCTTTTCTTATTTTGTTAAAAAAATATAGAAATTAATTTTTAAATTTAATTTTTAATTTAAAAATTTTTCTATATTTTTTTTTCTTATTTATTTTTCCCCATTTTTTTTGTTGTTTTTAATTTAATTATTATCCGCGCCAAAAAATGTGATCTCTTCAATTTAACTTTTTTTTCTATTCATCTTAATTTTGACCATTTCCTCTTTATTTTAGAGACTGAGACAAGTTTAAAGTTTACACTTTGAGGGATTGACCATTTTGAAATTTTACCTTTTAAGTTTAGCGATCCGAAGATATCTCTCGAGATAAGAAAATCGCAAACAAATTTATCAATTGTCTCAATCTCTAAATATAGTATTTTTAATTGTTGAGACACTAAATTGTTTTTTTTTCGCTTAATTAAAGCATATTTATGAAATAAATGAAATAAAAATGTTTTGTTTTGATAGTAGTTGAAACTTTATTTTACAACAAACATAAGCAATATACAATAATAAATTAGGTGTATATGTATTTTTTTAATTAAATTAGCTACATTATTATTTTCTCCTTTATTTCCTATAATATACATATTAGCAATTATTTGAGATTATATTCTCTAAGGTTGTAGTTTGAGGTTATATATATTGAATATTCTGAAAAATAGAGAAATTAGTAAGATGAAGGATTTTTAGAGGGGTAAAAAGGAGTAGGACGAAAAGGCCAGTGGCAAAGTGTATTTTCCCTTAGGTGACCAAATGAATGATCTTATTATTTCCCGTTCTGATAGACTGACCATTTTGAAATTTTTCTCTAGGAGTAACCGAAATGATTAATATTTCTTTTAGGTAACCAAATGTCCATTTCCCCTTCGGTGACCAAATGACTATTTTCCCTTAGGTGATCAAATGTCCATTTTCAATTAAAAATTCACTCACATTTTATCTTTCTCTCTTATCTCTCCTTTCTCTCTCAATAGTAAGGCGGAAGTCCATACTTCTCCGGATCGAATTTACTCAACGAAGGGATCATTTCTCGAAAATTTGGATGTTTCTTGAATTTCCTCTCAGTAGCCTCTTGTCCTCCCCAATTAGTAATTATAGAATCTTGTTGAGGTACCCAAATAACCGAACACCCAGCAGACAACGCAGATTTAACCCCATTAATGGAGTCTTCAAAGACGAGGACTTCAAGTGGATCTGAAGGTTTTGGGGACATTCTACGCATTGTTACCTTGAAATAAACGTGTTTTTTGAAGGAAAATAATTTTAAAAATTATACCAAATAGGGATCAGGTCCAGGCTTTCCAACCTCCACCTCTGGATCGTCCCCAGCCAGAACAACGGTGTTCATCTAAATTTTTGAATTTTAAAAATTAATTTCTGAATTAATTATAATCGGGTCGTCTATAAGATACCCCAATGGGGTTGAAAGTTGTAACTTAGGTATATAATAAGTTGCCTCCTAAATAGAGGATATCGCTTAAAAACAGCTGCCCACCCAGTGACTAGCCAGTTGTAGTAATGTGTCCAAGGGGAATTTTTTTCTTCTTCTTCTTTGATCCGAAGAAGATCTTTAGTATTGTAAGGAGAGAGAGGGAGAGTGAAAAAAAATTTTGTAAAAAAAGTGCCAGAAACCAACCCAAAATTCCCCAAAAAATTTGATTAATTCCCCTCTCCTTTCACTCAAAAACAATTACTTAGAAAAAATCCCTCTTTAAAAAATTCTCCAAACCTTTTTAACCAAATCCTCGCATTTATCAACCTTCTTAGAAAACTCGGCACTGGATGAGCTAGTACAAATAGAAGTTTGAATACCATTCTTCTGCAAGTGTTCAATTAGACGGCGAGCGCCCGGCATTAATTTCATGTCAGGCAAAAGTTTGTCTAGAGATTTGTTGTAGACATCCAAATATTCCTTTAAAAATAAAAAAATTTTTTTTTGAACAAAAATAAAAACAAAATTATGTAAAAGAAACACTAGTTGGAGGGTTTAAAAATGTTTGGGTCTCAAAAGGATTCGAACCCGGGACCATCCACCCTATAAACACATAAGCAACCAACTAAGCTATAAACAAGCTTATAGGGAATTTATAAAAAAAATCAGGTAAATTAAAGAAAAATTAGTGGAAATGAACCAGAAATAACTTTTAGAAAAATTTTTTAAAAATAAAAAAAAATTTTTTTGAACAAAAATAAAACAAAATTATGTAAAAGAAACACTAGTTGGAGGGTTTAAAAATGTTTGGGATTCAAAAGGGTTCGAACCCGGGACCATCCCCTCAATAAGCATATATGCAACCAACTAAGCCATAAAAATATTTTATAAAATACATTGGGTAAATTAAGGAAAAATTAATGGAAATGAATTAAAAATAACGAAAGCCTTTCAGAAAGAATTTTAAAAAAATTTTTCTGAACAAAAAAAACAAAATTAAGTAAAAGAAACACCAGTTGGAGGGTTTAAAAATGTTTGGGTCTCAAAAGGATTCGAACCCGGGACCATTAGCCCTATAAACACACATGCAACCAACTAAGCCATAAACAAGCTTAAAGGGATTTATAAAAAATAAAAGGGTAAATTAAAGAATAATTAATGGAAATTAATCAAAAATAAGGGAAAACTTTCAGAAAAATTTGGAAAAATTTCAAAAAATTTTCGCCACTTATTAAAATTCCAAAAATAATCGTTCCAATAAAACAGAAAAAAAATTTTTTTAATTCAAAAAATAACCTTTTCCGTAACATTTTTCTCGCTTAGACCAGACCTTCGAAGAACACACTCTACAGCATCTGACAAATTCCTTCCCATTTGTGCATGTTTAATTTCAAGTGTGTAATCCCCGCCAAAATGTGCACATGCCTCTGCGTTTGCCTTTAAATTTATTTTTGTAAATTTTTTTTGTAAATTTTGTCTTTAAATTTTTGTCCGCAAGTTTTGTCCGCAAATTTGAATTTTAAAAAACGTCTCTTTGGCAGTTCCTCATATCCCTCCCTTCCTCTACAATTTAAAGAGAGAGGAGAATTTGACGTTGAGTGAACACGGAGAGCAGTAAGAAGAGCAGTTAGGTAAAGCAGTTAGAATTAGAAGGGAGTGAGACACGTCCACTAACTTCCCCCGACTTACATCTACTTAAGTCAACACTGAGGGGCGTGTTTTGTCTGGTTTGATATTCCATCCCTCATCACTTTCCTTCTAACATGGTCAAAACCCAGCCTAAGGGATAACGTTATATGAGGATTCGATTGTTCTGTTTGGACAGAAAAAGTTTCGAAATTTGACTCAGTCAGCGAAAACTCTTAATAGAGGGGAAACAAAAAACATAATTCGCGGACAAATCTTGCGGCCTTCCCCCACTGATCAACCACCCCATTTTAAAATAATTAAAGAAAAACCTGGTAGAAAATAGTTTCAGAATCCACAATAATTCCATCATAATCAAAAATGACAGATTTAATCATTTTCGGTTTTTTTGGAATATCTCCTCCCTTTCTAACTTCATCGTCTTTATAGAGGCTTTTAGCAACATAAACAGCAGAACCTACACCACCAGCAGAAGCGAGAAGAAATGGAAATCGGAAGAAAGAAGGCATTTCTGGAGAGGAATAGTCCTTTTTGAGGAGAAGGAAAGAAAGAATTTAACAATTAAATTGTTAAATCTGAAAAATAAAAAGATTTAAATAATTAATGCGAAATTTACCCTTTTTGTTTGTAGACAATTTTAATTCTTTTATACTATTTTTTAGGGTACGGCCCACTTAGTCGCGCGGCCACTTAGTCGCAGAGCCATAACTTGCTTTAAGATTTCCGAATCCAACCAAATTTGGTATTAAACGATTCCTCTCATCGAGCTAAAGAGATTTGTACCAAAATTGATAAGGGCCAAAAATTTTTTAGCAAGTTATGGCTCTGCGACTAAGTGGCCGCGCGAATAAGTGGGCGTGTCCATATTTTTTATTTTGAAATTAAACTCCACAACGAATGTTGGTGTTTGGCGGAAAACTTTTATTTAAAAATTAGGGTCTGTTTTTGTTGTGTCCATTGTTTTTGTTGTGTTTAATGTTTTTAAATGTTTTTGTGAGTTTATTTAAATGTTTTAGGTTGATAAATGTTTGTGTGTTTTTCATGTTTTGTTTGTATGTTTTGAAAAACTTGTTTTTCAATGTTTTAATTAACGTTTGGTTGTGTGTGTTTTTGGGTGTGTTTAAATGTTTTTCATGTTTATTTGAATGTTTTGCGTGTTTATTTAAATGTTTTAGATTAATAATGTTTGTGTGTTTTTCGTGTTTTATTTGTATGTTTTGAAAAACATGTTTTTCAATGTTTTAATAAACATTTGTTTGTTGGGTTGTGTGTGTTTTTGATGTTTGTTTAAATGTTTTGATTTTAAACAGGCTTTGTTTGTTTCTGTTGGTTTAAATGTTTTGTTTTAATAAGCGTTAGTTTGTATGTTTTTATGGTTTTGCTTGAATTTAAATTTGTGTTTGTTTGAATGTTTTTGATTAATTTAAATGTTTTTAATGTTTTTGTTCAGATGTTTAAATTCATTTAAATGTTTGTTTGTGTTTTCCATGTTTGTTTCAAACATTTTCTAATGTTTTAATCTTCTCTTGCTTCAACTTTATTTAATTACTCATATTTCAACTTTAATTTGCTTCCATTTCTCACTTTTGCTGTTTAAATTGTCATCAAAAAATATTTTTTTTAATATTTTTTTTCTCAACTTTTTTTTCAACTTCCAAGATCTCTCCCCAATTTTATGAGAATAAAATAAAACCAAAAAAATTTTTTTCTTTAATTTGACAGGAATTTTGGCTGATTTACAGCAATCATTTTATAGACTTTTCAATCTTTTTTTTTGCTTCCACATGTCGCGACCGCGCGGTTGCTCTATTCAACTGATCACCACAACAAATGTTTTAATAGGTAAGTGTATGTGTGGGGAAAAGAATCGTTCATCTATCTATCTTTCTTTTCACACAAACAATTATCATCATTTTGCTACCAAACATTCAATTGCTCATGCATTTAACTATTAACTTACTAATCGACAACAAAACTTTAATTTTTCTTAGTTTTTATTTTTTTATTCTTTTTAATATTGCGCAACCACGCGAATATAAATTTCTCAACAAATTTTGATATTTAGTTTGTGTTTCTAACTGTTGTTTTTTTAAAAGTCGACTCCTCTCAAGTTCAAAGAATATAGAAGCAAACAAACTAAATTGTTTATTAAATGTTTTACCATGGTATGTTTTTAATGTGTTTAGAAAATGTTTTAAATGTTTGGATTAATTTACAAACTTGAGATTTATTAAATAAACTTGAAGCAACTAATAATGTTTTGGTTGCTTCAAGTTTATTTCAATGTTGTTGTGTTATGTTTTTATGTTTTATGTTTATGTTTTTATGTTTCGCTTGTTTCAAGTGGTATGTTTTTAATGTTTTCTAATGTTTTTGTAAAATGTACATGTTTCAAGTACATGTTTTAAGTTAACGACAATAAAAACAATGTTTGTTTAATTTGTTTATATTGTTTGTTTTAAGTTTAATGTTTTTCCATGTTTTCTTTTCAAGTTTGTTTTTAATAAACTTGTTTGTTTTGTATTGTTTTTGTCTGCTTAATTTAAGTTCAATCTTAAGTTTGTTTAAAACTTTGTTTTCAATTGTTTTAATTTTATTTTGAGCTTGATCTTAAGTTTCTAGTATTTATTCAAGTTTATTTCTTTACAAACTTAAAAACTTGTTTTTAAACCTAATTAATAAAATAAATTCAGAAATTATGTTCATCATTAACCACTAAATGAAGTTAAAAGTTGCAACATTCATAGATTACCCTCAAATTTCTTCAAGATCTCAAAAATCATTTAAAACAACCTTATTTATTTTTATTTTCTTTTTTGAAGGTAATTTTTATTAAAAATTAGAATAAACACAAAATTTTCAGTTCTCATTAACCATTTACTTCTAGCCAATTTAAATCAAAAATTGCCAGAACCTCAAAATTTGAGAGTAGTCCAACAAAGAACTGCTCCTGATAGTAGGTTTAGAAATCATAAAATTATTTAAAAAATTTCGAAAATAAAATTAAAAAATTTTTTAGACTTCAATATAGGCGTAATTCACGTCAAGTTAAAAAATTGGACAACAACCACAAGATTTCCCAGAACTTCAAATAAACTACATTTTATATTAAATGATACAGAACAGCAGCAGAAAAGACGGAGAAATTATGAGGTTGGTGAAAGTCGTGGAAGAAGAACAGACGGAAGTCAACCAAATCAAGCAAGTAATGGAGGAAGTGGTAGTGGAGGAATGGAAATGGAAGGTAATTAATAAATAAATTATTTAAAACTTTAAGATTAAACTTAAACCTAGAAACATTTAAAACTTAAGACAAACTTGAAGTGCAAACTTTGAAAAAATTGAAGCAAGTTTCTAGTTACAAACCTGATTCTTAAAGAAACTTGTTTCATTGCATACTAAAAACAAACTTTAAGCGCAAACTTGAAAAAAATAATTTTTACAACTTGAAAACATTTAAAACTTTAAACAAACTTAATTGAAAAACACAAACTTGTTTTTAAATAAACTTGCACAAAAACATTTAAATTAAGTTGGAAGCTTAAGAACGAACTTAAAAAATTACAAACATTTAAATAAACTTGGAAACTTGTTTACAAACTTGAAAACATTTAAAACTTTAAACAAATTTTATTGCAAAAATACAAACTTGTTTTTGAACATGAACAAAAACATCTACAAACATGAACACAAAAACAAACATGAACAAAAACATCTAAATAAAGTTGGAAACCTAAGTGCGAACTTAAAAAATTACAAACATTTAACTAAATTAAAAACTTGTTTACAAACTTGAAACCTATATTTTAAAAATTGTTTCAAGTTTACAAAAACATTTACACAAAATTGTAAAGCTTTTATTTTACAGCGCTTTTTCCTTACTTATTGTTGGCACTCGGATTAGCTCTTGTTGCCTTCTTTGTTATACTCTACGCTATTTTAAACGCTTTGCTTCAACGAAAGGATCAACATGAATCAGTAGAACAACGAAGGAGGAGGAGAAAAAAGAGGAAAAGGGGAAGGAAAAGGGATTGGAGGAATGACAGTAACGATTTAATTGAAGGAGGGAAACATTTTGGAGATGACGAGGAAAATAGTTCAGAGGAGAAACATGTGTGTTTTTTTTGGAATTTTTCTCTTAAGTTTTAAAAATTTTAAATTAGCTTGACTCTCTTGACGAAGGAAGCAACGATTTAGCACATCCTCCTCTAATGGGAGTTAGGCCAGGTGCAAGATGGCATAGATCTCGAGATGGACCACTTGACGAGGAACTAATGGAACGCAATGATAGTGATTGGATGATGAGTGGAAGTGGGATGAGACGTTATCGGCAACATCGGGCTTCAGGGTAACTCACCTATATGCTAAATAAACGTTCATTATTATACAGGAATCGAAGAGCGCCGCCCCCTCCCCTTCCTCATTTACCTCCACCACCACATGAACCACCTCGATCTCGACAACTAAGCCAACAACATTATCCACAGCACTACACAAGAGGTCAAAGGCACATTGGCTGGGCAAATGAGGATCAGATCAGTTTGCCAGGCATTCTTCGTTCAACTCCCAGGCCTCCTCCACCACCCCCTCCTAGAGCTCCACCGCCACCACCGCCTTTACCTGCTAGATGTAAAATATATTTTTTTAAATTTTATTCAGTCTAAATTTGTTTTTCTAGACCAAAAACGCTCTAGAAGACAACCACACGAACCCAGTATTGAAAACAGTAGTGACGAAAATGACGATCAAAGCAGTGACGGGGGTAATCGAAGGCATCGAGTTTACCATAAAAAACGTCACGATGATCAAAAACGGAACAATCCCCCACCAATTCCCCCTCCACAGCCACTCCGAAGGGAGAATACAGACTCTACGATATCTTCTTTACAAAGGGGAGGTCGCGCTGGATCTCTCTAATCCGCAAATTTATTAAATGATTTATGTGATATTCAATAATTAACAAAAACACCTCGAAAATAAAATTATATTTATTTTGTATAAAAAAAATAAATTCTGATGAAATTTCTACAAATTAATTTTCTGGAAACGTAACCAGGTGCGCTTCAAAAACTTAAAAGGATTTTTACAAATTGTAAATTATTTAATTTGAATCTGTCCGGAATTAATTTAAAACAGTTTTACAAATTGTAAAATCTTTCAGAAAAATTGTAAATTATTTCCGGAATTCACTAAAAAAAGTTTACAAATTGTAAATTAATTCTGATAGTTGTAAAACTTTACGGAATTTGCTTAAAAATTTTACAAATTGTAAAATCTTCAGGAAAAGGTTGTAAAGCAATCCGGAATTCATTTAACGAGTTTTACAAATTGTAAATTACTTCCGGAAAAATTATAAATTATTTCCGGAATTTACTTAAAAAGATTTTACAAATTGTAATTTTCTTCCGGAAAATTGTAAATTATTTTCGGAATTCATTTAAGAAGTTTTACAAATTGTAAATTATTCCGGAAACGGATAAATATAAAACCCCCAGGCCTTCCCAATTAAATAAAAATAAAATCACACAATTTATTCTTTCACATTCGAATCAATTAAAAACATCATTAACTAACATTTTACATTTACAAAATAATAATATGTGTAACATCAGTAAAATAGTATATTGTAAAAATTGATGATAGTGTAAAAAGGGCAGGAGGAGACTTTTAATGTTCCAACTTTTTGTTCTTTCATAAAATTAATTTTTAAATTTTGACCTTTTTTAAGGTTAGAAACATGTTGGAATGAAAAGCTACTGAAATTGAGGAGGTGAAAAAACAATTTTAGTATATGTACTGAATAAAAATATTTAATGAGGACTGTATAAAATGAGTGAAAAATAATTTTTTAAATAAAAAGCTTACAAAGTTTTTAGGTTTTTTTTAAATTTTCAGTTGAAAAATCTTAAAAATTTTCATAAAAAACATAAAAACAGTGAAGAAACTTGGTAAAATAAAATTGAATATAAAATGAAAGAAAAATGACTGAATGAAAGATCAGATACAATTCAAATGATACAAATAAATTTTTTAGAATGGATCAAGTTGTATTTTTATAGTCATTGCTCAAACTTGGAAAACCTTTAGTTTAAATAAGGTTGAATTATTATTCAAGTTTACGATATAGTCAAGTTTTACAATCTTAAGTTTTAGAGTTTCAAAATTATTCCGTAAAGCTGAATTGTAAAAAAGGTTGGAAGAATTGTAATTTAAATTACAATCCCTCTAAACAAGTTTGAAAATAATTACAAAATAGAATTACAATCCGTCAGAATTGTAAAACTTTAAAAAAAGTTGTAAAACTTTCCGGAATTTATTTTTACAAATTGTAAATTATTTCCGGAAAAGTCGTAAACTATCCGGAATTTATTTTTACAATTTCTAAATTATTTCCGGAAAAGTCGTATTTTTTGTTTCCGGAAAAAGTCGTTTACTTAAGGAGTTGTAAAAAAATTCCGACAGAATTGTAAACTTAATAATTAATTGTAAATTAAATAGGGAAAGCAATGACTGTGTTATTTTTAGCTTAATCCAATTCTGTGCTGCATATTTCTTTCAATGAAGAAAATTAATTTTTGATAAAAAAAATGTATTTTTAGCTAGATTGCTGTAAAATTTTGAGGTAATGTGTAAAATATACTATTAAAAATAGTATTTTTTTTAATTTTAAATTTAAAAATTTTATTGAATCGAACAAAAAAATAGAGGAATAAAACCAAATATATATAATTTTTTTCTATCCCTGCTTATAACCAAATAAAAAAAATAAAAAAAAATATAAAAAAATATTAAAGAAATGAGGACAAAAAAAAAAATATTTTTTTTATTTCTTTAATCATCCAAACATCCTTCACGAAGAAAAAAAAAATTTTTTTTCTTACGGCAAATCAAACTGTCCCCCCTGTGCCAATTCATGACGCAACACTGCATCAACGTCCAAATCAGCAAATGCTTGTTGGTCTACCGGCATAGCATTAACACTTTCCAAGTCAAAAGGAAGAGAAGTTACGTTGTTATTATTATTTTCTCCCCCAATAATTCCTCCCCCTGGGAACATTATTTGTCCGTTATTTGAAGTCATTGGATTAATATGTGATGGAAAGGTGTTAGGAGGTGGTTGTCGATTCCATTGTTGGAAATTGTTGTTATCAGGCGAAAACATTTGTTGTCCATTTGTTGAGGTAAATATTGAAACCGGGAAAGATTGTGAAGCAACACTAGTTGATGAAGGTATACTGAAATATATGGAATATATTTTCCGGAAAGGATTTATAAAATACTAGGGTATTCCGGAAAAACTATATTAACGAACATTTATATAATTCCGGAATTATATGTTTATGTTTTCCGGAAAAGTTTAATATATTTCCGGAAAAGTTGTAAAATCATCTTTAAATAAATGTTTTCCGGAAAAGTATAATATATTTCCGGAAGTTTAATATATTTATGCTTTCCGGAAAAGTTTAATATACTTTCCGGAAAAACTTAATATGCTTATGTTTTCCGGAAAAGTTTAATATAGTTACAAATATTCTTTTTCAATTTCCGGAAAAGTTGTAAAATCATCTATAAATAAATGTTTTCCGGAAAAAATACATTTCACAAATGATTTTACAACTTTTCCGGAAATTGTAAAAACATACAGAAATGTTTACAAAAACATTTATTTTAAAATTTCCACAAACATATATTTCAATTTTTGTTTTACAATTTCCGGAAACAAATAAACAAAACAAGTTTGCACCCATTTACAATTACAATTTAATTTTAATATTGTTTTCACCTATTCATTTTCATTGATGTCCTCATTTGTTGTTGTTGATGCTCTCCCATCCTAAGCAACAATGGATTCTGCATTTGTTGAGGTCCACGGACAGCACTTAATTCTTGATATGATGGGGGTGGGGCAATAGCTTCTTGTTTAATAATTCTTTGTTGCTCTGTATCAATTTCATTTTTAGGGACGACTAGAGGATTGTTTTGAGGAGAAGTTGCTAAAGGAATTAATGATGAATGTCTCTTGTTGTTAACACGAATTAATGCTTAAAAAGGAAATTTTATTTTATTTTTAAATTCATATTTGGAAGGGGTAATTTTCTACCTCCATTCCCATTTCGCTGAAAAGTTGGCCTCATTGGTGGACGACGCCCATCTAGACGCATTTGCCCTGTCCGGTCAAGTAATTCACTAACTTGTGGATTTAATATTTGTTGTTGTTGCCCTTCCATTTGTTGTTGTTCCATCCAGGGAGGAAAATCAATGTCCTCGATACAAACGGCAGCAGAAGTTTCAAGGTTTGGAGAAAAACGGGTGTTTCCACCAGTAACAGAAAGAGTAGAATTTGCACGAGGTCTGTAAAAAGGAAATGAAACTTGGGGGTAAAAAAGAGAATTTAAAGAAAAAATTAAAAAATATCAAAATTTAATCTTAAACATTACATTAATGCAACGTATATTATTTAAGAATAACTAAGCAAATAAAAAAGTATTAAACTTGAAAGATTCAAGTTTGAAAATTAAAACAAGTTTGAAAAAAATCAAATTTGTTTTTCCTTCAGGTTTAAAACAAAGTTTAAACAATACTATCGCAAACATTAAGTTTATAATCTTAAGTCTTAAAACATTTCAATTTAAGATATAAACTTGAAATAAAACTTGAAACCAAGTTTGCAACCTTAATAAAATTAAAATTTGAAGTGCAAACTTAAAAGAATATCAAAACTTGAAACAATTATAACTTTGTTTATTTTCAAGTTTTAAACTAAGTTTTAAGCAAACTAACGCAAACTTCAAGTTTATAAAATAGATAATTTTAAGTTTAATTTAATTTAATAAAAATTAACCTAAACATAAAATTGTTGTTAACATTGCCTCCACCACCACCCCCACCACAAATCGGACCTTCCCCTACGACACATACACCTCCTCCAACCATTTCTGTATTTGTCCCACATGGCATCTCTTCATGGCAAATATCATTAGGGTATGACAAATCTTGTAAAGAGGCAGCTTCCATCGAATAACAATCTTCATGTTTTATATCTTTGTTTAAATGCTCAACACGTTTTCGGGCAGTTCCACGTCGTTTTCGATCCATGGCAGTTTTACTAGAATTTTCCATAGTGTTCGCACGTCGACGAGGGTTACGACCAGGTTTCGCTAAAAAATTAAAAAAAAATAAAAATACAAGTTGGAAAACTTGAAACATTTACAAATTAAAGTTGGGAAAGTTTGCAAACTTGAAACAAGTTTAAAACTTAAATTCAAGTTCAGACTTAAATACTTAAGATTACGAAAAGTTTATATAAACAAGTTTACAATTGTCAAAACTTAAGCTTTTCAAGTTTTAAACTTAAAACAAGTTTAAAACTTAAATTCAAGTTCAAACTTAACTACTCAAGAAAAAGTTTAAAATAAAGTTTCAAGTTCAGGTTTTAAATAAAACACAGAATCCACTCACCATCAGGATTAATGACCCACCAACTGCTTTTTCCAGCGCCTTCGTTCTGAATACGCATAAAACGGCTGTGCAAGGAAAGATTGTGTCTGATTGAGTTCTGTGATGGGAGAAAGAGTTAATTAAAATTTAAATAAAATTCTGATATTTTTTTTGTATTTTTCAGAATTTTTAGACTTTCAGAATTTAAAAAGAAGGGGAAAACATGAAAAAAAAATATTTAAGGAGAACAAAACACCTTCCATCCCTGTGCGTCTTCCTGACTTGAACGCCCAGCAAAATAGGGCACATTTTCAGAAAACCACTGATAAATTTCATTAAGTTTTAATCGCCCTTCTGGGGCTGTATTTAATGCTCTAGCAATTAAATCTGAATAAGACTCATTCCCCCAAGGATTTGGCTTCCTTCCATAATCTGTTGGAAGTTGATGAAAACTTTCATTTTCGTTTGTTTTTCGTCTAATTCTTTTAGGTTTAATTTTCTTTTGTTGTTGTTGTTGCTGAGAAAATTCTGAAAATGATGAACAAACAAAGTTTGAATTTAATTCTGGTTGTTGTTTAAGTTTTAAAAGACTTGTAAGAGAAGAACGTGAATTACAACAAGAAACATTTTCTTCCTCTACTAAAGAGGATGTTGAGGGAATGTTTGGAATACAATTATTAAAATGTTGTTGGTTTATTTGTTTGTTTATTCCAGAAATGTTTTGTTGTACTGGCCCTTAAAAACATATAGGGGATGTTTTTGTTGGATGTTTGTTTAGATGTTTTTTTTAATTTCCTTGTTTGTTTGAGTAAAACATGTTTTCGGTGGATGTTTTTCGAGTTTAAAAACATGGGAAGTGTTCGTTTAAAAATAAAAACACGCATGTTTCTATTTACTCAAACATGAGAAAATTAAAAAGAATGTTTTACAAACATGTGTAAGAGCGCGCTCGCTGCTCAGGTTCAACACAACATGTTGAGGAGGAGTCACAAAAAACATCATCGTCTTCTAAACATTCTTCATTAGAAACTTGTTGGGTAGAAACTTGTTGTAAAACATTTGAATGTTGCCCAACTTGTTTTAAACAACTTTGTTCTTCACAAACTTGAGTTTGTGGGAAAACTTGTATTTTCTGTGCAACATTTGTTTGTTGCATAGAATTAGTAGAAGACTGAAGAAAACATGGAGGGGAAGAGTTTAAGTCAAAATTTGAAGAATTATTATTTGTTGGTGGTTCCATTTAATTTAATTAATTTTGAAAAAATTTTTCCTATTTTGGAAAAAAGCCAAAAAAAGAAAAATATATTAAAAATAGAAAACTAGTTGTTTACGTAAAAATAATAAATTATTTAATGAATCATTTTTAATAGTACATTTAGATATTTAATGAGTAAAGAATTAATTGTGTTATTAAAAAAGTAATAGAAAAAAGGTGCAAATATTAAATAAAATTATTTTTTTTTATCATTGCAAAAAGATGTTATTTTCTAAATTTTTTATCTAATATACCTAGGTATATGAAAAATAAATTTAAAAAATATTTCTTAAAATCAAAAATAAAAATAAAAAATTTTTGGGATCAATTGTCTCACATTTATTTTAAAACTCAGGTCAAGTCTTCGACCTAGAAAAGAGTAATTTCATTATTTTTAACTTAGTCCAACCCTAAAAAAGTCTAAAAATAACCTATCAGTATTTTATCAATCTTCAACTTAAATTGAGGTAATTGATCACAATTAAAGTTTGGGATCAATTGTCACTCTCCAAAACATTTTTAAACATTTTTATTTTATTGATCAACATATGTTCTCTCTTAACGGAAAAATATTAGAAAATATTTTAAAAGAAAAAAAAAAGTTTTCAGAAAAGTTTAGTAGAGAATGTGTAAACTAAAAATTAAATAGTAAAAGGTGGGGGGAAGGGTGTCGTTCTCGACGGGAAAATAGAAAAAGGAAAAAAATTTTTGAAGAGAAAATAAAAAGATGATTGAACTAGAAAAGAAGAAAATATTAGAACAAATAAAATGAAACAAAAAAATTAAAAAGAAGAAAAAAGGTCAATCCTTCCACCCACCACACCCCTTAAAGGATAAAGAAGGAGAAAAGAAAAGGGATAGGGGATTTTGGGGAGAAAATTTGGAGGGATGAAAGAATAATGAAAAAGGCAAAAATTAGAAACAAAGAAAAGAACAATTATTAGCTAATTAGAAAAGAATAAAGGATTAAAAATTAAACAAAATTAAAAAACAGAAATTTGGAAATTAAAATATTTAATTGAAGCTGTGCGAGACCTTTCCCCTTTGAATAACTAAAAACCCAGACTTATTTCGTCCAAAAAAATTTTTAATGAAAAAAAAGTAAGGAATTTGGGATCAAATGTCTAACAAAAATTAATAATTGTAGGAAAAGGCCTATTAAAATGTTTTAAGTCCAAAACAGGCTTGGTAATGGCTTCGGTAATGGATACAAATAAGTTCAGAATGCTTGCGGATACCCGTCTGTATCCGCCAAAAAATCCGGATAGATAC
The DNA here is from genome assembly GCA_036172955.1 of Meloidogyne arenaria. Lineage (NCBI taxonomy): Eukaryota > Metazoa > Nematoda > Chromadorea > Rhabditida > Meloidogynidae > Meloidogyne > Meloidogyne arenaria. The sequence continues at coordinate 7,181,174 of JARQAB010000013.1, forward strand.
CATATCCCCATGTCCATTACCAAATCGGTACAAAATACAACATTAAAAAAGTAGGAAAATTAAAATTTCAAATCAACGTGAGGATAAAAGAAATATTTTTTTTAATTTAGGAGAAGCAAAAAAACTTTTAATAAAAATAATAAAATGACGAGAATAAATAGGAATGGCCGTGAATATTAAAAAAAAATAAAAATAAAGTAGAGTAGATAGTGGCCTTGAGGATAAGAAAAAATCGATTTTTTGGGGGAGAATGGACACAAGAAAAAAAAATAAAAAGTAAAAATTAGAGGAATGGAGAAAAATAAAAAAAATAAGAGGGCAGATGGTGGCGATGTGAGGTCTCTCAAAAATACCAATCTATCAACTAACTGCTGCTATGGGGACGAGAAAATTGTTGGGTGAGCGAAGGGAACGAACGGGGAAAGTTTTTATAGTGTTGGGGGGAATTAAAATGAAGAAAAATGGGGGTAAATTAATAATTCTGAAAAATTAATTCTGATTTTTCCGGAAAACACATATAGGTATGTATTTTTTAAGTTAAAACACATTCCGTAGACTAAATCAGAATTTTAGTAAAATACAAAAATTAATTCTGAAAAATTAATTCTGATTTTTCCGGAAAACACATATGTATTTTTTAAATTAAAACACATTCCGGAAACAATAAAATCAGAATTATTTCTTCAGAATTATGTATGTAGTAAAACACAAAAATTAATTATGAAAAAATAATTCTGAAAATTAAAACTCGAATGACTTTTCCGGAAAACACAAATTTAATTTTTTTAATTAAAAACACATTCCGGAAACACAGAATTACTTTTTCAGAATTTTAGTAAAACACAAAAATTAATTCTGAAAAATTAATTCTAATTTTTCCGGAAAACACAAATTTAATTTTTTTAATTAAAAACACATTCCGGAAATGGAATGTGTTTTCTTTTTCAGACTTTAAGTAAAACACAAAAATTAAAATACGAAAAATAAATTCTGAAAAAATTCTGAAAAATTAAATTCTGAAATCATTGACTACTACTATATTAAATTATTTGTATTCCCCCACCTTCCAACCAGCACTGCTGTTTGAATCACCCTTGTCCCGAAAGTAAGCAACATTGTGTACCATCCACTCGTAGACTTGACTAAGTGTTAAACGTTGTTCTGGAGAAGCTAAAATTGCTTGGGTGATTAAATCTGCATAAGACATATTTCCCCAAGCATTTCGACGAGTAGAGGATTTTTTAGAAGCAATTGAAGCAGATGAGGAACAGGGGAGTGCTTGTCCGCCTCCTAAAGGGGATTCTGCACGAGAGGAGTCGCCACCTAAAGCAGAGTCTGGGCGGTCTCTGAAAAAAATGAATTTAAAATTGTGTTTTAGTAAAATTCTGAAAAAAATCTAATTTTATTTAGCTCTGGAATCTGTCCGGAAAATACAAAAAAATACAATCCGGAAAATTAAATCAGAAAAAAGTAATTGTATTTTTGTATTTTCTGTCTTAATTTAAGAAACAAATAAAAATGTATTTTCCGGAAATAAAATTCTGATTTTATTTTAATGTGTTTATTTATTTTTATTTTCCGGAAAAATACATATTAATTCTGAATTTTGTAAATGTATTTTTTAATTTTAATTTTTCCGGAAATAAAATTGTAGTGTTTATTATTTGAATAAACTTTTTCCGGAAAAATTGTTTCCGTAAAATTATGAAATTAATTTCTTATATGTATAATTTAGCGTGTATTTTTAATCAAATATATCAACTCCAATATATCAAAAACCCACTCAATATAACTCAACGGTTCCTCTGTAAATTCGTCAAATGTTGGACTCTGTTGATGAGATAATCCATCTAGTCGTATTCCACCAGATAATAGAGGGTCTGTTGTTATTCCCCTTTGGGGGATATTGGAAGAATAGGACTCAACAACACAATCGGCGTCTTCGTCGTAAATACTGCTGGAAAAAAAAATTTATTAAAAAATACAACAGAAACACAAGGAAAACACAAATATTAAAAAAACCCCTACCTTTCCTCCTCTGGAATTCTGTCGTGAATTAGCGGTGAAGTCTGCGCTTGTCCTTCTATACTCATTGCTCGACGCATTGGCCATGTATTACAGCGGTCCCTGGGCACCTAAAATCAATGAAATGAAAAATAGAATAAATTAAATAGATAGAGAATCGATAATTTTAAAAATCGATGGATGCAAGGAAATTAAAGAAATTAAGAAGTTGGCAAATTTCCCATGTTTTAAGAGCTTCCGGAAAGAGAAAAAAAACTGCCATTAAAGCGCTCGGCAACATTATAAAGAAAATTAACACATGTATTTTCCGGAAATAAGTTATAAAATAGACTTAAAGTTGCGTATTTTCCGGAAGAATTATATAGCTTCCGGAAAATAATTGAAAATACATGTATATTTCCGGATCTTGTATTTTCAGAAACCATATTTAATGTATTTTCCGGAAACCCATATATAATTAAATATGCATTTTCCGGAAAATAAATTATACGTAAACGATATATAATATAAATTTGTATTTTCTTTAGCATCCGGAAATTATCGATAAGTATATATTTGTATTTTTCTCATGTATATTTAATCACGTGTTTTCCGGAAAACAAATTCTCTACCATTAAATACAAAAATTTCTCACCGGTTCCAACTCTTCCAAATCCCCACGCACATCAGGCGAAAAATTGTGTGGATGCAACAAAATATTCGTTCCATTTCCAAAACATCCACTTCCTCCAATTCCACTTAAAGAAGAAAGTCCAGAATCATTAGCCCCACCACCACCACCAACACCTCCCCCTCCACAAATACTTCCAGAAAGAGGTACTAAATGAGGTTGACTTCCACTTGAACTTGAAGGGGAACAACACATATTTGTTGTTGTAGTCATCATTAAATGTTGTTGTTGTTGTTGTGATTGTTGTTCAATTATATCACCTCCAAGTTGACACAAAGTAGAGCCAGAAGAGGTTTGATGAAAGAGGTAGGGAGTTGGTTGTTGTTGTTGTTGTTGTATTTTTGTTATTGTTGGGTCTTGAGGAGACATAAATGTTGAGGAGGAAATTGTTGAAGGAGATAAACCTGTTGTTCCTCCCATTGATGTTGAGGCTTCTGAAAATGGGAGAAGTGTGTTTATTTTAGTTTATAGGTGTTTTTGACAAAAATTCTGGAATTCTGATTTTTCCGGAAAAGTATTTAAAGTTTATTATACTTAAAAATAAAATACAAATATGTATTTTCTCTTGCGGAAATGTATTTTCTCTTACGTATTTTCCGGAAAAATAAATAAATACAAAAATTGATTTTCTCTTGTGGAAGGAATAACTATTGTGTATTTTCCGGAAAAATAACTACTATTTTATTTTCCGGAAGGAAATGATGAAAGTAGGGGAATATGTATGCATTTTCCGGAAACAACTTCAAAGTAAAATACATTTAAAGTTGTATTTTCCGGAAGAATTTAAATATAAAATACATAAGTGATTTTTCCGGAAGCAAATTAGTTGTGTTTTCTTTAGTCAACTTTTCCGGAACAGAAATGTATACCGTTCCGGAAAATAATTTTATTTTATTTTTCCGGAAACTAAACATCCGGAAACTTAAGTTAGTAATTAATACCTTGATGCATTCCATAAACTGGTTGTCTTCCAGTATTTCCAAAATTAATAATTGTATCCGGTAATTGTTGTTGCTGTAAATTCATTTTATTTACCACCATCCCTTCATTCCAATTTTGTTGTTGTTGTTCTTGTCTTCCAAAACCGTTAAAAGAATTTATTTGATTTTCAGTAGAGACTGCTGTTGAAGCAAGAAATGAAGCTGCAAATAATTGAGGAGAACCTGTTGGTGTTGATGAAGGATAAATTCCCCAACGACACAGAGGGGAAGGGGAATGTTGCTCGGTACTTATGGCTGAAATTGTTGTATTTTCTTTTGCTGATGGCAAAATATTTTGCTCAGCAATGAATTGATTATTAAAGTTTTTTTGAGGGAATGTAGTAGAGAGAGATGAGGAAGTTGAAGAAGAAGAAGAATTTGAGGATGGTGAAGTCGTCGTGAATTTTTTTAATAAAAAAATAGGTCGACTAAATTGAAATATTTTTTTGTAAATTAGAAAATAAGCGCTGTATTCACCGGTTATAGAGCTTAATAATAATAAAAGTTTTGAGGACTAGGATCTATTAATTTAGAAAGAAAAAATAATTTTTTAAATTATTTTATTAAAGTGAAGCAAGAAAGTAGGCGAAACGACGTCTACTCAAAATTATGTAAAATTGCCAAAACAAAACTAAAACCCTAAACTTTTGCAAAGATGTTCACAATACCCTTCTCTAACTTGTAGAAAATTTTCAGAATTTTTGGTTTCATAATTTCAGAATTCTGGTCGACAAAGTTGAAATTTCAATAAAAACGTCCATATTTTAAAGACTAAGTCTACTCAAAATTATGTAAAACGGCTAGAATATAACCGAAAAATTTGAAATTTTGCAAAAGTGTTCACAATACTCGTAGATAACTTATCTAAAATTTTCAGAAGTTTTGGATTTATAATTTTCGAGTTCTAGTCGAAAAAGTCGAAATTTTCACTAAAAACGTCCAGGGAAAACTAGGCAAAAATTACTACTACTCTAAAATATGTAAAATAACTAAAACATAACCAAAAAATCTGAAAATTTGCAAAGATATTCTCAATCCTTGTATCTAACTTGACTGAAATTTTCAGAATTTTTGGTTTTATAATTTTCGAGTTCTGGTCGAAAAAGTCGAAATTTCACTTAAATATCGCCTATTTAATATACTATTAACGCCATAACTTTAAAAATATTAAACCTAAAATTCTAAAATTTTAAACTTAGTTAAATAACACTTTTAAGATTAACCAAACAAAATTTTATAGTTAAAAGTGCTCATCAATTTAAATTATAAATACGCGTCTGAACGTTACCGAAGCAACACAAGCGCGTTTTTACTCCCCCAAAACATTTTTAAATAATTAAGAGAGAAAAAAAATTTAAAGTTTGTGGAGATTAAACAAAAAAAAAGCAAGTGTGAACTTAAAAAAAGTTTTTAAGTGTGAAAATAAGTTTCAAGTTTAATATAAGGTGTTTACATTTAAATAGGTATTATAGAAAAACTATTTATTCAACTTTTGCATTTATAGTGTATTAAAAAATTTTTTTTCTGAATTTTAAATTAAAGTGCATAATCAGAGAGAAGGGGAGAAATATATAAATTTCAGAAAAAAAATAAAATTTTTAGGGGTGGGAAGAAAAATAAAAAAAAATATATAAAAACAGAGAGAAGTGTGTAAACAATTTTTGTGTGTTTCAATTTTTTGCACTTTTAATCTAGTTGTTAAGGCAGAAATTTGGCAAAAACATAAGTAGAGGGAAGGGGAGATACTTTTAAATTTAAAAAGAAAAATAAAAAAAGAGGAGAACGAAAGAATTTTCGGTTTTTGAACAACAAAAGATGGGGAGTGTTATGATTCTTTTTTTTTATTTTATTTTTTTTAAAGTCCAACCCTAATTTTATCAAATTATTAAATGGGTAATAAATCAAGAGTACAAAGTAGAAAACTCAATAAAAAATTTTTTTAGAGAAAACTTAAAAGAAATTGGGGGAAATGTTATTGAAACAAGTTTCATTAAAAATTAATAGAGATTTTAATAGATTTTAGTTGACAAAACTTTGAATAAATAAACTTGAAGCAAAAAAATTAAATAAACTTGAGAGAGCATATAAACTCGAGACAAACATTTTATAATTAAGCATGAAGCAAGTTTAAATAAAAACCTGAACATAAACATTTAAACATGTTCAAAACAAAGACAAACATCTATAAAAAACAATAAACAAACATGAACAATAGTAAATAAACTGATACAAACATTTATTAAATAAATTTGAAACAAACATCTACAAACTAAAGAACAAATTAAATAAACTTGAAACTTGAAAATAAACTTGAAGATGAACATTTTAAAATTAAACTTGAAGCAAGTTTAAATGAACTTTGTTTATTCTAAAAATAAAACTTAAAGCAAACATAAGAGAAATAGAAGTGAAGCAAAAATAAAGTGAAGCAAAAACATAAAAATAAAAAAAATCAACTAAAAATCAAGAATAAAAAAAACAAAATTTAACAAAAAAAAGAAACATTTTAAAAAGAAATATAAAAGTTGATAAAAGAAAGATGTATCAATTGTTTAAAGTACAAAATATAACATAAGGTGACTGAAAGGTAATACTACATAGTTTTACTTAAATTAAAATGACAGCTGACAAGATCGAAGATTCATTGAAAGGGCGAAAGAAAATTTAATTAAAAGTTAATAAATTAAATTAGAAAATGAAGCGGAATTAAATTTGTTAAAATAAAGTAAAAAATAGAAGGAAGCAAAAATGAAGTATTTTAGTGGAAATGAAGCAAAAAGAGAATAAAAAGGAAAATATGAAGCATAATAGAAAAATGAAGCAAAAATATAAAATAATTAATAAAACTTGAAGCAAATATGTACAATTAATCAAAACATGAAGCAATTACAAGTTGAAAAAAACTAGAAGCATTTACAAATTGCAAAAAGTTAAAACATTTACAAATAGAAAAAAGTTTTAAACATAAACTTGAAGCATTTACAATTAAACAAAAACTTTAATTTCCAACTTGAAGCAATTTTTTCGAACTTGAAGCAACTACAATTTTACATATATTAAAACTTGTTTCTCAACAACCTAAAAATGCTTCATTTCATTAACCCAGAATGAAATTTGAAACGCTTCTTTTCTTAAAACTTTTTTAAGTTTGTACTTTAAAAGTACAAGAATAAAAAATGCTTATAAATTTGTTTTAATAATGCGCGTGTTGGGGAGGGAAAGAAATGAAGCGTTTTAAAACAGTGACGGCACTAAAAAAGTGGAGGTGTTTAAAAAGTTGTTTATCAAGTATTAGCGAGTAGATTATTAAAAAAATTTTTTAACTAGACATAAAAACTCAAGGAATTTAAGGATTTAAAAGTTTTTAAAAAAAAATTTTTGAAAACAAGAAAAAAGTTTAAATTAAAAAGAGAAGGCAAAAAGCTCGTTTTAGAGGGAAATGTTAAAATAAAAAAATTGTCAAAAGTTGAGATAAAATCATAAAAATTTTTATATATAATTTTGACATTGTCAACTTGCTTCTGTAAAAATTTCATAATTTTTGATTAACTAGAAAAAAAGCTATGGGTAAAAGAGTCCTAAAATAGCTAAAAACGCCTTGTTTTAGGTGTAGATTTTTGACCACAACTTTCTCAAAAATAAAGATAAAATCATAAAATTTTGTATACATAATTTCAATAGTGTCAACTTGTTTCTCTAAAAATTTTGGAATTTTTGGTTATCTAAATAAAAAGTTATAGCCAAAAAATGCTATAAAATAAGCTAAAAATGGCTTTGTTTAATTGGAATTTTACGCCAGAATTTATTTAAAAATAAATCAAAATTTTATTTAAAAATAATTAAAAACTAGAGATTCTCAGCTTTCGAATGATATATAAAAATTATTAAAATTGGATTCCGTTACAGTTTTCAATTTTTAATTTTATTTAATGGCGTGCTAATAAGAAGGACAGAACACACAATTTATAAAACATTTAAACAGCTTATAAAATCCTTAACATTTTATCCGTTCGAAAAAAGCAGTAAGGGATTATATAAGCGGATTTAATAAAAAAAATTGAAAATTGTTTGGATAAATGTCACAGTCTGGAGAAACAAATTAAAACATTTTTTGCTAATAGAAAAAAATTGTCTGCAACATAATCTCTCTGCTATATTTTTTTTAAATTTATTGCTGCTATGTTTAAATAGAATCCGGAAAATTCCGGATTGGAAACAAGGAAATTGCAAATAAATGTATTTTCCAGGGTTTTCCGGAAAGAAAGCGAATCATCAATATAATATTACATTAATATTATATGATGTTCCGGAAAAAAGTATTTTCCGGAAAATACAATAAAAATACTTCCGAAATAATACAAAACAATATAGTACCGGAAAATGTTTTTCCGGAATAATAAATTATTAATAAATGTTTCCGGAAAATTTCCGGAAATAAGCAGTTTCTGGAAAATCTTTTAAATATTGTTTCCGGAAACATAATATTTCCGGAAAACTCCGGAATAATATAGATATTCCTGAAAAATATATTTTTCAGGGATTCCGGAAAAGAAGAGTATTATAAGTAATTGGTATAATGTTTCCGGAAAATATAATTTACGGATTTTTATGAATTTCAGGTTAGACAGTTTGTGAACATAAGATAGACAAAATTTATTTGCAAACATGCTTCAACTTTAATTTAAAAAGTGTATTTAATATTTACGTATTTAATAATTATATTCTATGAAAAACAGATTTAAAATTAAAGAAAAAATCGGAAGAAAATTAAACAAAAAAATTTAATCTTTTAATAACGTCATTAGCAGCAGAAAATTAAAGCGCGCAAAAAATATGTGACGAGATAAGTAGCAAGTAGAAAATGTTAGTGTGTGTGTGTGTGTGACTTTGGCACTGTTATTTAAAAAGTTTTTAAGGGAAAAATGTGTAAAAAGAGGTGGGGGGAATATTGAAAGACAATTGAGACATTGTGCCATATGATAATGAAAAAAGGATATTTTTTAACTTTAATAAAGTGCAAAAAATGGCATATTAATGTCTAGCCGAGTTAGACTTGAAAGGTATTTAGTTAAGTAAAAATGTAGGTGGGTGGGAAAAATAAAGAAAAAATAAGAGAAAAGTTGAGAAAAAAGCGTGTATTAAATTTTAAGAAAAAATAATTATAAAAATTTAAAAATTGTTTCTAAATATTTGCTACCGTTTATGATATTGTAGCACATAACGTAATAAACTTGAAACAATTAAAACATAAAAGTGCAACAAGTTTTAGTAAAACAAGTTTTAAAACAAGTTTAGCGCATAGAATAATAAACTTGAAATGATTTTAAAAGAAATAAAAACATAGAAACACAACAAGTTTTGTTAAAACAAGTTTATTTAAAAACAAGTTTAAACTTGTCTTTAAAACAAGTTTTTAAATAAACTTGAAACTTGTTGCGCTTATATTTTTAATTAAAACTTGTTTTAAAACAATATATCCTACTTAAGCAAAACTTAAGTTTGTAAACTTAAAAGTTGGAAATTAAAACTTGACAGTAAAATACAATTCCGGAACGTTATAATATACTTTCCGGAAAATATAAAAATTTAATATAACGAATTAACTAGAAAAAGTTTTAATGTTTTGAAAAATTAGTAAGTGTGGATATTAATAATTAAAAATACCCAAAAAAGGATTATATTTATATTAATGACGCAGCATTAAAAATGTGAAAAACACACGTTTCTCTATTGATTTTAATTTTTGGCCCAAAACTTTTTTTCCCTTTATTTTCTCCTTTTAAACGTTGCCAAAAATGTATTGAAAAGAATTTTTTCTCTCAAAAAATTTTTAAAATAGAAAGTGATATAAGGGCCAAAAATGAAAGAAAAGTTAAAAGAAAAATTAGTAATACCTCTATTATTTTATTTATTCTTCGAATCCAATCACAGTAAAAATTTAAAAGAAAAATTAAATAAAAGAAGAAAATTCAGGCAAAAATAAATTTATAAGAGACAAAGGTAAAATATTTATAAATGTCTTTGGCCTCCGATTAAAATAAAAAAAAAGTATAGCAATCTTAAAAATGATATTTAATTAATATCAGGAAAAATCGAGAGAAAAGGGGAGAATTTTAAAAAATAGAGAAAATTAGAGAAATAAATAAAGGTAATTAAAGAAAGAGAAAAAAGGTTAATTAATGAACAATAGAGACAATCTTTCCGGAAATACAAAATCTAAATGTATTTTCCGGATAATTCTTTTATTGTATTTTTCGGGAACAAAAATCAGAATATTAAATAGACTATGAACTTTCCGGAAAAGTTTGTATAAAATAAAGAATATAAAAATACTTTCCGGAAAATACATATAAAATAATGTACTTACTGGAAAACACATAAAATAATATACTTTCCGGAAAATACACATTCCGGAAAAGTTTTTAATGAATAGAGTATAAAATTAAAAATACTTTCCGGAAAACACAGCAAAATAGTATACTTTCCGGAAAACACAGCAAAATAGTATACTTTCCGGAAAATACACATTCCGGAAAAGTTTTTAATGAATAGAGTATAAAATTAAAAATACTTTCCGGAAAACACATATAAAATAATGTATTTTCCGGAAGACACAACAGAATAAAATACTTTCCGGAAAATATAATAACACATACTCCTTTCCGGAAAAACGCATACCTTTTAAACATAAACTTAAAATACAAATGAATCCGGTTATATTCAGTAAAAATATAAAGTGAATAAAGGAGACAAATAAAGAGAAAGAGGATAATTTAAAATGACAAATTTAAAATAGAGATAAAAATTAAGGAAGTCAATTTCATTTAAAAGTGCTATTTAAAATTGTCTGTCTATTCTCTAAAAATCTTTTATTTCATTTAAAAAATAAAGTCCAGTCACTACCAGATCCGGCTATTAATTTATCGAATTTTTAAAATAATTCAAGAAAAGTGCAAAAATAAAGAGAAGGGAAGAGACAAAATTTTTTCTTGTCTCTTAACATTTTTTGGAACGAGACGGGAAGGAGAACAGTTTTTTTTCTTTTAACATTTATGAAGGGTTTTAAAGAAATTGAAGGAAAGGAGAAAAGGACATGCGCGCGTTCCTGTTGATTAAAAAAGAAAAGGGAAGGAGTAATCTTCTTCTTCTTTTCGTTTTTAGATGACAGGAATATGTGAAAAAAAAATAAAATGAAAAGGAAAGGAAAGGGAATATAGGGGAGGGAATAATGGGAGGGTTTGTAAAGGAGAAGAAGAAGAATGAATATATTTTTAAAGTCGGGGTTTGAAGGTAGAAAAGAGGAGAAAAGAAGGGAAGAAAGGAAGGAGGGAAAAGGTAAGGTGACATTTTATCCCAACCGGCTGGCAGGAACCCTAGCCTATGGCCAAACATTTCTAATAAAGAAAGAGAGAATGTCCATTTTGGCTCTTCCCAAGAGTAAAAAATATATGAAGATTCGAGAAGAACACGAACAGAGTCAAAAAAGAGACCGGCTGGCAGTAACACTTTTCGGCTGGCAATAAGAAGGGAGGGTTGAAGGGGGTGAAAGACTTGTAAAAAAAGAGTAAAATTGGAGGAACGCTAGTTAAATAGAAGAAATAAGAGAGAAAAGGTTAGTTAACTAGAAAACGAGCTATGGGAAAAATAGCGGCTGGCAGGAGTAGAGGGGATAGAAAGGAGCTAGAAAGGAGTTGTCGGCTGGTAATAAAAAGGAGAGAAAAAGGGAGGGAAGAAATTTTTTTAAAAGAAAGGAACAGAAGGAAAGAGGGAGCAGTTCATTCTTACATCACCCCTCTATCCATTCCTTCTTTTCTCTCCCATTTTCACCCTGGTGGTCCACCGTCAATCAATTAAAATGGCTGCCTCCAAAACGGCCAAAGGTTGTCGCTAGAGTAGTTCTTTTTTTTCTTCTTCTTTTATCCTCTTACACATTAAAGTCCATAGAGTATTCCTAGGCCAAAAAAGAGAAAAAATTTAAATAGAAAGGGAAGAATAATGGGAAAATATTGCTGCCAGCCGGTTATATTTTACAGTGCCGTTTTTCGATTTTTTTTGTGCCAAAAGCCTCTTATACTGATTTTTGGGGATATTTTAGATTACGAAATTTGTTGATGGATGGGTGGTAGAGAGGAAATTAATTTTTATTTTGAAGGCAACAAATGCTAATTTTGAGGGGCTTCTGGTAGCCCATAACGGCGCGCGGCCATAACGGCGCAAAGCCATAACTTGCTTCAGGATTTCCGAATCCAACCAAATTTGATATTAAACGATTCCTCTCATCGAGCTAAAGAGATTGGTACCAAAATTGATAAGGGCAAGAAATTTTCCAGCAAGTTATGGCTTTGCGCCGTTATGGCCGCGCGCCTATTTGGGCGTGTCCCTTATGAGGGTCTTCAGAAGCCAGAAAAGTCTAAAATTATGGAAATTAAAACCAAATGTCATTTTTATATTTTAACAAATCTGTGGACGACTTAAAGAAGAGCATTTTTAGCAAATCGCCATTTTCATGCTGCTAATTACCCTTTTTCTTTATTTTTTAAAGTTAGCGACAGTTGCCATCTGGCACAAAAAATAAGAGCTTTTTTCTTATTTCTGCAGCCAATATTATTTTTTATTGGTCTTTAGCAACATTTAGAAGAACACTTTTCACACTTAATTGTCTAAAAATCCATGTGCTGGTCGGTAATACCTAGTTACTTATTTTTTGTAGTTGTGTGGCTAGTAGACAGAGACAGACCCCTCCACTACCATTATTAAAATTTGTTGGAAATTACCCGCGCGCTTTTTAATAATTATTGTGAAATAGAGGGAATTAAAAAAGGGATGAAATAAAGGTAGAAAACCTCAAAAACAAATAATTAAAAATTGTAAATGCCGGCAGATTTATGGTTGTTATAAAAATTATAGCCTGTAATTGTCTGCTATTTATATGTTATAGGGTAGAAAAAAATAATGAAGCAAACATTAAATAAAGTTGGAAACATAGTAACAATTAAGTTTACAAACTTAGAAAAACTCAAAACATGAGAGAGAGATAAAACAGAGAAAAACATAAAAACAAAGAGAAATAAACTTTAAACATTAAAACAAACTTAAAACAACATAAACAACAAAACATTTACTTAAAAACTTGAAAAATAAATAAACTAAAGAAACAAATTAAAGTTCTAAACAAACTTGATAAACATCAAAACAAACAAAAACATTAGAGCATTTACTTAAAAACTTGAAAAATAAATAAACTTGAATTTATAAAACTTAAGCTTGCAAACTTAAATTTTAAATAAACTTGAATTAATAAACCTAAAACTTGAATTATTAAATAAACTTAAAACTTAATAAAAAATAAACTTGAATTATTTATTAAATAATATTAAGTTTTTATTAAAGGTCATAAAACTTGTTCGTCGCAATTTAATCAAATTAAAGTGCAAGACTTAAAAAGAATTAAATTACAAAATTAACAATCGAATTATATATGTAAATAAAAATGTTTAAATAGATTAACAAAGTGTAACAAGGACGTTAATGGAGATAATATTTTAAATAAAATTTTTAATTTTTAAATAGGGGAAAAAATAATTTTATGGATTAGAAAAATAAAATATTAAATATTAAATAATTTTCTTTAATTTAGTATAAAAATTAAAAAATTTATTACTCTTAAAATTTAGAAAAAAACATTAAAACCTTTCCTAAACAACACATTGAAAATTAAATAAAACTTGAAGAGAATTTAAATGTCAAGTTTTATTAAAAACAAAAAATAAACTTAAAACTTGAAAATATAAATTAGAACAAACTTGAAACATTTGAAAATAAACTTGAAGCAATTTAACTTAGAAACAAACTTGTAAACTTAAAAAAACTTATTAAAATTAAACTTTAAACTTAAAAACAAACTTAAGAACAAACTTGAAAACTTAAAAACTTAAGTTTCAAATTTAAAACCCAAAACAAAATTAAAACAAACATCTTTAAAACATTTCAAAATATAAAAACAAACTTGAAGCAAAACTTGTTTAAATAAAAATGTTTTTAAATTTCTCAAGGTTTACAAAACTCTCCCCTAATTAATTTCATTACTAATTACAAAATAAAAATAGAAAAATTTAAAAAAATATTACAGAAAGGTGTAAATCAATAAAAGCAAAAAGGTTTTTAGACGACAAAAAAATGAGAGAGGTTTTTAGCGGCGGCCAGAAAATAAGAGGGGGAGAAAATGTGAATAGATATGACAGCCGGTCTTTGAGTAGTCACTCTAAGGATTGATTAAATAAAAGAGATCAAAGTTGGAAATAAAAAAAAATAAATTTTATTAGAGACTTTTTGCTTCATTTTTATTAGTTTTTTTTTACAAAAAAATTTTTTTTTACAAAAAAATTAAAAAAAGAAAAATGATTAGATAAGAGAAGGAGAACACACTAACATTAAAGGAACATAAAAATTTTCGTAGTGAAGCTAAAAATTTAATTTTCATATCAAAAAATAGAGGAGAATCGTGGCTATAAGATGAAACTAAAATAAAGTTTAAATAATCAAAAACTAAATGAAATTAGAAGCAAAAATGCAAAGAAAGACTAAAAAATGTTGACTAATTTGTTTAAAAATAAATTGGTGGAAGTTAAAATTAAAAATATTTTTTTATTTTTTGATAATTTTGTAGCAGAAAGGTCTATCTTTAATTTAAAATAAAGAAAAGATTTATTGCTCTATTTCTCGAAGAGTTATGGCTAAAAATGTCAGGTGATTTATTAAAGTGGTCGCTTAAATAATTTGCAATATAAATTAATTAAATAAAACTTGAAACTTTTTAAGCAAAATGAAACACTAATAAATAAATTTAAATAAACTTGGAATTTGCAAAGTAAACAAACTTAGTTTTTTAAAATAAACCTGGGAAATTAAATAAACATGCTAATAAAAAGTGAACTTGAAACATTTAAAACTTGAAACAACCATGATTAAAATTAAATAAACATCTAACAAAATCTGAACATTTAAGTATACTTAAAAAACATAGACAAACTTCAAAACAAACTTAAGAATAAACTTAAGAATAAACTTACAAACATGAAAATCTAAACAAACCTAAAAACAAACATAAAAACATGAAAACACAAATATAAACAACCACAAACTTGAAATAAACATGATTAAAATTAAATCTAAACATCTAACAAAATCTGAACATTTAAGTATAATTAAAACTTGAAGATTTAAACAAACATAAGAACAAACTCAAAAACACGAACTAATTTATAAATAAACTTTAAAAACTTAAGAACAAACTTAAATAAAACAACTACAAACTTGAAACATTAAAATAAAACTTGAAACATTTTTCAACAGAGAAAAATGTTAACAATAAAAGAATAATTTAAACAAATTTTATTTAAATTTAAAATTCAAGTCTAGTCAAATTAAAAATATTCAATGAATTGATTTTTATTTTAAAAATAGACGAAAAAAATTTTTAATAATAAAATCAAGAATTTAACTATAATAAAATATTTATTTTTGTTGTCATGTGCTCTATTAAATATAAAAAATGTTAATAAACTTGGCCGTTAATAAATTATATATTATTTAAATAAAATCCAACTTGGTCGCCACACAAGTTTTAAAAAATCAAAGGAAGATTTTAATAAGAGTAAAAAATATTTTTTAATTAAGAAAATTAAAAAAAAATTTTTTTAGAGAAGAAAATTAAAAGTACAAGGAAATTTAAATAAAAGAAAACGTAAGGAAAATGTATTGACGCAAAAAAGAAACATTTAAAAATTCACTCAATTTAATTCAAGTACATTTATATAAATGAAAAAAAATGCAAAATACTAGAGGGGAACGGAAGTAAAGGGGAGGGGAAATGCACTCATGCAATATTTATTTTTTTCCTATTCTTTGGCCAATTTTCTAAGAAAATTGTTTGAAGTGAATAAAAATGAAGGAAAAAAATTTTTTAAAGAAAAAAAACGTGGGAAAAATATTTAAAGGGCAAAAATGTGGATGTAGCAAATAAAGTTTGTTTAGTGTTTCTAAAGTTTTGCTTCAGTAAATAAAAGTTTAATAAAAAAGAAACTTGGAATCTATAAGTTTAAACTTAAGTTTTTAAGTGTAAAACTTAAAAATTGTTTAAGTAAACTTGAAATAAATCAGTAAAACATTAAAAACCTGAAAACTTAAATAAACTTGCAAACATTAAAACATCAAAACATCTAAACTTGAAATGTTTGAGAAAAACAAACTTGAAAACAAACATTGTTTAAAACATGTTTCTCTTGTAATATGTTCTACCAAACATGTTTTTTAAGTTTGATGTTTTTTAATGTTTTTATTCAATGTTTTTAATGTTCCAAGTTTGGTCTTAAAAACAAACTTGAAACGAAAAAGTTGGAAACAAACAAACTTGAATTTTTAACAAAAACATTATTCAACTACATTGTTTCATTTTTATTTTAAAATTTAAATTACTAAACACGAGTTACGCCCCCAATTTAAAATTTTTTAATGAATCCTGGGAATGGGAAAAATAAAAAAAATAAGAAAAAGCATAGAAAAAAATAAAAGTGCATTCTAATATTAAAAATGTTGCGAAAAGGAAGTATTTTCTTAAAGAAAGGATTGAAAGCACTTTTAAAAGAAAAAGTTCAAGGAAGATAAAAAAGAAAGGCTATTAAAGATAAAAGTGCAAAATGAAAGAAAAGTTGTTGGGTGAAAAAAAAATAAAAAATAATAAAATATAACTTTAAAGTAAACATAAAAATAAAGCATAAAACTTTGATTTTAAATAAACTTGAAATATGTGTGTTTATTAAACTTGAAACAGAATAAACAGGAAATGAAATATTTAAGCTTGAATTATTTAAATAAACTTAGGAAAAAAACAAATAAACAAAAAATAAACTTGAAACATTTAAATAAACTTGAATTATTCGAAAACTTAAGTTTTGCGAGTTAAATAAACTTGAATAAAAACATTATAAAACATCAAACTTAAAACATGTTTGGGAGAAGTAAGTGCAAAAGAAACATGTTTTTAATAAACTTGAAACCTTAAAACAAACTTGAACTATTCGAAAACTTAAGTTAGCGGATTAAATAGACTTAAATCTTAAGTTAAACTGTATTATTGAAAACTTAAGTTTATAAACTTGAATTAATCAAAAACTTAAGTTTTTGTGAAGCTTTAACTTTAAATAATTCATCCCAAAACCTTTTATTATTTAAGAAGACCGCCCACATAACACTTTAAAAGGAAAGAACACCTATGCAAATACTTAAAATTAAAATAAATTTTAATAAGCTTAATTTAAACGAAATGAAGTAATTGAAATATTCGAGGCATAAAATTAATATTTTTAATTTTAAAGCTTCTCTCATGTGACCGCCTACGCTTATCCCTTTTAAGAGAATTTTTCACAGCTTTTTCACATTTAAATTATTGAAAATAAATATTATGAATATTTTGAAGAGTTAAAAGTGTAAATAGGAAAAATTTAAATTTTAATATTAAAACTATACGAGGATGAGGATCAGGGTTTTATTAATAACTGAAACTAACGAAATAAAGCACCAAAAATTCTGAAATTTTTAGAAATATTAGAAAACACTATTTTAAATAATTTTGGAAAATTTTAGCTTTCTAGGTGGTCTTTACTTGAAGTTATGTATGTTTGCGCCATACGGTTGCCGCGCCGAAACAATAACAAACCTAAAATTAATTCCAAAAATAAACCTGAAAAAAGTTTAAGTAATTAAAAGCTCAATAAAAATAAACTTGAATTGTTGGTTAATTCAAGTTGGAATTAATTTCAAGTTGGTAACAAAAAAAAGTTGGAAACAAAAAAAAGTTTATTTTCTAACAACTAGAAACTTGGCAAAAATAAACTTGGAATAAATAAACTTGAATTTATAAAAGTTTTAATTTATTAATTAATTCGGCGCTGCAATCGCACGGCGCAAACTTAATTAATTAATAATTAACAAAAGGGGGGAAAATTAAATAATAAATTATTTAAAAGGTCAAAAAAAGCAAAAATAATAATAAAATAATTTTTAGCATTAATAAAAAACAAAAGCGAACACAGAGGATTGTGCAAGAAAAATAAATGGGGGAAAAAATAGGGAAAAAGAGAAGATTTTTGATCCCTTGGCAAGCACTTGGGGGGTTGTTTACAATTATTTTTTTCTTTTCTACTTTAAATAAATGGTGTATGGCCAACTAAATAAAATAGTGGCTGTTATATGGCTCTGTTTTGGATGTTACTATTTTTGAGGTAAAAAAAGAGAAGAGGGAGGGGGGAATATAAAAAGTACACATTTTTGAAGGTAAATTGGGGGACAAAAGTAAGTATTTAACTCAATAAAGATGAGAAAAATAGGGGAGACTCGACATATTAAGGGGTTTTCTGAAAATGATTTTAAAAAGCGAAAGACGAAAGTCCACAAAAGGCGAAGATCGGTGAAAGACGAAAGACTTTGAACTGACGTGATAATAATCTATTAATTCAGGATCATCATCCTTTACTAAGTTTTTACATGAAAAAATGTTTAAAATATTTATTGGAGTTTTGGGAATTTATTGGGGATTAGTTTAACATATTATAAATTTCAATTTTGCGTCATCTTAATTCGTACCTGCCTATTTTTGTTCTCATAACACGTACTAGAGTTGGGCGTATCGGGATATTCCACCAGCTGAAGGCTGGCAGCAGCACGGCCCTCTCGCAAGTTGTGGTAAGGACGTTATGCGTAATTATTCTTTTTATAACGTTCGCAAATGTCGCCGTCGGCTGATGTTCGCAAATGTCGCCGTCGGCTGATGTTCGCAAATGTCGCCGTCGGCTGATGTTCGCAAATGTCGCCGTCGGCTGATGTTCGCAAATGTCGCCGTCGGCTGATGTTCGCAAATGTCGCCGTCGGCTGATGTTCGCAAATGTCGCCGTCGGCTGATGTTCGCAAATGTCGCCGTCGGCTGATGTTCGCAAATGTCGCCGTCGGCTGATGTTCGCAAATGTCGCGTCATTGCTGGCGACCATTTGTCGAGGTTCTAATCTTCAGTAATTTTATTTTTGTTTCATGTTTTCTTTTGTTTTTCATTGAATTTAACTCCTTTTTTAATATTTTTCGAATCAAAAATTTTATTAGCAATTTCGTCGATAAAAATAAAATCAATAAATTTTTTTTAGCTAAAAAGAAGCGATGATTCATTCGAGAAATACAAAAAATAATAAATTTTGCTTCTTTTTTTTTAAAATATTTTTATTTTATGTATTTTAATAATTTTTATTCAATTTTTATTCATTTTTAACAGAAAATTAATTGAAAAGGGAAAATGAAATTTTCTGAACCTATGATGGCTAGAATTTCACGATGGTTTATTTTTAATTTTTTAATTAGAAGAAGATTTGTTTTTTGAAATTTAGGCGTGAAACTCTTCTAAATATTTTACCTTCATCTACTCGTCGAGATGGGATGGAAACTTTGGAAGAGTACGAGACAAACTCTACCCAATCGTTAACTGAAGGCACGAGTCAGACAACTCCTGACTATACTGAACTTCATGGGGGATCGGTTTGTTTGTTTTTGTTTATTTTTTTTTCTCTGTGTATTCTAGGTAAGCTTAGGGTGTTTTGGAACAGCTTGATTGGTAATCTTCCTGGAACCGGTTCCAGAAGACTTGACATGTCAAATTTTTGGAACCGTTTATTTTTTAATTTGGCGTTAATCTTTCTTGTGCTTTCGCTCCTAAAGTAATCCATGTTCGGACAAATGAGAATATTGATTTCACGAAAATCAACTCTAAGAATTTGGAATTGTCTAACTTTTAGAATTGCTATGGGCTGGGAAGAATTGCTATGGGCTGGACCATTAGGAAATTTTTTAATTAGTCGTGGAACCCGAACCATTCGATTCTTGGAAATGCTTGAAAGATGAGCCGAAAAGTATATGAATTTATGTGACCGAACTAGTGATCGAGCTGTGTATGGGCAAGACCTGGGGTTTTTCCTGTACTCAGAGTCCAGGCCCAGTCATTTTTTGACCTTCTTGGGGTTTTTCCTAGGCCTGGGCTTTTACTGGCCTACAGGCCCAGGATCCGCCCATGTCAATAAATCAAACCCAGAGTTTAGGCCAAAAATTTCGATCTCCAAAGCTCTGCCACTTGTAAAAAATTTTAAAAATTCTTTTTTATTTTCCAGGTCCCCTGCCCTTCCTGTAAAGGTTCTGGACTTATCCCAAAAGAATTGGAAGGTACATTGGTTGCTCTAATTCCAGTGAATGATGAAAGACTTAAACCAAAACGGACTTGTTTAATCGTCTCTTTTTGGGTTTCTCTCTGTGTTTTTGTTGGAAGTGCTCTAATATTTTTGTTGATGCCTAGAACTGTTACTCTAAATTCGAATAGAGGGCCGATTGAAATTGTGTATGTTACTGGACGTGATGCTAATCATTCTTCTTTTATTGATTTTCATTTTATGGTTTTTTTAAATTGTATTTTAATTTTTGGAGGATTCGGAATATCCTGATATTCGGATATTTTCTTAATCTGAACCCGGTCCGAAAAGCAAATTTTGAAAGCTTGAAACCGACCCAATTTTTTTTTCGCAACTTGTGATATTTGTGACATCCTTGATTTGGATATTGGGTAATTTTGGAAATTCCCTTAATTTCAAAATTAGGTTGGTTACTCTTTTGACAGATTAAGCTTTGGATTTTAATTATTCCAAAATTAACTAGTTTGTCTCAACCGAGCGGGCGAACAATTTTTTGAAAAATATACAAAATTTAAGGTGTTCCGATACCCAGAGTTACTTGGATAATTTTACCCGGAATGCGAGGGTCTCGCCTTCTTCATTTTTTTGTTTAGACAAACCAGAACCGAGTTTCTCCAATAAATGAGATTTTTTTAATTTTTAAAATATTTTTTTTTGTTTTTTCAGAATAAAATAAATGTAACAAGTGGAAATTATATTCCAGTCGATTTGGTTAATATTACATCAATTATTACGTCAAAATTTCAGGTTTTTTTTTTATTTTATTGAAACAAAAATTTTTTTTAATTTCAAGCCTTGGTCAACTGACGTTGTTGGACATGGGCTAAATAAAAGTTTTACTGAAACTTCTCCTCTAATTTTGTATCGGACAACGAGGGAATTGGCTTTTAACAATTCTGTGTCTTTGAAAGGAATTATTGCGTGGGTTTTTTTTTCTTTAATTTTTGGATTTTTTTTAAAATCATCTTTTTTGGGGTTTTAGTTGATTTAAGAGAGGGTTAGCTTTTAGGTCATTAGGGGAAGGTATAGGACAAGAAATGTGCCCTCCTAAATTTTAAAAAATGGAAGTGGCCTGGAGGGAGGGTTAAATTTTAAAAATTAAATATAATCTAATAATTCAAAAAAAATTTTATATAATTAGAAAATTAACAATGAAAAACTAAATAAATAAAATAGAAATTTAAATAAAAAGTTATAAAAAAAATTTTTTTTTGATAGAAACATTTTTTTCTAATTTTTTTTTCTTTAATTAAAAAAATCTTTCCTTATCCTCCTATCTTATTTCTTATTATTTTTTTGTAATTTTTAAAATTATTTTTTAAGATTTGTTAAAAATGTCCCTTCTCTCCTCTTTCTCCCCCTCTCCTTATTTCTTTATTTAATTTAATTTATGGTTGTTGTTGATATACAAAACAAGTAATATTCCCCTTTGTTCGTTCACAAAAAAAATCAGTAGCAATTCTATAGCTAAAAGCCCCAGGAGCACAAATAACATCTAAACCTCTATCACTCCCTTCTGTTATAAATTGTTGGTTTGTTGCTTTGTGTAAACGCCTTTTTGATTCGTTTGCATCATTCTCTACTATTAAAGTTTCCATTAATTGAGATAGTTCTACAGAATTGCATATTGCTGTGTTTTCTTTACTTATGTTGCTAGAGAAAAAGAGAAAATATCAGAATTATTTTATTAAACTTTCCGGAAAATACAGAAATTCTGGTTTTTCTGTTGTTTATTAAATGCTTTTCCGGAAAACACAACATTTTAATAAAATACAAAAATCAGAATTATTTAATTAATTAAACTTTCCGGAAGAATCAGAATTTTTTAATTAAACTTTCCGGAAAATACAACATTTTAATAAAATATAAAAATCAGAATTTTTGTATTTTCCGAAAACGGGTACTTTTCCGGTTGAATCAGAATTTTAGGTTTTCTCTTATTTTTAATTAAAACATTCCGGAAAATTGTAAGGTTTCCGGAATATTTATTAATTCTGATTTTTTTTATTTGTAAATGTCTCTCCAGAATATATTTCTTCCGGAAATTAACTTAAAGTGTTTTATGATAGAGAAATCAGAATTTTTCTGTGTTTTCCGGAAAAGTCATAAATGAGTGCTTGTCTGTTTCTCTGTAAGACAATTTGTTGTATTTTCCGGAAAAACATTTAAAAATAGAGAAATAGAGTTTTCCTGTATTTTCAGGAAACTTACTATTTTTCCGGAAGTTTATAATCTATTATTCTTCCTATATTCCTCTATATATTTTTTCTTTTTATCTTTTTCCGGAATTTCTCGAAAATACTAATATCTTTCCGGAAAAACATGTTTCATTCATTTCACATTATATTGTTCTATAACCTTGTTTTAGTTAATGTTGTAATTGTTGTTTTTGACCCACGTAAAGCTTTAACTGCTGATTTTTGTAATCTATTATAAGGTTCTTGTTTTAATTGTTCTCTTGTTGGTGTACTTGGCGCTGCAACTTCTTCCGCTTCAACTTCGTTTGTTGTTGAGGCTGGTTGGACTAGTAGAAGATTTATTAATTTTTATCAAAATCAGAGTCTATTTTTTACCTTGTTCTGTTGGTGGGATGGGTAATTCTTGATTGGCTGGTGGGCTTTGAACGACGGCTCCTCCATCTTGATTGATTTTTCTCTTTTTTTCAAAAATATATTTTTTTTCTCTACCTGAAGCTGAAGCGGCTGCTTCATATTGTTGTGAAGGAACTTGCTGTTGTTGGTATGTTGCCCCAACATTTTTTTCAGAGGCTTCTAGATAGGACCCTGATGGTATTTGTTGATGGACATATGCTGTTGGTTCTTGTATATTGATGGGTCCTTCCTTTGCATATTGTCCTCCTTATTAACCAATTATTCTTTGATTATTGGCTAATGAACCCCTACCTGTAGAATATCCACTTGGCCCTCCTCCACAACCACTAATACCACAACCTCCTACCGGTACGCTTTGTGCATATCCTCCACCTTCTCCAACTGGACGGACAATAACGTATTTGGGTTCACAAGGTGATTCGATGGCAGGTCCAACTGGCGGTGGTCCTCCTTATAGAGATTGGGAAATTTTGTTTAAAAATTTTTTTGATAAACCTCCACATCCTTCACCGGAACAGCTTACTTGTGGAGGGCCTCCTCCTGAACATCCACCTCCACCACAACCTCCGCCACCCCCTCCTCCTCCACCACCACCACATCCGCAGCCTCCACCACCACCCCCTCCACAACCTCCTCCTCCACCACAGCACCCACCACCTCCTCCTCCACCACAGCACCCACCACCTCCTCCTCCACCACCACCACCACATCCGCAGCCTCCTCCGCCACCTCCACCGCAACCTCCTCCACCACCACCACCACATCCACAGCCTCCTCCCCCTCCACAACTTGGTCCTACATAGCCTCCCCTGCCTCCATACCCTCCTCCACATCCACAGCCTCCTCCCCCTCCACCACATCCTCCAGAGCCTCCGCATCCTCCTCCGCCTCCACCACCTCCGTAACCTCCACCACCACAACCACCTCCATAACCTCCATATCCGTTGCCACCTTAACATTAAGTCTAATGAGTATTTTGCTTTCAAAGACAAACCTCCTTTACCACAATTTACAACTACTGCTCCTCCACCTCCTCCATAGCCTCCACCACCGCCTCCGCAACAACCTCCTCCTCCACCACCTCCTCCGAACCCACCTCCTCCTCCTCCACAGCACCCTCCACCTCCTCCTCCTCCCCCACCTCCACAACAACAACAGCAACATCCTCCACCTCCTCCCAGACCTCCACCTCCACCACCTCCTCCTCCTAGGCCACCAAATAAAAATGAATTAATTCCTGTCATTTGCATAAGAATAGAATAAAGCAATATTTGTGTTAAATAATTCATTGTTTGCCTATTTTAGTTAAGCCGATATTCTAAAAATTGGATTAAATCTTTTCTTTTTTTCTATAAAATTTGGGTGTTAATATGATTATTTTAATAAAAATAAATGTTTAATAAGCTAATATGTCTATCTACTTGATTTTATCATTTTTCTGGATTTTTATCATTTAATTAAAGATTTGTAGATATATCGAGGTCATTCTTTGTCACTTTTTATTTATTCTCTTTTTTTTAATTTTTCATTCACTTTTATCATTTATTCATGTTTATCCTTTTCAATTATATACATATATATTTTTTTCTTGTTCATTTTCACCTTGCTTTCTTTTTCATTCTCCGTAGAAGCAAAAAAAAATTTTTTTTGATTAAAAAAATTAGGGGAAAGGGAACTTTAAAGATCAGGTTATACATGATAATAGCTATCGATAAGGATAACAAAAAGTGAATAAGATTAAATTTTGTAGTTTTTGGGGGATTTTGGCTCGATTCCTTAACAGTGTTTGGATGATTGTACCAAAATCCATAATTGTACTTGATACGAAGACTAATACGAGGCTAAAGATAGGGAATAGAGTAATTATTTATTTATTGTTCTGAACCGAATTCGGAAAGGGAACTTTAGAATCGCTAGAACCAAAATTCCCGGGACTTTAACAGTATTTTGATGCTTATTATTATGGTTATACACTTACCACCTACCATACTTAGGCAGGGTATTATGTAGGACATATTAGGGCTTTTGCTACACTCAA
Source organism: Meloidogyne arenaria (assembly GCA_036172955.1). Taxonomy (NCBI): domain Eukaryota; kingdom Metazoa; phylum Nematoda; class Chromadorea; order Rhabditida; family Meloidogynidae; genus Meloidogyne; species Meloidogyne arenaria. Next base: position 7,205,776 of record JARQAB010000013.1, read on the forward strand.
GTTGTAACTTTAAAATTAATTTTTAAAAATTTTATTTTTCAGAAATTATTGTCAAGCACCTTTCTCTCGTTATACTTCTTTATATGTAACTCTTCAATTTGATGTAATCGTAACAATTACTTATTATTATGGACATACAGAACAAGTTCCCCTTTCAGCACAACAACAAGTTTGTTGTATTCCTAGTGGGAATTGTACGGCATATTAATGAGAGGAGAGAATGATTTTTAAATAATACGAGGATAGAGATTTTTATTTTATAGTCGAACTTTTACTTCTAGGGATATCCCTGGATAAACTAAAGGATATCTCTTAGGGTTAGTTATCCCCCTAGAGCTGAAATAAGAGATGTCTCTTATAAGAGGGGCACCTTAAATTGGAGATGATGTAACTTATTTGTCATGCAGTCCCCTCTCCTCCTTCTCCGCCCTCCGACCAATGCAGAATCTAATTTTTTAATTTTCTATATCCCAATGGGAACTGAATTTAGGGGAGTACCTTGGAAGGGTATCTAAAAGTAAGAGTTCGATTATTTACTCAACGAAAAATCAAAAATTATTTTATGAAATAAAAATTCGGGCTCGATTTGCTTCAAGTATTTTCAATATTTACTTGAAAAATTACCAACAGACCTGTCGAGCTCTAATTAAAAGCTACGCTCAATCAACTGTCTGATTAACGAAAAAAGAATTATCTTTTTAGTAATTTTTAGTATTTTAATTCGAAACTCGATTCAATCCTTTGACTTTTTTTGTATTTATTTTTTAAATCATTATAGTAAAAATATTCTTTTTTTATTCTCATATTAAAGTTTAATTTGACCCATAATAATATTCTCTTCCTTGTGTATTGATATTTTAGCCTTATTATTAAATAAACTTTAATTATTACAAATTGTAAATTGGAAAGTTTATTTAATTACAAATTGTATTGTCAAGTTTATAAATTGTAAGAAAAAAACAAACTTTAATTTATACAATTTGTAAAATTGTAAAATTTAGACTACATTTGCTAACAAGTTTATTTTTAAAGCGTAATACAATTTGTAAATTATCAAGTTTATTTAATTACAAATTGTAAAAAATAAACTAAAGGAAAACAAGTTTTAATTTTTACAATTTGTAAATTATCATGTTTATTTAATTACAAATTGTAAAAAAATAAACTTTAATTATTACAATTTGTAATATTTTCATTGTCAAGTTTATTTATAAATTGTAAAATAAAAAATCTTTATTTTACAAATTGTAAAAAATAAAATAAACTTTAATTATTACAATTTGTGGTTTGTAAAGTTTAATTTTTGTATTTATTCACTTTAACCTTTATTTTAATATCCAATATAAAATTAAATTTTTGATTATAAAAATTTTTTCAAATTTATTTTTATTTTAAAATTATTCGTAAAAAATATATAAATTGTAATATAGTAAAATAGCGGAGAAAATTATTATTTTTATTAAATTATTAAACTACACATTTTGTGGGGAACAACGGAAAAAAAATTCAAGGCCAAACATTAATAATAATGTCAGAGTAAATAAACGTCCGTAAATATGAAGATATTTTAAAAATACGAAAATTATTTAAAAATTGTTTGTAAAATGCCGGAGGGTGTTAAGGATTTAATTAGAAAAAATTAGAAAAATTTTTTTGATTGTCCATTGTTTATGTTATCTTTATTTTGCTGCAAACGCTTCCAAGGCCTCTGTAATTGTTTAAGAAAAATTAGCAAATGTTTCAAGTTTGGATAGAGTATGAAAACTTACTTGACGCCAGCCCCAGCTGAACATTGACACAATCCTCTTACGTTTTCTGTGTTTAATCCACTGCTAATTGCGCACTGTTTTGCTGATTGAACAAGAACGTTGTCTGGGGGCAACTTGAGTCCGCAACTTAAATGTTTTTATCGTTCAAGTTTGTGTTTTGAATAAATGTTTTGTTTCAAGTTTGTTTTGTTGTTTTTAAGTTTGATGTTTAAAGTTTGTTTTATGTTTACATTAATGTTTTGCTTTAGGTTTTGCTTTATTTACTGGGTTCAAGTTTGTTCGTGATTAAATGAATGTTTTTATTCAAGTTTATATTATTCAAGTTTGTTATTTAATGTTTGTCATGTTTCATGTTTGCTTTATATTTGAATTAATGTTTGTTTCAAGTTTATTTAATACAAGTTTGTTTGTTTCAAGTTTGTATATTGTTTTAATTCAAGTGGTTCCGTGACTTTTGCGCCGAGAACATTTGCGCCGCGACTTATGCGCCGCGACTTATGCGCCGAGCGACTTTTGCGCCGGGGGACTTATGCGCCGCGACTTTTGCGCCGGGCGACGTTTGCGCCGCGACTTTTGCGCCGGACGACTTTTGCGCCGCCACTATCATTAATAATTATGAAAAACTACAGCCGGACCTCACTATAGAAGATGTAGGATAGTTGGAGATCTTCGGATATCAAGATCCGGATCCGATATCCGACCTAAATTTTCGGCTATCCGGCCTTTTTCAGATCCGGATATCTGGATCCGACAACCCTACACTATAGTGCACCCTCTTCTGGCAGAAAATCATGCCTGAATAGGGGTAGCAGACCAAATATCCTGATTTGAAAAAGTCAAGTTCTTTGAAGATGACCCCTCTAGGGGGTCGGTTTATTTTTCAACCTCCCTCTAGGGGGTCGGTTTATTAGAGGGGGCTATTGTACTTCCCGAAATATTGTGCTTTCTGAAATTCCTTCAGCTCCTGGATACCATTTTTTAAGGAGTACACTATAATTAGGTCCGACTGTAGATATTATTTTTTTAAAATTATGGCGGCGCAAATGTCGCGGCGCATAAGTCGCTCGGCGCAAAAGTCGCGGCGCACAAGTCGCCCGGCGCATAAGTCGCGGCGCACAAGTCGCGGCGCAAAAGTCGCCCGGCGCATAAGTCGCGGCGCAAAAGTCGCGGCGCACACGCGGCGCATAAGTCGCGGCGCAAAAGTCGCGGCGCAAATGTTCTCGGCGCAAAAGTCGTGATACCATTCAAGTTTATATTTTTCAATTTGCTTTATGTTCAAGTTTCTTTTATTTAAACTTGTTTGTGTTTTAAGTTTGTTTTTATGTTTAAATTAATGTTTTGCTTCAAGTTTATTTTATTCAAAGTTGCTAAAAACTTACGCCATTTTCTTATCGCAATTTCCAGATTTTTTAGCCATACATGTTCGTACACATCCAAACATTTTCTTACCAACCGCCATAAAACCTTTTGCTTCGTTCCCCAATCCCATGCTATTTATCATTTTGTTAATTTCAGCAAATGCTGCAATTTGCATTGTTTCAGGGTATCGTTTGGGAACCATCTCCCCGCCTGACTGAGCACATCTATTTTGAAGCAAGTTTTATTATTAAATAAGCTTGAATTACAAATTGTAATTTTAACAACTTTAATTAAAAATAAGTTTACAAATTGTAAACTTAATAAACTTAAAACTTGAATTAACTGCAAATTGTAATATTACCAAGTTTTTTAATTACAATTATTATCCAACTTTTTACAAATTGTAAAAAAATATTTACAAATTGTAATATAAATTAAAACTTAATAAAACATAAATTACAAATGTTTTTACAACTTTTTACAAATTGTAAAAAAATATTTACGCATTTTTGTTTTGCCCCTGTGTGCATTGAATTGCTGATGATATCAAACTTTGTTTTTGTTTGAAGCATTGTTTTAATGCAGCAAAGTTTCCTCCCAATGCTTGCAAATGGTGCTGACAAGACTCTATACACGGTTCCAACGCTCCGAAATATTTTTGGGCGCAAGGTTCCGTCTACAAAAAATTTTTTATATTTTTTATGGAACCGTTTTTGTATTTTTTTGTATTTTCCCATTAATAACCTGTGAACAAAGGCATTGTTTCACCATTTGCGCTTGTCCATCATTAAACAATTCGGCAACCAAAAATAATAATATTTGAACAGAGACGAGTTTTACTATCATTTTAGCGATTTTCTAATAAAAAAATGAATGAGTTATTAATAAATAAAATTATTATAAGGTGGGAGCCGTAAAAATGTGTGAAAATTACTTGGAAAGAAGGGAAGGACTGAAAGAAAGGTAGTAAAACGAAGAAGGAAAAATGATTACGTGAAGAATCAACAAAATAAAATTGGCCTCGTCTAACTGCCTTTTATATATAAGGTGCGCAAGTGAGTGATATTGAAAAGGCGGGGCAAAAGTGAGAAAATTAAATTTTAAAATACAAAAATACATTTTTGATTTGTTCACTCGTGTTTGACGAATATAAACAAATTAAAAAATAAAATACAAATTTAAAATTAAATTAGGGGGGTTTAGACAAGTTTGTGTCTTTAAACGTTAAAACATGTTTTGTTTAAATTAAGAAACATTGATTTGGTATAAATTCTAAAATACAATGTAAAATAAACACAAACTCAATATTTACAAATTGTAATTTGTGTTTTTCTAGAAATTTTATATTGTTTTACCGGAAATAAGTGTTTTTATTTAGATTTAACGTTGTTTCTGAACATCTTTCCGGAAAGTTCGTTTACTAAAACATTGCAATAAAAATCAACAAAAACAATGTAAACATGTTTCCTAAAACATGTTTGTTAATGTTTTTAAAAATCTCCCAACACATTTAACAAACATCTAAAATGTTTTAGCAGACCACAAAGAACTAGCAAACATTTAATTATAACATTTTCCGGAAAATTTACCAACATTTCCGGAAAGCTTAAAACATTCAAACAAAACATTCAAACAAACATTCCGGAAACAACAAAAACTTTATTTTCCTAGTTCATTCTACTACTTTACCAAACATTTAATATATTACAAACATCTAAAATGTTTTAATAAATGTTTTTACTAAAAATTAACAAACTTAAACATCTACATAATTATTAAATTAATTAAAAAAATATTTTTATTATTTTTTAAATAAAAGAAAAAACAAAATTTAAAATTGAGGGGACAATAAAACATAAAAACAAAAATATAGTCAAAGGAAACAATTAAAAATATAAAAATAAAACAAAAAAGTTTTTCTTATAAACAATCCTTTTCTTCTAAACATTGTTTTTGTCTACTTTAGGTGTTGTTGACATTGTTGTTCCATTAGATGTTTGTTGTTGTTGTTGTTTTTCTTGTTGTTGTTGTTGAATAATTAAATCTGTTTCACAACCCCTTCTGGGCGTTAACATAAATTTGCCTTTGTAAAACACTTGTAGACGGCCAGAAATACCTAAAGGAAAAATAAATATTTAAAAAAATTTAAATTAATTCTAAAATTTTTTTATTTTTCCAATAATAAATTAAATTATTTAATCAATAAAAAATTTAATTTTTTAATTTTTCAAAAAAAAATTTTTTTTCTCGATTAAAAATCACAGAAAAAAAAATAAAATTTAATTTGTGTTGCAATTTAAAAAAATAAACAAACAAACAAATTAAATATCCAATTAAATAAATTTAATTTATAAAAATTTAAATTGGCTCCTTATTTTTAAAAAAATAAATAAAAACAAGTTTGTTTATTTATTTTTTTTTCTTGTTAAATTTAAAAAAATATAAAATTTTAATTTAATTAGAAAAAAAATAGTTTTTTGATCAAAATTAAATTTAATTTTTGAAAATCAGAAACAGAAATTAATTTGTATAAAATTAGTATCAAAAAAATTTTAAAAATAAACCAATTTTAATTTACAATAGTTATTTATAGACAAGCATGTGTTAAAAAATAAAAGAAAATTAATTAAGAAAAAAAAGGAAGGGATTAAAAAAATATCTTAAAAATAAATTTATCGGAAGAAAATTTTTTTCCAATTTTTAAAATTTTTCTTTATTTTTTAAACACATGTTTTACTATAAATAAATATATTAAAATTAAATTAAGAATTTGAAATTAATTTTTAGACAAATTCATTTGTTTGATTTTTAAAGAGATTAATTTTTTTCGCTTCCTTTTTTGTGATTTTTAAAAATTAATTTTCAAAGGAAAAATTTCAAAAAAAATTTTTTTTTATTCCAAAAAAAAAATTTACCCAAATATTTGGATTGTGGAGTATTCAATTCTTCATGATGATTAAACCCAACATTATTAAGCAAATATTCTGTAAATTCTTCTGGATGAAAGGCAATTTTTGAGAGATTATTTAATACTTCTTCTGGTGGTTTTTCACTTCCTTTTTTGTTGCAATGTTTAATGTAGTCCTTGTATGGAGCTGTTTCTAGGACAAAACGACCACCTTTAAAAATTAAAAAAATTTTTTTAATAAAATAAAATCTATCTTTTGATTTCCCAAATAAAATTTTCTCAAAGAAAAAAAATTTTTTTAAGTTCAGAAAATTATCAAAAATTTTTTTTCAATAATTCAAGGCCAGGAAGAAGCTTAAAAAGAATCAAAAAATAATTTTTTTGAATTTATTCTAAATTAAATAAAATTTAAAAATGACAGAAAATAAGAGAAAAGATATTTAATTTAACAATTTTTAGCATTTTAGAAATTTCCAAATTATTTTTAACAATTAAAAAAAATTCTATAATGTCCAAAAAATTTTTGACATCCAGAAAAATGAAACAAAAATATTTAATTTTTTAAAATTCCCAAAAAAATTTTTTCAAGTCTAAATAATTATTTATTTAAATAAACTTCCTCTCAAGTTAATTAATTTTTTAAATTTTTTTTATTTAATTTTAAAAAATACCAGTTTTAAGTTGACGAAAAGCGCGATGAAAAAATCGTCGAATTCCAATATCACCCCAATTTAAATGAATCCATTTAGTTAGTGAAAGAGCAAAAATTATTTCAAACTCTTCAGTTACCTTAAAAGTGAAAAAGGGGAAAGTTTTTGTTTTTAATTAAAATTAATTGATGTTTTTTTAATAAATTAAAATTGATTAAATATGACTAAACATTCAAAACATATATAAAGTTTTTAATATTCCAAAAACAAATAAAAATATAAAACAAAAACATTGCAAAAACATCCAACAAAACATTACAAAAACATCCAAAAAACATCACAAAAACATTCAAAACATTACAAAAACATCCAGAAACATTGCAAAAACATACAAAAAACAATATAAAAACATCCAGAAACATTACAAAAACATCAAAAACATTTCCAAAAACATACAAAAATGACCGAGAAACATTGAGAAACATTCCGGAAAACAGTAAATTAATGTTTTCCGGAAACTTAATCCGGAAAAACCTCAAAAATAAAAACATTCGTAAAAACATAAAGTTTGTCTAGAACAAAACATAAAACAAAACATATTAATATTAAAAACATTCATTCCGGAAACACAAAAATTATTAAAACATACGAGAAACACAGGTATAAACATCGCAATAAAAACATAAAGGAAACAAACAAAACATTCCGGAAAAACATTTGTATAAAAACATTCTGGAATATTAAAACAAACACCAAAACATAACTAACCATACAATAAAACATGAGGGAAACAAACAACCGATGAAACTTAAAATCACAATATTAATCCAAACAAACCAAAACAAAGAAAACAAAACATAAATTACTACAAAATTTATAAATATTTGTTTTAAAAATTAATTTTAAAAAATTTCACCTTTTCCAACTCGTCATCAGAATTGAGCACATAATTTTGACAAAAGAACCAAATATTATCGGGGAATTTTGAACCGGAAGAAGTAGAAGGTGCAGAGATTGGTCCAAAGTTTGCAGGGAAGGAAGCAGGGAATCTACTAGTTAACTGAAATTTAAAAAAATATTTTTTAAAATAAACATGTTGGTGTAAGCAAAAATTGAGTGTATTGTTCATGTTTTGGTATAAAAACATGTTTTTGTAAAACATAAAATGTTTAAAAACACTCCGGAAAAGAAATAAAAACATTGTAAAACATTCCGGAAATTTTGAAAAACATTATAAAATTTCAGGAAAATATTAAAAACATAGTAAAACATTCCGGAAAAGCAATAAAAACATTCCGGTAAAACATCAAAACATTCCGAAAATTATCAAAAAATTGTTTTAATATGTTTCCGGAAAGTTTCTAGTGTTGTAAAACATTCCGGAAAACCAATATAAAAACTATAAAAACATTCCGGAAAATCTATCAAAAACATTAAAATTTTCCGTAAAACATCTAAAACACTACAATTACAAATGTTCGTAATAATTGTATTTTGTGTGTGTAAGGGTTAGCACTGGGGACTTTAAGAATAAACAAATAAAAGAACATTTCCAATTAAATTTTATTTCCGAAAATTAAATATAATATTGGCGAGCGTGGTTCCGCCAGCAAAAGCCAAAAAGAACAATGGGGGAAAAAAAAGGAACCACTAAAAAGAGAATATAAAGCTTTATATCTTTCCAAAAAATGGGCGGAGTTTCTTTGCCAGTCGAGAGTGATGTATTACATCCATCCCTCCTGAAAATTTAAGTTGTCCTCAACTTCCCATTAAATTTAATTGGTTTGGTGTGTTGGCATTTTGATGTTTTGGCTTTTTGACGTTTTGAATTTTGGGAAATTTTTCCACTATTTAAACCAAAAAAAATTATTTATTTTTTTCATTTCCCCCTTTTTCTATTTTAAATGCTCTTTCTTAGTTATATGTATATGTGGCGCTTTTAATTATTCCGTTTCATAAAATTTTCATATAACTAAAATAGGCTTGTAATTCTCATTTCATTTTTTTTTGCTTAATTTGCTTTATTAATATTTTTCGGGTTAATTTTGTTTGCCTTCCGAAGGAAAAAGTTTCTTGAAAATTTAAGGGTTTTTTCTGAAAAAAAGGGTTTTTGTTTTATTTGTATTTCCTTTTTTGTTGTCATTGTTTTGTAAATCCTTGTAGTAGGAGTTGTTAAGTTTATTGATTTAGTTTTTGTTGTCTGACCGATTTGGTAGTATTTGATTAAATTTTGTGGTTGTCTTGTTCTTAGTGTTTCTTTTTGTCTTTCTTCTGACATCCTTTTTTCCTTTTATTTTTATTATATCGAAATTACAATTGTGATAATTGGGTGGGTATATGTATATAAAATGACATTAAACGTTTCGATCAATCTACTATTTAAAGTTCGAGAAAACTAAAACTAAATTTGATTTTTTTCTCTGCTACCCTCGAACTTTATATAGTTGGACTTGATCTCATTATTTTTTTGTTGTGTATTTCGTCTAGTTTTTATTTATTATTCTTTTTCTATTTTCTGATTAAATACACACTACAATACAATACTTTTCTTATACATATAAATAAGAGGCAATAAATGGGCATATTTAAGGTTATATCATTTGAAGATTTGGATATTTTTAAAATACTATTTTACTGTTTGCTTTGATATGACCTTAATTATGTGCCAAAAGTGGTTGATTATCAGGTTTTAAGAAAAGTTTTGTTTGTATTTTTATTTTCTTTTATTTTCAAATAATTGTATGTGTAACAGTGACCAGTGCTTGGGTTTGGCTCGGATATACAGGTGGTGGGTCTTCGGATCCACGCCGTCTTAGGTGGTGGGTCTTCGGATCCACGCCGTCTTAGGTGGTGGGTCTTCGGATCCACGCCGTCTTAGGTGGTGGGTCTTCGATCCACGCCGTCTTAGGTGGTGGGTCTTCGATCCACGCCGTGTTTGGTGGTGGGTCTTAGATCTACGCCGTGTTATCTAATAATGAAAATGTATTCAGTATATGGTAATATAATAGAGAATTGGTCACTGTTACCCATTTATCTAAAATGTACGAAAATTAACTAAATATTTTAACTTCTAATGCGTCGCTAAGCTGTTATATTAACTTTTTGTGTTGAAAGCCTATTTTGTATACAATTTTATAAATGAAAATTTTGCCTGCGTCGCTAAAAATTTAAATTTGTCTAGACTAATTTTAAATATTACAATTTCAAAACGAGTTGACTATACAGATAACTATACAAATATATAACTTTAAAAGCTCTCAGCTTCAAAAGCACGACACAAAACAAGCATGGATGATTTTGTATTTGAATTTTTGTAAAACGGAAGTCGGCAAAAAACGGAATAAAAAATAAAAAGCGTAAAAAAAATTTATCTCTAAAACAAAAGCGTGTAAATGAAGCTTTTAGACAAATATTTTTGATTTTTTCTTTTTTTAAATTTTTATTTTTGTTTATATATATTTTTTAACAAACCACATACAACTGAGAATATAAAGAGTTAAAAATATTTATTTTATTTAAAAAAAAATTATTTTAATTATTTTTGTATTTTATTTTATCTTAATGTTTTTTTTTTGTTTTTTTTTTTTTATATTTTTATTTCATAATATATCGGGTAATTCTAAAAAATTTTTGTAGTATTTTTTTTATTTCAATTTTTATTTTATTTATTTTTCTTTTTTAATATATATTTTTAATTTTCATATTTATCTAAAAAATATTTTTGGGGTAGTATTCATTACTTTATTGACAGGTAATTTCGGGATTGGTATTTTATGGTTTACGTATGGTATTTTATTTTTATTTTCTTTTAAATTTTCTCTAACTTTTTCGAGTATTTGTCCCATTTTATTTTCACCCCGTAGAGGCTTCCCCACTTTAAGTTGATCAATAGTTATACCTACTCCCCATCTTCTATCAAATGGATTAACTTCAATTAACTGCATATTGTTTGTCTCAAGAAGGTATTGTGCCAAAATTTTATTTTGGTGAAATTTGGCATTTACCGCTTCAAAAAGCATTCCCTCACTCACCTTATCCCATTCATTTCTTTTAAAATTTTTAATAGTCCTACTACATTTCTTAATATTATGTGGGTGAATTTCTAACATTATTTTCCTTTTACTCATTTCATCCCCAAAAAACCAGGCTTTCGAAAATGCGTATGCCTGTTCACTACATGTAAATTGAATTCCCCAAACATTAACGGGTGACGGGAAAAAATTACTAAAGGGGTGGTTTCTACCATAAAAAGGGATTACCTGTTTACCTTTATACTCAACTTTTGGGAACGGGTGTCCTTCCATTACCTGTCAAAAAAATAAAAATAAATAAAATTTTCCTTTATAATTATTACTGAAAGACATATTTTAAATTATTTTATTTTTATTTAATATATATTTTTATTGGGGACCAACTTCGGGCTGGCCGCATTTGTTACACTTAAATGCCTCTTCTAGTGGTCGAAAACCTTTATTTTCCCACAATAAAATAGCTTCTCTCCCTAAAATAATTTCTGAAAAACAATTTCCGGTTTTAATTTTTCCACTTACAATTCTAAATGTTATTTTAGCCTGATTTTCCCCATCAAAAATATCGGCCTCTGCCCTTCCCACTATTTCTAAAGTTTGGTTCCCCTCCCACATATTAGTTGGCTCAAAAATTTCATAAACTAAATTTGCATTTTCCACGTGGAGGAGAGTTATATAATTACATTCGAAAATATTTGATATTATACATTTTGTAAAATAATAGTCTATAAGTATTGGTCGGACAATTTCTATATTTTCGATTAATTTTTCTTCCCCAAATTTTCTTTTTCTATTTATTTTAACTTCCATTAATATAAACTTACGTATGTTGTTGTGTTCTACTAAAAAATTATTTATTAAAAAATTTTATTTTATTTTTCCTTTAAATTTAAATTGATTATTTTGATATGTTTTTATTTATTATTCTCCCCTTTATTTTTATTTTATATATTTTTAAGTGGTGTTAAATAGTTTTGTATAAGCCTCTTTGCCTTATCCATATGTATTTTTGTTATTTTATCTGTATTTATTTCCCTAATTGTTAAAACTGGGGTATTAATTTCTATAATTCTATATGGGCCGCTCCATTTTGGTCTAAATTTATGTGCTTGATCACCAGGTAAATGTTCAATTTTTACTAATATCAGATCATGAATTTTAAAATTATGTTCTTTCCTATCCTTATCTGCGTTATCTTTTTGTGTTTTCTGTGCTTTTTCAATAGATATTTTTACCGAATCCCAAATTTGTTTTAATCCCTTTACATTTTCTTCTAAATAATCTGACATATTTTCTTCTCGCGTGTTTCCTTCCCAATTACTAAGTCTTAAATCTATGGGCATTATTGGGTCTCTAAAGAACAAAATAAAATACGGGGATTGTTTTGTGCTTGCCTGGACGCTGGTATTATACGCAAATACTACACTTTGTAAAAAATGTCCCCAATTATCCCCTTTTATATTTACATAATTAAACAACATGTCTGCTATTACTCTATTTAATCTCTCTGCCATTCCGTTGGACTGGGGGTGATAAGTAGTTGTCTTTCTATGCTTGAATCCATATAACTTGGCTAAGTCTTGAAAGATATTACTTATGAATTGTCTTCCATTGTCCGACACAACTGACCTGGGGCAACCAAATTTGGTTATGAAATTATTAGAAAATGCCTGTGCCACTGTTATAGCTGTTTGATTTTCCATCGGCACTGCTACTAGCCATTTAGAAAATGCATCAACAACCGTAAAAATATATTTATATCCCTCTATTGTTAAAGGTAACGGTCCCATAATATCTATATGAATACGTTCAAATGGGGATTTTGGTACTGTAATTGGGAATATCGGTTCTTTACGTATATTACTTGGCATTATTTTTCTCTCCTGGCATTTAATACACGCACTCACATAATTATGGACATCCGATGACAATCTTTTCCAAAAGAAACGTTTTTTAATTTTTTCTAATGTCTTGGCAATTCCTAAGTGCGCGCCTAAAAGTTCATTTTCATGGCATTCTCGCATTATTCTTTCGCGTAGCGTTTGTGGTATAGCGATAACTGGGTATGAATCCTCTTCGCTTTCCATCCACCGATATAAGATTCCGTCAATCACTGAAAAATTTTCAAGAGCCTCTCGATTTTCTTCTGAATTTTCTTCTTCAGTATTTATATTATCCTTTTCAGTTAATACTTTTACTATTTTCATATAATTTCTATCTTTCCCTTGCTCTTCTCTTATTTCATCCATTGACACCTTCTCCCACTTTTCAGGTTGTGTTAAAATCTCTTTAGTTAATTCAAAGTCTTTTTGTTGATCCTGCGTTTTTTCTTTAAAAGTTTCTAAAAAATTTCGCCAATCTGGTATTTCTCTCTCAATCGCAAATATTTCCTCTTCGTTTGTTTCTATGTTGGGGTATCTGGATAAATGGTCACAAAATTTGTTTGATTTTCCGCTTCTATGTTCGATTTTAATATTATAGGCTTGTACCGCCAATTGATATTTCGCCATTCTCCCTACTAATTTCCTACTTCTCATAAGCGAGCACGCTACAGAGTTATCGGTCCTCACTATTGTTATACCAATACCCTCAATATAAGGTCTAAATTGTTCTAGACAATAAACTATTGCTAATGCCTCTAGCTCGGCAGCAATATGTTTTTGTTCATTGGGGGTGGTTTTTCTCGAAACAAAGGAGATGGGATGTTCTCCATCCTCGTGTTTTTGAAGTAAACAGCCTGCTATCGCTAATTTTGAAGCATCCGTTTCAATTATAAATGGTTTTGAAAAATTGGGTGAGGCCAAGACTGGAGCTGTCAACAGTTTATCCTTGATTGTTTCAAAAGCTTTTTGATGTGCTTCGGTCCAACTTTTCTCAACTGTTTCACCTAATTTGGTCAATTCATGTAAGGGGGCCATAATTTGTGCAAAATTTTTAATAAATCTTCTAAAATACGAAACTGCGCCAATGAAACTTCTCAACTCGGTAAGTGTTTTTGGTGGTTTAAATTTTTGTACAGCTTCGATATTTTTTGGGTCTGGTCGAATTCCTCCTTCGCTTATCAAAAATCCTAGGTATTTTATTTCTGACCTCCCAAAGGAACATTTTTCTAATTTCAATTTTAGATTATATTTTATTAATATTTTTAAAAAATTTTCAATGTCTCTTAAATGTTCCTGTTCATCTATTGATCCTAATATTACATCGTCCAAATAAACTAAAAATGATGCCGAAAGGTCTTTCCGTCGATGTTCCATAACCTTCATGAATGTGCACGGAGCTCCACAAAGACCGAAGGGCATTCTCAAAAATTCATAAACCCCACAAAAAGTTGCAAAAGCTGTTTTCTCAATATGTTTCGGTTCAATTCCTATTTGGTGGAACCCTGCTTGAAAGTCAAAAGTGGTAAAAATAGCTTTGCCTCCTATTTTATCTAATATATCTGAAATCATCGGTAAGAAATATACTTGTTTTTTGGTATTTTGATTAAGTTTTCTATAGTCAATTGCAAAGCGATATTTCCCATCTTTTTTCTTTACTAAGACTATTGGAGAGGCAAAAATGGATTCAGACGGTCTTATAATATTTTGTTTTAGCATATCATGAATTTGTTTGTGCACTTCCTCTTGTAACCCTGGAGGAACTCTGTATGGCCTTAATTGAACATATTGATTTTCATCTACAAGATCAATTTTATGTTCAATAGGCCCGTTAAAAAATCCAATTTTGCCGTCTTCGCCTACAAAAGCGTCAAGATTTTTATAAATGATATTTTTTAAATCAGTTTGTGCCTTTCTTGACAAACATGATTTTTCTAAATTTATTTTGTCTTTTAAATATTGCCATTTTTTATCTTTATCTATGTTTTCCTTATTTATATTTTTATTTTCTATTAATTCTGTGGAGTATATTCCCGGCTGAATTTTTCCTTCTATTGGGTAATAAGAGCCTATTGTTTGTCCCTGGTGTATAGTAATTAACGAATTGCCCCCATTAAAAATTCTCGCATAAACATTATCTGGTTTACATAGTGTTTTGCCTATCAGTATTGTTTCCTCATCCATATAATTCCCTTTACTTACTAAAATATCTTCTTCTATTAATTCCTCAATAAAACAAGGTACAAGGGTATCTGAGTGGGGTTCTAGAATAATTTTTTCTTTATTTTTAACAGTATTTTTTGTGGACATAATTTCAAGTACTGCCACCATTGGTAATGTTCTAAGTTCATTTTCTTCAAAATTTAAAAATTTTACTTTTTTATTCAACCAATCGAAATTTAATTGGTACCCTGTATTAATTTGTAATTGTTTCATGAAATCAGATCCTAACAATATTTCGCAAGGACAAAATTCATCCTTAGCTACAAAAATTTGGGTAGAAATTTTAATATGGTCGATTTCTATGTTAACATTAATTTTGCCAATCATAAAAAATTCACCTCCATTAGCTACTTTCGCTTTTGTATTTGGCATTAAATCGAAATTTATTTTTCCAATTTTTTCGGCGACTGACAACTTGCAGTAGCTAATGGATGCGCCCGAATCGATTAGGGCTTTGCTCTTAAAATTATTTACTGTTATTTGAATTAATGGATGATTTGGTTCTAAACTCGGCTGTAATTCTACGTTGGATACTTGATAGATTCTTGGGACACTAGTATGTATGAAGGCCTCCATTTCTATCTCAATTGGTGGTGCACTGGGTGTGACACTATTTACATTATTTATTTGGTAACTTTCTTTTCTAATTTTTTCCCGTTTCCATTTGGGTCTGAATGATAATATTGGCTGTATCCATGGGTAAAAATATATGATTACTCCAACTATTCCAATTATGGGTGCCACAATCATAACAATTTGTAAATAATTTTTCCACTCCTCGAAAAAGGAAAAAAGATTTAACGGATTTAGTGAAATATTTTTTGCCGTTTCTATTCCCGCATTTACAATTTCTCCGGTTTTTTCACCAATCTGGAGAAGAATGTTTGAATTATTGGCATATGTTATATTTTTCAGACTTAAAATTTTTTCTTGTTTATTTATCCTATTAGCGTAATTGTGTAATATTGAAATAGATGCCATCAAACTATTTAAATCGGATTGAAATATCGTTTCTGCTCGGAAAATTTTCCTAGCCTCTTCGGGTTTATATGGTAAAAAATTTGGTACCATGTCAACGGGTGTCAATCCGTCAATGTTTCGCCATTGGCCTTTTTCGTCTTTAAATACTGATTTCGGCCTTTTTTCGCATTCTATTTTTTCACTTTCAGAGACTAAATCTTGAGCATAGGACCCACTAACCATAAATAGAATTCTTGTTAAATTGCCTTGAATAACTTCAACTGGGACTCTCTTATAACAGGTACCGTTAATTTCGTGACTCCAAAAAATTTTTCTTGGACTTAATTGAATACACCTAGAAACTTGGATAACCTCGCCTAGAAAATTGGCCATTATGTCCTGCCTTCTCAGCCACAATCTTGCTCCTAATGTCGTATCAATTCCCATCATAGTCTTAGCGGTCTCAATTTGCTTGTTATGTAAATTACAAATTTCCAACCATAATTTATTAAAATTTTCTTTAACTATTTCGGTCGCGTGAGCTTCTAAATATTGTAATTTTGTGTTTAAATTATTATTTATTTGTGTATCTTTGTGGGCTTGTTTGTCTTTATGGTCCTCCCCAATTTTCCATGGTGTTTCTCGTTTAAGGAATTTAGGCTTTAGTCCATAGAATTTAGCAATATTTAGCGCTATTTTTCTGTAATTCTGCTCATTTTTATCTGCCTTAATTAACTTCAATCGATTAATTTTAATTTTTCCCTTTTCGGGTATTATTCTGGCTTTTTTAAGTGTTATGTTTTTGTCATTAGAAAAACTTGGGGTCGTATAAATTTCTATTTTATTTGTAATTTCTTGAGGGCTTAACGTTGACTGAACTTCTGTGGACTTATAAATATAGGGGTTTGTAGTTGTCTGAACTTTTATTTTATTTTTTATTGTTTTTTGTGTTTCTGGACGTGAATTTTTTAAATAAGTCATTTTTAAAGTAGTTTTTTGTGTGGTCGGTAATCCATACCCTGTTATTCTATTTGTGTATGTGACTGGACTTTTTTCAGTAGTCGAAATTATTATAGGTCTTATTTGTTTTGTAACCGGTTTCATAAAAACGCGAATAGTTGTGGACTCAACTGGTTGGGTTCTAACTACTATTTTATTTACGGGGGTGGTATTTGGTATACTTCTCTGTTTTATTGTAGTTGTTTTTCTAATAAGTTCCGTTTTTCGTGTGGTATATTCTATAAAAGTTTGCTTAGTGGTAGAGAATAATCTTGGAATTTTCAATTTTTCTGGTTCTTGGACCGGGTATACGTTTGATCTTCTAGTTGTATATTCAAATTTAAGTCTCGTTACTGGGTTATAATATCTTTGGGTACTTGTTAGAGGGTTTCGTGACGACTGTATTGGTCTTTGAGTGGTTAATAGAGGAGGGGTTATTATTTCAATTTGTGGTTTTCTAGTTATTCGAGTTGTACTTGTTGGCATCTGTGTACTTGTTGGCGTCGGGATTTTCGTAGTAGTAGTCATCTTTCTGGCTCTTTTTAATTCCCTTTTTCTCCTTTTTGCTTCACTATCATCCCAGTTTCCTATTCCTGCCTCTGGATATAGGGGTATTCTTAATCCCTTTTCTGTTTCGATAAAATCTCTTAATAATGGTATGGAAATGAAAACATCGTTTTCCATGTAAAAGGTATTGTTCTTAAAGCAAGCTTGTGTTTCGTCTGTTACATTCCCCGTGGCATGTTCCGAAAAAACAAAGGCTGCCTGTAAATTTTCAATAACTACAAAATCGTTAGTTACTATCCCCTTGAAAAAGCCTGCCGATTCGTATGGGCAGTGTATTTTATTTGGATCCTCCCATACTATTGTGCTATTTTCATTCTCGCATTCACCTATATCTACAGAACAATTATAATATATTCCTAAATCTGTTTTTACAATTTTATTTTCAAAATTCACATAAATATTCCCAATAGAAATTATATAGTCAAATTCAAAAAAATATGTGTTGCCAAAAATACCCCAATCTACTTTAAGATTCGTGGTTGATTTAAGCGTATTTTCATCTACTCTTTCTAAAACTTTATTTCCCAGCTTGCCCTCCTTTATTAGTTTCCAGCAGTCCTCGCTCGAAACTTTTTCTAAAATATCAGCTATATCGATTTCTGAGTTATAAATTCGTAAAAATGTATAAGTGCTTTTCCCAAAAATTAATTTCTCGCATTTAAAGCCTGTAAAAATATATGGTCTCTTCCTCGGGACGAAAATTTCCACACTATATTCCTCATATAATTTATTATTGGGAATTGTACAGTTTATTTTCTTTGGAGGAGCTAACAAAATCCCATTGTCCTCTTTCAGACAAACCTGGTAACTGGCCGTATTTTGAATTAAAATTAGACCTATCAGCGTCAATAACGGAAATATAGGCGATGGGGATTTTCGAATATTTTCTACTACATTTATTTTATATCCTCCTCGCCCTCGAGGTTTATTAGTCCTTGCCGGTGTGAATCTATTCTGGTTTGTATTTCCATTTTGAACGTTTTGGTAGGGCCTATATCTGTTAATATTTTGGTTTCTCCAATTTCCTCTATACGGTGTAAAATTGGCATTAAATTGACCTCTATTTGTCGGGTAGGACCCCCACCTATTATTGAATGGCCTTCTATAATTATTCCATGGAGAATTTTGTGTAAATCCATTATTCTGAAATCTATTTCCGAAAAATGGTGTTCTCCTTTGAAAGTTCGGCAAAAATCTTTGGAGCCCATTATTTTTAGTTTCCTGTTGTCTAGGTTCTTGAGTACTATTTTGGATCTTGCCTATTTGATTTATACTATCTACTTGCGCATTTGTTAATTTTTCTCGCGAAATTTCTATTTGTGCCTCTTCTTCCTCAACTGCCTGCTGTATCGCCTCAGGCATTGATCCTGGTCTAGGCATTCTCCTTAATTGCTCTCTAAGTTCCAATTTTAATCCTCCCCTAAATAAATCGATGGCTAAATCCTTACGAATATTCGCACTAAATCCCGTGGCGTCAGTATAACCTTTGTCGACTAACTGTGTAATTATTTCAGCAAACTCTGGGATACTCTCATTTACTCGTTGCCTTCTTATTTGGGCCATCCTACGAAAATGTGGTACACTACTACCTATTGAGAATTTTTGGGCTAGCTGATCTTTAAGGGCTTCCCAATTTCCTTTCTGTTCAACCGTTAAATTATCATAATAGATTTGGGCTTCCTTTCCTAAATACATGGGTAGCATTTTACACATTTCCGCGTTCGACCAGCCGTAAGCTGTTCCAATTTTATTAAATTCTACTATAAACCCCGAAAAAGTCCGTGGGTCTCGACGACCTAGGAACGGAGCAATTTTAAAACTCGGTTTGTTACCTATATTCCCCAATTTAATATTCAAGTCTTGCAACTGCCCCGCTAAATCTTCCATTTTTCTTTCCCAAATTTTTTCAATCTATTTTTATAGCGCTTGGTTCTTTCTGAATCTTCCCCTACCTGACCAATTGTTGACGGAGGGGTTCCGTACAAGTTCTTAATTTCAGCAGGCGTTCGACCGGATTATTAGTTGTTTAGATTTTTTGAATTGGCTAACAAATTGGATGTTAATTTAAAAATATTTTTAAAATTATACCTTAAGTATTCTCTAAAATTTTAATTTATATTACTATTAACTAGTTTAATTATCTTAAATATTCCAGAATATACCTAAAAATACGCAAAATTCCTTAAAATATTCACTAGATTCAGAGATGTGCCGAAACAGATTTAAAACGAAACATGAAAGATGAAACTCAAAAATAAAAAGCAAAACATAAAAGATAAAAGTTCAGAACAAAGGCAAAATTTTGCGAAAGGTGAAAGATGGAAGGCGAACCGGCACCCTCTTCTAGGTCTACAAATATTCTCAAAAAAAAAAATTTATTTAAGCAATAAGCTCAGGATTACTTTTTAATTATTTTATTTAAATTTGTTTCCGAGGATAATCTAAATAAGTATTTTGACAAGGAAATTTCAAACAAATCTTTCAGAATAGACTAAAAATTAAATATTTTAACTAAAAATAATTTCTAGATAATAAATTCTAACCAACACACAAAAAAAATATTATTTCTAATATCAACAGAATAATAAATTTCTAACAAAATATTCGATATTAACGCCAATTTTAGTAAAAATATGCAAAATTTCTTAAAATATACCCTAAATAAAATTAAAATAAAATTGACCAGATTTTATTAAAAAGTTATATTAAAAAGCTTAAACTCGTAATTACTATTTAATTAATTCATTTTACCTAGTATTTTTGCGACCTAGTTTGAATTAATTTTTGAAGTAGTTATTTAACAATTTCTCAAATAAATCCTCTAAATTACATATTTTGTTCAGAAATATGTTTTGGATGGCAACCCTGTTAAAATCATCGAAATCTGCAACAATATTAGTAAAACTAGTACGATTCCTCAAAATAGGAAATGCCAAAATATGCAAAAATATGCTTTACAACCCAGTCCTCGCTTAATTTATCTTTTAAAAGTTAACTAATAAATTTAATTAATAATAATAGATATCGTAAGAATGAAAAATGACAAAATATAAACATATGGCCTAAAATATATATATTTAAACAATAGCTTAATCTGTAAGTAAATTCCCAAACTATAAAATTTTATATTTTCTGATTAACTGTTCAATGTCTCCTAAAATTCAAACAAACTCTCACGTCATAAAGCTCTCTACTTAAATGTTAAAATTATAAAATGAAATGTTAAAATTATAAATTTAAATTTAAACTGGCTATATTCAAAGATAAAATAAAGAGGAAAGAAAAAAAAATTTAGTAAAAAAAATAATTTTTTGTTTATGTTAAAAATTCTTATGTCGGCTTTTTCCTATTTTCTAAAAGCTTAAAAAAAATATATATTTTTTTTTCATCTTAAAGTAATCACAAGGGATTTATTTGTCCAGTGTTCAGGGGGCCCTCCTTACCACTTTGGAGTTATTTCCTAAAATTCTTATTTTTTCAACCAAAAAGGGCAAAAATATTTTTTTCTAATATTTTATATATTTCTTATTTTCTTTTTGTTTTTTGGCGCCGGAGGCGCTTCTTGGCTCTTCCTCCATATATACTTTTTTAAATAAATGGCTTTGTTTTTGCCATTTTTTCATTTTTTATATATTTTTTTTAAACTCCTTTAGACAAATAAATCATGTGGTATAAGATGTACTTTTATTTAACTCTATTTTATTTTAGTGCCAGTTTTGATTTATTATTTTCCGTATATTTTTTATGGTTACTGTAGAAATTTTTATTTTAACACTAGATGGATTTTATGCCCTAAAAATACAAAATATACACGAAAATATGCGGGGAAAAAAATATAATTTATACCTAGAAATTTTACTTATTTTTGGTTATTTTCTAGCTTATTTTTAGCAAGTTCATTAATGTATAATTTTATTATTTCAGGTCAAAACATTCAAATCTTATTTTTATTACTTTACCCTAGTTTTTAATTTATAGTTCGACAAATTGATTATTTTTACTACGTTGGACATTTCGAAATGGAAAGTTTTGGGCGATTTTATTTTTAAATAATAATTTTATTAATAAACCCCTTGTTTCGCCATATTATGCTTATAATATTATTTCTTATCCTTTAGTTTATTTTCTTAAAATTTCCACTTTTTAACTTGTTGTTTTTGTTTCTCTTCTATTTTTATTGCCGCTTATTTATTTTTATTTTCTCATTCTATTGTATTTTTTTTGAAAGGAAAGGGAGAAATTATTAGGATGGGCCAAAACTTTCTAAAAATTAACTTTATGTTAATTAGCACCTGCCTTTCTTTTTATTCTAGTTCGTCCTTATCATTATTAGTATTTCTATTAAATCCCATTTCCCCAAACAAAAATATAAAAAAAAAATATTTTCCTAAATTTATTATTGGATCTCGCTATAAGATATACCCTCTTTTTAAGATACCTTTCCTCAAATTTAATTATTCTCCGGGGTATGGACACAATCTAGTTAATTTCCCTTATTTAAAATACGCCTCATTATGAGGTGCGGTCTTTTCCCGGGTGTATCTTATAGCGAGGTCTGACCGGTAAATCTATTTTCTTCAACAATGCACTTATTCCTTTGTTTTACTTTATTCTTTATTTCCGCTTCTACCTCCTTTGACGAACCCCCCGGTGTTTTTCTTGGTTGGGAGTTGGCTGGTACTAGTGATCATTGTCCTGGTTGCCTTTGGTTTTGTTATCACCCAATTGGGTAGGTTTGAAGAGAAAAAAAATACTAGAAAATCCGAATCGGCTTTCACTTCGGTGACAAAACCCTTTTTTTTGTAGTTCATTATAAAATTTTCATGGAATTTATTGAAATTTTAGATTTTATTTTACAGATTTTTGATTACCTTATATTTTAGTAAAAATTTCGATTTTCGACGGTTTTTTCCTTCCTATTTAAAATTTCCGATTTTTTGTGATATTTTCGAATTTCATATTTTCGGGTTTCTTTCGAGTTCCGGGGTTATTCGGTTTCGAAACACCTATATTACTGACAGTCCATATAAAACCAAGAAAATTTTTCCACCTGGGTAAAATTCCGTCATATCACCTATACTCCGATTCGTCACTCAAACCTACTCCTTGTTGCCTAAACTCTTTTTTAAGCTTTATCGAACCAACCTACTGCTCTGAGACCCCGCTTGAACATTCTCCTTCACTTTCGTGTCCTTTTGACTGGATTACTGTGTCTGTGCTTTTTTCCGTCGGTGTTGTCCATTCAATTGTTCTTGGTGTTATTATGTATTTTGTTGTGCGCTTTAATCGCTATTTACGTCGTCATGTGCCCCTGACGACGATTCCATTCACCGCTGCTCGTCGACTTCGAACCGTTGGTACCCGAGCCCCGATGGAGGAAGTTTCACTCGAATGGGCCAATAATTAATATTTTTAAAGAATATTTAATTTTTTAAAGAATTTGAATATTTTTAATAATTTTTAAATATTTGTTGAATTTTATTTTAATTTTAAATTTTCCATTGTTCGTGCAGTAATGTTTTTTAATTTTTTTGTTAAATTTTTCAATTTAATAATTTTTTGGCTGTGTGGTTAGCCTAGGACCTCCATTTGTAAGGGTTAGCACTGGGGACTTTAAGAATAAACAAATAAAAGAACATTTCCAATTAAATTTTATTTCCGAAAATTAAATATAATATTGGCGAGCGTGGTTCCGCCAGCAAAAGCCAAAAAGAACAATGGGGGAAAAAAAAGGAACCACTAAAAAGAGAATATAAAGCTTTATATCTTTCCAAAAAATGGGCGGAGTTTCTTTGCCAGTCGAGAGTGATGTATTACATGTGTCTGACACACTAAAAACTTTCCGGAAACATATTAAAACATACTACAACAAGTTTAATTAATTAATTGTAAATTGTAGTATGTTTTAGTAATTAAAGTTTTATATTTTTAGAAACACATCAAAAGTTTAAATTAAATCAATGTTTCTAAAACAAGTTTTATTTCTATTCAGTATCCGACAAAATGGTACTACGCCCAAAATTTTTCATTTCGTCATAAATTTTTTGATTTTTATTTTTAAATGGTTAAAAAAATTTTTTTTGAATTTTAAAAAAATTTTTAGAAATTTTTAAATAAAAAAAAATAAAAAAACTTACTTTAGCCTCCTTATCAGCAAAATGTCTAATATTTTTTCTAGCAGCCCCAATCAAATGTTGATCCAAATCAATTCCAATAACCTTCCTTGGTTGGCATCTTCTAGCCAAAGTTATTGCAAACCTTCCAGCATTACAACCCAAATCCAATATTGATTTTTCAAAAAACCAGTCTGGACAGAAGAAACTAACTCGAGGATCATCAGAAAAATCGAAAGAAGAAATTGATTGTTGTTGATTGTTGTAAATTCGAAATTCTTTTTTCATGTGGTAATTGTTGAAATTTCCATAACGATATCTATTGGAAAAAATGAATAGAATTAAAAAATAGTTAAAATTAAAAGTGAGGGTATTAGCGAAGGGGCGTTATTTCTGCAGACATTTTTAAGGTTATTTTTTAAATTAAATTTAAAAATCCGCAAGAAATGTCCGCAAAAATGTTTGCAGAAATTATGCCCCTGTAAGTCATATACCTAGCTATTTAATTCCTAACGATGGTGTACTGGATAACACAACAGCCCGGTTAAAAGAGAAATAATTAGTCCCCGTTGAGTTTTAGTCTCCTTTCTTCAACAGTTCCAAATTTAAAAAAGTCTAAAAAAAGGTTGGAGTGTCCAAGATCCACACACAGATTTATTCTAAAGTTATTTTCTGAAAACCTTCCCAAGATCCCCCTCACTCTGAGTATTCACCACAGGTCTAGTCAACCTAAAAATAATTCTCGATTTTTGAGACTAGCCAACATCCCCGAGTACCCCATTCTCCTACAATGGCTACCCCTAATTTAAATTTATAAAAAAAATAAAATTTAAAAAGAAAGAAAAACCTTTCAGCCATTTTTTGCTGTTTTTTCTTCTTTTCTTCCTCAAATTGAACAGAAGAACTATTAGAATCATTAAAATCAACCACCAATTTTTCTTTTTCCTCCCCAATTTCTTTATTTTCTCCTCTCAAATTCTTTTTTATAGACCCCAAACTTTTTCGAGAAACGGGGGATGTATAGCGTTGATTTGGTTGTTTTGTTGGTGGTTGTTGTTGCTGTAAGTCTTCTTTTGTTATTCTTTTTCTGAAAAAATTATTTTTTAAACAATTATTTTTAAGAGTAAAAAATCCGCAAAACTTTGTCCGCAAAGAAAGTCAACAAAAAATCCGCAAGAAGTTGTCTGCAAAAATCCGCAAAAGTTTGTCTGCAAAAATAAATCCGCAAAAATAAATCCGCAAATTTTGTCCGCAAAAAAAATAAATCCGCAAATTTTGTCCGCAAAAAAATAAATCCGCAAATTCAAAAAATTAGTCATTTTTATAATCCTCTTAAAATCAGTTTGATCTCTAAAAATCTAACTGACTGATTGTGAGGCAATGTGAAGGTAGAGGTTAATAAATACACCAATCCATAGACACACTCATTCCCATATTATTAAAAATTATAAATTAATTCCCCTATTTATTAATTAATTTATTTTAAATTTTAAAAATCAAAAAAAAAGAGAAAAACCTTTTAATATTTAGTCCTCCTTTTTGGTCATCCACACCAGTATTAACAACAACCTCTTTTTTATTCTCCCCATTTTCTGGCTGTTCAGGCTGTACACTTTCCAACCCCAAAGGATCTCTCATATTTATACCTCCCCCTCCACGTCTTTGTTGTGTCCCACTACTCATCCTCCTTCGATTGTTTTGTAAAGGTTGGAAATTGGGGGGTTTTGGCTGTTTGCGTTGTTGTTGTTTTTGTTGTTGGAGGTGGTCTTGATGATTTTCTGAAGCATTTTCTGAAGCATTTTCAGATTGTTGGTTGTCCTCATTTTCGTTTTCTAAAATTTTAAATTTAAAAAATAAGGTCGAAAATGATTTTTAAATTTTGGAATGACCCTAGGATTGCTTCAAGACGGGAGCAGGCCAACCTACCGCCAGCCCAATGTACCGCCGAGCTATAACTTTGTTCAAAATTGACGAATCCGCCCTGGTATAGTTCGATTCAGCCGGTCGAGCCGCATCTAACCATAACAGGGCGCCACGACAATTTTGAACAATTTTGAACAAAGTTATAGCTCGACGGTACATTGGGCTGGCGGTACATCGTGGTGTACCCATTCAAGGCTCAAATAACAAGTTCCTGATTCCTCCTTCTCATAAGTATTTTAACCAAAACTAAGTATCATTTGCTCTTTTAATAATAATACAGTTCACATTCAGCTTCTTAAAAAATATTAAAAATATTTTTTGGACAAAAAAGGGGCCAAAAAGAGCTTAAATATGCATTGTTATCCTTTACAAGCAATTTTACGGTAAGTGGAGTCGAACCCTCCACCCCTCACCGTTACGAATCCAAAACACTAACCACTCGACCAAAACTTTAATAACTCAAAGTTTTATTTAATTAAACATGTATCCAAACATTTTTCTGGGCGAAAACTTTAACGAACAAGTAACTTGTTATTTGAGCCTGTTTAGCAAAGTATTTGTGAATGGGTCAATGGGCAACTCTGAAAAAATGGCAAATGATATTTTTTATTACTTTTAAAATTACAGTACCTTCAATTTGAATTGAATTATTGTTCAAAACTTGGGATAAAATGTCATCACAAGTGTCTAATCGGACTTTTTTATTAGAGGTTGGGGGTTCTTCAAATAAACTTGAATCTCTTTTGTTGTTCATTAAGAAAGAAAATAAATTTTTTATTTCGATAAAATCTAAAATTTAAAAGAAGGAATAAACGAGAGGCATAAGAAACATAAATGAGAGAAAAAATATTTCGAAAGAGAAGCAACGGTATTTTGAAAAGCACTGAGCGAATGGGCGTTTTATAAAGTCAATTGGACTGACGTTATGAAGGGCATGTATGTTTTGGCGTTTTGAAACAAGTCATTTTTATCTTCAGACATTTTGGCAAATGGGCGTTTTGTGCAATGGGCATTTAGGAATGTGACATTTTGGAAATGTGGCATTTTGTCGTTTTACCATTTTGAAAAATTCCAGTTATGTGGCGTTTTGTCCAAACATCTCGGTATCGCGGTTTCTGTAGAAAAAGCTCGAGGCAATTTTTGGATTTTTCGTAACAAACTGAGAATTAGAAAAGTTGGGGAAAGCAAGGGAATCCCTCAAAGGTCTTTTTTAGGCAACAGAGATTTTCCAAGTTTGAACTTAAAAATTTAAGATTAAACTTGAAAAAGCAAACCTTTTTCTTAAACTTTACCTGAAAATTAACCTCTTCTTTATTAAATTTATTTTTACAAGAAAGTAAAAATAAAAATAAATATACACAAACTGTTGTAATAAAAATATATGGCTGCCACTATCCATTTTTCCTTTCATTTTATTGACTAGAAAAAATTACATTATGCCAAAATAAATTAATAAAAAAAATTTTGGGGGGAATTTAAAAAAGGGAGATTTGTAATTTTTTATCGTTCGAAGAAGACTTCAAGATTAGCTTGAACTTCTTGCCCATTATTTTTCTGGGAACCTTAATCCTCACCTTTACCTTTTGTGCTGTCTAAATTTTGCTAAAAAGCTTCTCTTATGCTGTGCTTACACAAAAGTCGACTTGCGTTTTGCGACAGAAAATAGCACTCAAAATAAGGAGACTCCTCTTTTTCCATTACCAGCATAATAAAAAATTTTTTTTTTCAGATCCGTCATAATTATGAAAGTTGTTGCACTAATTTCTGGTGGTAAAGACAGTTGTTTTAATATGTTAAAGTGTTTTGAAGAAGGCCATCAGGTTGTTTGTTTGGCTAATTTATTTCCACCTGAACAAGAGGAAATTGATAGTTATATGTATCAAAGTGTTGGAAGTGAAGGAATTGAGGTTTTTTTTAAATATATATTTTGGGGTAGTGGGAGGAGTAAGGGACGCTTTGTCATGGTCGGCGTTCTGGTAAGGGTTTGCGGTTGAAGGTCCAACTCCACTTGAGTGCGTAAACTAGGCTTTCTAGATATGGCTTATCTGGTCAGCATTCTGTTCGAGTGGGTTAGTCGGATTTTCCAGAGATTTCGGTTTTTCCAGTTTCGAATTGGCAGGGTTAGCATCTGTTAAGGGTTTGTGGCTGTGAGTTAGGGTACCAGAGAGGGTTTTGTGAAGGAAAACATTCGGGGTTTGGGGGCCGTTTGCTTATTTTGGGTCGTATCAGGAGCTTAAGTTTTGCTATAGAGTGCCGTGCCATGCGTTAGTCAACTATTAAGTTTGTCCGCAAAAATTGTCCGCAAACCCCTATAAAACTTTCTTTTTTAAAGTTTTTTGCTGAAGCACTTGGCCTTTCCCTATTTAGAAGACAAATAAATGGGAAGCCTAAAAGCCTTGAGAACGAATATGTTTTTGACTCTGAAGACGAAGTTGAGGATTTGTTTCAACTTTTGGATGAGATTAAACGGTGGGATCCGGAAATTGAAGGTTTCTTTGTTTGTTTAATTTTTAAAAATTTTTTGGATTTTGAGGAGTTTCTGTTGGGGCAATAAACAGTACTTATCAAAAAAAGCGTGTAGAGGATGTATGTCAAAGACTGGAGCTTAAACCATTGTGTTATTTGTGGGAAGAGGATCAATTAAAGTTGGTTGACTCTATGGTATTTTAAATTTAACTAATTGAAAGAAAAAATAAAAAGGGAGACGAGCGGGTTCGAACCCGCACCCCTCAAAACCAAAAAATATCCCACTTAACCATAAAATCAATTTTTGTCTGATTTGATTGATCTGTCCGGTTTTTATGTATTCATGAAATTAGGTATTATAGGAGAACAATCGAACGACCAAATAGATTTTTTGTGTTTTTTTAACTTTCTTAGTTTTTTAAATTTATAGATATCAGCAGGAATAGAAGCAATCATAATTAAAGTAGCTGCTCTAGGATTGGATGTTGAACATCTTGGAAAGACTATAAAAGAGGTTTATAATTTAGATTTGGTATTTAAAATAATTTTTAAAATTTGTCCGCAAAAAATTTGCGGGGACAAAGATTTTGTCCGCAAAAATTTGCGGACAAAAAAATTTTTTGCGGACTAAAAAAATTTGCGGACAAAAAATTTTTTGCGGACGCGGACAAAAATTTTCTTTTCTATAATAATTTCAATAATTTTTTAGATGCGTGCCCATTTAATCAAAATGCACTTTAAATGGGGTTCACACATTTGTGGAGAAGGAGGAGAATTTGAAACCTTTGTTTTAGACTGTCCTCTCTTCAAAAAACGGATTTCAATGAGTACTGAACCAAAAATTGTAAAGTGTAGTGGTGATCAAAGTGTGGCGCCTGTAGCATTTTTGCGGTTAGAAAATTTGGAGCTTGTTGAAAAATAATTTTTATTTTTTGTATTTTTTGTTGAATTTTTTAATAAAAAATAATAAAAAAATTATTTTTAATCATTTAAGATTTGTTGTCTTTCAATTCGATATTTTTTTAAAATTTTATTTTTAATTTTTTAAATTAATTTTCAGTTAAAAATTAGGGCAATTATTTAATTAATTCCTTTAAAGATGTTAGTCATTTATTTTATGTTCTCTTATGTTGTCTTTGTGGTGTAGTGTGTCACGCCTTGGCCGGATATTTTAGTTTTCTCATTCTCATCAAGGTTCGAATCCTTTTGGGTGTAAACAATTATTTCTTTTATGAAAAACACTTTTTTAACTAAAAAACGGTTAATTATATTCTTTTTTAGCTTTAAAAAAAATTTTTTTTCTAGAAATTTTTCAGAAAATTATTTTTATATGAATGTCAAGAATAAAAAATCAATTATTAAATGCCCCTGCTGTTTATTTGAATTTGATCAACTTCACTGGCTAATTTCTCATTTGAGGGAAATTAAAAATGGCTGTTGTTTTGGTGCTGATTTTGTTCTAAATGATTCGGAATTGTTTGGATGTAAATTTTGTTTAATACCTTTACAAACGGCAAATGAACTGGCTAATCATTTGGAGATTTGTCTTGCTGCTAATAATTTGAAGAAGGAAGAGCCAATTTGTTTAAATGAGGTTTGGAATTTTTTTTAATTTTTAGGGAGGGATTAGTTGGGAATGGGTCTTCGGCTATATAAGTTGGGCAACTTTAACCGCGAAAAGGCTTTCCTTTTTTAAATTTTATTGGGATGAGGTCATTAATTAAAGAAATGACCATAAAAGGAAGAAACGAATACCTAACCTCGAACCTTGTTCAAAAACCAATTGAACTGATTGGCTTGGGTGCTTTCACCTTTTATGGTCTTACTTAACATTCAAGTCGAGAGGACACATTTATTTGATGATAGAATTTTTTAAATTTTGTTTCATTATCCGCAAATTTTTTGCGGACAAAATTAGAATCCTATAAAATATGCTAAATTTTAAAATAAATCATTTTAGGATCAAAATAATTTTAATTTTGAAAATAAAAACAATTACAATAATTTAATTAAACAATGCAAATATTGTACAAAATCGTTTAAAAGAAATACGGATTTACAAAGACATTTACTTATACATACAGGTTTTTTATTATTATCAAGATAAAACTTTGGTATTTTAAAGCCAAAGTAGTTGTTCACCTTTTAACCATAAAATTAGAAAAGAAATTTTTGGGAAGCCATTGAGTTGTGTGATTTTGAGGAAAATAATTTTTGGATGATATTTTTGCTTGGGTCTCTGAGGGGGGGGGGGTGGCTGTTGGTTAAGTCTTTTTTAATGTAGTCCCTACAACAAAACTCCTAGATGTTCTCATTCTGGGAGTTTCAAAATTGGAAAATAAAAACTTTATAAATTTTTTTTCAAAAAAAAAATTTTTTTTTATTTTTCAGGAGAACGTCCCTTTACTTGTTCAAAATGTTATTTTTCCTTTCGAACAAAACAAACATTGGAAACACATTCAAAAACCCATTTTAACTTTACCAAAGAACAGTATCAATGCTCTTTTTGTCAAAAATATTTTCTTTCACGTTCTTCTCTAAAATTACATTTGAGAATTCATACTGGTGAAGCTCCTTTTAAATGTCAAAATGTTGAGTGTTGTTTAATGTTTAGGTTTGGATAATTTTTTATTTTGAGATTTTTTGATTTTTCTAACTCGAATTAGGGATTCGATAAGATTTTCAGATTCAATAGAAAGGTTGCGGATTGTCCGCAAATGTAGGAATTGTCCGCAAAATGTTTTTAGACATCAAAAATTATACGAGTTTTCCCCCTCATATTTATAAATAAAAATTGCGGACATCTAATATTTGCGGATTATAGTTGCGGATGCGGATGTCTGCAATTTTATTACTCTTATCTCTAAATAAGAATTTGAGAAATTTGCTAATGTCCGCAATATATTTGCGGATGTCCGTATATTAAAAAATGTCCGCAAACTTAAAAAATTTCATTAAAATATCCGCAAACTTAGGAAAATTCTAAAAAAATTTTCTGTTTTTTAGAACAAAAAAATTAATGAATACCCATTATAATAATGTACATTGTCAACAAATAATGCAAGAAGATGGTCTCATCATTCAAGAACCTATAAATAATTCAAAATCTCAACAAAAAATGTTAAATTCATTTGACAATCAATCTTTAGCTTTAAATGGATTATTAGAATTAAATACAAAAATTGGACAGAGAAAATGTAAAAAATCTTTAAATTTATCAGAAAATTCAGCTTTTGTTCATTTTGGAGGGGAAAATAATATTAAAAGGTTTGAAGTTGGAAGGAGGAGAAAAAGTGAAGAATTACAACAACAACACTGCAATAGTATTCCTTTTGATATGAGAACTGAACAACAATTATTTGAACAGCAGGTTTTGATTTTTATAAAAAATTTTTTCTGTTTGTCCGCATGTTTGTCTGCGGATGTCCGCAAATTTTCTTTTTGATGGACAATTTGAACATTAGATTTTTTGTATAAAAGATCTGTAGGCCAACGCTGACCTATGTTAACCAAAAACCTCCTAAAACTAATTTTTTATTTGTCCGCAAATAATTTGCGGATTTCTTCTGTTTGTCCGCAAATTTTTTTTTTTGCGAATGTACGCAAATTTTATTTTTGAAGGACAATTTCAACATCAGGTTTTTTGTATAGAAGATCTGTAAGCCAACTTGACTTAGTCAACAAAAACCCCCAAAATTAATATTTTATTTGTCCGCAAATTTTTTGCGGACGTCCGCAAAAATTTTAAAATTTGATTTTTAAAATTTTTTTAGCCTATCGCATTTGGAGAACCTCCAATAAGAAATATTGGTTCAGTCCCACTCTATATAGATCAAAATATGTTGAGCTATACAAATGTTAATCATCAACAGCAACAACAACAACAAAATTACTGCCAGCAACAACCAACTTTACAGCAACAACAAATTCAAATGATAGAACATAATAATCAATTACAACAGCAACAACAACAAGAATGTAATATTCAACAACAACAAATACAATTGGTAGAAAATAATCAATTACTACAACAACAAGGACAACATCAGCAACAACAAATTAACCACCAACAACCATTTTGGTAGGTGTAGGAGCATTGCTGGGTATTTGGCTTTTGTTGGCTCTGGGTGGAAAATCAATAAGTAATAGTATTCCGGGAATTTAAGCAGATTAAGTGGGATATCAAGTGATATAAGGTAGGCCTCCCCCCTTCAATTATACATGACTCAAATTTCGTTTTTTAGCGTCGCAAGCATTGGGAAGTAGGGTTGGACACAACCGGTTATTAACCGGCACCCCCAGTTTTCGGTTCCAATTTGAAAACATCCTGTTTTTGGCTTTGAGTTTTACACAAATACCGGTTTTATTTTGGGGTATTTTAAATAAAATCACTCATTTTTCATAAATCTTTATTTTTTGCGGACGAACATTTGCGGATTTTAGTCCGCAAATTTCTTTAAATCTTTTTATTGTTAATATAATATTTTTTCAGTTCAAACGATTTATTCAACACTAGCTTTAATAATTCCAACAACTTAAGCAACTTAAATAAATTTAATTTATCAAATATATCAAATTCCTCAACTTCCTATTTTTTCCAATCAGATGCAGAATATTCTAGAGACGGACAAGTACATTCAATACATTCATTAAATGGACATTCTTTTCGTTCATTAACACCATTAATTGAATATTATATTAATGAAAGTAATAATGAAGAATTAAATGGAGGTGGAGGTGTAGGGGAGGGAATTGGGGGTGGTAGTGGGGAGGGAAGCAACAATAATCAACAACAACAACAAATATTCCCTTCATCTTCTTCAATTTCTTTGGATCAAAATGACAATAATCAACTCGATAATGAAGAAGCTTTGTTATTTTCTGATATTTGAGAAAGGTTTTTTTAAGGTTTTTGGTTCCTAAAAAGAATTTTTTGCGGACAAAAAATATATTTGCGGACAAAAAATATATTTGCGGACAAATTTTTGCGGACAAAATTTTTTAAAATTTTTCAGAAGCTTAGATTTTGATGGAATGATTTTTATAAACAAACACTTTTAAATTGCATTTGAAGTTATTCTTTTTGGTTAAAAATTTAATTTACTACCAAGTAAATTGTCTTCAATAAATTTGTCCGCAAAAAAATTTTTCCGCAATTTTAATTAATTAATTATAAAACAAAATTTTGTATCTTTATTATTGTTAGACTTATGGTTGTCGGTTCCTGGAAATTCTTCGGATATCCGAAAACGAACCGAAGAACCGAACCGAAAAATCAACGACGGTTTTTGGGTTGTCAGTTCATTCCAGAACCGACAACCCTAATTAGACTTGAAAAAAATTTTTTTTAATTTTATTAATTTTCTTTTCCTTTAAAATAATTAAATTATAAGTATTAAAATAAATTTTATTTTCTTTTTTATAAATTTTAGAAAATGATTATTTTTGTCAAATTTTTAATATTTTTCTAATTAATTTAATTCAATTTTTATAAATTTTTTCAGCAAAAAACTATGAATAATATAAATTTAATTTTTCGTTTTCAACAGCCAAATATTTTTATAAATTCTTCAAGATGTCTAAGTTTAAGTCAACTTAAACAATGGCAAAAATATGAAAATGAAAGGTATTTTGGATATGAACCGTCAGCTGAAGAACCTTGGAAAAGAATTAAGCATGCATTTAGTTATGATTTGAGGAGAGCAGCTAGAAGATATAAAGAGGTTTGTTTGTATTTTTGTTTTGTTTTGTTTGGTAGTTTTGTATTTTTTGGGAGGAGGGTTGGGGGGAGGGAAATTGAGTAACTAGCCTTTTTAAATTCTTTTTTTGGGGATTTCCTTAAGGTGGGTCAAGGACACTTATTTAAAAGCAGTCTCTTGTGTAGCGGATATATTCTAGCATCTGTAAAAGTTAAGCAAAACACTGCAGGAATTGTGTGGCTAATTGTAAGATCAGGGATTCTTTTCAGATCTATCTAGTGACAATTTAACGGGCGAAATCCTTAAAAAAAGAGGCTTGGGTCTAGGCTGAATTTATCTGCGGACACAAAAATTTGCGGACAGTTCGAATAAACAATAACAGTTCAACAAACCCGCAAACAAAATTTGCGGACTGTCCGCAAATTTCTTTTTTGTCCGCAATTTTTAAATTTGCGGACTGTCCGCAAGCTTCTATTTTTTAAGAAATAATCTAAACCTTTTAAATTATTTTTTTATCTTTTTTTAAAGGCAAAATATGATGCATTTAGAAGAAAATACCCAATAAATTATATGTTTAAAAAAGATGTACAAGATTATGAATTACTTCCAATGCATGTTGAATTTTTTATTATTGGTGGAGGTTTGACAGGTTCCTCTATTGCTTTTTGGATTAAACAATATTGTAGAGATGAAAATATTACTGTTTCTGTGTTGGAAAGTACTGATAATGTTGGGTATTTTTTCTTTGGTTTTTAAATTTTTTTTGTCCGCAAATATTGTCCGCAAAAATTTTGCGGACAAAAAATTTTTTTGCGGACAAAAATTTTTTCTGATTTTCATGTTTTTTTAATTTCGAATTCACTAGGCTCTAGCATATTTTTTTAGTTTTTATTAGATTTTTGGTGGAGATGGTAGTCCATTTATTAGTTTTCCCCAATTTAAGAAGACCAGGAAACCTAGATCTCATAAAATGGTTTCTTGTAAATTTTGGGTAGGGAAAATACTTTTATGAACTTAAAAAAATTTTTGTCCGCAAAAATCCAATAAATCATTTTTTAAAATATTCTAAAAAAAAAAATTAATTTTTTTATTTAAAGTTTACAAAAACTCGTTCAATGTTAGGAAGTGGAGTAGTTTCTCAACAATTTTCTATCCCAGAAATGGTTGATTTGGCAAATTTTTCTGCCGAATTTTTTCGTCATGCGGGAGAACATTTGAGAATTTTGGGTTTTCTTTTAAATAATATTTTTTGATTTAATTTTAAATTTTTTTTAAAAGATAATGACCCTCCAGATTTACATTTTCTTCCTGTTGGAGTAATGCATTTAGCTAGAACACAGGAAGAGGCAGATGCGTTTAAGGAGGCGTGGAAAATACAAGTGTTTGTTAATTTATAAAAATTAATTTAAAAATATTTTTTGACATTTTTATGTAAGAAATTTACGAGGGAAAAACAAAAAAAAGTGTCAATTTTCGTCAAAATGTCAAATTTCTGTCAAGATGACATTTTGTCCCAGATAAGAAAATTTGGCTAAATTTGTTTAGAATTTTGACTATTTTTGTGGTAAAACGTTTTGGGTATTTTCTCAAAGAAAAATCTGTCAGCTATCCCACAAACTAACTGAAATCTTCTAGTTGAGGCATTTTGTCCCTTTTACTTAAATTTGATTTTTAAAATTAATTTTTTTAAATTTAGGGATAGAGGTGTACACGTTGCTTTATTAAACAAAGAGGAGCTTAAAGCTAAATTTCCTTTTATGCGTTTTGATGATGTTGTAATGGGAACGTTAGGTTTAATTTTTAAAAAATTTGCGGACAAAAATTTTTGTCCGCAAAAAATTTTTTTTGTCCGCAAGAATTAAAAAAATTTTTTTTAAATTTTTTAAGGTCTAGAAAATGAAGGAGTTTTTGACACTTGGCAATTATTGTCTGCTTTGAGAGAAAAAAATATTTCTTTGGGCGTTAGATATTTAAAAGGCGATTTTGAAGGAGTTACAAGTTATAATCAAGGAAGAGAAGTGCCATTGCATGGAGCTGTTCCCGTTGAAGAAGTTAATGCTGATCTTTTGAATATGCATAAAATAAATGGTGTTGTTGTAAGTTTTTTTAAATTTTATTAGATAATTAAAAAATCCGCAAAAATTTGTCCGCAAAAAATTTGCGGACAAAAATTTTGTCCGCAAATTAATAAAAAAAATTTTTTTTATTAAGATTCGTCCACAAATGTCTGGAGCCTCTCCTCGTCCAATTAATTGTTATAAAATTTTTAATGCTGCAGGTCCTTGGTAGGTTTGCTGTAACATATTTCCCTTGAAGGGTTAATCTCTTTCAATTTTTTAGGGCAGGCGAAATTGCAAAAAAGGCGGGAGTTGGTTTTAAAGGTGAAATGATGCGTATTCCATTACCTATAGTTTGTACTAGAAGAACAAATTTTGTTGTGCATGCCCCAGAAGTTCCACCTCTTTCAATGCCTATTTTAATGGATTCTAGTGGAATTTTTTGTAGACCTGATGCTGTTGGGCATAATTATATTTGTGGAAGGGAACCGACAAAGGTTTTTTTTGAATATTTTTCGAAAGAATTTTTGGGGGAAAATTTTTTAATTTAAAAAAAGGAATTTTTGCGGACAAAATTTTTGTCCGCAAAAAATTTGCGGACAACCCCAATCAAAAATTAAAAAATTTTTTTTAATTTTCAATAAATTAATTTAAGTCAGATGCAGCCAAAACCTTAAAAGAAGAAAATCAACAAATAAAAACTTCTGATGAACCGCCAATAGATTATAATGAATTTTATGAGCAAGTATGGCCTTTATTGGTAGAAAGAGTTCCTTCGTTTAGAACTGCAAAGGTTTTTCTTCTTTAAAATTTTTTTTAATTTTTCGTTAAAAGTTTTGACGGTAGGCGGCACTGGAAGCCTTTCCAAAATAAAAAAATTTCAGAGGGGAGGGGGGGGGGGAGGGGGGGGGGGTTGTTTGTAAAATAAAATTTTTCTGTGATGGCCTTTTTTACTTTTAATTAGAGATTTTAATTTTTATTTCTTAAAAAATTAAAAAAAATTTTTTTAAAGGTAATAAATGCTTGGCATTCATATGAAGATGTTAATATGTTTGATGAAGCGCCTATAATTGGTAAATTATTTTAATTTTACCTAGCCCGATACACCTATACGTTTTTGAATCTGTTTAGTAAGGGAGCTTTCAAATTATACCCTAAATTTAAGATACACCTCATTATAGGATGATACTACTAGCTAGGGTTGGTCTATTCGGGAATCCGAGAAATATCCGAATAAGTATTTGCGGACAAACCTATTATTCCAATTACTTTGCAGTTCAGATACCTTACCCGTATATCTGTAGTCTATTAAAATCAGCCAACCCTATACTACTCACCCTCAAGGGTTGACCTTATAATGAGATTTGAATTTATTTAAATAGTAATTTAAATTTTTAGGAGAACATTTAGTACACGAAAATTTTATCCAAGTATGTGGTTTGGGTGGATATGGACCACAAATGTCTATAGCTATTGGAAAGGCACTGTCAGAGAAATTTTATGATAGAGCTTATGTTACTGTTAATTTAAGAAAATTCGATATGAGAAGAATAATGCATGGAAGTAGATGTAAAGAATTGTTTAGATGTGTTTGAAAAAAAGGAATTTTTTTTGTTTAATTAAAATTAGGGCTGGTGAGTTCGAGTAGTCGAAAAGTTTCTTATGATCCGCCAACCCTAATTTTGGAACCCTTTGATTTATTTTTTAACATTTTTTACGCTCTTGAGTGACTTGAGAGACGTAGTAGAGATTGGGATTTTTTTTAAAAAAAAGTCTGGGTTTGGAATAAATACGTTGGCTCTGTATTTAGATTCAAGTCTAGATTCTGAGACATCATACTACTTAAAATCAAATCAATCCATGAAAAGCCTAGAAAAAACAAAAAAGCTCCAAAAATGTCTGTGGATGTCCAGACAGAACCTCGTTTGATCTCTATTGCTTAGACTTGTTTAAAGATTTTAGTAAAATATGAAAATAACTCAGAGGGTTTAAAAATTGTTCAAATAGGTCTTTTAATTGTTATTATTTTTTAAAATTAAAAAAAATATTTTTCAATTTTATTCTTTAAAACTGAACGTTTCTGTGTTTTTAAACACTTGAAATATTTTTTAAAATTTAATTTTTTTAATTAAAAAAATTTTTTCCAAAAAATTTTTTTAGAAAAAAAGAAGATGATTAGGCGTCGAAAAATTCAAGTAAAACCAAACCAGTGTTTATCCAAACCTAAAAATGCTGAAGAAGAAAATGAAGATAAAATTAAACGTTTGAAAGGAGGAGAAGAATTGACAACAACAACAACAACTTTAGTTGAAACAACAACAATAATACCAATAATATATACTTCTTCAAATCCCCAAGCAAATACAACAACAGAAATAGTTGTCCCTCAATTAAGTCAAGAAGAAGACCAATTAGATGGACAACAAACAATTAATTGTGAAGAAACAAATAGTCAGAATAATAATACTCATAATATTGTTTCTACAACATCTTCATTAAAAACAATTATTGTAAGGGTAGGGGACATTAGACTTATAAGTAGAACCTATAAGTATAACCCTTTTTTAACCTATTTTAGACTTTTTTCGAACCTGTTTAGGTACCTATTATCGGTTTTTTTGAACTTAAAAAGCTACAAAGTGTGGACAATTCTCTACACTAGGTTAAAGCCTAAATAGTAAGGTTGGCGGATCCGGATCCGAAAAAAGGCGGATATCCGGAAATTTTCGGTTCGGATACCGGATCCGGATATCCGAAGATTTCCAACTATCCGCCAACCTTACCAAATAGATTATTGTTCCAGGGATGTCACGGTTTAGAAAAAAGTTGGGTCGGGATTTGGATTGAAAAAGTCTGGGGATACATCCCTGATAAAAACATTTGGAGATAAACTTTTGATTTTTCTGAGAATTTTTTCCAATTAAATCTAAGTTCCTATCCCAACCATTGTTAGAGTGACAGTCATTTAATATCAAAAAATATTTTTTTAAAGGTTACAAGTACTGATTACAGCCGTGGGATAAATACTTTTGTCAATGTTAACTCAAATATTAGTGTTTTGCAGCTTCCGGAAAGTTTTGATAGAAATGTTCCGGAAAGTGTTGTACATGAGGTGAATAAATAAATAAAAAAAATTTTTTAAATTAAAAAAAAATTTTTTCGAAAATAAAATCTATAATTCTTCACAAATTTCCCCAAAAAAATTAAAAAAAAATTTTCAAAAATAAAAATTTTTTTTCAAAAAAAATTTAAAAAAAATTTCAAAAATTTTTCCAAAAAATTTTTTTTTAAAGAAGCAAATATCAAATAATCGAATTCATTTGCCGCCATTATTGTCTTCTTCAAGAACTTCCCAACAACAACAAATTAATTATAGTACTAGTTATTGTAATTTATCTGAAAGTTATGGTTCTCCTCAAAAATTGGATAAAAGTGATTCTACTTTAAGTGAAGTAAACAAATTTATTTTATGAGAAATTTTAATTTAATTTTAGAAAAGATTTAGAGAAAGACCGAAAGAGAAATTATGCGATACAAAAAAGTTTACAATGGCTGGTATGTTTGTAATAAATTAATTTAATGAAAATTTCTGGTTATTCTAAAAAAATTAAAATTTTCCGGAAATGTCTACAAACCTTTGTGGAAATATTTAAAAATGTTCCGAAACAAAATTACAACTAGAAAATATATCCCGGAATTAATTACGAACATAAATTAAATAATAATTGACATCCCAAGGTATTTACAAACTTTCCGGAAATATTTACAATACTTCCGGAAATTTTTGCAACTATTTCTGTAATGTTTGTAAATATTTCCGGAAGGTTTTTAAATAATTCAAACCTTCCGAAAATGTTTCCAACACCCTTAAAATGTCAACAACCCTTGTGGAAATATTTAAAAACCTTCCGGAAATGATTGCAAACCCTTTTGAAATAATTACAAGCTTTCCGGAAATGATTAAAAATATTCCTGAAGAAAATTACAATCGCAAAATATATTCCGGAATTAATTACAAACATAAATTAAATAATAACAGACATCCCAAAGTATTTACAAACTTGCCGGAAATATTTACGATCATTCCGGAAATTTTTGCAAATATTTCCGGAAAGTTTGTAATCATTTCCGGAAAGTTTGTAAACAATTACAACCCTTCCGGAAATGTATACAGACCTTTCCGGAATTGTTTACAAACCTTCTGGAAGTGTTTACAGATATTCCGGAAGGATTGTAAACATTTTCCGGATACATCTACAGGAATTTCGGAAATAATTTATAAACATCAACACAATTGCAGACATATCTAAAACATTTATAAACTTTCCGGAAATATTTGCAAGCATTACAATTTGGCAGTTTTTCTGAAATGATTTCAAAAATTAATAAATAATATTACCGCAATAATTATAAACATTTTATCTCTCTAAATTAACAAATTAAAGAAAATTTTTTTTTAAAAAGATTTGGTTAAATGGCGTCCTAAAACAGAAAATACATTCAGAAAGAAATGGTCCACAAAACGTAAAAATGATGAAGAAGAAAAAGCTTCAATACTTTCAAAAACGGATGAATCTGCCGATGATTTATCAACTAGTAAATCTTTGACACCTAAAAAGGGAATTAATATTGATGAAGAAAAAGAAGAGAAACCGCCAACTTCAGGGCCTAGAGTGGGTTTTTTGTTAAGTGTTTTTATATTAATTCCATTCCTGGAAAACTTAAAAATTTTTTAAATATTTTTACAAACTTAAAGTTTCCGGAAAAAATAAAAAGTCGGAACAATATAAAGTTGCAAACTTAAAACCTGAGACTAATAAGTTTATTTAATTTTGTCTTTCCGGAAAACTTAAGAAAACTTGTTTTAACATTTTTACACTTCCGGAAAACTTGAAATGTTTTAGTATTTTTACAAACAACAATTTTCCGGAATAATAATAAATTGAAACAAATAGTGTAACTTACCTTAAACTTTCCGGAAAACTTGAAAATTCGTTTTAATATTTCTACAATTTCCGGAAAACTATAAAATTATTCTCGTATTTTTACAAACTTATCTCTTTCCGGAAAAGTTTGAATAAATACAATATAGCATACTTAAACTAATAAGTTTTCCGGAAAAAAAATTAAAATGCGAATAGAACTTGTTTTTAAATAATTTTACAAACTTAACAATTTCCGGAAAATTCTAGACTTTATTATAAACTAATGTTTTCCGGAAAACTTAAAACTTGAATTAAATAATTTTTACAAACTTCCGGAAAAACTTGAAAACGTGAATAAAACTTATTTATACATATTTTTACAAACTTGCTCTTTCCGGAAAACTTACAAACTTGTATTTTCTAAACTTTTTCTTAAAAACTTTAAGTTTTCCGGAACCTATTATGTTTATATATTTAATTTTCAATATATTCTCAGGTCAGAATAAATGAACAAGGAGAAATGGTAGTAGATGAAGATAGTTTAATTGTTATGCAAAATCCAGAAAATATTCAACTGGAAACTGTTATAAATAATGTAAAATTTAATTAAAAAATTAAAAAAAATTTATTTTTCTTAAGGATGTTGGTCCAAAAAAATTGACAAGTATGAGCTTTAGAAAGAGAAGTCGAGGGTCTATTTGGAATGTTTTGGAGACTGATTTGTTTTATGGTGAACTAAAAAAATTTGGTACTTTTCCGTTATGCCACACCCCCCCCCTAAATTTATGTTCAAAATGTCATATATAGGGTAAAAAAGGGTGCTGCGTCGACAGACATCTCCACAGATATCTCCGGGAAAAAAAGAAAAGATTGGTACTGTTCGACTCAGTTGTCAGCATCCTTTTCTACGCTATACGTTTTGAACATTAATTTAGGGGGGGGTGTGGCATAACGGAAAAGTACCAAAAAAATTAAATTAATATTTTTAGAAGTATTAGCAGCAACAGGGACTGATTTTGGTTTAATGCACGAATTTATTCCAAATCGTTCTCGGTTGGAATTGAAACAAAAATTTAATAGGGAACATCGTATAAATCCGAGACGGATGGATGAGGTGATTTTAAATAAATTTTTTTTGCAAGAAATTTTTAATGTTAGGGCCAAGACTATTTAGTTGGAACAATTTAAACTTAAATTTAAGTTAGAAACTTAAATCTAACTGAATCTAATAAATTTTCCGGAAAACTTGGAATTAAAAAAAATCTCCGTTAATTAATAAATATTTGAAGTATAGACTTTACTGGAAAGTCATATTTTTTTATTTTTTAGTCTGTTCTCTACTTCAAATTTAATTAGTTTTTTTTTTCTCTAAAAAAAATTTTTTTTAACGGAAACTTTAAATTAAAGAGAGATGATTAGAGAGATGGGATTCCAAACAAAAATCTCGATTATCGTGAATCTAGATTCTTCGAGATCTCTATCTTGATTCTTGTACGACCTCCCAGTCCGTCCTCTACTTCTACTATAATTTTCATTAATTAAAAAAATTTATTTTAAAATTCCCTCTCCTTCAAAGGCTTTACGTCACCCAGTTCTTTTGGATGGACGCCTTCGTCAACGAGTGGAACGATTTCATGCAGAACTGGCTAAATAAGAAGAAAGTGTTTTGTTTGTGCTTTTTTGAGGGCGATAAGTTTAAAATTTTTTTTCAATTTTGAAAATTCTGACATTTTTGAAATTTTTTTTTTCGAGATTTTTTTTTCAATTTAAATTGTGTTAAATTATATTTAAAAAAATTTTTTTTTAATTAAATAAAAAAATTAATTGATTCCTATATATAATTTGTGGTATGTCTCAGGGATGTCTCGGGTCGAGAAAAAAGTCTGGTCATATTTCGGGTCGGGTTTTAAAAATTTTCCTCTGGTCGGATTTTGGGTAACCCGAGACAACCCTGGTATGTCTACGTGTTTAAGGACGGGGATTTTTTTGAGAGAGCCATTTTTCCAACTTAATTTTGGGATTTTTGGGACGTTAAGAACGAGACTAATGGGATACATATTTTAAAAAATTTTTCCTTTATAAATTACCTGAAAAAAAAATTTTTTTTGGCTAATTAATTAGTTACATAAAGGTTATTTTTTGCACTTATGTGTATAGGCAATTTTTTGTCGATACCTATATTTTTTTTGAATTTTATTTTCATTTTTAAATTTTTATTTATTGTGGCAGTATATTAGTTTAATTAAGTATGTTCTAAAGTAACTATAAATGAACATTAAAAAAATATCAGTAAAATTGCATATTAAAAAAAAGTCTAATTAACAAAATTAAAACAAAAATACTAGACTAATATGTATTAGGGTATTTTCTCTCTCAATTTTTTAAAAAATAACAATTTTTAGTTTTATAAATGCGTGAAAAAAAAGAAAATTAATTTTTTAGGGGTCGATTTTGATTTTTTAATTTTTTTTCTGACCAAAATCAACACACACTCGTAGTTTAATTATATTCTAATTTATTTCTTTAAAAAAAGTTTTTCTCTCTCTCATATCATTTTTCCTTCTCTAAAATACCTTTTATTCTTATTTAACGAAAGTTTGGGGCAGCAGCAGTTGGACTTTTTTGTGGTGGTTGTGGTGCAGCTTGTCGTTGTTGGAATTGTTGTTGTTGCTGTTGTTGTGGCTGACCGGGACGTTGTTGTGGTTGTTGAGCAAATTGTTGCTTAGGGGATAAATAATGATTAGTTTTAATTTAGGCGGACCCCATTATAGGATACACTCTTGGGGTGAAAAAATTGTGCCTTATAATGAGGTGTATATTAAATAGAGGGTATCCCTTAGGCTTCTCCCCCACTCAATGGCTTACCAACTGAGAAAACGTACTTTAAATAGAAGTATGTATCTAGTAATGGGTGTATATTAAATGGAGGGTATCGTTTAGGCAGCTCCTCCTACCCAGAGACAACCAACTTTGGTATTAGGCATATATGTTGGGTGTATCTTATAATGAGATCCGACTGTTTTGTTGTAGAAATTACCTGTGGCTGTCCAGCACGTTGCTGGAATTGTTGTTGTGGTTGTTGTGGCTGAGTTGGCGAGAATGGTTGTTGTTGGAATTGCTGTGGAGCAGCATTGACTGGTGGTGGCTGGTAATCGGCTGCCTCCTCTGGAAACTCTAATTCCCAAATACGTTTTAAATGTTTGCCTTTAACGTCACGTGGAGTTCCGAAACCGGTCATCAACTTGAAAATTATTTGAATTTAAGTGTAAAGTTGTTTTTTATATTTCTGAAAGGAAATTTTGAAAATTTTTTTAAGGAATTACAAACGTTATTGATATTCATGGATTAATTACAAACCTTCCGGGAATAATTTTATAGCCGGAAAAGAGAATGGCTATAATCCTTTAGAACTAATTTTAAAATTCGAAAATATTTACAAACTTTCCGGAAATTACCTATTTGAAGTAATTACAACTCTTCCGGAAATGATTTTTAAAATTCCGGGAATAATCACAACCTTTCCGGAATTGATTATTGCAATTCCGGAAATATTTACAGTCTTTCCGGAAACTATTTTAAGTAATTACAATTCTTCCGGAAGGATTTTTAAAAGTCCGGAAATAATTACAATCCTTCCGGAATTAATTTGTAAAATTCCGGAAATTTTTAAAATCGTTCCGGAAATTAATTAAAATGTTCCGGAAATTAATTAAAATAATTACAATCCTTCCGGAAACTTTAATCTAATTTTTACAAAAATCCGGAAATTTGTACAATAATTATTCCTATATTTTACAAAAGCAAATTAGCGTTTAAAAAGCAAACTTTAAACTTAAAAATATAAGCAAAAAAGTCTAACCAAGTCTTTTTAAAAATAATTTAATTTTACTCAACCTTTTGTGATTCAAATTTATTTGAGCCTGATTGCAAACGTATTTCTCTATCAGGTAAACCCGTTATACTACAAGCCCATCGATGCTGTTGTGTTCCATTTCCCTCATAAAATTCCACTCGTTTTTGAGTATTTCTAGGCGTTCCAAAGCTTGTTTTTCCCTTTAAAACACAAAAAAGCCTCACAAAAATAAAGCAAAAAATTAGAAGCAAAAGCATAAATTCAAACCAAAAAAAATTTTTTCCTACCTTTTGCGAGTCAAATTGGTTTGTGCCATTCTGGAGTGGACAAATTCCTTTAATTTATTTTTTTTTGATTAGAAAATATTTTTCCACCTTCAGTAGCCCTAAGTTGAGCCAAAGTAAATTTTCCACTTTGTGTGCGGCGATCATTTCCATACGCCTGGCTTAAA
This sequence comes from Meloidogyne arenaria, assembly GCA_036172955.1. Classification (NCBI taxonomy): domain Eukaryota; kingdom Metazoa; phylum Nematoda; class Chromadorea; order Rhabditida; family Meloidogynidae; genus Meloidogyne; species Meloidogyne arenaria. The sequence goes on from JARQAB010000013.1 coordinate 7,250,606, forward strand.
TCAAAGTTTCCGGTTGAGGCAAGCTTTAACTCTACATTCTCTGAATTGAAATATGTATTAAAGAAATATTTTTGATTATTTAAATATTTATTGTGAGAAAGAAAGGAGAATTTGTACTTGACTAGATTTTAAAACCCTTACTAGGCAGAGGCTAAGATTTATTAAAAGAAAAGGTGAAACGGAGTAGCTCAGTAGCTAGAGCTCCTGTGGGTAGTTAGTAGAGACGTCCGAGACCGAAAATTTTCCAAGACTCAAGACTACACCTCAAGACCAAGACCGAAAAAAACCAAGAAAAGTCTTGGAATTGAGACTCAAGACCAAGAGTCTCGGACGTCTCTAGTAGTTAGTGAAGGAGGAGTCATCGAGCAACTGCCAGGGGGCATCGCAAGTTTCCCGCCCGGGGATTGACTTTTACCTCTTTTTTACTCTATAATATACCTGGTTGAGCTGGCGTTTCATCAAATGTAGGTTGCTGTTGCTGCGCAAAGTTGCCGGGTTTTGACATTTTTTAAAGAATTTTAATTTAATGGGGAGCTACTCTAGAATTTAATTTTAAATCATTTTTAAATTTATTATTGGCCACCCGAAAAAAACAGAAATTAAACTAGGAAAACTCAAATAAATTTAAAATAGACCCCCTCAGACAAATATCTGTTCTAGTGTTGCGCCCGGATCCGGTCGGGAACCAAAAAATTAGATCCGGTTCCTGATCCGGTCAAATTTCTGATCCGGTCAAATTTGATATTCCGACGCAACACTAATCTCTGCCTCTAAAATTATTTTTTTAAATATTTTTAAATTTATTTGGGACATACTTCCAATAACCGACCCAAAAAAACTTAAATTAAAACAGCGAAAAAGACTAATCTCAAAAAAGAGAATCTGTGCCAGTCACACAAATACCATTATAATAAACGTTAAATGAGTATATAGATATACTAGGATGATCTAGAAGAGAAAATTTAGTAGTAATGATCTTTCCCTTTCTAAAAACAAAAAAAGAAAGCTTCCAACTAGTAATATAAACTATTTATTTACTAGAAATATCGACCAACTTTTAGAGAGAGTTAGTTACTTTGGGGGGAGAGGAGGGGAGAAGGGGGATGGGGGGGGGTGTTATGTAAAGCTTAAGCAGCTAATAAGCTGCAGCTTTAAGTTAGCTTTTCCTTTCTTCTTTCAATGTTGATCTCCTCGCTCTCAATGTTTTCCTTCCGATTTTTTATTTTTTTTTTGCTTTCCAATTTTCTCTCTTTAAATGAGTGAAATACACGTTATTCGTCCTTTGTTGTTTTTTTGGAGGCTGTTGTCTATCTTTCTTAGGTGATTAAGTTATTTGGAATGAGAGAGGATGGAAGGAAGGTTATAAGGGAAAGAGATAAGAGTCTTGATTCCTATAATTACTTTACTGTTGGATCTCCCTATAAACTTCACAAAATACTAGATATTCTCGATTTAGATGCGTTTTTTTTAATTTGGTTGGCCAATAGATGGCCTTTTTCCCCAGGGGTCCCTCCAAGGTTTCCCTTGGTGTCTCAGAGGTTCACTACTAGATGGCCTTTTCCCTTGGGTTCCTCCAAGGCTTCCCTTGCTCCCTAAGGATTTCCCCTCAGGCCCTTAAATGTATGTTTCAATTCCAGGAGTTATCTTATAGTGAGGCTCTATTTTGGAGTCAATACTCATTTAAACTTTAAGGGGTTTCATTGTTGCTATAGAGATAGGTCTGGATCTGGGTCCAGTTTGGATTTTCCTGAATACAGAGTCCATATCCAGGCATTTTTTGATTGTCCTGGATTATTCCTGGATCCAAGATCTCCCTGTCCAGGTTACTAGCCTAAATCCAGATCCAGGATTTTTAGAATTTTTGAAAATACCGATCTCTATAGTTCCTATTGCCAGTCTGTCCCCTAATATTTTCTTAAATTCTCTTCCATCTTCCTCGTTATAATATTTTTATTTTTATCACTTATTCGATCAGTATATCCTTCCCATTTTTTCTTATTCTTTTCCGCTAACTCCTTAAATTTTCCCTATATTATCCTTCCACTTGAAGAAGCTAAACCCCAATCATTCCCCGCCAAACACAAGTGTGGAAAACAAATGAGGAAAATATTTGAGGGAATAAAGGAGTAAATTGTTGTTGTTTTTTTGGTGGATTTTGCTCTAGTTTATTAGTGTTTTGGGCATTTGACGAGTTTGTTCTTTACGTACATTGAGTGGGTGGGTGGAAGAAAAAAAAATTTTTTTTTGAAACTAATTTTGTTGGAGAGGATTTTTGGGAGATGTGTGAATAGCTAGGTGACTTAAGGCTTACTGTCGATGATTTAAAGGGAATATTTTCTATGATAAACTTTTTATAAAAAAATAAGGAACATTTTTTTGTTGTTAAATAGCTCTAATAAATAATTGTTACCTTTTGGACTTCCCCCCCAAAAAATTTTTTTATTAGAAAAATAAATTCTTCATCTGCCCCTCCTACGCTCCCTTATTCTCTTTGAATCCCCCTTTCTTATGAGGAAAATAAAAAAAATTTCACACATTATTAGATAAAATGATTAAAAGAACAATAAAATAAATTCAACAATTTTTAAGGCAGGTGTTTATGACTTTAATTGCATTCAGAAAATAAAAGAAAAATAAATTAGGGAATCCCCAAAGAGGAAATCCTTTAGCAAAAAGAGAATGCACGACTAGGAAAAAACTCGGACCGAAAGATCGATTTGGGCCTAACATATAAGATATTTGATGGGAGCCGCCAGTCTATCTCCTAATTTTACAAGGTGTTGTTCTACATAAAATATATGTAGAGGTGGCTAACTAACCCGATTATTTCATGCCAAAAGCAAATTGTAATAATATTCCGTGAATAACTATGTGGGTTACTTGGACCTCCGGAAACTAAAATTTCTTTCCGGAATCAATTCAAAAATTTAATTTGTAAAATATTTCAAGTTTGCTGGAAATAGTTCTGTCGGATATACCAAATTATTTTCTTGGAACAAGCTATAAATTTATAAAAAATAATTACAAACCTTCCTGAAGTTTCGGAAGAAATTACAAAAACATAATTACAAATATTCCGAAAATGTAAATAGAATAGAAATATTTCAATCATTCCGGAATTATTTACAAACTTGAAAAAATAATTAGAACCTTCCGGCACGTGTGGAAAGGAAGTATAAACATAACCACAAAACTTTTCCGGAAACTTTACAAACCTTCAAGTAATAATTTACAACTATTCCGGAAATGTTTACAGACACTAGGGAATGTTTACAAACTTTCCGGAAATAATTTAAAACATTCCGGAAATATTTATAAACCTTCCGGAAATAATTGCAATCTTTCCGGAAACTTTACAAACACTATGGGATGTTTCCGGAATTGTTTCAATCATTCCGGAAATATTTGTAGACCTTCAGGAAATAATTACAAACTTTCATTTAATATTACAAAACTTCCGGAAACAATTGCAACCTTTACGGAAATGTTTACAAATATCTCGGAGTTATTTACAAACTTTCCGGAAACATTCACATACCTTCCATTACTAACTTACAAACTTAAAAATTAATTACAATCCTTCTAGTACTGATTTACAACTATTCCGGAAATGTTTACAAACACATGGAATGTTTACAAACCTTCCGGAAATAATTACAAACCTTCAGCTAATATTACAAACTTTCCGGAATTATTGCAATCATTCCGGAAATATTTATAAACTTTCCGGAAATAATTACAACCTTTACGGAAATGTTTGCAAATATCTCTAAATTAATTACAAACCTTCCGGAAGCACTTCTGAATTTTACAAATTAATTTACAATTCTTCAACCAAACAAACTTACACTCATTTCTCTCTACAACCGGATTCCTTTTTTACTTTCCGGAAATATATTTTTTACAATTTACAAATACCTTTATGCACTTTTTTAACTTTTTATCGTCATTTGCACTGTATATAAGTATATTTATGAATAAATGAGGAGAGTATAATTGATGGGAAAAAGTGTGGATTAAAATTAAAGTATTTTTTAAAAAATACAATTTTGGACTTAAAAACAATTTGATTTTTGGACAATTAATTTTTACATAAAATTATTTTTTAAAAAAGTCCAAAATTATTTTTAAGAATTTTAACTAATTTAATTTATTTTTAATATTTTTTTTCTCTCATCTATTTTCTTTTTTTTAAAAATTCCAAGTTTTCATCCAAATGAGAGAATAGGGAGAATGATGGGGGAAAAAATAGGAGCAAGCCAAAAAGCCAAAAAAAAATTTTTTTTAATGTATTTTGTAAATGTGTGAAAATGGTGTTTTGTGTGTCAATTGTAGAGTCAAATGTCGTTGCCTTCCTAAGAAAAAAAATTTTTTTGAAATTTTTTTGAAAATTTTTTTGAAATTTTTTTGAAATTTATTTTTTGAAAAAAATTTTTTTGAAATTTTTTTGAAAAATTTTTTTGAAAATTTTTTTGAAAATTTTTTTTGAAATTTTTTTTGAAAATTTTTTTTTGAAAATTTTTTTGAAAATTTTTTTGAAATTTTTTTGAAAAAATTTTTTTTTGAAATTTTCTTGCCTTCCACTAAATTCTCTTCTTTCTTTCTTTTCTTCTAAAATTCTTTTAAAGTCGATCCAACGAAATTTCAGCCTCCTCTGGGTATTCCAACTCCCAAATACGCTTCAAATGTTTGCCTTTAACGTCACGAGGAGTACCAAATCCAGTCATCAACTTTTGAGAGTCTCCCTTGTTCCAACCGGCCTGGGATGGAATTATCGTTTCTGACTTCTTCATATCTTCATATGGAAGTTCGCCAGACTCCGCCTCGTATGTTGTGTTCCTGGGCGTTCCAAAACCTGTCATGCCCGCTTGCGAGGCGAACCGGTTTGTTCCGGATTGGAGACGGACCATTCCTTAAATATTTTTGAAAATAGATCTTTTATTTAAATAAAATCAGGTCATATTATAAGATAAACACTTGAGGCAGAAAAGATTGTAATTTATAATGAGGTGTCTCTTATATGGAGGTTAACTGAAAAAAGTCTCCTATAATGAGGTGTATCCTAAATAGAGGGTAAAGAAGACCTTAAAAGGTCTCTTATAATGAAGTGCACTAAATAGAGGGTAACTCAAAAAAGTCTCTTATAATGGGTGTCTCTTAAATAGAGGGTATCTCTTGGGAACCTCCCCTACCCAGCGACCTCCCAAACTTAGAAAGCATAGGTATCCTGAATAGAGGTTTATCTAGTATTGGGTCTATCTTTTAGTGAGTTCTGACCATAATAAAACAATTAAAAAATCCACCTTGTGATTTACGGTTCTGGTAGCTAATGCTCGGGTCAAGCACCTCCCAACGTGGCTGTCCAAAGCAAGTCATTCCCTTTTGTGAAGCATAACGATTTGATCCCATTTGGTAAGGAATGCTCGTTTGATCGATGCTGCTTTCGTGACTGTATTCTGGGTGAGCAGTGTCCAACATTTTTGTAGTTTCACGACGATTTGTACCGAAGCTGGTCATTCCCTTTTGTGAGGCGAATTTGTTTGTACCTTTAAATTTTGTTGAATGTATTTTTCCGGAATGTTTCGCATTTATTTTACAAGTTTAAATGTTTTCCGTCAGGTTTGTAAAATTAAAAAAATTGTAAACTTTAAGGAAATATAAATAAAAATTCCGGAAAATACAAAAATTAAACAGATGTGTTGTATTTTTCCGGAATGTTTTTACAATCTTAGATTTTTCCGGAAAAGTAATTTGTTTATACGGTTGACGTAAAGTTTGTGAAATTAATAAATGTTTTGTGTTTTCCGGAATGTTTGCAATTTTTTGTATTTTTTTGTATTTTCTGTATTTCTGAATTAATATTTAAATTCCTCACCAGATTGCAAAGGAATTTCGCTTTGGTCAATGTTAACTTCGTGGTTGTATTCCGGATGTTTGGTGTCTTTCATTCTTGTAGTTTCGCGTCGGTTTGTACCGAAGCTGACCATTCCCTTTTGGGAGTCGAATTTGTTGGTACCGGATTGGAGACGAACAATTCCATCGCTAGCACGGATTTTCTCTTCTGGGAGGGGCTAAATTGGAAATAATTGTATTTTAATTGTATTTTTGTATTTTTCTTTTTTGTATTTTTACATAAGTTCACTAAAAACTTGTGTTTTCTGAAGAGAAATATTGCTTTTCCTTAATTATTAATTTTGTGTTTTCCGGAAAAACAAATAACATTATTCTTTCCGGAAAGTTTTACAAACTTTAATTTGCCCAGAAAAAGTTTATATGTTTTCCGGCAGGTTTGTAAAACAAGATATGTGTTTTGTATTTCCGGAATTTATATTAATATTTCCGGAATGTTTACAAGTTTTGTATTTTTTTTTGTATTTTTTACAAATAAGTTAATTTATTTTTCCGAAACCTTGTATTTTCATGAATAGAAATAATTATATTTCCGGAAACATTAGTTTTGTGTTTTTCCGGAAAAAACAAATAAATTTATATTCTTTCCGGAATTAATGTATTTTTACAATTTAATTTCTTTTATATTTTTTTGTATTTTTTTTTGTATTTTTTAGAACCTCAGAAGAACAGAAAGAAAAAGATGAGGGTGAAGTAAGTGGGGGTGTTAAATAACTACTGGGTAAAATAATAATTTTTTTAATTGTTGTTGTTTTATTAATTGTTGGGGACAATTGTAAAGGAGAAACACAATTTTGTATTTTATTTAAATTTAATTCTTTTATTTCAGAATTTATTGGGCAAGTAGTGGGAATGTTATTGAATGGATTTTTTTGTTTATTTGAATTATTTTGGGGAGGGGGGTAATTATTTAAAAATAAATTAACGACTAATCTAGGCATTTTAAGGGAGGAGGGGATTTGGGGATTTTTTTTAAAAATATTTTGGAATTTTTGGAAATTTTATTTTTATGTTTTTTTGTATTTTTACTTAATAAGGGTTGTGTTAATTAATTTTATTAATTAATTTTTTAACAAAAATTTTTTTTATTTTTCTAAAATTAATTTTAAAGGGGGAATTAAGAGTGAAAACATGAAAAATAAATAAATTATTAATAAATAATTAATATATTTATTTATGTGTGTTATGATGACTTTTGAGACTTTTTTTAAAATAAATACACGCTAATAAATTAAGAAAAAAAATTAAAAGAAAAATAGATTTATTAAATAGATTTGATTTTCCTTTCGCCTATTTTTATTTTTTTTTGAATTTTGTTAAAAGGAAAATTAATTTGTTAGATTCTTTTATAAACGGATAAAAATTATTTTTTTTGTTGAGGAAAGCGAAAAAATTTTTTTGAAGGAAAGAGAAGAAAACAAGTATTTTTTCAATTAAATATTTTAAATTAAAAATAATTTTAAACCTCTAGATCGGCTGGGTCTTGACTCACAAACACTCCTTCTCTGCATACGTCACGTCCAGTACTGTAAAAGAATAAGAATTATTTCTAACTGTCAAGTTTTGTATTTCTTTTTTACAATGTTGTAAAATACAATAATTTAAATCCTTTGTATTTTCCCTTCCGGTTTTTTGTATTTTCAACTTTTATTTATTCTGATTTTCCGGAATTAAGTAAAACAAGTTTATAAAAACTTTCCGGAAAACACAAGTTTTTGTATTTTCTGTTTCCTATTTATTCTGATTTTATAAAATTATATAATTAAAACCAGAATTTCCGGAAAATAATTAAAATACACGAACAACAACAACAAATACAGAAACTTGTGTTTTCCGGAGTTTCTAGTTTGTAAACTTGTTTTACAATTCTAGTTTGTTTTTACAAACTAGAATTAATAAAACAAGTTTATAAACAAACTCAACTTTTTGTATTTTCGTTTCTGGTTGTATTTTTTTGTATTTTCGTTTTATTTATTCTGATTTTCCGGAAAACATTTTACAAACCAGAATTTAATAAAAACAAGTTTGCAAACTTGAAACTTTCCGGAAAACACAAATTTTGTATTTTCCTTTTTATTTATTTAATATAAAATACAAAATTACCCGAATCCAACCATTCCCTTCTGCGAAGCAAAACGGTTAGTACCAGATTGAAGACGCACTTCACCGTGACTTTTAAGAGCAATTTCTTCAGGCACATCAGCAAGGCATTCAGCACGAATTTTGGTTGTTGTGTTACGTGGAGTACCAAAATTGGTCATCAACTTTTGGGAGTCTCCCTTGTTCCAACCGGCCTGGGATGGAATTATACCTTAAATTAAGTTGTGTTTTATTTTGTATTTTTTGTGTGTTTTTTTGTATTTCTGTATGTATTTTTCCGTGTTTTCTTGTATTTTCTCTGTATTTTTTCTGTATTTCTTCCGTGTTTTTTTGTATTTTCTCTATTTTTTCTGTATTCCTTCCGTGTTTTTTTGTATTTCTGTTTGTATTTCCCCCAAATCCAAACCATTAGAATTTTTTATTTACCATCAGTCTGGCGCAGCTGGGATAATGTCCATTTTCCAACACGTTTTGGCTGTCCACCTGAAGCTACCTTTGTTTCCATCGTGGCGTTTGGCGCCTCCTCCTCGTCATAATCTGTTAAAGGGAATTAAAATTAGATTTTTTATTTTTTGTGTTTTTCTGTGTTTTTTGTATTTTATTTTTAATTTTTTTTCTCCCCATAATTTCCCTAACCATTAAAAAAATTTTGTTCCTCTCTATAAAAGGAAGGCATAAGTTGTTTCAGTAACAATTCCCTTAACTTCTTCTCATCCTCCTCAACAGGAGAAAATATTAAAGAATTAGTAGGGGTATTTATAGGTGTTGGTGTTTTTGTTGAAAATGAATTATTTGGAGAATTTAAAAATTCAGAATAACGTCCATATTTAGGGGGAGATTTTCCTCTTTTTATTCTTCTTTTATTAATTTTTTCAAATTTTTCTTTTTCTTCATCTTCTTGTATTTTTTCTTCCCAATTTTTAATTATTGAAATTCTTCGATTTTGTTCATTTTTTCTTTTATTGTTCTCCTTTTCCCCATAAAATGCAACACTTTCTGTTTCTATTAAATCAAACTTGTTTTGTAAGTTTTTTACAAATTCTGATTTGTTTTTACAATTATTATTAATGTTTGAAGTTTGTAATGTTTTTACAAATTCTGGTTTGTAATTATTTGTTGTCGCTAAATTCTGATTTTGTAATGTTTTTACAAATTCTGATTTATTTATTGTTGATGTTTTTTCTGAATTCTGGTTTTGTTGATATGTTTGTTTTGTTTTAATGATGTTTTGTGTTTCTTGTGTTTCCTCCTCTTTTGTTGTATTTTCCGGAAGAAATAAAACACATGAATGAAATTCTGGTACTCTTTCTAATTCTTTTATTTTTGTATTTCTTTGTATTTCTTCTTGTTCTGATATGTTTGTTCTTCTTTTCCTTTCTATTAATTCTGGTTTTCTTTCTGACAATTCTGGTATTTTTGTTAATTCAAGTATTTCTGCAACTTCAGCCATTTTTGTATTTTGTTGTTGTTTAAATGTTTTTCCGTTTAAATGTTGTGTTTGTGTTTTGTTCTGATTTCCGTTTACAATGTTTTTATCATTTCCCATGGACGCGACAACATAGAGAGGACACATTGGATAAATTAAATTTTAATTTAAAGGGGGATTAAAGGGAAAAATAATTAATTATTTATGGCACAATTTTTGGCAGTTTTTTAACGAGTTTCTTCAATTTTTGGAAGAAACTAAGAAAGAGGTGTTGTTTAATATTAAAACAATAATATTTGTCTAATAATGGCAACAAGAATTGAGAGAAAAATTAAAAGAAAAAAGGTAATAAAAATAATTTTAACGCTATCAGCCGTTAAGAAATAAAAAAATAAAAGTAGAAAAAAAATGAAAATGAGAAAATGACAAGAGGAAAAATACAAAAGAGAGAAATTATAAAATTATAGAAAGGAGAAAAAGCTTTTTTTAAACACGCGTTCGATCGGCCAGCTAACTATCATCTACCTTACCCCCCTTCTACTGCTTAAACACTTTTGTATACAAAGAAAAAAGAATAGGAGAACTTTAAAATATTTTTACTAATAGAAAAGACGATTTTCTGGGATTTTTTTTCTTTGTTTTCTACATGTGTATTTTAGAAGACACAATTTCCGGAAAAGATTTTTTACAAACTAGAATTTAAACAAAATTAAGTTCGCAATCTAGCCTTTCCGGAAAACTCTTTCCGGAAAATTAATTACAATAAGTTTACAAACTTGAATTTTCCGGAAAACTTGTCCGGAAACAAGCTCCGGAAAACAAGTTTAAATAATCGCAAACTTAATTTAGCAATAAGTTCGCAATCTAGCCTTTCCGGAAAATCTTTTCCGGAAACTATAATTTAATTACAAGTTTACAAACTTGAATTCTGGAAAACTTGTTGCGCATCTTCCCGGAAAACAAATTTAAATAATTGCAAACTTTATTTTGTCAAGTTTACAAACTACAATTTCCGGAATAAAATAGTAGTTTGTATTTTCAATTTTATCTTAATTTTATTTTAGTTCTCCTTACTCTCTTATTTTCTAATTCTTCCAGTAAAAAATTTCCAGTCAGTCAATATTTTATTAAACAAATATTCTAGGCACTTCTTTAAAATAAAAAAAGTGTTCAGTCAATTTTTAGTCGAAAGATAAGGAGAATAAATTAAATAAAATTTTTATAAAAAAAAAGAATTTCAAAATTGATTTAAAAAATTAATGAAAAAAAATAGAAACAGACTAGAATTTAATAAATAATAAAGGTTTTACAATCTAGTTGGTATTTCCGGAAAACACAAACAAGTACTAGGATTTCCGGAAATTATGTTTTTAATAATAATTGGAGGTTAATTAAAATTAAAGTTTTATAAACTTTAAGTTTCCGGAAAGAAAAAACCCAGAATTTCCGGAAACTTGTAAACAAATTTCCGGAAAGTATTTCCGGAAAATATAAACAAGTTTTTACAAACTAAAATTTCCGGAAAACAAGTTTTCAAAATAATAACTAAAAGTTAAGTTTCCGGAAAGAAATAAAAACACAGAATTTTCCGGAAACTTGTGAACAAAGTTTTACAAACTTTAAATTAAAATTAAAGTTTACAAACTTTAATTTTCAAAACAAACTGAAATTTCTGGGAAAGAAAATGTTCATTTCTCCATCAGCCTTACTTTGATTATTCTCTTCTTATTTTCCTTCAAAGTTTTGATGATGACTTGTCTTTTTTGTATATGAATCACTCTCGTTTATTTATACGAATCGAGAGAGAAAGATGACTTTTCGGGAATATTTTTTGTATACTTTTTCGTTAATAATTTTACAGTTCCCCTTCCATATATTTTTTTTCTTCCTAGTGCTTGAATAATAATTTACAATAATTATAGGGGTATTTTTGGATGTTATTTGGCAAGACACTCAATGATTTTATTTTATTTAAATTTTTTATTTGATTTTAAAAAATTTTATTGAGAAAATCAACCGTTTTCTGGCATTTTGAAGGTTTTTTGTTGACAAGAATAGGCTGCTCTTCAAATAATTTGTAAAAATATTCACTCTCTCCTTCCTATTTAAATTTAAAAATTTTAAAAAATTTTTTATTTTTAAGGCGCGACACAAAGATAGTTTAAACTAGGAAATTCTGATTTTAGTACCTATTTAAACTACCTATTTAAAACAAATTTTCCGGAATAAAACATGTTTTTCCGGAAATTTTAGTTTGTAAACTTTGTTTTCCTTTCATAATCTAAACTTTCCGGAAAACAAGTTTTAAATTAAAAACAAAGTTTACAATATAGAATTTCCGGAAACATTTTCCGGAAAACGAAAACTTGTTCCGGAAAGGAATTTTTAAGTTTAACTAGTCAAGTTTACAATTATAAAATAAGTTTCCGGAAACTATTTCCGGAAAGCTTATTTTAAAAAATCAGAATTTTCAAGTCTAAACTAGTTTCAAGTTTACAATCTTATAAAATAAGTTGGAATTAAATAAAAATGTTCTCTTTTTACAATCTTAAAGGTAGAAAGATCACAATTAAACGAAAATTAATTTATATTTAATATCAAAGTGAGGTAAAACTTTTGAAGCATTTTTATTTCTATATTAACTAAGTTTGTGAAAGTATATAGGTGTGTGTTTGCTTCAAGTTTTATTATTTCTTTTCAGGCATTAACATCAAAACAGTTGTTGTTCCCCTCCCTTTTTTATCTTTTCGTGCCAGTCGCCCCCAAGATTGAAATGATATAAAATATATTGATGAGTAAGACTAAAATATTTTCTTTTTGGGATTTTATGGGTTTTACACACAAATAACGTCGTTTGATCCAATCGGTCTTTTCTCTCTCTCCCTCAAAGCCTTCTCAAAGAGGCCCAAAAAGAATTTTAAGGCCTCCAATGTTTTAAAAAAGCGCCGGGGGCGGATTAAGCAGTTGTTTTGTAATGAAGAAAAGATGTTTGGAATTTTATATGTATATTACACTGGCTTTAATGGAGAAAAAAGAAAAAAATATTTTTACGAAAATAGCCAGAAGGTAAAAAAATATTTTTTAGCCTTTTTTTTCTCTATTTTAGCTTTAAAACTTTTAAAAAAAGACAGATTGATCCCTTTCTAAACCCACGCATTTTTCTTTATTTTATTCCTATTTTAAATATCTTTAATTCGTATAAAAACAGTTGGTAAACTCCAAAACTTAAATATATTACTATTAAAACAAATGTTGACGAACAATTAAATATAATTAAAACTTGAATTACAAAAGGGTAAAAAATTACAAACAATGTTTATATTGGAAAAACATGTTTTAAAGTTTATTTAAAAATACAAACAAGTTTAATTAAAAATTTAAGTTTAATTATAAGTTTTACAAATAAGTTTATTTTCAAGTTTATCGAAAATACAAACAAGGTTTATTAAAAACACAATAAATTGAAGTTTGTTTATATCCAAGTTTATTTTCACGTTTATTATAATACAAACAAGTTTAAAATTAAAGTTTAATTAAAACAAGTTTTACGAACAAGTTTTATTAAAAATAAATTAAAGTTTAATTAAAAACACAACAAATCCAAGTTTATTTTGAAACGCAAACACATTTGTGTTTTTGTTTTAATAATAATTGTATTTTTGTAAATTAATTAACAACCCCTTCAGCATTGCTTATTTTAGGGCAACACTTTTCTTTAGACCGCATTTCACCCATTCTAGTAAAATAGCGTAAAGCAGAAGCTACAAACACAGCCTTTCCAATTGCAGCGAATACAGTTGCGTGTGCCATATTTTGAAGAAACCACTGGCCCTTTTAAAGATTAAATTAGTAAAAAATATTTTTAAAAACAAACAATTGATGCCATAAAGAACTTGGAATGTTCTAAAGCACAGAAATGATGAGGCTAAAATTTTAAAGGGGGAAAATTTTAATTTTTAATAGAAAAAAATATTAAATTAAATATTAAATTAATATTTAAAAATTTTAGTTGTAAATCGTTTGTAAAACAAGTTTATTTAAATACAAATTAAATTTAATTATTAAAAACTTTTTACAATTTGTAAAAAATAAGCTCGTTTATACAACCTGTTTTTAAGCAATAAAACTTGTTTCTGTAAAGCTTTAAACATAAACTTGTTTTGGTAGAAATAAACTTGTTTATACAATTACAAAAACAAGTTTGTTTTTAAAGTTTTATAAGAACAAGTTTGATAAAAACAAGTTTTAAAAGAAACACATGTTTTACAAAACAAGTTTTAAAAGAAAAACAAGTTTATTATTTACAAAACAAGTTTTAAATATTAAACTTGCTTCAAGTTTTGCCTGTAACCAAAGTTCTGAATATTTGTAGCCAATCATAAATATAACTGACATTGCTATTAATACCTTATCTAAATACAGAATTTTGTAATTAATTTTATTTAATATTTAAATACCTATAGATTCCCAACTTGCATCATAGGGAACAATACTTTGACTATACGATACTAATGCTGGAATAAATAAAAGGGAAGTCATAGCAAAGGTGTAGCAAAGGGCAAAACGTTGGAAGAGTAAAGGAGAAAAATTGGTTGTTTTTTGACTTTTAAAAAAGTTTATTTTTTTTAAATTTAATTTTAAAATACCCATAACTATCCTCTTCACAATCCCCATTTTTATTTTCATAATTATTTAAATTTTGTTGTTGTTGGAAAGCTCCAAAGAAGAGCAGTTGGGAGCGCTTAAGCAACAACAAGTGCAATCCTTGTGCTAATCCGAGTAAGGGGGAAAGCCAGACAGTTAAAGGGTCATACTCTATATGTCCAAATTCAAGCCTTTTTCGAATTAAAATTATTAAAAAAATATTTTTTTTAATTTTTGTTACCAACTAAGAGAAGCAGAAACTGCTAAAGGGACCTTTAAAAAATTTTGTTGGAGAATTAAAAATTATTTTTAAATTTTAAATTAATTTTACAAGCAAAAGAGAAATGGCCCTCCTCTTATTTGTATCTTCTTCCTCTCCCAATATTTTAGGTCCATATCCAATAACCAATAAAGTGCCAAGAAAGTCAAAAAGCCTTTAATAATATTAAATATAAGCAGCAATGTTTTTACAATTGTTTATAATTAACTACAAAAATAAACTTGTTTTACAAATTCTTTTTTAAATAAACTTGTTTGTAATTAGTGTTTTGTAGATAATAAAAACAAGTTTGTATTTTTATTTTTCGAATGTTTTACTATTGTAAAAACAAGTTTACTTTTACAATAAAAATAAACTTGTTTTAATAATTGTAAAACAAGTTTATTTTTATTGTAAAAATAAACTTGTTTTTACAATTGTAAAAACATTTGTAAAATAAAAACAAACTTGTTTTAATAATTGTAAAACAAGTTTATTTTTGTATTTAATTGTAAAACAATTTTTACAATTTGTAAAAACAAACCTAACTAAATATAATCCGCCTGTTCTATTTTGTGAATGTACTATTTAATAAAATTTATTAATAATTTAAAATATTCAAACCAACCAATAGAAGACAATAAACAAACAATTAATTGTGCTAATAAAGGTTTCCAAAAAATAATTCTTAAAGGTGGACGAAAAAATTCTCCAAATAAAAGTCTTAGCAAAACCCCACGGTCTGGGGTGAATGCTGTTTTAGTTGCAAAAAAGGCCAATGCTGAAGCAAAGTGTAAAAAGTGAATAACTGGAGTTCTCCAGTCAAGAACAAAGAAAAGAACATTGTGTGCTGCAGACAACATAAAACTGGAGGAGACATCTAAGTTAAAATAAACTTTAATTTTACAATTAAAATAAAATAAACATTGTTTATTCAAAACAAGTTTATTTAAATTACAATTTGTATTTTTTAAGTTTATTTAAAAATTACAATTCAATCTTATTAAAAACATAATAAAACAAGTTTATTTAAAACAAGTTTTTAAAAAAATAAACTTAAAATTACAAATTGTAATTTAAATAAACTTGTTTGTTTGTTGTTTTAAATAAACTTGTTTCAAACTTTATTAAATACAAAAACAGGTTTATTTTCTTAAAAAGTTTAAAACAAGTTTATTTAAAACATCAAACAAACCGGTTTATTTAAATTACAATTTGTAATTTTAAGTTTATTTAAAAATACAATAAAACAAGTTTATTTATTCCTAATTTAAAAATGTATTTTTTATAAAATAAATTTAAAAAATACAAACTTAAAAGCCAGAAGGTATAAATATCGACAGTTTCGAGTAGAAATGAAGAAGACATTTTAAATATATTAATTAATATTTTGTTTTAATGTTTTAGAGAATTTTTGTTAAATTTGAACAAATTAATAATTATTTTAAATTAAAGTTAGAGAGGATGAACGCGCAAAATGAGGTCAATTCGCTTAAAATAAATCAGATAAAAAATAAATTTATTAAATAAATTCGGACTTGTTTTTTTAAAAATAATTTAAACGAATGGAGTAATACAAAAATACTATACTTCAAGTTTATTCAAAAATACAGCGTTTCTAACTTTTTTAAAACACAATTTCCCAAGTTCAGAAAACAAGTTTATTTTTTAATTAAAGTTTATTTAAAAACAAGCATGCTCAAGTTTGCCTTCAAAACCAAGTTTATTTTTTATCTAAACAAGTTTATTTAGAGACAAACATGTTCGTTTGTTTTCATGTTCATATTTGTTCATGCTTGTTTTGTTTCATTTATTTTTTCCCAACAAACATGTTTTTGTTTGTTTTCAAAAACAAGTCTATTTTTATCTAAACAAGTTTATTTAAACAATACTTGTTTTTATTCAAGTTTATTTTTAAAAACACAATAATAAACTTAAGTTCAACCTATTTATTTGTAAAACAACATTAAATACAAACACAACAAATATTTACAAATAAATTAGACAAAACACAATATTCTATATTTATATTTATTTCTTCCCATCCTTAGAAACAATTTTTAAAAGTTTTGTCGGCATCAATAATCGAAGAAGCATATCCATCAACTCAAACAAGTGTTGTTTGATTAAATCCAATAGGGAGCTGATCTGAAAAAAATTTTTTTGAAAAATTTTTTTTGAAAAAGAAATTTTCCACACCTGTTTCCGGCATGCCAAATATATCCCAACAACAAACACAAAATTAAGAGAAGCACAGAGAACGGCCGATGCACAGGCTATAATAACCAAAACAAGGGGTATTTCTACTTGATGACGAGCACATTCCTTCTGAAAGAAAAATTAATTTTTAATTATCAAAAATACAAAATTTACATTAAATTTTTTGTCATATAATGGAAGAGAAGATAATGGCAAGAACCACAAAAGTGCTGAGAAGCCACCAAAAATAATTAAAATAGAAAGAAAAAGAAGTCCAAAATGAGAGCTTTTCATTCTTGAATAAAAAGAAATTTTCTAGTAAAAAAGAAAAAAAACTTTAAGTTTGGGGAAAGTTGAGAGGAATAATAAATGTTCGGAATAACAATAGAGGCTTTTATAGTATAACAACAATATTCCGGAAAACAAATTCCGGAAAGTTTGTAAAAACAAAATGTTTTTGATATGTAAAACAATCAGAATTTAAAAAAAACACTTTCCGGAAGATTTGTTAAAAACACAAAACTGAATACAAGAAAACACAAAAGAAAACACATTCCGGAAATATAATATAAACATAACATGTTTATAATAGATTCCGGAATGTTTAATAAAACAAACGGAATTTTATTCAAACATTTTCCGGAAAACATGTAAAATTTAAACGAACCAACTTTTAATATTTTAAAAACTTTCCGGAAAATCTTAACATAAACAATTAAATTAAATTTTCCTCAATATTTTTTAACGTCTTTGTTGTCATGGTAACATTTATAAAATAGAAACGATTTCTTAAAAATAAATAATAAAAAAATGGAAAATTCTGAAGAAACAACAAGTAGAGAGATCAAAAAATCCAGCGAAATCGAGGAGGGACCCGGAATTCAATATGATATTTATTTGCAGAACGAATTGGTTACGGAAAGATTGAAGCTGTTAAATTATGAAATTGAGTTTACTGAACTTGGGGACAGTTTAAAAACAATACCAAGGTAAGTTGTTTTTATTAAAACATTCCCGAAAACATCTAAACTTAAACAAATAGAAAAACATATTCCGGAAAGTTTATTAAAAACAAACTTGTGAATAAAACATTAGATATGTTTTATTGAGAAACATTCCGGAAAAACATTACAAACAAACACATAAACATTTTTGATAAAAATACAAAATAAAACACAAGAAATAAACATGAGAAAACACATTCCGGAAAACAATATAAGAATAAAACATTTGAGAAAATACATTCCGGAAGTAAAATATGAACATAACATGTTTATAATATATTCCGGAATGTTAATAAAACATCCGGAAAAACATCCCATAATATTTATCTTTCCGGAAAACATGCGCATATTTAATTTTCTCTAATTTTTTCCGGAAAACACACACATAAATTAATTAAACTCATTTCTCTAACTAGACACTATTTCGTTCGTTCTACTAATGTTGGTGAACAATTCCACCTATTTACGTCTCTATGCACCTGGCTTATTAGAAAATCGGGGATTGTTGTTGACATGGAAATGCCACATGAATTTGAAGATCCGAATGGAACAATTGCAAGAATTTTGAATTCAATAAAAGAAGAAAAAGAATTTGAGAATTTAAATATTCCTCCAAATAAATTAAAATCTGGGGCTGGAAAGCAATGTGTTCTTCTACTTTTTCATTTAACAGCAATTGCACTAGAAAAAAGTGGATTTCAATATGGAGTGTAAATAAAATATTATTTTTTATAAAATATTTATAAATCTTTAAAAAAATTATTAAGAATGCAGCAGGTAGAGGATACAGAAGAAAATGTTCAAGACGAGGAAAATCAGGTTGACCAGGCGGAATTGACTTCGGACCAGGTCAGATTAATTAAACTTGTTTTTGTGAATATTTTTCCGGAAGGTTTATTAAAGCACAAATTTATTTGAAAAACATGTTTTTCCTGATAATTTTATTAAGGAAAAGGTATTTTTCCGGAAAACATAAAAACATAATGTTATTAATAGATGTCTTTCCGGAAAGTTTATCTAGTCTAAGAAAAAGTGTATGTTTTTCCGGAAAATTTAATAAACATTCAGAACTTATTTAAACACTTCCGGAAAGTTTGTAGAGAAAATACATGTTTTCCGAAAAATTTTTTAAATTTCTATTATTTAGTTCGACGATGATGTTGAGCTGGCTGAAGACGAAGACAATCCATTAATGGAAGAATTTGATGTTATTACCGGAGAAGTAGAAACCCAAGCAGATGACAACATCTTTCAAACAGATCCCCTAAAAATGATAATGCAAAATGGGACAACTAAATCACTCGATTCAATGCGGGAAGAATTAGAAAGAGTAACCCCCCAATTGCGTATAACAATTAGGGGAACACAAAAAAATTGGCAAATGCACGCAGAACAAATAGCTAAAATGGAAGCAGCGTTGAGTGAACAATATGCAGAATTACATCCAATATTAACCTCTATGGATAAAGAAATTAATGATGCGATGGAAAGGATCTCGTTGAGAGAACAAAATTTAAATGTAAGTTGAAGCAAGATAAAAAAGTGAAGCAAAAACAGAAAAGTGAAGCAAATAAAAAAGTGAAGCAAAAAAATTTTAAAATGAAACTGAAACAGAAACATGAAATGAAGCAAAAACCCTAAAGCAACCCCTAAACATGAAACAAATCCAAACTTGAAGTAACCCCCAATCTGAAGCAAAATCAAAAAAAACTGAAGCAGATCCCTAAACATGAAACAATTTTAATAAACTTGAAGCAATTTTTTCTAGGAACAATTTTCTGGTCTTTTAAACATCTACAGAACAAAAAAAAACGAGTTGGCTGCAATTAGCGAACATTACAAGTTTGTTATTAAAATTGATGTTTATAATACTAATTTTTAAAGAGAAAGTAGTGTAACATTGAATAGCAAAACAGAGACACTTAAAAATGTAAACGAAGAAATTGACGAGTTGAAACAACAAATTGAAGAACGTGGAACGCAAAATACAAGCGGAGGTAAAAATACAAACTTGTTTTTATTAAAAATAAACTTGTTTTAAAACATGTTTTTATTTTGAATATATTTATTAAAAACATGTTTTACTTAAACAAACTTGTTTTTACCGAACAACCTTGTTTTAAGTAAAAACAAACTTGTTTTTTGTTTAAAAACATGTTTTTATTTTAAATTTTTATTAAAAACATGTTTTGTTTAGACTTGTTTTTATCAAACTTGTTTTTCCAAACATGTTTTTACCGAACAATCTTGTTTATCCAAACAACTTTGTTTTTATTTAAAAAAACTTGTTGTGTTCTTATTTAAATAAACTCACCTTGTTTTTAGCGCCAATATTAAAAATCAAACAAGCTTTGGCAAACATAGAAAAAGAATGTTTTGTAATGAGTGTTCAAATTGCTGTTTTAGAACAAACACTAATACAAACACGATTAAGTAAACAATATGACGAACATTTGGGAAACAATGTTTTAGATTATTTATAAAAACTTTTTTTTAATTTTACAAATTGTAAAAAGTTGAATTAATTTTACAACTCTATTAAAATCAAGATACTTTATTTATTTAATTTTTAATTTGCATTTTTAAAATTTTTATTTAATTTTTAATAGCTTTTATACTAAAGTGGAAATACTACACAACAGTAGCTATAAAAGCTCCCCCAAATTCGTCCATACACAACTCTCTGCAACGACAACTCAACATCCAATCTTCACAACAACAACAACAATGGCGGTCCAAGTCGAGCCAGCTGCTATCCAGGTTCCTGCTTCGGGAGGCAACGTCTCGCTTCAGCTGATGAACGGCAACAATGAGGTATTTACTTTTACTATTCCACAAATCTTCCTCTCTGTCTTTTCTCATCTAATAAAAAACATTTCTTCCCTTTTATAGGACCGCTTCGCCTTCAAGATCAAGTCCAGCAATAACCACACTACCCAAGTCGAAGTGATCCGGTACCCTGGACAAGCTGGAAATCTGCTTCGCTGTGGCCGCATTGGATACAGCAAACGCCAAGGCCATCTTCCCTCCTGGATCTTCGGCCGAGTTCAAGGTCGACGTTCCTATGGCTGCTGCATGAGTATGGCTGCGGGTAGGACGTGAAGAATAGGATCACCCAAAATAATTATATAATCGTAAATTGTATATATTTCTTCCCTATATATTGTACCATTATTGTTGTTGTAAATAAAATTGTTGAATTTGTGTTTTTGAATTTTTGTTTTAATAAAGAATTTTCTAATGTTTTTGCGTGTTTTTAAGTTTTCCTAAACTCTATTATAAAAATTAAGAAACTTTATTTATATTTAATTTTTAATTTGCAAATATCGCAGTATATAGTAAAAAATTAATTGAAACACAAAAAAAATTTTTAAATTATTTTTAGAAACAAAATACATCATGTTGGAAAAAATTCCATGTCGTCAGATTTAAAGAAGAAAAATAGGAGAAAAAATATTTAATATGAATTTTTTAAAACTAACACAAAAAAAAGAGAATAGAGCATATATTTGAGGGACCGGTATTTGAAACAAAATAATACATAAACACATTTAATTTCATTAGAAAGAATACCTTAAAAATTTTTAAAAGAGTCAAAACAATTTTTTTGGAACCTTTCTAAAGTCAAAAAATCTAAACTTAAAACAATAATAATATTTTCTATTTAATTTAAAAAAAAAAGAGAAGCAAAGCCATCAATCATTCTCTCACATTTTTAAAATAACCCGCATTTTGGGATTTTTCAATTCACTTTGCAATTTAATTTCACCTTTTCAAAGTTGCCAATGTTCAGCAAAATCAACACATAAAGATTGTTCAATCCTTGCAATAGCCACTCGGAGAGGAAGAGAACCAGTCAAGTCTTCTCCAATATGTGAAGATAAAGAATTCTTAAATTAAAAATAAATTAGAATATATTTTTAAAAATTGTAATTACAAATTGTAATTCTGGTAAAAATTCCGATATGAAAATAAAATAAAAAATACAAATTGTAAAAAAGATTGCAACCAGAATTAAAAATTGTATAGTTTGTAAATAAAATTTACAAATTGTAAGAAAGGGCAAAATCGAAATTACAAATTGTAAAAAGTTATCAAATATAATTTACAAATTGTAACAAGGTTGCAATAAAATTTACAAATTGCAAAAAAAGTTTGTAATCAGAAATACAAATTGCAAATAAGTTTGTATTTATAATTTACAATTTGTAAAAAGGTTGTAAATATGATTACAAATTGTAAAAAAAGTTTGTAATAAAAATTCCAAATTTTAAAAAAAGGTTTAATTATAACTACAAATTGTAAAAAAGTTTGTAATAAAAATTACAAATTGTAAAAAAGCTTATAATTATAATTTACAAATTGTAGTTAATAATAGTAATCCTAAATCAAATTCCCCAAACAATTTAGTAAATTCCAATTACAACTTTATAATTAATTTTAAAATTTACTTCAAACGATGATAATTGTTGACCACCATTTTGTAAAATATCATCATCATTAATTATTCCATCGTGCCTATATTCAATGTTTTGTTGAGCCAAAGCATGAAAGAATGGACGTAACTCGTTTAGAGAAGTGAGCGTTTTTACATTAAATAAAGAAATTGAGCGAATTTCCAAGTCTTCTTGTGATAATTCTCCATACTTTTTTGGGAAAAAAATTTTTTTTAATTAAAAAAAAATTTTTTTTTACTTTTGCATTTAATAATTGATTAAGTCTAACAGAATATGGAACAAATAAATCATTAGAATTTGTTGAAGTTGGTGGATAATTATTTTTTATTCTTTTATTGCCGCTACCAATTGGTGAAACAAACGTCCATTTACACCTAATTTTTAAATTAAAAAGAATTAAAAAAAAATTTTTAAATAGTAATCTATAGAGTTAGAAATTTAAAAAAATGCCGGATCCGGTTTCGGGATTTTTTATTTTTTTCTATCCGGAAAAAATTATTTTTTCTATCCGGGCCGGATTTCCGGATCAATATCTGTAAATCCGAAAAATCCGGTTTTTATCAGAATACCCGGATTCCGGACTACCGGATCCGAAAAATCCGGATCCGGTCCGGATTCGAACTCTAGTAATCCAATTAATTTACATTTGAAATTGAGGAACATAACCAGAAGGAAGAATACACAAAGTTTCCAATAATTTACAACCAGCCAAAAATAATTGTAATAATTGATCATCACGAGCTGAGCGTTGTTGTTCATCAAAAGCAGCCAAATTACTTGGAGAAGTAAGCAAATGTTGTTCAATTTGGGCTAGAATTTGTACCTAAAGTTAAATTTTAAAATTGTAAATTGAGAAGAAAATCAGAATTTTGTATTGTTGGCAGAGAGAATTTTCTATTACAAATTGTAGTTTAAAAAATTTAAATCAGAATTACAATTTTAACAAATTATAACTACAAATTGTAAATTCTGAAATATTATTGAAATTTGTAACCAATACATTAAATCAGAATTTAAATCAGAATTCGTTTCAGAATTAACCCAGAATTACAATTTGTAAATTCTGATTTATTTAAATTACAAATTGTAATTATGAAAACTCTCTCTCATTTAATACAAACCATTTCAGTAATCATTGAAGGCCATACAGAAACAAAACAATGGGGGCTCATCCTTACAAGTAATACTCTATAACATGTGAAAACTTGAGAATGGATTACTGGAGCTTGACATAAACGGAGATTTTCTGTTAAGCGTTCTAAAAAATATTTTTTTTTAAATTTGTTCCTCAAAAATGCTCTTTTTTACCATGTATTTCATTTAATTGCCCAGAATATTGGTCACGTGTAGAGCTTAAAATAACAAATGCTAAACGCTTTAAATATTGTGCACGCATTTCATATTCCTGTTCCTTGCTAGTTATAAGTGTTGAAAATGTTGTTGAAGTTGATGTTGTTATTCGAGCTGAAATTTAACAAAAAAATTATTTCTTTAGCAATTTATAGTAAGAGAAAAGTAAAGGCTTGGCTCCTAGCAGGACCTTGGTATGCTTTCCTAGCTAGGCTAGTCATTCTGGACCGAACCGAAGAACCGATGATTTTACGGTTCGGCTCTTCGGTTATGTTTTGGATATCCAAAGAATTTCCAGGAACTGACAACTAGAGACCGGACTTGAGTGATCGTTCGATAATATCGGTATCGACATCGATAATATCGACATCCATTGATATATCGTATCGATCCGATCTCTACTGACAACCCTACTCTTAGCAGTTTCCTTGTTAGGAGCAATAATTATCAGGTTATTGCTTCTACTCATCTATATATCAGCTATCAAAATTTCTAAATTTATTTTTCCTTAACATACCAAGCAACTCTTTAAATGATGTCTTGTCGTTAGTCATCAAATTGTCAATTACAACTAACCAAGATTTGAGAGCATGAATGTCCATTTTGAAAAAAGCTTTAAAAAAAATTTTTTATTTAAAATTTCAAAAATTTTTTCAAAAAAAAAATTCAAAAAAAAAATCGAAAAAAAATTTTCAAAAATTTTTTTCAAAAAAAATTTCAAAAAAATCGAAAAAAAAAATACAAAAAAATTTTCAAAAAAAAAATTCAAAAAAAAATTTTTTTCCTTTAAAAAAACACTTACAATTATCCCAAAGTAATTCCATTGCATTTTTCTTCCATATTGGGCGCATATAATTAAATGAACTCATTGATGCAAGCAGCTGTGAACTAGCCAAAAATGAACGGACATTTTTAGCGCTTTTAGATTTTAAGTATGGAAGGGTATTATTCCAAACAGCTTGAAGTGTTGGAAGTAATTTGTCTTTGTCTTCATTTCGAGTAATTGAATCAATTAATTCCGTTAAATTCTAAAGAAGAAAAAATAATAATTTTTAATATATATTTATAAAAAAAGTTGCTTTGCCTATAAAAGTATTGGTAGTTTAGCTACGGGACTTTCAAAAACCTAGAACTTTTTACCGAGTTGAGATAATGGGCTGAAAGTTTGACATGTCCGGGGTCAAATCTTATGGGGCATCTGGGAAAAATACGGATTTTGCAATCGAATTAACCGCTGGTACCTAAATCGCTTAGGTACCGAGGATATCTCGGGACTGGATAGAGATATCAAAGAAGTTCCGCTGGGAGGGCACCCCGGCTCTATATGGAGATAACGATAAAAAAAATTCAAAGTCGAAATTCGAATTCAAAATCAGTTACAGGTGAGCAACTGACGCAGATTCGGTGAATTTTCAACTTTGTCGGAAATGACGATTTCCTGGGGGCAAATCTTTTAGGTGAGAGAGAAATTGTGATTGATAGGTGGAATTTGAAGCAGCAGCAAAAAAACCTGAAGTAGAAGCAAATTATAGTTGAAACAACAAAAACTGCTTCAAAGTTGAAACAAATTTTGCTTCAAATTTCAAATTTTGCTTTTGAAACAAAATTTGCTTCAACTTAGCTTCAAAGTTGCAACAAATCTTCAAAGTTGAAACAAATTTTGTTTTCTCAAATTAGAAGCTAAATTGGCTTCAACTTTCTAAATTTAAAAGTTGAAACAAATTCTGTTTCAAATTTGAAATTTTGATTTGGAAGCAGAATAGCTACGAAATCCTGGGGGCATATCTTATAGGTGAGAGAGAAATTGTGATTGGCAGGTGAAATTTCGAGTTAAAGAAATGTAAAGTCAAAACTGAAGCAAGTTTCGAGTTGAAGCAGGGGAGGTTGAAGCAGGTTTCGAGGGGTTGAACTTCGGGATCCGGGTTTTTCGGTATTTTTAGGGATTTTGGAATATGGTCGAATGAGTAGTCATTCGAAAGCGGATAATGAAGGGAGTTGAATGGGATAAATGATAAAGCCGAAAGTCTAAGTTCATAGTTCGAACTTCGAAATCCGGGATTTAGGGGAGTGGGAACTATGGGGCATGAGGGTAGTCATTCAAGAGGGGATGATCAGTGAAGTTTAATTGTATTAAGGATAAAGTCGAAAGGCGAAGTTCGGTGTGCGATCTTCGAAATCCGGCATGTTCGGGATTTGGGGATATGGGCAAGTGGGTAGTTATTCAAGAGGGGATAATGAGGGATGTCTAATGGGATAAAGGATAAAGTCGTAAGTCGAAGTTCGGAGTTCGAACTTCGAAATCCGGGAATTTTGGGATTTGAGACTGAAGTGGATATGGGTGAATGAATAGTCTTTCAAGAGGGGATAATGAGGGGAGTTCAATCGGATTACTAAAAATTTCGAATTTCGAAGTTTTTATTAGGGATCCGGGATTTGTGTCTGGGACTGATATGGTTTTCAGACTCTAACTTTGTTGAAAAAATTTTTAGAATTTTTTCGACAACAGATTCGTACTCAGCATGTATGAATACACTATACAACACGTTTTTTGTGTCAAAAATAAAAATTTTTGACCCCTCGAATTTTTCAAAAGGAGTACGTACCCCTTTTGGGGGATTTTCGGGATTTTTTAAAACGCAATAACTTTGGAAGGGATAGGGATTTTTGAATGGAGTTTGCTTTATAAAATTGAGCAAAAAATTAGAAATTTTTTGAGGTAAAAAAATTTCGAAAAAAGACTGAACTGACCCCATAGGGGTCAATTTTCGAAAAACCCAAAATTTTCGGTTTTTTGAAAATTTTTCGGGATTTTTGCCATGGTTCGGGCCGAATGTATTTTTCCTTGATTGAGCAGATTTTTCTGCATCGGATAAGATTTAAAAATTTTCAAAAAAGGTTAACTTTAAGCAAGTTATGATTTTTTGAAAATTTTAGTGATTTTTTTCGACCGAAATTTCCGGCCAAAAAATTATAATTCCAAAAACCAAGATGGATATAGCGAATGATATTTTATTCGAAAGCTCTCATCGTGCTAAGTTTAAAAATATTTTTTTCGAATTTTTTAGGTACATTTTGACGAAAATACAGAGGTTCTAAAATTTGTTGTGTGGAGTACCGTATCCGGAGAATTATTGTAGGTAGAGAGAAAAAATGATTGACAGGTGAAGTTGTGGCAGAGAGGCGAAATTTTTCTCCGTCTCTGACAATGCCGGGCAAACCGGCGAAGAACTTAAATGTGAATTTAGTATATCTGTAGAAGATTTTTGGAGGTATAAGCTGGATCCTGTTATGGATCCGAAGCAGAAGCATGCTTCTGCTTTTGAAGCATTTTTTTTGCTTCATTTTGAAACTGAAGCAAATTTGCTTCAATTTTTAAATTTAATTTTTTAAAGCAAAATTTGTTTCAGCTTTTTAAAATTTTGTTTTCAGTGGACCAAAGTGGAAAGATGAGTCCCAGCTTAGGGAACACGAGGGCCGAAGGCCCGAAGTGAATTTTAAGTGAAAGGATGAGTCCCAACTGAGGGAGCACGAGGGCCGAAGGCCCGAAGATCGAATTGTTTTAGCTCCTTACCAATACCATGGTCTAAGTGGAAGGATGAGTCCCAATGGAGGGAACACGAGGGCCGAAGGCCCGAAGTGACTTTAAGTGAAAGGACTGTGTTTATGATTCCAATCACAGTTTATGAGTCGAATCTGAGCTCCTTTTTATGAGGAGCTCAGATCAGTTTATGAGTCCAATCTGAGCTCCTTACCATTACCATGGTGAAGTTTTTGATGCTGCGGAGGAAGCCAGTCATGCACTCCTCAACGTTATAGGAATAGGATCATGTTACGAGCCCAGAACCCAGCGACCGTTGACTCCCCGCGAGGCGCGTGCCGCAAAACCCCGCGCGAAGCGCGGGGTTTTGCACAAGCGCCTCGCATACGCTCCATAGGTTTACGTTAACCATTTCTAATATAAAAGGGGTCGCGAGGGCCGAAGGCCCGAGCGCACACCCCATTTAAATGGAATTGCGAGGGCCGAAGGCCCGAGCTAATGCCGAAGTGACTCTAATTGAAAGGATGAGTCCAAACTGTGGGGGGACACGAGGGCCGAAGGCCTGATTAGTCCTAATGGGGGAAAGACGAGGCCGAAGGCCCGAAGTGACTCTAAGTGGAAGGATTAGTCCTAATGGAGTAAAGACAAGTGCCGAAGGCCCGAAGTAATATCCAACTAAAAGGGAATGCGAGGGCCGAAGGCGAAAGCTGACACCCATCTAAAAAGGGAGGGCGAGGGCCGAAGTGACTCTAAGTGGAAGGATTAGTCCTAATGGAGTAAAGACGAGGGCCGAAGGCCCGAAGTAAAATCCAACTAAAAGGGAATGCGAGGGCCGAAGGCGCGAGCTGACACCCATCTAAAAATGAGGGCGAGGGTCGAATGCCCGAGATGACACTCATCTAAAAGGAAGGGCGAGGGCCGAAGGCCCGAGCTGACACCCATCTAAAAGGGGGAGCGAGGGCCGAAGGCCCGAAGTGACTCTAAGTGGAAGGATGTCTAAAAGGAAGGGCCGAAGGCCCGAGCTGACACCCATTAAATGGGGGAGCGAGGGCCGAAGGCCCGAAACAATGCAAAGGCAGTCTAAACTCTTCTCGCAAGCATCCAAACTTTCTAGCAGCGCGCGAAGCGCGCCCCAAAGCCGATAGGCTTTCCAACGGGCACAGCAGAATAAACCGCCAGAGTATCCTAATAGGCACCCAGCTATCCGCCGCCATCAGTGGTCAAACCCACAGCTAGTTACAACATTAAAAAAATCCAGAAAAAAAAATTTTGAAAAATCAAAAAAAAATTTCCAACAATTTTCCAAAAAGTTTCAAAAAAAATTTTGAAAATTTTTTCTTGATTTTCAAAAAAAACTCAAAAAATTAAAAAAAAAAGTTTCAAAAAAAATTTCAAAAATTTTTAGATTTTTGAAATTTTAAGTTTCAAAAAAATTTTTCAAAAATTTTTAAAAATTCAAAAAATTCAAAAAAATCCCTTCATAAAAACACTCACCTCAGCCAATAAAAATATTGCTTGTGTTGAATCACTCGGATCCTTTTTATTAATTCCACTATGATCTTTTATGCTTGAACGTAGACTAGACGATGTTTGCTTCTTTCCTCCACCTCCACCACCACCCTCAATTGTTGTTCCACTAAATGTTGATTGAATATCTAATGATGAAGGAATTCTGTTTGATGAAGGAATTCCACTTTGACCGCTTAAAGAAATTGTTGACCCTCTCATAGAGCTAGCTTCAGATGGAAGTGTTGAGGCACTTAAGGCTAAGGTTGTGGAGACAGAGGACAAGGCTTTTTGGTCTAAAACGGGGCTGAGATCGGGAATTGATTTTTGACCTGTTTTTTAAAAAATTAAAATTTATTTTAAAAAATAAAAAAATTTTCTGACTTAAAAAATTTTTTAAAAATTAAAAAAAAAATTAAAATTAAAAAAAATTTTTTTAATTAAAAAAATTTTTTAAAAATTAAAAAAAAAATTAAAATTAAAAAAAAATTTTTTAATTAAAAAAATTTTTTAAAAATTAAAAAAAATTTTAAAAATTAAAAAAAATTTTCTATTAAAAAAATTTTAAAGAAAAATTTAATTTACTAGCTGCATCTTGTCTAACAACCAAAGTTCTTTTTAACCATGTTGTAGACTCTAATTGCCAACCAACAATTGAATTTACTGCTTCTGTTAATCTCTGACAAACATCTAAAATTGTTTTGCTAATATGGCGATCTTCAAAAATTGTTTGACCAACACGACGAACAAATTCAACAAGAATCCTTAATTTAAAAATATGTTTTTAAACAAGTTTAATTAAAACATTAGTAAAAACATGTTTTTATCATAAACTTTTCCGGAAGTTTAAAGAAAACATTAAAACACATATTTTTTTTAGTTTCTTTTCCGGAATGTTTTAATTAAAACATTTAAGGGAAATATAGTTCCGGAAAGTTTTGATATCTTATTTAAATAATAAATAGGTCAATTCTAAGCTTTTCCGGAAATAAGTTCCGGAAAGGTAAAATAAAAACAAACATTTAAATGAACATTGACAAAATGTTTTTTCCGGAAAGTTAAATGTTTTTTCCGGAAAACACAAATGTTTTTCAAAACATTTTTAATAAACTTTTCCGGAAAAACCTTTTACAAACTTTAAAAAAATATATTTTACAAACATACATAAATTGTAAAAAAGAAGCTCTTGCAGGCATTATAGAAAGTGTAGATTCATTAAACAATGTTTGTAAAGAATTCCAAGATTCCCTCAATTCTGTTGTGGTAACTTGTCTAACACACTCGTGGAGGAGTTCTAATAGAGATACTTCTAATGAGTAGAATGAAGTCTACAAAATTAATTTTTTTCTTAAAAAATTTTTTAAATTTTCTCCTCACCGTTTTTCCACTTGTTTTATTTACACAATCCTTCAAAGTTTCACTTATTGAACAAATTATTGAATTAAAACTAAGGGTTTTTAATTTTAACAATAATTTAGCTGCATAAAGTTGTTGGGAAGAATAAACAAAAGTACACTTTAAAAAATAATTTTTTCAAAAAAAATTTTTTTCAAAAAAATTTTTACTTGACATTGATCAATATTTTTAATTGAATGATGATGATCATGTTTATTTGTTCTATATATCCACATTATTCCAAAAGAATTAATTAAAACATTTTTATGTTTTTTAGCAATTGGATTTAATATTTCCATTAAGAGAGGAATTAATGCCTAAGAAAAAATTAATTAAGTTTAAACAATTTTAAGTTTGTAATAAACTTTTCAAGTTTGTAAATGACATTTTTCCGGAAAGTTTATTTAAAAATAAGTGTGTTTTATAAACATTTAAACAACTCCGGAAAAACATCATTTTAATGTTCATTTTAAATGTTTTAATATACCTTTCCGTAAAGTGTTTCCGGAAAAAAATTAAAGCAAGTTTTTAAGTTTGTAAAACATGTTTTTACGAAAAGTTTATTAAAAACAGGTTTTAAAAATATTTAAACATTATGGAAAACTTAAGTTAGTGAACGTTTATTTTAAATGCTTTAATTTACTTTTCCGGAAAATTGTTCCCGAACAAGAATTAAAACAAGTTTTTATGTTTGAAAAACATTTTTATGGAGTTTATTGAAAAAAACATAATTTTAATGTTTTTTCTAAATGTTTTAATATAATTTTCCGGAAAATTGTTTGCGGTTTTTATGTTTATAAAAACATTTTTACGGGAAGATTATTGAAAAACATGTTTTAGAAACATTTAACCACTATAGAAAACTTAAGTTTGTAAAATTTCTTTTTAAATGTTTATATTTATTTTTCCGGAAAATTTACTTTTCCGGAAAAACTTAAAATAGACTATTTATTAAACTTTCCGGAAATAAATTAAAACAAATTTTTAAGTTTGTAAAACATTTTTTTGTCTTAATGTTTTTATAAAATGTTCATACCCTAAAAGTATCAAAGGAGGATTGTTGAGATTGTTGCTTTTGTTTATTTTCTGATTTTTGATGTTTTTGTTGTTGTTGTAATTGTTTATTATTTTCATTAATGGAAGAAGCTACAAATGTCCATATATCAGAAAGTATGGCTAATACACCCGGAAGACGTTTAATCATTTCTTTTTGTGCTTCTAACCATTCAGAGGTTTTGCCCAAATTGTCGTTTTTTCCGTTTGAAGAATTCTAGAAAAAATTTTTTTTTGACATTTAAAGAATAATAGGGAAAATTTAAAAAAATTAATATGAAAATTATTATAAAAGGGAAAATAATAGGGAAAATGCGAAAATAAAATTTTTTGGAGAAAAAATTTAAAAAAATTTTATTTTTTGACAAAAAAATAAATTTTTTTTGGAGAAAAAAATTTCAAAAAAATTTTTTTGCACAAAGAATTCCAAAAAAATTTTTTTTTATTTTTCTTACCGAACTATCAGTTGATGTAAATACCCTTCCAAACAAATTATTTATTAAACCAGTTCCAGGAATAACAGAAATTGCTGATCCAACCATACTTGTCATATTAGAAGACGAAAATGATGATGTTGTTGATGTTGTTGTTGTTGTTGCTGCTAATGAGGGTGTTGTTGCTGTTGTTCCTCCACCTCCACCAATATTTTGAGTTGGTTGAATAGAAGGATTGGTACTAATACTTTTTTGTGTAGAAGAAAGTGCTGCCATAGATTTTAAATTATTAATTAATTGTTGTTGTGATTGAGAAAAATTACTACTTGTTGTTGTTGGAATACTATTGAGACGTTGTGGTGGCCAGAAGGGAGTGGAAGTAGAACTATCAACCATTGAAAAATGGAGAATAGACATGAGGGATTCCATTAACTTTTTAAGAAAAAATAAATAAATTTTTAAAAGAAAAAAAAATAATAATTTAATTAATCTAAATATTGTCATAAATGAGGACAACAATATTTGAGAACAAAATTGAATTTTGTTGGACAAATTGAATTTTGTTGAATTTTGTTGGACAGCAATTGGACTGCCATTTTTTTAGAGTCAGACCCCTAATACGCCTCTGAGGCCAAAACAAATGTATTTTATGAAAAGTATCTTAAATAAAGAGTATATCTTTATTATAGCCCGGCTTGATGCAATATTTTTTCGATAACCGACCCCTCCGGCCGGCCTCTAATCTTTATAATAAATTAAGGAAAATATTTTTTTAATTAATCAAAGTTAAGGAAAAACAAACTCACAATAACAATATAATTAGCAGGATATTTAATTTGTGTTGTTGTTGTAGTCATTTCAAGTCCTCCACCTCCTCTTCCAACTCCACCTATACCAATCCATTGTTGTTGAATATTATTTTCATCAACTTCCATTGCTGTTGGAATATAACGATAATCAACAAAATTAATTCCATTTTTTGAAGAATTATCCAAAAAATGTGAAGTTGTTGTTGTTGTTGGAGTTGTTGATAAATTAATTGATTGTTTCCAACATTCACCAGAAGGATTATTTAAGAAAAAATATTCACAAAGATTACGACATATTTGTTCGGTAACGTGAACAACATGTGTTGCTAGAGCTCTGAAAAAAATAATATTGTAAGAGAAAATTAATAATAAAACTTTTTGCAATTGTAAATTGTAATTTAGGGTATTTAAATTAATTCTGATTTTTAATTAATTTGCTTATTCTGATTTGAAATAATAATTTTAAGGGTTGTAAAAATTCTGATTTGTAATTTAAAATTTAAATTCTGGTTTGTATTTTTAATTTAATTGTTCTTTAGAATCTTTACAAAACAGAATTAAATTGTTTGCTATATTCTGATTCTTAATAAATTCTGATTTATATTTTTGCTTTTTATTCTAATCCGTAATTTCTAAATTAATTCTGGTTTGCATGTTTATTTTTAGTAATTTGATTTAAGCTTCACAAATCAGAACTGTATGTTTGAAAAAATTCTGATTTGTAATTTTGTCTGATTTGTATATATAATTCTGATTTGAATTTCTCCCTACACATGTATTTTTTTCGATTTTAAATTGTAAAAAGGAATTGTAAATTTAATAAAATAAATTCAATCTCACCTATCCAAATATGGCAAAATTCCTATAAGAAATTGCAACCAAAGTTCATGCCTTTCAGGACAACGTTTCAAAGCATTTAGAATAACTCCCAAAAATAGACGAAGTTCTACAACAGAATAACGAGATTCTCTAATGGTAGAACGATTTTGTGATGAATTGTAATTTATTTGATTTTCTGTTATATGTGGAGTTGAAAAGTTGACAGGTATTTTATAGGCGGTCTAAAAAGAAAAAAAATGTAACTAGATTTATATTTTAAATTCTGATTTGTAATAAATATTCCGAAAGATATTCTGGAACTGTATTATTTTTGCTTTTAATTCTGGTCAGTATTTTTTACAAATCAGAATTGTGTTTTAATAAAAATTCTGATTTTTAATTGTATTTTTATTTTTTAATTCTGGTCAGTATTTTTTACAAATCAGAATTATTTATAAATTCTGATTTTTAATTGTATTTTTAAATTTAATTCTGGTCAGTTATAATTTCATTTCAGAATTAATCGTTTTTATAAATTCTGATTTAAATTTAATTTCTGGTTTATATTTTTCATTACATTTTACAAATATACATTTGTATTTTCTGAAATTTAAATTAATTATTCTGATTTGTATTTTTATTTTTGTAATTGTAAAACTTTGGTATTTTTTCTTAAACTCACATTAGAATTAAAATAACGCATTCCAGTAAGTAAACTATGTTCAAGTATAACTATAGATGAAGTTAGGTTCAACAAAGAACGATGATAAGCATATATTAAATCACGAAAATGACCACTTTGTTTTGGGCCATTATTAAATTCAGCAATATCCATTGTTAGTGGCATTCTATGGGAAAAAAAATTTTTTTCCAAAAAAAATTTTTTTTGGAAATTTTTGGAATTTTTTATATTTTCCCCTCTCCTCCCTTACCTCCAATTCTTTTGATTTGGTGGTGTTGGTACAGCAGCCAACATTAATGTTAAAACTACTTTTTGTGTTTTTGTTTGTCTATAAGCATGTTGTACAAATGTTGTAAATTCTTTTGAACCTGCATCTCTAACAATTCCTTCTAATATTCGTAAAAGTTCAGAAAAACAATCCAAAGCAGAAATCTGAGAGAAAAAAAATTTTTTAATTTAATAAAAAAAAAATTTTTTTCTTTTACTTTGCATTTCCACGAAGCAACTAAATCTTCTTCAGAAACATGATTAGTTGGTGAATTGAGATAATAAGAACGAAAATAGTAAAGAAGAATCTAGAAAAAAATTCTTTAAATTAATTAAAATCAGAATTACAATTATTAAAAATCAGAATTACAAATAACAAAAATCAGAATTTGTAATTACCAAAAATCAGAAATTGTAATTAATTAAAATCAGAATTTGTAATTACCAAAAATCAGAAATTGTAATTAATTAAAATCAGAATTACAATTATTAAAAATCAGAATTACAAATAACAAAAATCAGAATTTGTAATTACCAAAAATCAGAAATTGTAATTAATTAAAATCAGAATTTGTAATTACCAAAAATCAGAATTACAAATAACAAAAATCAGAATTTGTAATTACCAAAAATCAGAAATTGTAATTAATTAAAATCAGAATTTGTAATTACCAAAAAGCAAAAATTAAACTTACTAAAAATCAGAATAAAATTAAAATCAGAAATTAAACTTAACAAAAATCAGGATTTGTAATTACAAAAAATTAGAAATTACAATTACCGAAAAACAATTACAATTATATTAAAAACAACACACAATTACAAACCAGAAACACATTAAAAAATCAGAAATTAAAATTATAATCTATTCTGATTTTCTTTTTTTTTCAAGTTAATTTTAAAAATACAAACAAAAACACAAAACAAAACACTCACAGTTGAAAAAGTTTCCAACAATGTAGGATTTTTATGTTGTTGCGATGTTGTTGTTGTTGTTGTTTTATTTTCATGTTGTTGTTCTTTATCAGAATTATTTCTTTCTTCCCAAAAACCTTCACCTTGTATATGTTTATAATGACTAGACATCATTTCCATTAATTGTTGTGAAACATTTTTTTGATTCTTATTTTGTTGCTTTTCACCAGTAAAATTTGAAACATTTGTAAATAACATACACGTTACTATCTCTTTTCCAATTCTTTCCCCACTTTTTAATAATATCCCTATTATATGAAATAATCTTTCTGCTCTACCCAAATCAACCATTGAAGGTGTTTCAGCATAAAATAACATATGTGAATATGTTTCATCAAGTAATGGTTGTTTATAATCACCTGGGCATGTTGAATTGGGGAGTTCTGTTGGATCAAATAAACGTAATTCGTGTGTGCCAGTACTAAATATTGAGTTTATTTATAAGTAAATTATGAAAAGGAATAGAATTATTAAAAGGATGTTTTAGGACAGTGTTTCCCCTATAATAGAGTTAGCGGACCTTGGGGAAAATTCTTGGATGTCCTGATCTGGTAATCCAATCCGAAAATGTTCTTGATATGTATCTGTCTGCATTTTTAAGGATCCGAATATCCTAGATCAATACACACTAGTAGAGTTACATAGAGCTAAATGGGGTTTTATAACCGAGACAAAACATCTCTAAGGGCAACACAAAATGTTTTAGGACAGTATTTTTTCCCAGTTTTTCCTCTCAAAAAGTCAAACAAATTCCATGGTTTTGGTCCCTAATTTTTTGATTCCATTCAGGCAGTTCCCCCAGATTCTCTGGTTCCCAGAAACAACAAAACAATTTTAGGGGTCTCCAAAATTTTCAAAAAAAAACTGCTCTTTTCACCCACCTAAATATCGACTCTTGAAGCGAATCTTGTCTTCTATGTCCAGTTCTAATCCTTTTTATTGACTCTCCAATATTTCCCAAAGTATTACTTCCACAACCTCCATTATTATTATTATTAAATCCACTAATTCGAGGTAACGCCGCAGCTGTTTTTGTAAAAAAAAAACAATTTTTAAAAAGAACAAAATTTTAAGGCACGCGGACATATCGGGACGGACATATCGGGATATTTCAAGGTACGAATAGTTACCCTACTGATTTCGGGACCTACGGCCACTGGGTCTTGGATATAGTATATATTATCCGGAATAGAATTTTTATGTTTTATAACAAACGTAAACACACAAGAAATTATTTTTATATCACCCCAATCCCGATATGTCCGTCCCGATATGTCCGCACACCAAATTTTAAAAAACTCTCTTTCTCTCTCTTTACCTGTAGCAGCTGAAGTTTTTAATGAGCCAACTAAACTAATTTCATCAGGTTCTTTGATTTCTTCTTTATTTTGATTTATTATTGTTGTTGAATCATTTGAAGAGCCATTAAATGTATTATTTAATAAAATTGCTTCATTTAATTCATCTTCTTCCTCCTCTTCTCCTCCTTCCTTTCCAACTTCTTCCCCCTCTTCTTCTTCTTCTACTCCACATACAGAATCAACCAAATATTGTACTGTATCAACAATTTCATGGTCAAATGTACAATCTAAAGATATTGAATCGTCTACAGAATCTGCATCATTATCTATAAAATTAATAAAAAAATTAGTAGAAGATTAGCAGAAGATTGGAAAATTTTTAATGAAACTTACTCAGTTTAAAGGCACACCCCATTTATTCGCAAGCCAAAAGAGGCTCAAAATGGTCAACCAAACCTATGGGCGACGGCGAGGTGGTTGTGCAAAACTTCTCGAGAAGACAAGACCCAGGACTTGCAAAACTCCAAGACCCCTTTTTTCAAGAACCCTCAAGACCTCTATTTCGGCACGCCCGCTTTTCGCGGGGAGTCAACGGTTGTTGCTTGGGTTTATACGTGGTTACATCAACTTATTGTTGCCCTGCGAATGGGGCGATTGCTGAATAAACGAGGTACCACTTGAACGTATCTGGCGAATAAATCGGGTGTGCCTTTA
Organism: Meloidogyne arenaria; assembly: GCA_036172955.1. Lineage (NCBI taxonomy): Eukaryota > Metazoa > Nematoda > Chromadorea > Rhabditida > Meloidogynidae > Meloidogyne > Meloidogyne arenaria. The sequence continues at coordinate 7,287,448 of JARQAB010000013.1, forward strand.
AACTGCATAAGTTTCCTTTTTTTTTAATTTTTCTACTAACCAAATTGAGGAATGTCTGATAATGTTCGATTATGTTGTTGATGTGATTTTCTATTAGCTGAAGAACTATTGTTTATTGGGGTGTTATTATTAATATTGTTTATATTCCCTCCTCCTCCTCCAATAACCTCTCTATTTATTGTTGTTGTTGGTTCTATAATAAATTTTTGCTTCAAATTTTGTTGTTGTTGTAAAATTTCTGATCTTGTATTGGTTGGTGTTTTAGTATTATTAATTATTGTAGTTGTTGGTGTTATTATTGTGTCTGATGGAAGAAGTAATAATTGATTTAATCCAGATATCCATGCATTTTTAAAAGGATCACAATTTATATAACTAGAAAAAAACAAAAAAGTTTAATAATAAGACTGGATTGTGAAGGTATGAAAATTGAGAGTGATGGCACGAAAAATCTCCATCTCGATAACCGAGATTTTCGATAGAGATTTCGACTCAATCCGATCTCTAATTATAATTGTATCTCAAAAATTAAAAAAATCCTAAAATAAAGAAAAATCGACAGAGCGCTAACTTGCCGAGAGAGTGACATTTTTGTGAATGCTATAACAGGGGTATCCCCAAATTTAATCGATTAATGAAAGAAAAATCCGAAAGTCAATTTAAACATCTATGGAGGAAGTCGAAACACAAAAGAAATTAGGCAACAAGCATAACTCGCATATACCCCACGAAACAAAACTTATAAAAAAATTTTAAAAAAATTTTAAGAAAAACAAACGTATTTGGTTGTTGCTTATCAACATCTTTACAAACATGGTGGAATACATGCCTTCCAGAAATTGTAGTAAGAGAAACACAATTTATTTCTGAAGGTAATATAAATAATTGGTCTTGAGTTATACGTTGGCTCATTTCAACAAATTGGATTGAGACCTTTAAAAAATAGGAATTTTTATAAAAAAAATTTTGCGGACAAAAAAAATTATTTGCGGACAAAAAATTTTTGCGGATTTTTCTCCCCAAAAAAATTATTTACCCTTGCTGTAGTTGGGTTAAGAAGCATTAAAGCAAGCATTTGTAAAATTTTGTGAAGATCATTATTTCTTGCACAATCCTGAAACCATGAAAAGGCGATGGCACGAAGTTCAACTTGATCAAAACCTATGGAAAAAATGGAAAATTTATTAAAAAATAGGTGGAACAAAATGGAATGGATAAAATGTTAATTTACATGTCTTAATTTTTTAAAGAAATTTTTTACCTATGGAATCATCAGCAATAAAACCCAACATAACCATTACAACACTAAAAAAATAAAAAAAATATTTAAAGAAAATCTTTAAAAATGTTGCGGAGTTTATAGAAAGAAGGGTAGCACCTCGTCCCCCGAAATCCCAACAAGTTTTTTGGCAAAAACCCCGAGCCAAACCCCGAAGGCTCGGGGTGCTATCCTAATAGAAAATATTTTTCAAACATGTTCGAACATCCAGAAAATCAAAGTACATCTTAAACTACGCGTATTAATTTGAAGACCCATAATATCCGAAAATTGGATCATAGGGAAAAGCCAAAAATTGATTAGGATATACGTAAGAAAAGAGGGAATCATCCCAACCTCCACCTCATTTTTTAAAAAAATTTAATTAACCGATTCATTGGCTTCAAAGCAATTCCAGTATAAACCTCATCAATTTGTGCACTTCTACAAAAAGCCCATAAATCTCTAAATTTTCTAGCAGCTTCACCACTAACATTTTTATTATTACAAGTTAATTCTGATACAATAATTTCTTCAACTTCGCTACTAGAATCAGTAATTTTGCGTGAATGAAGTTGAAGTAATAAAAGGGCAACAGTTTGAACTCGTTCTAAATCAGTATTTTCTGAGAAGCGTTTCCATAGTGCTAAGGCTGATTTCTTTAAAAAAAATTTTTTTAATTAAAAATATTTAAAAATCAGTTAAAAAAAGAAAAAAATCTCAAGTTAAGAATAAATCGGAAAAATATTTTTGCGGACTAAACTTGCGGACAAGACTTGATGGAAAAATAGGAAATGGGATGGTCGATCCTCAGGTTATTAGAAGAAAAAAAATGGATAGACCAAGAAGGTCCACTCCTAAAAACCCATTTTCCGAAACATTGCCTTTTTTCTAAGGTTAAAAAATATTTAAAAAAAAACCATGAAAAGCTCATTCTTGTCAATTTCCTGCAAATCACCAGTAGACAAGAAAGGTCTTAATAAAACTGTTGTTGTCGTCTTCACATCTTTTTCATGTTTTTTATTATTCAAAATTCTCCCAGCAACAGCAGAATGTTGTTCAATCATTGAAAGAGACCGGACAGTTAAATACAAAATTAAATCCAAAAGTTTGGCTCGAATATCAAAATCTGTTCTATCAATTAACAATTCAGAAGAATTCCACGAGACCGGATTTATTGCAGTAATTAAGGCATGAAGCCATTCAAATTTTTGTTGAGAAGAGTAAATTGAATCGGCTGAAAAAAAAACAGAAAATTAAAAAAATGTTTACTGTCTGATATTTTGTGGAAAAAACCTGCGGGAATACCCCGGGGAAGGGAATCCCTATAAAACGAAGGTAGTGGAGGTCTCCCTCCCCTTCAGAGCCCCCGTTGTTTACCATTCCGGACCCGGATTTCGACCCTCGTTCTCCGAAGATCGGCTCCAACCTCCATAGGGGCGCACCTTGATAGCATATCGGTCCGAAAAATTTCGCTTTTCAATAAAAATATTAAAAAAAATATACTCAAAGAAGAACAGCTAGCCAAAGATGGTTGAAGACTATAAAATGGAAAATCAGCAAAATCTCTAACCAACAGACAAATAGCCAACAAAACCCCGCATCTATCACGTTCTCTATTTTTTATATACCAATTACATATTGAAGTAAAAGTTTGAATACAAGCTTCTAATGAAGATTCGACACATTGTTGTTCTGAAAATATATTTAAAAATTTTATTTTTTCTAAAAGATTTCCGGAAAAAATTAAATAGACCGGAATCGAAATAAAAGAAATTTCGGAAAATATTTGTATTTTCCTAAATTAACCAAAAAATGTCTAGTAGAATATATTCCAGAAGTAAACAAAAATGAATATCTTCCGGAAAATATAGAATTAAACTTAACACATTATTCCAGAAAATACAAGAATATATTAGTTTCCGGAAGATATAGGAAATAGTGTAGTAAAGCTTCCGAAAAAAACTTCTAGTTTTCCGGAATTTAAATAAAAATACAAAAAATATTTCCGGAAAATATAATATTTGTATTTTCCGGAAAATACTGGAGAATATTAGTTTCCGGAAAATAGACATAGTCTATAAGAATATTTTCCGGAAATATTTGTGTATAATATGATGGCTTCTGGAATTTAGAGAAAAAGTACGGAAAAAATATATTAAAAAATATCACTAACCTCCAGCCAATTCCTTTTCTCGTTTCTCTGTCCTATTTGGAGATGATCTAGCACTATTACTTTCTCCTTTATTATTATTATGCAAAGATTCAAAAACATTAGAAACATTATTTTGATTAATTTCAGCTAATAAATGTCGACAAACCACAATTATTGCAACATAATTATTTTCTATAATTGAAGGAGAAGTTGAAGAAGACAAATCAATTCCGACAAGTATGTGTTTTAACAATTTTGGTAAATAAATTGAACGGATATCTTCGTTTATATCTAATTGAACGTTTTTTAATGAATAGAGAATCATCTGGAAAAATAAAAATTTTTAATTAAAATATTATAGTAAGGGAGCAAGGGCGTAGCCACGGGGTCGATTGCAGGGGGTTAAAATTGGGTGTATTTTCCTTTTTCAGCGTCGCAGGCAAAAATTTTGAGAATTTTGGGGGGTGTAGCCCTTGTAAGAAAGCAGTAAAAATTTATTGTTAGCAACGGGCAGGCAACGATCCCGAGACCTTCTGTGTAAAATATTGTTAGGCGCTTTCGATCAGCACTTTTATGGTCTAATCGGGCGCTGTTTTGCCTTCAACAACCACATCCTGTAACCCCCGTCAGAATCTTACTTCCCACGGAACCTTTTTTGCAGACACTTATTTGAAAAGAATTTTAGAGTAATTTTTCGAACGAAAAATTTTATTAAAAGGAAAATACAATATATAAAAGGCGTCCCAATAAAACCAGAAAAAAAGTCCTCAAAAATCCCCAAGGAAACCCCTTCCCATTCTCTAGTAATTTACAAAAATTAAATTTAAAAATTAAAATTTATAAGAAAATATACCACTGGAAAAAGAGCGCATAATTGATTTTTTTGAGATTGACAATCACTATCTAACGAGAATGAAGGCAAATATTTATTGTTTAATTCGTTTTCTTCTGTTACATCATTCTGAGTTTTTATCCTTTAAAATAAATTTTAAAATATTTTTTTAATTTAAGAAATACATTGTAAAAAGTTTTTCAAAAAAATTCCATAAAAAATTAGGTTCTAAAGCTTTTAAGAGAGAATTGAAATTTTTGAGTATTTCTTCTGTTCGACGAGTCTAAAAAAATAAATATTAAATTAGAAAAAAATAAGGTTAAGCAAAAAAAAGGCAAGGTAACCCCTATGACCTTTCGAAAGGAGGGTCGGAGCCAAAAAAGGGATAGGCAATCAACCATGTTCTACACGATGGAATAACTTTTAGTTAAAAAATTTTGGTCACAGTTCGAGTAGTTCCCTTGTAAGGGGTTTTTATAGTAATCAATTTCCCTTTTCTTCAGATCAAGAAGTATTTTTTGCGCTCTCAAACATACTTTTAGGACCCCAACATTAATTATCAGCCAGGAATCGAACCTTTAAACTTCTTACAATGTAATTTTAATATATGAACTATCGGGGAGCTAGGAAATTCGTGTTCTACTTTCACTCTTATAAATATTCTATTAAAACTAGAACCAAACGCTTTAAACGCTCCCCCTTCCTTACAAGACAAAAAAAATAATTTTAATAGAAAAAAACCTGTTGATCACTATCACCATCAGAATTGTTAAAAGATTCATTTCCTCTAAAAATAATAAACGATTCAGCAAAATTTTCAAAAGAAGGGTCAATAGCTTCACATTCTCCACCAAATTCTTTTAATAAATTTAAATCTCTCAAACAAAAAGTTTCCAATAAATTTGGCAAAATTTCTTCCAAAACAAGTTGTCCAAGTTCAGGTCTATCTAACATATAATGGAGGAGACGGCAAACACGAACCTCAGGGAATTGGATTTGTGTTTTCTAAAAATTGAAAAAATCGAAAAAAATTCTTAACATTAAAAAAAAATTTTTGAAAATTTTTTGAAAAAAAATTTCAAAAAATTATTCAAAATTTTCAAAAATCATTTTTTTTTATTTCCACAAAAACTCCAAAAAAACCTTTAAAAACGGCTCTCTTCTCAAAGTTCCCATAGAAGGTGGGGCAATCTCCACAACAGTATCCGCTCTCAAATAGTCACGAATTGCACTTTTTATAACAGGTAAAGCATATTGTTTAAAAAAAGCAAGGTCTGTAGAATCTTCAACGCCGTTAACTGGAAGGCTGACAAAAGCCATATCATTAGAACTGAAAAAATATGTGGAAAATATTTTAAAAAACAGAGAAAAAATGTTTTGAGGACAATATTATTTCCTGACTCGCTTACTAGTTTCGATATTAGAATCAGAGCTACAGGTGATTTCTATTAGAGCTACCGAGCCTGGAAACAGGGTAGTTTCGGGCTAGCTGGTCTCATCCACCGAGGACGTGTTCAAACTCTAATTTCAATAGTTAGTCCTCCAAAAATAGTGTGGGTATCAGGAATTTCACAGATTGAGAAAAAAAAGTCGGGTAGGGTTTCAGACTGGGTTTTAGAAAAGAAAAGGTCTCGGGGCGAGTTAAGGGTCAAAGGAAGTCTGGTGACATCCCTGGCAAGCATGACCGATTAAACAATTTTAATTTAAAAAATAATTTTTTCCACAAACCGATTTAACAACCATTGATACAATCTTCTATTTAAACTCATATCCCTCCTCAAAACCAAAAATAGAGTTCTTCCAACCAAATCTACCAATTGTTGTTTACTTGTCCATTTAGAATTTAAGGGTATAGCCATACACAAAAAATCTAATAAATGTCGTTGAACTAAAGGAGAGGACGAAGAATCTTCTGCAACAATACACAAAGCTTGTAACATTAAATTATTATTGTTTGATTGATTTCCACCACCACAAAATGAAGCAAGTAAATTATCGTCAGAATTTGAATCATTTTTGCTGCCTTTTTTGTGTTTTTCTATTTTTGTATTAACAAAGATTAGAGCAGGAAGACGAGCTGATGGATTGCCGGATACTGACTAGAAAAAAAAAATTTATAATTAGTAATTAAAATTTTTTCTAAATAGGGAATTGAACGTATTTTCAAGTTCATCTTGACATGACAATAAGCTGGCACTATGAATATCTTTCCGGCTCGGGCAAAAAAGTTTGTCTGTTAAAAGGGCAACTCTTGCGTTAAAGATTAGCCCATTGTCAGTAATTCAAAGTATAAAATTCGGAATTCAATCTGTAGACCTGGACAGGATTCATGGTCTAAATCTAATGAATGTCGTCGACCTAAAGGAGAGGAAGGAGAAAGAATGTTTTAGGTCTGAAGCCGGTGAAACCAAGGAAGCACTAAAAACGCCTGGGGAGGGCATTCGTACAGGAAAACCCCAGGACTAGTCCCAACCACAAATCGAGCTCTAAGTCATCGATTCTCCCCATCGTATTTTAACACAAAAATAATTGCAAACCTGCCAAAAACACAAATAAAACGCTTCACTTCCAACTTTCTCCAATAATTGGTCTAATAAATTGAATGCTCGTCCATAAAACTCAGTCCCTTCCTCCAACGCCAACAAAAGGGCTGTGATGAAACCAGCAAGTGCTGGACGAAGATTTGGGCCAAGCGGTAAAATAAATTGTTCAAATATTGAAAGCTTAAATTTAAAAAAATAAATTTCTAAAATTTAAAAAAAGCTAACCAATTCTGATTTGACTTTTATTTGACAATGATCCATTAACTAAAAATTAAAAAATAGCTAAAATCTTGAATTAAAGGGACCCTCATTTTTCATTCCTTCACTATTTTCCTTGTGTTACCTCTGACAACTAAAACTACTCACTAGAGATCGAGCTAGAGGATAGGCGTTTTTTGCTCGATCACACTACTCACATCAGAAATGGATCAGAATCAGGGATGGGCGCATCGCGTTAAATTTCGGCCTTTCGTTGCGTTTTTTGAGATGTCCTTGCGCCCATCCATGATCGATTAAAGCTATCAGGTACAAACCAAAAGGAAAATAGTGAAAAAATGAAAATAAGACTCATAAGGGTCAAAATAAAAAACAAACTGGAAACAGCCCAGCAGAATAGAGGAACAAATATTTGGCCAAATTTTGTGTTCGACTCAGCATCAAAAAAACTTGACGGTAAGTATCCAAAGCTTTGAGGTGAACACCTATTGAAAATAAAAAAATTGAGTTTAAAAATATAAAGATTAAAAAATAAACCTGAAGGAAGTGCTGGATGTAGACATTGTGAAAGTCGTTTAGACACAGTCAAAGCGTTCGGGATATCGTTAAAAGATTTGGCGTTTGACGAGAAAACCTAAAAAAAATTTAGGGAACTTGTTGATTTAAAATTTTCATTTAATTTCGGGGTTTTAGACATTTACACCCTATCTGTCAGCAGTTTTAATAGCATTCCTTAAGGACAATGGAAGTTCAAACAAAAGGACCTTATGGAGCAGACCCAGATCAGTAAAATACCCCGCGTCACAAGATACGTGAACCCTGCTTGAGAGTACAAGAAAGAATCTAATTCTTGGCATGTTCAAACTTCCCTAAACTAGTTCACGTCGCTGGGTTAATTACTTTACTGGGTCTTATTTTCAATCTTACTGGTAGTTAACCCCGAAGTCAATAAGTAATAGAGCCATGCTTACCAGAGGTAATGCTTAGTAACAACAAGAATTCAAAAAACAACCCAAAATCCCACCCAAAAGAATACTGACAAATAAAGGAATCCTTCATCTTGTCTCTTCCCCATATCTATTATTAACCAATTCCAAGAATTAAAAAAAATCCAAACCTTTCCCAACTTTCCCAAAGCAGCAATTAAATCCGCCCATTCCGTAGTAGATTCAAATGATTTCAACGCTTTATCGACCGCAGAGGCATAAGCCTTGTATTTATTGTTTTGTTGAGCTGGCGTATGGCCTAACAAGAAAGCGCTTGTAGTCGCTTCGAAATTGTGGGCTTAAAAATAAATTTTAATTCTTTTTAAAAAAGTTTAAAGAAAACCGCTAGAAGTCGTCATAAATGAGAATAGATGAAATTTATAGTCCAATTTTAATTTAAAATAGAAGTCAATATAAAATAAAATAGTCAATTTAAATCTGAAAAATAAATTTTTAAAAAAATATAAAAATGGTATGATGCCATAACACCAAAATCCGCCGAAATACCAAACTTTGGAAATGGCGCCGAAATATCCCCAAGATGGGTACCATATTGTTAACAACCTTTCCCGTTGTTGGACCAGGGACGAGCTGACATAAAAATAAAATTCCCGAATTCAGGGAATCGAAATCACGACTCAAAAAATCGTCGGGAATTCCCGATTTTCGAGAATCTTCCGGCTTTCATCGATATCCGTCCCTTTTTGTCTCTTACGATTCCATCTTACGCTTTTTAAAATACGACAGAACCTTAACTTTTTCACAGTTTGGTATTTCGGCGCAGGTATTACGGCGCGCTCTAATAAAAACAAATCAAAATCAGAAAATTAAAAAAAAAGTGTTAAATAAAAAATTTGGAAGGAAATGCAAACAATCAAAAAAGAATTATAAAATACAAAATAGAAATTTTTACAAAAGCGGAATTAAACAAAACACAAAACCAAAATTATTAAAAATAATCTAGTAATAAAATACAAACTAAGAAACGGAAAGGAAAGCAGAACTGATAAGTGAAATAAAAAATCAGAATTTTAAAAAGCGTAATGCGACATTTGCGAACCGACAAAACGGAATGCGCAAAATCAGAATAAGAAACAAAACGACTAATTAAAAATTCAAAACCAGAATTTGTAAAAACAAAAGAAAATACAAAATCAGAATTTACAAAACAATAAATCAGAATTTGTAAAACTAAAGAAAACACAACAGCAGAATTAAAATCAGAATTTACAAAAATGGAATAAAAGAAAATACAAAAATCAGAATTTGTAAAAACAAATAAAACACAAAAACCAGAATTTGTAAAAACAAAAGAAAACACAAAAATCAGAATTTGTAAAAACAAATAAAACACAAAAACCAGAATTTGTAAAAACAAATAAAACACAAAAACCAGAATTTGTAAAAACACAGAAAATACAAAAATCAGAATTAATTTAAAAACACAAACAAAAAATACAAAACTAAAAATCAACAAAAAAACACAATAAAATACACGATGTATTTTCTCTCCCCAACACATCAGAATATTAATAAAACACCGACTTAAATTTAGAGACTATTTAATAATCATAAATTAAATAATATATATTAATCACCTCCGCGCGCGTTTTAACCACACAAACAAAAACATTATTAAAAATAAATACACACATTAATTTCTATCCCAAAACATGCAAAATATTTTTAAATCGAAAAAAAAACTTTTTTTCCATTTAACGCGCTTTTTGCCTTTCCTTCCGCACTTTTATTCTTTTTTTATTTTATTTTAGAGAAAAGGGGGAATCCAGCCATTTACATTTAAATACACAACCTGACAACATCCACTAACAACAAAAAAAAAATAATTTATCAATTTCTAACCAGAAAAAAAAATTTTTTTTGTTATTTTTGTATGTTGTTGACAGATTTTGGGCAGTCAATTTTTAGGGAAAGAGAAAAAAAATTTTTGGACAAAGGAGGAAAAAAAAATTTTTTTTTTTGGGAAGAGAGGAAAAAATTTATGCAAAAATTTTTTTTTGAGGGAAAGAATGGAATTTCAAACAAAAAAAGGATGGAATTTTACAAAATAAAAAATATAACAAAAGTGTGAAGAAATTGAGAAAGAGAAATAAAATCTAAAATAAGAAAAGAATTTAAATAGAAAAAAAAGAATTGTTTAGGGCAAGCCTCAATTTCTTTGAGTCATTCCTTAAAATAAATAAAAAATAAGTAAATCCTTAAAATGCGAAAAATAAAATTTGGGTCGAGTACACAATTTAAATAAAAATAAATATTTATTTTTAAAGTTTAATCCAAAAAAGGGTGTGACAGGGGCAAAACCTCCGTCCAGACAATACACCGCGCAAAGACAAAGTCCAAGGGCAAAACACGTCCAGACAAAACACCGTCCAGACAAAACTCCGCGCAGAGGGAGACCAAGACGGGTAGATTGTCCCTCCCAGACTTGGTAATGGACATGGATTTTGGTATCCGTATCCGGATAATTACGGTGATACAGACGGACATCCGCAGGCATTTTGAACTTATCTGTATTCATATCCATTACCAAGCCTTGTCTCTCCCCTTAAAAAGGAAGAAAATTTTTTTGTTTGTTTAGTAAGTATTTAAAATAAATTGTTAAATCAATTCATCTTTTTTTTTAATTTTTGAAAGGTAAACAAAAAAAAGGAAATGAATTTTTTTAATGTGATAAGAAAAAAAAGTGATCAGAAAAAAGTTGACTAGTCTCTAAAATAAGATACCCAGAAGAACACCAGATATAGAACAAAAAATACTTTTTCTTGGAGTGGCCTTGAAATTTGATAGAAATTTATGGAAATTTTCAAGGCCAATTTAACCGTCAAGGTGATAATTTAAATAAGAATAAAATTAAAAAGTTTACGACAAATGGAGTCGAACCAAAGACTTATACAAAGAGCCGGAAAAGCCTTCACAAAGAAGGGCTCCTTTTGGTTTACTTCCCAATTAACCCACTTAACCAAAGGAGAGTTTTGTAAACTTTTCTGTTCCTATAATTAAAAAGTTTTTTTTATTTTCCGCTTTGAAAAGGAAGAAAATAAAAAAATAATCGGCAAACGGACTCGAACCCGAGACCTCAAATTATTCACACAAAGCCATAGCGGACCCACTTAACCAAAAGCGGAGCTATTTCCGTTCCCACAATTAAGTAAAATCAAAAAAAATTAACGCCAAACGGACTCGAACCAGAGACATACCTAAAAAGAGCATGCAGACATACACACAATTAACCCACTTAACCAAAAAATCGTTTCACCATAAAAAAATATCAGTAAAAAAATTATCAACAAACGGACTCGAACCATAGACATGCACAAAAAGAGAGATCAGAAATATACCCAATTATCCCACTTAACCAAAAAAACTGTTTTGCAAAAATAGCCATTCCAACAATTAAAATGACAAATTAGCCTTCCTAAACATTAAAAAAATTAAACAAAATTTTTCTTAATAATTAAAAAAATATATAAACCCACACACAAACACTTAAACCAAATTTTTGTGTTAAAATAAATATAATTTTACATATGTATAAATCAATCAACGTCAGCATTAAACACGCACAGTCATCATTTATACATTTTTTTGGTTGTTTGTTGTGCATACACACATATCCCCCCCTCTACCCTCCTATAAGTTATATATATTTTTCTGTTCAAAAAGTCGCACGCACACACAAACAAAAATATTTTTTATAAGCACTTTAAAAACAAACATAAAATTGTTTTTAAACTAGTTGACTTTAAGTTTGTGTGTTATTTTTATTTTTTTCTTTCTCTAATCGAAAATTTTTGTGTGGGATTTTTTGTCATTTTAATTTTATTTTGGCGTTCTGAATTTTATTTTTTGAATATCTAGTCGTTCTTAAAAGAAAATGGTCCCAATAATAAAATCCGAATCCGGTTAAATTGACAGTCAAAAATTTTTGAGCGGGATCTCACAGGAATATTCCTTAATTCCCTACAAACCACGACGGGATCCCGTCCCTTACTCGCGCAAGAAATCCCAATCCCATAGCAGGATTGGGTAAAATCATTCGAAGGGGGAAGGGAACCCTCGGGATTAATCTCGACAACCCGAAGAAACATTCTTCTCATGCCTGCCAACCTCCTCCACATACTTTCCCCTACCTCTCTCCTCATTTGAGATTTTAATTAATCCAAAAAAACCTTAAAAATCTAAAAATAATTATTTTAAAAAATGAAAAGCAAAATATAAAATAAAAAATAATTAAAGCGCAAAAACGCTTAATTAATTTATTAAATATCCAAATTTATTAAATATTTTATTTAACTAAAATTAATTAAAATTCATAAAAATTAATTAAACAAATGCCATTTAATTAAATAAATTATTAAATTAGAAAGGCGTAAAAGAAAAGGAAATATTATGAGAACAAAAAAGTTAATGAAAAAAAAATAAGAAAAAATTTCAGTGTTACATAAATAAAACTAGACCTCATTGAAAAAGATACACCCCTGAAGTGCGAAAAATAGTCTCTTATAATGAGGTGTCTCTTAAATAGAGGATATCATCACTTATTTGTTAGATAGCTTCCCCACTGAGTGGGGCTTACCAAAATTTTAAAAACGTATCTTAAATGGGAGTGTATCTATTGCTGGTGTGTATCTTATAATGAATTACACCTCTATTTTATAGAAAAGTCCCAATTACTTTTTAATTCTTAAAAATTTTTTAGTCCAAAAAAATTTTTTTTTGAAAATTTTTTAAAGAAATTTTCAAACCCTGGGTTTTTGAAAAAAAAATTATTTTTAGCCCTGGTTCTACTTACCTCCAAAAAATTAAAGAAAATTATCACAACAAAAAATAATGCACGAAAAAAAAATTAAAAAAATAATTTTTAAAGTTCATCCCTTTCATTTTTATCATCATAACCTCCACCTCCACCTCCCCCACCACCACCTCCATGCCCATATTTTTCCAAATATTCCCTTATATTTTGTGCAATAATTTCAGCATTTGTTGTGCCATCAGTAGAAATTTCCATACCTCTAGTTTCTTGTCTTTTATAATTTTTTGAGCCAAAATATAGCAAAATTTGGGGAAAATAATTTATTTGAGCATTTTCACAAATCCAATTAAAACGTTCACAATCAATTTTGCCTAAGCGGACTTGGCCATTTAAAAGCTTTGAAAAAAAAATTTTTTTCTAATTTTTTTTCTAAAATTCTACCTGAGCTAGACGTTCAAATGTTGGGGCAAATTGAATACAATGAGAGCACCATGGAGCTTAATGAAAAAATATTTTTTAAAGTTATATGCACACTTCTTTAGCCCCAAAGAGTTACTACGCATCAGAGACCTGACAACATAAAAATACCTAGATATGACGGAAATCGGAACGACAGGATCTCTGGGATCTATGATCTGGATCTCTGATCCCTACTAAGACTATATATATATATTAGAGATCGAACTGGGCCCGGACCAAGGCTTGGGGTTTTTCCTGTGCCGAGTCTAGTCCAAGGCATTTTTTGACCTTCCTGGGGTTTTCCTGGAAAACAGGCCCATGCCAATCAATCAAACCACATAGTTGAGGAACAGGCCCAAGCTTTTCAAATATCTCGATTTCTATAATACATTATATGTTAAGAAACATCGGACCTGTTGTCTTCTGAAAGGTAAAGCTAGGCCACTTTTAGCACCACTTATTAGGGATCTAGTCCTCATAAAAAATAGATTCCTGATTTAAGGAGAGTGGGATCCTGACCTAAAAAACGTCAGACATTCCCGAATTTTGGGGATCTGATCGGCTAGACCCTAACCACATATAAGGCATATATCTAGGCCACTTCACTCACCACATATTAGGCATCTAGCCCTCATAACAAATAAATTTCAAATTTAAGGAAATCGGAATCCCGACACAATAAAGGTCAGTAATTCCCGAATTTAGGGCATCGGACCCAGGCCACGTATAAGGGCATACATCAATCTCTGCCGACTGAGGTAAGTTACTGGTGATGCCTTTTTCTTATCCCCTTTCTTAATAAATCTTAAACCCCTCGTCTAGTAAACGGTGATTTCCAGCTAGATCTCCTCACTTTTCCTTATTAAAAAATTTTTTTCCTTCGCCTTACTTTACATCAATCTTTCCTCCTTGTAATTTTCTATAAAAACGTAGTGAAGGGAAAGAATTAATATTTTCACGATTACATAAATTAGAATATTGTTCACAATCTACTGAAGCAAAAACTAGTTGATTTGGATCTTCATTGTGTGTTGAAGCCCATTGTCTAGCAAGTTGTCGAAATTCGGGGGCCAACTAAATATAAGAAAAATGAGGGAAGATAAAGGAAAAGATTCAAAACTCCTGACAAAAAAAATCCAAAAAATTTCAAAAGTTATTGTAAATTAGAGGGGGATCTCACCCAACTTTTTCTACTTCTACCCGGCCCATTCTTGTGTTTATAAACGAACCCCATATTTTTAGATACCCCATCAGGCAGTTATCAAATTTATAATAAATTTTAAAAGAATATTATTTGGTTGGCCACAGAGTAGCTGGGATTGAGCTGGGATGAGCCGGGTTATTGGAAATCCGAACAGCCCCAAAGTCTCACCCGACTTTTTCTTCTACCCTGCCGATTCTGTGTGGAGCTACTTAAAAGCAATATCTCTCATTAAGAGGTGTCGATTGTTCATCCCCAATGACGGAAACTTTAAAGAGAGAGGCCCGTCCAATTTCCCAAAAAAATTTCTTCTTCCTCTTTCCCACCCCTCCCTCACCTTTTGACATGGCCCACACCAAGGAGCAAAAAAATCAACAAAGAAAGACTGTTGTCCACCTCCATAAACAATATCATCAAAATTATCAGGATTTAACACTTGTACTGTTGGATTTAATGCTTCTGATATAAATTCAAGTAATTGATCAACTGTATGGAACCCAATAAGTGAATGTTGTTGTTGTTGTTTGGAATCGTCTCCCATGTAAAGAATTGTTCGTGGATAACTTTAATGGAAAAAATAAATTTTTAATTTTTAAGGGAAAATTGTAAAAAAAAATAATAAAGGTAGTAATGATTTTTAGTTTTAAAATTGTAATTTTATTAAAGACCAAATTAGAATGGTCGTAGGAGAATCTCAAAAATATTTTTTACGATATCTTTAAAATATTTAATTTATTATCAGAATTCTAAGATGATTTAAGAGGGATGTAAGATGAATAAAGAGTGATATCAAGTGTTTTTAGGGATTGAGAGGATTAGGGAGATATCGAGAATCAAGAAGAGGGTATCCTCTCGATCACACAAACCCACTACTTAATCCCAAAATATCATCTTAACCCCACAAACAGTTATCGATTTTCTAGTGCCGAAGGTGCCAAAATACTGCAAAAAAAATTTGGAAAAATAATAATACGAGAACCGTATATGAAATGTCTCGAAAAAACACAAACTCGATTAATGGGATTTATGTTAGTCTCTCTCACCTATTTATTCGTTCCCCAGTACAAATATCACGATAAGCATCACAATCAAGTGTCCCAACACGAAGTTTACGTCCATCAGTTAATTCAGAAGGTAATTTTCTCAATTCATCCAACATTTGTAAACATGGAGGACACCAAGGAGCAAAATGGTCGATTATCCAAAGATGGGAAGAATTTGCAGATTGGCGTGCATTCTTGTTTAAAATTGAGAAAATTAAAATATTTTATTAAAAAAAAATTTTTTTGCCAATTATAAAAATAGAAACAAACAATTTTAAAACATTTTTACAATGTGTACCCCCAGCACCTTAAGTACCCAATAGTTATATTTTCTATGAATAAATGAGCTTAAAATCTTGAGGTATAACATTTACGTTTCGACAAGCCTGAGTACCTTATCAACTCTTGGGTCTTAAAATATATCAAGGATAAAGGTTCTCCCCCACAAATATAACCCCCAAATTATTTTTATTACTTGTAAATACTCACCCAATATTTATCATAATCCAACACAATTAAATTTGAATACAAACTATGACGGACAAATTTTGTAATTTCACGAATATTTAAATTTGTATTTCCTTTTAAATTGAAAAAATATAATTTTAAATACTAACAATAAGCATAAAGAAAAAAATAAATTTCCCTTTCCCGTTCCACTCAGAGTTGGACATGACCGGTTAATTTTTCCCTGTGGCGGGTCAAATAGAGAAGAATCAAGTGCCAGAGGAAAAAATTAACCGGCCGTGCCAACTCTACTTTTAATTTAAAAAAATTAAAAAAATTTTTTTTTCAATCTCTTACCATAATTTAAATCATATCCTCCCTCAATTCTAAATAATGCCACTTTAGGTAATTTCCCCAAATTCAATGTATTACACAAATGTTGACCAATTTCTCCCTCACAAACAATTAATTTAACTTCCAATTCTGGGAATAAAATTAATAAACGTTTCCATTCTTTTTGAAATTCTTCAATTTTTGAATTTAAAAATATTAATAAAATTGTTTCTTCTTCTTCTAATTTATTCAAATTTATTTTTTGTTGTAATTCTGAATATGTAAATTCTTCTAATTCTGGTAATTCTGATAATAATTGGGTACGCAAATCTGTCAAGTCAGCAAAATATAATTCCTAAAAAAATTTTTATATAAAAATCAGAATTTACAAATTGTAAAAAATCTAAATTAATTAATAAAATCAGAATTTTTTACAAATTGTAAAAAATCTAAATTAATTAATAAAATCAGAATTTTTTACAAATTGTAAAAATCAGAATTATTACAATAATACCAGAATTTACAATTATACAAGAATTTATAACACAAATAAATATCAGAATTTACAACCAGAATTTACAAATTGTACTTTTAATTTTACAAATTATAATTCTGGTATTTTTAGTATTGTAAATTCTGGTATTATTTTTTAGTAATTCTGATTTATAAATTAATTTATGGTTTTTACAATTTGTAAAAACTTTTGCTTTTTTTTTTAAATTGTAAATTCTGATTTTTTAATTCAAATAAAAATTTTACAATACATTCTCAACTTACAAACTCCAATCTCAAACCTTTTTTTTTTAATAAAAAGGCTCGGTACCCTTTTTAAACTACAAACCTTAGGCTTTTCATCTTTCCCTCCACTTAACAAAAACATTCCTTCCTCAGCTCCAACGGGAGCAGGCCAGTTTACCGCCGCCCAATTTACCGCCGCCCAATTTACCGCGCCCAGTTTACCGCCGCCCAATTTACCGCGGGCCCAATTTACCGCGAGCCCAATTTACCGCCGCCCAATTTACCGCAGCCCAATTTACCGCGAGCCCAGTTTACCGCACGCCCATTTTACCGCCTTTCTACAAAACAATATTTCAAACAAATAAGGTGACAATTCAACAAATATTTAAAACAAAAACAAATGAAAATAAATATTTAATCAATATTAAAATTGTGAGATATCCCACGTAAAAAATCTAAAACTGTATCAAGATCATAATTATTGCAAATTCTTAAAATTCTATCATCACATTCCATGTATTTTGCACGTTTGCGAGGCGGTTCATGTCCAGCAACATGTAACTCAATATCTGTGTCAACAAGTGCTAAAAATTTTTTAAGAGAGTGCAGAAACAACCAAAGTGAGGGGTGAGACATACCAAGTGCACGTTTAATTTTACGATTACAAGCTTCTGAGTAATTATTTGTGCGATGAATATTTTGAATTGTGCGAGTGTGAACATTCCAAAGTGCTATGGGGAAAATAGGGTTTGCACGAGTGCCATTACCGCGAATGCGGCCGATATAAGAGGATACAAACCAGGAAATAAGAGGTTCAAAGCGATCATCTAAATCATTTTCTAAAAGATTAAGTGCATTAATAACATCATTTTCGGGAACAAAGGCTAAAGCAATAATCATTTTACATTTTAAAGCGAAATCAGGGTCATTATTATAGAGATTCAAAAGATTGGATTGAGATATATGTTTTCTGAGATTTTGACGAAGATGAAAGAAACAACAAAAAATAGAAGATTCGGGGAAGCAAGTGCGAATAGAATTATGAATTGCACGTTCAAAATCACATGATATTGAGGTTGGATTAAATAATGGCCACAATTCCTTGATGAGATTGAAAAGTCGAGTGTAGGTTTGCTCTGTTTTGTCAGGCAACAAGCAAAAAAGTACCGGAAAGACGAAGCCTCCACGCTTCGAAAGAATTATAAAAAGTTGATAAAATAAAGAAGGGCAGACTGAAAAAAGAAGAAATCTAGGGCAGGATTAATAAAATTACCAGAAAAAGTTCCGTCCATAAAAACATGTTCCATTTGATTTGACCAACCAGCACTTGCCTCACTACCAAAAATAAGAATTCGTTCTTCCCCACCACTATCTGCGAGTAAAAAACGTTCTTGCCGACCGTTGAACTAAAAATTATATTTAAGATTTTTTCGAAATCTCAAACTTACTTCACGATTCATGTACTGCTCAGTAAAAACAATTTCAGCACGTGTAGGTGGACTTGCAAGTGCATTATTTTCTTTTCTTCTCTGTCGTTGAACTTGTTTTCTGCTTGCACTGGTGCTGGGCATTTGTCCTAAAAATTATTGTTTTACATTTTTATTTACTTAAAAAATACCCATAATTGCTAAAGGCAAATTTTGAACCGCTGCTGCACGAATTTGAGCAGCTGCACGAATCTCACCATCAGCACTAGGCTTATCCATTACATAAATATAGCCATCATGTGAGAATTTTTCTCTGTTCTTTTCCGACAAAATTCCGTTGTACATTATGAATTTTATTACTAAAAGTTACAAATTAGTTTTTTAATTCAGTTTGTTTCAATTAATTCAGTATATTTGTTAGACATACATTTATTGATTTGTAGAATTGGCGGTAAAATGGGCGTGCGGTAAACTGGGCTCGCGGTAAATTGGGCTGCGGTAAATTGGGCGGCGGTAAATTGGGCTCGCGGTAAATTGGGCCCGCGGTAAATTGGGCGGCGGTAAACTGGGCGCGGTAAATTGGGCGGCGGTAAATTGGGCGGCGGTAAACTGGGGTGTACCCGCTCCAACAGTTTTACAAATTTCTTTGGCAGATTCAGAACAGTCCAACACAGCAAAAGGCATTAAAAGTTGATTAGAAATTGCAGCAATCTTTTTTCTAAAAATTTAATTTAATAAAAAAAATTTCAAAAAAAACCTGTCTTCCTCAGAAATACATTCATTCTCTCTCAAACACAATTCTAACAAAAAAGGTCTTTGAACAGGCAATTCAACTGTTGGTTGTAATATTGGAGCAGATAATTGAGAGAGAAGAAAATCAAGTAGGTTATTCAACGTGCGTTCGTCTTAAAAATTTTTTTGGAATTTTTAAAAAATTAAAAAATGAAAAGACGAAACTCTTTAAAAATCGATAATTGCGTGTTTACATAAAAAGCGTCTTGCGTTTTGCGGCAAAAAATAGCATTCGAAAGAAGGAGAGAAAAAATCGCGTCTCTTCATTCCCAGTCCTATTTTTTGCCGCAAAACGCAAGATGCTTTTTATATGAACATCCCATAAACTAGGAAATTTTACAAAAATTTTTTTGTAAAAACCTTCAGATTTAACCCGAAACCCGACATTTTCCATGGAATTTTTCATAAAAAGGGGAAATTTGGCTTCTAACCCCAAGCCATTTTCTAATATGAACCCGATCCATCCCTGTTGTAAATAGAGGAATTTTGAGAAAAATTAAAAAAGGAAACCAACAAAAATTCAATCAAAAATTCAGGTACACCCCAAGGTACCACAGAGCTGTAACTTCGTTCAGAATTGTCGAATCCGGGGCGTCCTGGTATGGTTCGATGAACCTTGACGAGCTGAAAAGAACCAATACCAGGGCGTCCCAGATTCGACAATTTTGAACGAAGTTATAGCGCTGCGGTACCTTGGCCTGCTCCTCAAAAAAATTTTTTAAACAAAACCTTGAAACCATTCCTGTTGTGGATAAACAATCAAAGAAGGATAACCCATTACGTTTTGGCTTCTACAAAGTCCAGGATCTTCTGCACAATTAACTGCCCCAATCCTCGCTACACCTTCAGGTACTCGTTTAGCCAATTCACGCCAAATTGGCGCCAAATGATGACAATGAGAACAAAAAGCGGAGTAGAAATTGACAAACCAAATCTTCAAAAAATTAAAAAAAATTTCTAAAAATTTTTAAAAAAAACCTCTCCCGATTGAAACACTTCCTCTTCAAAATCGCCACGGCCAAGAGTAATAATTTCAGGATCATCGTCATAAATTCCTGCAAAAAAATATTTTTGAAATAAATTTAACCACAACCCAAATTTTGACATTCTCCACCCTCCTATTTTTCAATTGATGTCCACGGTAGAAATTTTTAAACAGGGAAATTTTTAAAACTATAAAAGGAAGAAATGGCCGACCATTTCGTACATCAAAAAATGAGGGATAACAGGCGAGTAAGAGCACAAATTTTGGTAGGAAGTTTGTGGTAAAAATCAAACAAAATTAAAAAAACTACCGCTTCTATGTTTAACGCAAAAATAAAAATAATGGCCTAAGCTCGCCCCATGATTTTTTCCGTTTAAAAACTAATTAATAAAAACCAAAAAAAAGTCAGGCACGCACCTAGGGTGATCAAAAGTTCAAAAATGATTCCTTACCCCGGGGCTATTACACTGAATAAAATATTTAAAAAACAAACAAAAAACCAACCAAAATTATCATTATAAAACTGCCAGCTTTGATAATGTTGCTCTCCCCCACCTCCATCCTCCAATCCCTTCTCTCCAAATTGGTCATATTTTCTTCTCAATTCAGCATCTTTTAATACTTCATAGGCACGGTTGATACGCACAAATATTGAATGGGCGTTTGGGTCGTCCTGAAAATTAAAAATTTTTTTTTGAGAAATTGAAGAATGCTGGAAAAATTGAAAAAAAAATTTTTTTGAAAATTTTGCAAAAAATTTCGAAAAATTTTTCAGAAAAATTCTAGAGAAATTTTTAAAAGAATTTCAAATTCCTAGGCCTCAGAAAATTTAAAAAAAAAGTATGAAAAAAATTCCAAAAATTTTTTAAAAATTTCCCAGCATTAAAAATTCAAAAAAAAATTTCAAAAAATTTCTAGGCCTCAAAAAAATTTTCGAAAAATTTTTTTGGAAAAATTTTCCACAAAAAATTTTTCCAAAAATTTCCACAAAAAACCCCAAGCCCAAAAACAAAAAACCCCCAACCAAAAAAAACAAACCGGATTCTTATCTGGATGCTTCTCTAAAGCCAAACTTTTAAACGCCTTTCGAATCGTCAACAAATCCGCATCTTGTTCAACACCCAATAACGAGTAAAAGGACTCTTCCTCCGCCTCAATATCACAAAAAAATAAATTTAGACAAAATAAAATAATTAATAAAGTTGTTGGGAACATGGAAAAAAAAATTTTTTTTGAGATTTTTTATAGTCGATTAAATAAAAAAGTAGAAGCAAATAGGGCAAATAATAAGGGGAATAAATTTTAAAATAAAATGGCTAGTTTGGGGCTTTAGCTAGTCATCATTATTTTAGTCGTTTAGCAAACATTACTAGCCTAGCAAACTTTCTATTAAGCTGTCGTGGCCTAAAAGAGGAGATCAAAAAAAACTAAAAATCGGTAAAACACGGACACAGCAACATAAAATAGGCAAAGGCTGCAACCAGCCACTTAGAGTCTTAGTTAGAGTCTTAGCAGTTTTGAAGCGAAAGAAAGAGAAAGGCATGTATCTCGGTCCAAATTCATTTCTGAGAATAGAGTTTGGTACCAATCGACTCGGCTCGACGAGACGAATCGATTGATATATAAATCGAAAGACTTTGGAACCAGCTACCGGCTAAAGTGATGCAATACAGCAAATCCATACAACGTCGTGAAATGTTGCTACAAAATCGTGAAATTTTTTTATTTTCTTTTTTAAAAGAATCTTCATGGTATTATCTATGATATTGTTAGACAGATTTTTAAATCTATAGAGATTTATTGAGATAAAGCTTCTCAAAGTTGGCACATAAAAAATGACCGTATCCTTATAAAAATAGCACGCGGAAAAAATAGAGTGAAAAGATGAAGAGAAAAATTCAGTATGCACTGAAACGGGGCTTGGTTGCAGGTTATGTTGCTGTGACGGAGTAGTTTAATTGAGTCCCGACCTTATAATTCCTGAAGGGCTAGTCATTTCTTAATGTTCTTGGTACCAATGGATAGAGGATTAAATACACTACAAGATACCAAAAAATCAAAATTTTTGACTTAATGATAAAAAAGTTATGATCGAAAAACTAAATTTTAGATCAACCAAGGTTGTCTAACACTCTCCTCTTTCTCCTTACTCTCTCTTTGTTCATTCTCTCTTTATTAAAGGCCAGTTGAGAGCAAAAGTTAAATGTCTGCAGTCCAGTTCAATGCAGGAGTTTGAGTCCTAGCTATAATACAGTCCCGAAGTTTTTTGTAATTTTTAAATCCAATCAAAACTAGTAGATCAATCAAATAGATTATAATATTTACATAAACAAAAAGTTAAAAATAAAATAGAATTTAAAAAAATGTAAAAATGTGAGGGATATTTACAGGGAGAAATGATTTGCATGAGATAATAGACAAAAATAAAAATTTGAAAAATGCTCTACTTAAAGCTCTCTACTTTTTTTAAAAATTTAAAATACAGCCAAGTTCATTATCTCTTCATTACCGTCTTGAAGTAGTTGAAGGTGTTACTTAAAAAAGTTTTTTCTCCTGGGAAATATATTTTCTCCTATAAGGGCGTTTCAGACTTGAGGCCGTATTTTGATCCATAACTTTTTTGATGAGTGTCTGATCAAAACAAGTTTGCTAGCTTAAATAATCCCCACATCCAGAGCTTTCGATTGCTATAAGAATTATTTAAATCTGTTAAGAATCAAAAAAGTTATGGCCCAAAATATGGCCTTCTGTAAGGGCGTTTCAGCCTTGTGACCGTATTTTGTCCATAACTTTTTTAAGAAGTGTCTGACCAATTCAAGCCTTTTAACTGAAATAATCCCCACATCCATAGCTTTCGATTGGTATAAGAATTATTTAAATCGGTTAAGAATCAAAAAAGTTATAGTCCAAAATATGGCCCGAAGTCGTGATTCTGATACGCCCCTATTTTGTCTCTTCTATTCAACTACCTCCCAATCCACTTGAAGGTAAGCACGGATCAAATTGGAGTTTAGACCAACCCGTATACATACACATAACTGACTGGCCAACCTTAAATCATAAAACGAATAAAAATATTTTTTTAATTTTTTCCCTACAGTGCTTCCATCAGATAATTGTGTTCCGTTTGCACACAAAAGCGTTGCTGTTGTACCAATAGGGAAGGGGGAATTTGCGTTTGGTGGCGAATAGATAAAGGTTGCCCCATTTATTGGTTGGGGCATATCGAAACATTGAACTGAAAAATATTTAAAATGGGCATTTTGAACTAGTGGCATTTTGAAATTGGGCATTTTAGACGTGGGCATTTTGTAAAGTTGACATTTTGAAATTTTTACCTCTCCCGCTGTTATATAAATTTGAATTGTTGTAGCCAACAGAAGAGGTATCGGAAGGATCTGAGCTTGAAGGCATACACGTGCCTAAGGGTTGGAATGCCGAATTTGTGCAGGTAGAGGTTGCTAGTCCATTTGGTATAAAACTACAAAATTTGAGGCGTTAAGAAATTTCAAATAAATTTACCCAGCATTACACGACATTGTAGCAGTTGTTCCAGCTGGGAAGGGCCCAATGGTCTGGCCATTGGAAAATGTTACTCGACCATTTATAGCTATTGGTCCGAACAAACACGTGCCTAAATTTTGTTTGGAGTCAAGACTCTAATGATTAATTAGGGTTGTTAGAGTCTTAAGAATTAAAATCTAGAGACCGGAACAGGATCGGTCCTTTTTCCAGGCTTTTTTTGAAGATGCCGGGATGAAACCGGGATCGAGAATTCCCGGTCCGGGTTCGACCGGGTTCCTTCTGCTACAATTTCCCGTTTCCCTATCCCGGTTTTTTCAAAATTCCGGTCTCTATTTAAATAGTTCAAGACACACCTTGCCCAATACTTGTAGGGATTGTTGAGCCAATACTAGCAATTCCAATATTGCTGCCTATGCAAGAGCCTAACGATGAAGGTTGCCACTGGGAGCTTATACAAGTAGCTGAAGTAGCACCATTAGTTGGAATTTGGCCGTTAGGGCATTGGGCTTGCGCGGTCTTAAATTAATTTGTGGCTTGATATTTTAAAAATATTTACCGTTCCCTGTGGGAATGGGCCAGTCTGTGATGACCCTATGTTTGTATTGACGCTGCCAACAAGCGTTCCAGTGTTACTGACACCGCTGTTAATGCCCGAGTTTGAGTAGAATACTGTGCCTGAAAGACAATGATTTTTGACTTTTTGAAACTTTGACATTATGAAAAATGACTTTTGACATCTGACAGATGATTTTGACAGTCAAAAATGACTTTTGACATCTGACAGATGACTTTGACATTTGAAAATGACTTTGACATCTGTCAGATGACTTTGACAAATGACTTTTGGCATTTGACATTTGGCATTTTGCGACTGTGACATTTTGAAAAGCGGCTAAAAATACCTCCTAAAGCAACCAATCCCAAAAGGCATTGTCCAGCAGTTTGTGTCCCAAACCCAGAAATAATTGATGGAGTAACACCAAAAAGACTGCCACTACACCCTGTAAGGTTTGGTGGTTGCCATTGGCCTCGAGTACAGACTGCGCTGGGTTGACTAGGTACTCCTTGCTGGCAGACTAGTGTAGCTGTTGTTCCTTCCTATCATAAAAAATTAAAAAAATTCTGATTTCTGATTATTTTCTGATTTTCTGATAAATTCTGATTTTTTTCTGATTTTCTGATTTTTTTTCTGATTTTATTTCTGATTTTATTTCTGATTTTTATTTTTTTCTGATTTTTTTTTATAAATTCTGATTTTTAAATAATTTGAGATTTACAGAATATGGCGGTCCAGTAGACGACCCAACGCCGCCTAATTGTTGTGTAGAACCACCACTATATTGAATTGTTCCGCCCAAAGGTGGCAGCATTCCAAAAAGGCAGGTTGATCCAAAACTAGTCCCTCCTGGGAAGGATGTAGGAAAGATGCCTTGAGTACCGCCAGTGATGGAACATATGCCTAATGGAGGATTCCAAAAACTGTTAAGACAAGTAGAAACAGATTGCCCATTTAACGGTGGAATGCCTGAAAATGAAGAAACAACGATTTCTGATTTTCTTCTGATTTTTAAAAATAAATTCTGATTTTTAAAATAAATTCTGATTTTTTACAAATTCTAATTTTAAAATTCTGATTTTTACAAATTCTGATTTTTTAAAATTCTGATTTTTATAACTCTGATTTCCATAAATTCTGATTTTTTTAAAATTCTGATTTCTAAGGTTCTGATTTTTAAATAAATTCTGATTTTTAAAATTCTGATTTTTATAAGCCCACATACCAGATAAACAACTCAGTGTAGCAGTCGTCCCTGATGAATACATTGTTTGCCCAGGCTGTAAAATTGTACTATAAATTATTTGACCATTTGCAGGCGTTATTTGAGGGGCACAACTTCCTCCGCTTCCTATAACTCCAACACCACCCAATCCCGTGCTTTGGCACTGTCCAAGTTGGTTAGGTATCCATTGACCGTTTGAGCAGGTTGCTTGACTCGTTCCACTAGAAAACGTTCCAGAAGGGCAAATTAGTTGGACTGTTGTTCCAGTAGGGAATGGGCCAAATTGTTGTTGTTGTTGTATTCCTCCAGTGTTTGTCTGACCAGCCCCAAGGTAGCTTAATTGCCCAAATGCTGGTGGAATCATGGCTGCACACTGTCCAGATCCTGAAGATATACCTCCAGGCATTAAAGTGGATCCTATACCAATACCTCCAGAAGCTTGGCAAATGCCTTGAAATAAAGGAAAAATTATTTCAAAATGTCAAAAAATCAGAAATATTTCAAAATGTCGAAAAATCAGAAATATTTCAAAATGTCGAAAAATCAGAAATATTTCGAAATGTCGAAAAATCAGAAATATTTCAAAATGTCGAAAATCAGAAATATTTCAAAATGTCGAAAAATCAGAAATATTTCAAAATGTCGAAAAAGTTCATTTACCAAGCTGTTGACTCCACCCTCCATTATTGCAAGTGGCAGAGGGATTGCCTGACTGGATGAATCCTGCATTGCACACAAATCCTGCTGTTGTCCCAGAAGCTATTTGGCCAAGATTAGTAGATGATGTAGTAGGCATATAATTAACCTGACCATTGAAAACTACTAAAGGAGAACAAAGTCCACCAATATTCTGGAAATGAGAGAATTAATTATTAAAATAATCAGAATTTGTAAAAAAAGTTTATTTTCTGCAAATATTTACAAATTCTGATTTTTATAAATTCTTGTAATTTGTAAAATAATCCCTTAAAAAATTACAATTTGTGAAAGAAATGTGAAAAAATCAGAATCGAATTACAATTTGTAAAAATCAGAATTTGTAAAATACGTTAATTTTTAAATTCTGATTTTTACAAATTGTAATTCAATTCTGATTATATTTACAACTTCTGAAAAACATTTCTCAAAAATTACAATTTGTAAAAATCAGAATTTATAGAAATCAGAATTTGTGAAAATCAGATTTTGTAAAAATCAGAATTTGTAAAAATCAGATTTTGTAAAAATCAGAATTTGTAATTGTAAAAAAAAGTTTATTTATTTCTTGCCTGTCTTTTTATCCTTCTCAATTGTGTTTTCTCTGCATTATTATTTTCACAATTTGTGTAGAAGGCATAAAAATTGAGGGAAATAATATGAAAGAGTAAATGCCGTGGCAGCATTATTTAAAAATAAATTTTAAAATAAAATATTTTTTTTATAAAATTCCTTTTTCCTGTAATTATATAAATAAAATGACCAACATAAAAATAAATAATGGTCAAAAAAGGGTTTAAAAAGAAAGGCAAATAATGTTTTTGGGTAGAGTAATAAACAAACAAGTGAGAAAAACTTTGTTTGGAACTATGACAACCAATTAAAGAAATTACTTTTTTTGTTTTATATCAGGAACTTTTATTTAATTTGCGTAAACGAGAATAAGCAAAAAATGCCTGTAAATTAATAAAGTTAAAACAAACAAACATGCTTAAGAAAATCAGAATTTGTAAAAACAAAGAATTACAATTTGTAATGATCAGAATTTGTAAAAATCAGAATTTGTTAACTAAGCTGGAAAAACAAGTTGTAAAAATAAGTTTTGCAAAACAAAGTTAGTAAAACAAGTTTTAACAAAGTTGTATTTAATTTATTCAAGTTTTACTTTTCTAAACAAGTTTTGTAAATTATACAAACCAGAATAAACACAAGTAAAAATCAGAATTAAAAAAAAACAAATAAACGTTGTTAATTACAATCAAGCTTTGTAATTTTTACAAATCAGAATTTAATGAATAATTAAGTTGGATTTAACCAGAATTTTTTAAATCAGACTTTATTAATTTCAGAATTTCACTGTAAAAAGCAACACTTTAACAAATAAAAATTTCAGAATTTCTTAATCAAAAAAAATTTTTTAAATAAAAAATATGTAATTGTTTTAAAATATTACTTTAAATATTGAATAATATCAACACCTGATTCTCTTCCAAAAAAAGTTTTTTAGGCGGGATTAACAAACTTGGGGGGATTAAATATATAGATTTTTTTATTTATCCAAATGGCCATCTAAAAAAGTGTTTATTTAAAAAATTGGGAAATAAAAGATTAAAAAATAAAATAATTTGGAACAATTTTGAGTTAGAATTGAACAAATTTTTATCCATTTTGGAACATAATTGGTGATAAAAATGTAAGGAATTTTTATTGTTTGTAATTTAAAATGTTTTGAGAATTTTAAATAGATTATTTTTAAATCAGAAATTATTTAGTAACAAATAATATGTAAACACAAAATCAGAATTTGTAAATTTAAACATACTATATTCAAACCAGAATTTGTATTTAGGTATATTCAAATAGAAAAACACAATGAGAAATTTATAAATCAGAATTTGTAAAAATTCTCTAGAAAATTACAATTTGTAAAAATCAGAATTTGTGAACTAAGCTGTAACAAACAAGTTTTATTTAATCAGAATTAATGTTTTGCTTAAAAACCAGAATTGTAAATTTAAAAATATATTCATATCAGAATTTGTATTTATTCAAACCAGAATTTGTAATTATTTAAACACAACTTATTCAAACCAGAATATCAAAACACAATTACAAATCAGAATTTGTAATTTAAAGGACAATCAGAATTAATATTTTATTTAATATATTCTATATACTTGTGGGTGGTAGTTGTCTAGTTGTAATAAAATGAATAAATCCCCATGGATAAGCCTACTAGAAATAAAAAAATTAAATAAAATTATGGCCAAAAAATAAATAAAATGGAATTAAATTGAATTTTGATCTAAATTGTATATATTTAAAAATTATTATTTTTTATATTTATTTAATTTATAAGGGCAAATATGATATTATTTTTAAAATTTTATTCATACATTTTCAGAATAAAAACAAATTTAAAATTAAATAAAATATTTAATCAACTCCCAAAACGTCTCTTTTCTCCATAAAAATCATCAAAAAATCAAAAAAAAAAAATTTTCCCATCAAAAAAAAATTTTTTTTTCAATTAAAAATCAGTTTTACCCACAGAGAGGGCTTTCAGAACAAAAAACACTAAAATAAAAAATTAAAAAAAAATTTTTTTTAATTAATCTACCTAAGTCTATCCTTCATTTGAGGCCGTAAATCATCCCCTATAATTATACGAACCCAACCCATTCCATCAATAAAAGCGCTTTCTTCTTTAGCTATTACCCAACCACTAGAACTGTCTGGTTTCCAGGTACGAACTATCCACTTTTTTGATAGGCAGTTTTCGCCGTCAATCTGATAAAAATTTTTTTTGATATTTTGAGGTGATGAGCAGAGAGTAAGGATAGATATAAAATTTATTCATACACCCATGTTCCAACCTTCCGCTGGAGGGAGTAATTAATTGAGGGAGGGTAATTATTTGAGGTTTGAAATTTGAACGTGTTTTAGGGTATTTGATGGGGAGGGGGGGTGGGTAATTAAGAGAATTGGGGTAATAATTTGAGGTTCCCCTGGCAACGATCCATCCTGTCCTGTCGATCGCCTCTGCTCGATGGACCCAATTATTTACTATGTTTTGAAAATTTTTTTCCTAAATTTCTACCTGTAATTTTTTTTCTTCTGGCCCCGTAAATAACAATCTCTCACTCTTCTGCTTAACAGAAGGTACTAGAATTTGTATTTTGAATTTTGCTTTAGTCTGACTTTTTAATTTTATTGTTATTTTACATGAGTCACAACAATTTGAGAAAATAAAAATAAATAAAAATATTATTGATAAGCTGTTCATTTTTTTAAAAATTAATTTAAAAATAAAAGGATAAAAATGGGGGGAATTGTTAATTATTTAGAAAAAAAGTAAAAGAGGAAATCAGGTCAATCACCGTTGAATTTTAATCAAACGAGAAAAAGCAGGAAAGGAAGTACATACAAATGTATTTATTTAATTCTGAAAGGAACAAGAAAAATACACAAACACATTTTTTGTTTCCGGAAAATACAAAATTCTGATTTTGTTTCCGGAAAAATACAAAAATTCTGATTTATTTAAAAATAAGACAAAATTCTGGTTCATCAAAAAATTTACAAATTCTGATAATTTCGAAGACAAGTTTAAATTCTGTTGTAAAGGAAAAATACAAGAAATTCTGATTTAAATATATTAAAGAAATTCTGGTTTATTTAAGAACACAACAAAATTCTGATTTATCTAAAAACACAAAAATAATTCTGATTTTTAATTCTGAAAATCTATTGTAAAAAATATTCTGATTTATAAATATTTTAGAATTCTGATTATTAATTCTGTTATAAATAAAAAACACAAAATTCTGATTTGAGTAAATTCTGATTTTTAATATTGTTGAAAGAAAAACACAAAATTCTGGAGAAATTTATTATAACAGAAAATACACCTAAAATTCTGATTTAATTAAAACTTTTAAAATTCTGATTTTTATTCAGAAAAAAACACATGAATAACAAAAAAATAAATTAATTAAAGGGAAAATCACAAGAAATTAAAATTAAACAAGAAAACCCCCCAAAAAGGGCACATGAATATTCTTCAGAAATTAAATTAAGCTCCACACATTTCTTAAATATTTAAATCTAATTTTCACGACAATTTTCTCCCTCATTCTCAACACAATTACTATTATTTTCCCCTCCTTCTTTATCAAAAGATATTGGCCCAGTAACAATATAATCTCCCGGTTTACGCTTGTTTCTAGTCTTTGGTTGAGTCCATTTACTTTTCTTAAAAAATATTTTTAATTCTGGTTTGTAATTCTGATTTTAAATTCTGATTTTTTAACTCTGATTTTTTAATTCTGATTTTTTTATTCTGATTTTAAATTCTGATTTTTAGTTCTGATTTTTAATTCTGATTTTAAAATTCTGGTTTGTAATTCTGATTTTTATATTCTGATTTTTTAATTCTGATTTTAAATTCTGATTTTTTATTCTGATTTTAAAGGTCTGATTTTTAATTCTGATATTAAAATTCTGATTTTTTAATTAAAAAATACCTTCACTGGAGGAGCATTAGATGGAGGTTTAATGCCTTTATCTGATGGCAAATTTTGTTGATAATCTCGTAACATCTAAATAATTTTAATTAATTTTCGGATAAGAATTACGGAATTTTTTTCTTTTAAGAATAGTGACGGGACAAAACACCGTCCGAACAAAATTAATTATCTGAAAAGTGGACAGTATTTCTATTGTCCGTACGGTGTTTTGTCCCTTAACCAAAAATTAAGACCCCTCCCCTCCCCCCGTCCAACTAAAAAAATATTTTTTTCAAAAAAAAATCTCCGCTTACCGAATAAACACCAAAAAACAAATTTTTATTCGATTCCATAATTTTGTCCTTATCCACAATACGAGGCAATTCAACCGGTCGAGTCACATAAGTTAAAAGTGCTGATTCATCGTCACATTTCTCGATGACAAAAGATTTGCTTTTAAAGATGTTACTGAAAAAATAGGGAATAAGTAATTGTAGAGAATCAGAATTTTAGAAATCAGAACTGAAAACAGACCATTAAAATCAGAACTTTATCAGAACTAAAAAATCAGAACAAATCAGAATTTTAAAATCAGAAGAAAAAATCAGAATCTTAAAACCAGAATTACGAACCAGAAAAATCAGAACAAAAAATCAGAACTAAAAAATCAGAATTTCTTAACAGAATCATAAATCAGAATTTACAAAACGAGAAAATCAGAGTTTCAATCAAAAAATTTAAAAAAATCAGAAAACCTCCTTACCTCCATTTATTCTTCAACAAACTTTCAGCAATATTTCCCATTAATTTCCTTCTCTCTTGAACATCCAGATTAATTTCATAGACTAATCCATTAAAATTAGTAACACCAAAAGTTGAAGATACAGCCAACCAGTAAACTATCCAACGACTATCTAAAATTAATGTAAATAAAATCAGGATTGTAAGACCCAGAAAATCAGAATTATAAATCAGAATTAGGAATCAGAACATTATAATCAGAATTGTAAACCAGAATTAGACCAGAACCTCCCTCACCTATCTTTCTCCCTCTCCAAAAAAATTTTACAAGGGAACCTCCTTAACTATATTAATTCATGCTTTTCTGGTTCCCCCCCCCCAAACAGGCTCTTACAATGAAACCGCCTTAACTTAGTTAATTTCGTTCCCTTTTTGGTACCATTAGATAGAGCGTAGTCTATAACCTATTGCCAATTTCTAAAGGCCATGTTGGAAAAGTTATGGGCCTTCAAATTTTGGGTAGTTTTGAAGCGGATAAATCCCCCTTTATTAAAAACCTTCACAAACCTTTTTGAACATCATATAACAAAATTTGTTGTTCACTTGTTGGTGTCATCAAAACAAAGCTTTAAAAATCCAATTAAATTTCACAAGATTAAACAAAAACAAAAATTAAAAAAAATTTTTAATTAAAAATTAAATAAACATTTCGCCAAAAAAATATTTAGGCGAGAGAGTGTGTAAAAACAAGAGAGATGGTTAGAGAAAAAAACGGTTAGAGAAATTTTGAGATTTTTCTTCCGATTTTCTTAAAAATTTCTTTTAAGGGGAAGGGTTTTATTTTATTTCATTTTAAGGCTGGTGAAGGGGCGAAGCTCCGTCCATACAATACGCGTTCTACAAGATTCTGTCCTTACGTTATACCGTCCAGAAAGGGAGGGTTTTTGGGTACAGCCCAAGTAGGCGCGCGGCCGTAACGGCGCAAGGCCATAACTAGCTTCAAGATTTCCGAATCTTACCAAATTTAGTATTAAACGATTCCTCTCAACGAGCTAAAGAGATTGGTACCAAAATTGATAAGGACTAGAAATTTTCCAGCAAGTTAAGGCTTTGCGCCGTTATGGCCGCGCGCCTACTTGGGCGTGTCCCGGATTCAGTTTTGCCCTCTTTTTTTTAAAAAATTTGTTCCATCTCTCTATATTTCCTTATTTAATAACACCCTTTATTTTCAGAATTAAATTTCCAATTTTAAAAAATGGCTTCAATTTCTTGCCTTAATCCAAATGCTGAACTTGCTCGAAATACAGCTGCACTTGAAATGAACATTAGCGGTGCTAAAGGACTTCAAGAAGTTATGAAATCAAATTTGGGACCTAAAGGAACGCTCAAAATGTTTTTTTTTGTTTTTTTTAAAGGTTAAGTAATTCTGTAAAAATTTATTTAGGCTAGTCTCTGGCTCTGGCGATTTGAAGGTTACCAAGGATGGAAATGTTCTTTTACATGAAATGGTATTTTTTTGATTTTTTAATTTCTTTGAGTGGTTGATTGGATACTAGAGGTTAGGTCAAGTCTTACCAAGGGATACGTATTTCCTATAACCATGCTCTGGCCATTTTTGAGCTTCCTAAGTTTTCCTTGGGGCCGGGGACCTCAAAAACCTTCGACCCCAGGTTCAGCTTTGAAACCAATTTCAGAGTCCAGACCTAGTTTTTTACACATTTTTTGTCCGCAACCAAACTTGCGGACATTATGCTTTTTGTAGAACAACTTAAAGATTAATTCTCACCATTTTCGTGTCATTATAATTTAGTCTCTTCTTAAAAAATAATTTTTCTTTTCAAAAAAGCAAATTCAACATCCAACAGCTTCACTAATCGCAAAAGCATGTACTGCACAAAATGACGCGACTGGGGATGGAACGACTTCTACAGTTTTGTTAATTGGAGAGTTGTTGAAACAAGCGGAACTTTATATTAGCGATGTGAGGTTTTTTTATAATTTTGGAGGTTGTGGGTTATTAATAGGTTTAGAGGGCTTTCCATTCAAAATTTTCGTTATAAACTCTTTTTTGACCGGCCTAAGTTCGGGCACAGAGTAGGTCGAATTAAAACCCGGATTTCTTTTCGATCCGATCCGAAGTAAATTTTGAAAGCCGACCCGACTTCTCTCTTAACCCGGCTCCGAATAAATGTTGATCACTATTTTATACCAGCCTCTGTTCAAAAGCATATTGGATTTCCAAGGGCAGCAAGTAAATTTTGAAGTCTGGTTTAGGGATGTGTTAAGGGCAAGCCATACCCAAGGGACAAGCCATAGAGTGTATTTCGGTTCCAAAGGGACCATTGCAAGCCCAGCTCCTTCGAATACTTAAATTCAATTAAAACACAACTTATTTACTTATTTTCCCAATTTTTTTAAAGGGAATGCATCCACACTTAATAACTGAAGGATTTCAAATTGCTTATAATGCTCTATGCAAATTTTTGATTGAATTTCGAAAAGAATTGCCAATTGAAAGAAATTTGTTGGTTGAAGTAGCTCAAACAGCTTTACGTACAAAATTGGAACTTAAATTGGCTAATCATATAACTGAATGTATTGTTGATGCTATTTTGGCTATTAGAAAGGATGAAAAGGATTTTGATCCGGATTTGCATATGATTGAAATTATGGTTTGATTTTTTATTTTTAAAGTTTTTGACTTGGAGGCAGCTTATTTTTTCGGAGCTTTACTTACTATTAGCGCTGCTGGTGGGGAGTCCTATTATATTTTTTTATCTTTTGGAAAATACGTGGTTTGTTCCTTTTCTTGAATTAGTTCAAAGGGCCAGTCTCGGTTCGGAAAGCACATTTGACGGGAGTTTTAGTTCACCCCGAAGCCTGAGGGCACGTTTTTCGGGGAGCGTTGGAGGATGACTGACAATAAATTGTGAGTGTTATTCTGTCAGTCATCCTCCAACGCTCCCGAAAAACGTGCCCTCAGGGTTCGGGGTCCAACCCTAGTTATAAGAAAAACCATACTTTGGACACTAGCGGTTCAACTTTGACCGGCCATATCTCGTCACAGATTATTTTTTTTAAAGAAAAAAAGGTTATTTGGGCAATAGAAAGTCGAGAATCTTCTATTGAAGCCTTAGTTCTTTAGCACGAATCCTGCTCTATTTTTATACACAGTTCCCTTTTTAGTCGTTGTTAATCTACCGGGTGACTTTAAAAAAATTTCATTTTTAATTTAAGCAAATGGAAAATGAAATGGAATCTGATACAAAATTTATTCGTGGTTTAGTATTAGATCATGGTGGTCGTCATCCTGATATGCCAAAAAATTTGACTAATGTTTTTGTTTTGACATGCAATGTTTCTTTGGAATTTGAAAAAACGTAAGAGTGATGGAACTTATGCTGTTTAAGTATACACCCCTATTTATTCGCAAGTTCAAAAGTCTCAAAATGGTCAACCAAACAAGGGAGTTGGCGAGACGCTTGTCCGATACCCTGCGCTTCAAGTAGGGTTTTGAGGTCTGAGTCTGGTACTTGAAGAGTTTCAACCTACTTGAAGGGTTCAAAGGTTGTCCGGGTTAGTACGCAGTTATATAGACTTATTGTTAGCATGCGAATAAATGGGATGTAAACTGCATAAGTTCCAAAAAAAATTTTATAAAAAAATTTTTTTTTTAATTTTTCAGTGAAGTCAATTCCGGCCTTTTTTATAAAACTGCAGCTGAAAGAGAAGCTTTATTACAAGCTGAACGTGAATATATTACTAGACGTGTGTTAAAAATAATTGAACTTAAAAAACAAGTTTGTGGTGAAAAGGGAAAAGAAGATGCTTCTTTTGTTGTTATTAATCAAAAGGTTTTTTCTCAATTTAATTAACTATTTAAATTATTCCTAAATTAAATCACTCTTGCGATTATAGGCTCAAAACGTAAATTGTAAATTTGTGTCAGGACTGTAGCCGGGGGGCAGTTAGGGGCTACCGAAAATGATTCGCTTTTGGAAATTTTTCATTGATACGGACCTAATTTGTGCTATATAAAGTCGAACCTAATTCTAAAATGCGTTCTCAAAATTTGGTTAGCCCTCTATTTAATATACACCTTTAAGACACAAACCTCATTCAGCTTTTAGCCCAAAGGGCGTACCTTATAATGAATTCAACTTTTAAGGGAATTGATCCACCAAGTTTGGATTTACTTGCAAAAAATGGAATTTTGGCATTACGCAGAGCTAAACGACGAAATATGGAACGTTTACAATTATGTTGTGGTGGTACTGCTGTTAATTCTGTTGATGATTTGACACCTGAAGTTCTTGGATGGGCTGGAAGTGTTTATGAATATATTTTGGTTTATTTTTTAGATTTTTAAATTTTATTTTGCCATTGGGACAAAATGTCCATTTGGTTTTTGGACATCTGACATTTGGTCGTTTGACATTTGATCATATTGTCATTTGGCCGTTCCGTCAAAAATGGACATTTTGCCTATTTTTAATTTTGATTATTATTTATTCACAGGGAGAAGATAAATACACCTTTATTGAGGATTGTAAAAATCCAAAATCTGTTACGCTTTTATTGAAAGGTCCAAATAAGCATACTATTGGACAAATCAAAGATGCTATTTATGATGGAATTCGAGCAGTATTTAATGTTTTGAAAGACGGTTTGTTTGTGTTTTTAAATTAATATTATTTGTGTGGGACCTAAATTTTAGACACATTCGTGGGCCTGTAAATAAATTGTACCCTAAATTTGAGTATTTGTGGGAGTCGATGGTTTAATTCCTGCCTGATGACAAAAAAAGGATATGGGCTAATTTAGGAGTCCTCTAAGGCTTTATAAGTCCAAAAATGAGAATTTATGTGCCATACGTTTCTAGTGGACTCATAAACTTTTTATTGGACTTTTTTCATTAGACTCGTAATTTTGTTTATAGCCAAAATAAACTTGTTTAATTTCTATTTGGTTCTGATTAACCTATAAATATGACAAAAAATTTTATAAGAATTTTTTATAGGTGCTGTTGTTCCCGGAGCAGGTGCTTTTGAAATTGCTGCTTATTGTACCCTTAAAAAGGTTTTTTCTTAAATTCAGAAGTAATATAAAAATTTTTTAAAGTTGGCTGATACTGTTAAAGGACGTGCTAAACTTGGAGTTTTGGTTTATTTTTTCTTTTAAATTCCGTTTAAATTTTGTTAATTTTTAGGCTTTTGCAGAAGCAATCTTAGTTATACCAAAAACACTTGCAGTCAATGCTGGACATGATGCACAAGAAGTTATTGTTAAATTGGTTGAAGCTTATAATAATAATTTGTCTTCATCTACTGATTGTATTGGTTTAGATTTGGAAAGCGGGGAAGCTTGTATTTTACAGGTTTTTTTCGGAAATTTTTTTAATTTTTACATTATCTTAGCCCCCATGTTTTTGGGGTATTTTTTGTTTATTGAAAACTTTCGAAATTAAAAAGATCGGTTGGGCCCAAACATAAGGCAAAAGCCAGATCTTGGTCAGAGCTATCTTTGACATTTTTTTCATTTTTTAAGGGACTGGTATTTTTGTCAAATTTTCCGTTTTATTTTTTAAATTACCTACATTTGATCTTTTCGAATTTATATTTTCGAATACTTTTTTTTTGTTTCGAAATAGCTCTTGTCAGGCCCCTCTCGTTAATGCTTGTTGTATTCTCATTTTCCCTAGTTTTTTTAAAGATATTTTTCTTTTCTCTCTCTCTCTTTCGTTATCCACATGGATCCAAGAGTTCAATGTTTCATATCTTTTTTCGATTCGATAAAGAAAAAATTTTAACATTAAAAAAAAATTTATCTTAAAGGGTGTATGGGACAATGTTCGTGTTAAACAAGCAAGTTTAGCTGCAGCAGTAACTATTGCAAGTAATTTACTTGAAGTTGATGAAGTTATGCGTGCTGGATTGCGTGACTTGAAAGGTGGAGGAGGAGGAGGACAATAAATTTTAAAAAAATTGACGAAGGAAAGAAGAAAATTTTTGACAAAAATTGACTTGAAATCAAGGTTTTAATTTTGTTATACCTTACAAAAAAGAGGTTATATATGTTTTTGGTAGGTCTATTTTTTTTAATATTGAATACCGTATTTACTCTAATTGAATGACTCCTCTATTTGAATGACCCCCCTAATTGAATGACCCATTTTTGAGGCTATTGAAAAATAAAATGACCCGCTCTATTTGAATGACCCCCCTAATTGAATGACCCTTTTAGATGTGAAAAGAGTTTGGATCTGTTCCTGGACTCTGGGGTTTGATTTATTGACCTGGGCCGGATCTTGGGCCTTTAGTGGAAGAAAAACACATGCAGGAAAAACCCAGGAATTTTATTACCTGGGCCCAGGCCAGGACTGTTGGGTTTTAGATTTACGATAAATTATTAAATTCAATTAAATTGCAATAATATGCAGGGGGATTAAGAGGATATTGAAGGATTTAGAGTGATATCCAAGGATTTAAGGGGATTCTAAAGGATTAAGGTGAATAGATGTGAAATAAGGTGGATATCAAGTAATTTAGAGGGGTTAAGACGGATATTGGTGATTTGTTTGTAAAAGAACTAAGTGTAATATCAAGAGATTCTGGGGGATTAAGTAGGATTAAGTTGGATATCAGGAGTTTTTGCTGGAATATTAGACATATTAAAGGATTTACAGGTGCTCTAAAGATGCTCTAAAATCCATCAATTTCTCAAAACCTCTGTATCCCTTCGTTGATTCTAATTTCTAGAGTGTAATTTGAGCGAGTAAAAGTTCTTTTTGCAAATAAAAAGTCAAATTTGAAGGGATTAAAAGAGATATTGTGGGATTTGGGTGATTAGACGGGATATCAGAGAATTTATAGGGGGATCTGGGATCCAGATCAGAGATGGTTTTATTCATAAATATCGTATTTGAGCGGATTAAAGGGAATATTGAAAAATTTTGGCAGATATTGTGGGTTAAAGAGATTAAGGTGGAAAATTAAGGTCTTGAAAAGGGTCTGAGAATCCTGGGAAATCCCTGGATCCTGATCCGAAAGTTTGGAATATTCGAAAAACAACCAGGATTTCATCAAAACGAAATTTTTGTTGTCTTATTAGGTATTTTATTAAAAATTCTAATGAAGAATTTAAATAAATTTACATAAAAATTTACAAATTTTTGATAAACTTTGAAATAATTTATTATCGAAAAATAGAATGACCCACTCTATTTGAATGACCTCTCTAATTGAATGACAAATTTCTGGGGTATTGAAAAATAGAATGACTGTCATTCAATTAGAATAAATACGGTAAGTTTCTTTTTGAAAAATAATCTCTCTCCATGTTTTTTGACACAATTTTTTGTTAAATTTTTGAAATCTTCTTCTTTTTGTAATTTTATTTTTTATAAGGGGGATGGCTGGGGACGAAAAAAAAATATTGGTCTAAGGGTTGAGGGTTCTAAATAGTTAAATCTTCTGATATTCGGAACCGAACCGAAAGACCCTTAGTTTTTCGATTCAGCGGTGAATCCTAGGAGAGAGGGGATATATATTTTGTGGGAAGAAAGCAGAAATATTTAATCCAATTTTTTTAAAATTGGATTTTCGATTAATTAGTGAATGTCTCCTTCCCAAACATTCAAGATATATTAATTGTTTTCACTTCTTTATCCAAACGAAGAAAGTTTTTTTTCATTTGTGATTAACAACAAAAAGCTTGTCTTGATAGACTGTGTTAATTCAACAAAAAAAATTTTTTTTTTCAAATCCTCTTAATGACGTTAATTTTTAAGAAAATATCCCCATCCCTTCTTCATCCTTTGAAAAAATTCTTTCCCCTCTTTTACCCTTTATGTTTGAAAAAAAGACGGCCACTTCTTGGTCAGTTATATACCTAATTTTAATATAATTTTTTACTTTAAAGGAATTTTATTTTTAGTCTTTTTTAGAGTTTCTATGGTGACAGAAAATAAGGGAGAAAAAAGATAGTTTTATCTTGGGTATTTTATTTTTTCAAAGAAATATTCTTCTTTAGAAAAAAGTGTTTAAGCGAAAAATGACCGTTAAACAATTTTTAAAGTCGTTGGACATAAAAAAATTATTGTGTCTATTAAAGTAAAAATTTACCATTAATCTTATTTTTAAACGTGTCTCTCGTTTGGTCCTATATTGTTTCTTGGCCAAATAATTACACGGCCAAGTAATTTTTTTCTTGGTACTTATTGTTAGTTTTCTGTCCGACCTCGTTTCAAATCTGATTCTAATTTTGTTTTTATTTAATAAATAGACTCAGAAAAATATATCTATAGCAGGGCTCCGATTCGTACTTTATTTGAAAGTACAGTACTTTAAAATCGACCTCCGTACTTACAAAAATGAATTTGTACTTTATTGAAAGTATGTACTTTAAAATCACAATTTTGAAAAAAATGGAAGAAATCTGGCCTAAAGACCTCTATAATTCTCAAAATTTTTGCCTGCGGCGCTGAAAATGGAAGAAATCTGACTTAAGGACCTCCAAAATTCTCAAAATTTTCGCCTGCGGCGCAAAAAATGGAAGAAATCTGGCCTAAAGACCTCCAAAATTCTCAAAATTTTCGCCTGCGGCGCAAAAAATGGAAGAAATCTGGCCTAAAGACCTACAAAATTCTCAAAATTTTCGCCTGCGGCGCAATTTTGGATTTGAAAAACTTTTTTGTGGCGTCTTCGGCATCACAAAAAAGTGCATTGAAATGCACAAAATGCTCAGTGGAAACAAGAAATTATTAGAAAAGATTCATTTAGGAGAGAAATATAAAAGATTTGAGCATGAATAAATATTTTCTAATTTAATTTTGAGTGTACTTTAAATTTGGAAATTTTCTCCCTATATACTTTTAAATCGAGATTTTTATACTTTTGATAGGCATTTTGTCGATCGGAACCCTGATCTATAGTATTTATGTTAATTTAGAAGGATAGGGGGGATTAATAATTTTGTGTTGAGAGAATTTATAAAAATAAATGAAAGGGGGAGAGAGGAGAGAAAATTATGCAGAAAAACCCGCACAATTTTTTTTACTTCATCACAACTTTATCCACTTTTTTTCCTTTTTTGGAGAAAAAAGGGAAAGAGA
This sequence comes from Meloidogyne arenaria, assembly GCA_036172955.1. NCBI lineage: Eukaryota > Metazoa > Nematoda > Chromadorea > Rhabditida > Meloidogynidae > Meloidogyne > Meloidogyne arenaria. Next base: position 7,328,000 of record JARQAB010000013.1, read on the forward strand.
GAGTTAAAAATCTGTCACTCATTTTTTTACTTGCGTATTTAACAATTTACACGGCCAAATAATTTTTTGTATGTGAATTATCTCTTTTAATTCACGTACATGTTTGGGGGGCTGTTAAAAAAGGGCAATCAAATCGCGACAATGTTTTGTGTAAAGGTAAAAAAAGACTTGGTTGTTGAAAATGATAAATTGATTTTTATTTTTTTCTTTTTTTTGAGAGGGAGTTTTTTTTAATTTTCGAAATTGTTAAAAAAAGATATAAAAATTAACTAGAAAAAATTATCTCATTTTTAAAATATTTTTTTTAGAAAATCGCGCCCAAAAATTAGATATATACCTCATCTTTAGGGTCCATTTTTTAATTTGTTTGGGCAATCATTTGGGGGAAGCATCTAGGCGATACCAAGGTTGCCATTAAGTAGAGGAAAAGCTATCTAAGCGATACCCTCTATTTAAGGTATTTGAGGTCCACCTATTATTAGATACTATTTTTTCATTTCCAAGGGGGCATTTAAAATGAGGGCCGGTTGTATCTACGTTATTTTGAAATATTTTTGATTTTTTGTATGAATTTATGCAAGAAAATAATTTTGAAATAATTTTATTATTTTTTTTATTTTTACAGTTTTCTTCCCCCAACTTGGCCAAAAAAAAATTTTTTTTATTATTTTATTTATTTTTCTAAAAGAAATTTTATTTTATTTTAAAATATTCTCTGCGTCAACCAACCATTATATTCTCTTCTAAAAATATTAATAAATTCCCCAAAATTCATTCATTTTTATTTTTTCTTTTATTTTTATTTAATTTATATCCCTCAACATTAGCAATACAATCATCAGATGATTTTCAATTATTTGTAACCATTTTTGTTATTTTATTAATTATTGGTTTGGTTATATCGGCTGCTTTTGCTTTATCCCTTTATTTTTATGTTTGGTATAAAAGAAGGGAAAATGTTGGGAAACAAAGTTTAAATAATTTAAATGAGTATTACAAACAACAACAACATGTTAAGCCTGTTAAAAGAAGAGAAGCAGAAAAAAATGTTTTTTGGACAGAGGTAGAGAGTTTGTAATTTGATAAAGTTTTGGGGTTGTTTGTGGGGACTTAAGTTATATTACCAGAATTACAAATTGTAAATTTAATTATGAACAAGTTTTAGATAACCAGAATTACAATTTGTAATTAAAATTACAATCAAGTTTATTTTCACTTGTATTTTGTAAATATTAAAATCAGAATTACAAATTGTAATTCAAGTTTTAGAGATAGGTACCAGAATTACAATTTGTAATTTAATTATGAACAAGTAAAGTAGAATTTTAAATAACCAGAATTACAATTTGTAAATACATAAAATTATAATAAGTTTATTTCACAAATTGTAATTTAAGGTTGGGAAATTAGATACCAGAATTACAATTTGTAATTCTGATTATAATCAAGTTTGTTTTCATTCTGTAATAATAAAATCAGAATTACAAATTGTAAATAGTTTATTTTACAAATTGTAAGTTAAAGTTTTACGTTGTAAGGGGCTTAATCAGAATCGCAAGTTGTAAAAATTTATTCAAATATATTTTACAAATTGTAAATACAATTTGTATGTAATTTTCTCAATTTTAGCCTCAACATAGCACCCATACAAAGACAATAATGGTTTGCTTTATTTAAATATTTAAAGTTTTTTTATTTAGCCGCAACCAAAGCAAGGACCATCATTTAATGAACGCGCAACCAAAAGTTTTTCAAATTTAAAAAATTCAATACAAACAAAATGGCAAAATTTAAATTGTACAAAATATTTTTGTTTTTTCTAAAAAAAATTTTTACAATTTTAAGTTGGAGGTACTAAAAGGATTGCTTCTCCTTCTAGCACTGTTTTTCCTGTAGAGGTGAATTTTTAATTTATAAAATTAATTTTTTATTGAATGTCTCTTCGCTTTTTTCGGTTCGGGTATGTGTGGTTGTTCTTTTCAATTCTAGATTTTTGGAAGGAGGACAAATAAATTTTCTAACGCCAATAGCAGCAAGGAGGGGACGGTTACTCGATACCCGAAATCAGTTCCTTTCTGAACCCAAAACATCGTGCCGTTCCAACACCTTCAACCCGTCACATAACTATTAGGGAATCAAGGCAGTATTATTTCAAATGTGACATTTAGTCCAAAAATGGCCAACCTAAAACAAATCTTCATCCTTTTATTTTTATAGCCATTTTAGCCTGGAAATTCATAAAATTAAAAATTTTTATATAATTTAGAAGCCATCAACTACAAGTTTCTATATACCCGCTCAATCTCCAGATAATTATGTTACAATACCAGAATATTCAACTTCACCACAAATTCCACAGCAAATAGAGGAAAGAAGGAGGATTAAATCTATCCTGAAAAAACCTAAGGATAATACAAAATATTCTGTAATAACTCCATCAATGTGTAGAGAAGCACAACAACCAATTCCTCGTTGGCAATGGAATATTAGAGGTAAATATGGGGGAGATTATTAATACATCACCTATTGGAGGGATATTCCAATATTTTGCATTTACCATCACCAATTTCTGGTGGTGGTATGCCAGAAAAAAAAAACTGGCAGATTTTTGTGAATATGGCGGGAAACTGGTGCCAGTATTATGGCAAATGGTCTTCTATATTCCTGAAAATCCGGGATTTCCGACGTTTTTTAGGCTGGCAATTCCCAAGTCCCTAAATCGCGGGATTTCATTTTAATGTCGCGGCAAGATTCCTGATACCTGGATATATGTATAATTCAGCTATATAAAAATAAGAAAGATAAGCCCCATACCCCCCCCCTATATTCTCAATTAAAAATAAAAACTAAACATGGATAAATTAAAGGGAGGAAAATTCAATTAAATTATCAAAAAAAAATTTTTTTTCAAAGAAAAATCTCCATATGAAAGAGTAATAGAAGATCGAGTAGAAAGAGAAGAAAATTGTGTTCAAGGAAAACTTGTAGCTGTTGAAAGACTTGTTAGAACAACAACTACTACAAGTAAAAATGCAAGTAATCAACAACAAAATATTTATTGGCCTGGTACAGGATTAAATAGAACATTTATTTAAGTTTTTAGGGAGAGAAAAAAATATTCTGAAAAAATTTTAGTACCGTATATGCTCTAATATTTACATGGCATAATTATTGTTTCAGCCTCTGGCTAGAGAAGGTAAAATTATTCGAGCATATACAGCAGGGATGGGTTGGGTCGAGAAAAAGTCGGGTCGAATTTCGGATCGGGTTTCTGAAAAAATTTTTTCTTCAGATCGGTTGCGGATTTCGGATCGAAAAAATGACCGAGTTTTGGCTTTTGGGTTACGGGTAACCCGACCTATCCCTGAAAACCCGACCCATCCCTGATATACAGCAATTCTTTAAAAAATTCTATCTATCTAGATTTTTAATTTTATTTTTATTAAAAACCTCAATTTTTCAAATGTACTTTAAAAACTTTTTAGTTTATTTTTTAAATTAAATTTTAAAAAATTTGTCGACAAAAATTTAATGAAATATATAGGTACTTTTTTTAATTTTCTCGGAATTTCAATTTAATAAAAAAAAATTTTTTTAGTTGAGTAAAGTACCCAAAAAAGTGTTAAGTGTTATTCCTTCCTTTCAATTTAAATTTATTTTTATTTTATTAAATTTGGATTATTTTCTGTTCCCTAAAAAAATTTTTTTTAACTTCCTTTCTGGGGGAACTCTCCTTCCTTTTTATTCATTAATGGAAAATAAGAAGAAAGAGTACATTTCTAGTAGAAAATGAATTTATTTTGTGACAACAATATTTTATTTTATGAAGATGGACAAAAATTGTGTTTATTTTTTTTATTAAAAATATATGTATTAAAAAATGATATTAATACAACCTGGCGCGGTGTTGTAAAATAGGTACATTTATTATTAAATTTTACAAATCAGAATTACAAATTTGAAGCACTATTTCTCTTAATTCTGATTTGTAAAATTCTGATACTACATATATTAATTCAAATTTTACAAACCAGAATTTGTAAGTCCAAGTTTTAAAGACGAGGTTTTGTAAAAATCAGAATTCTTGTAAAAATCAGAATTTGTGTAAAAATAAGAAATTGTAAAAAACAATTTATGAAAATCAGAATTTGTAAGAATAAGACATTTACAAATTGTAATTTTGCAAATCAGAATTTGTAAATTGCTATGCGCTTATGTATATTATCTCCCTATTCTATTTTGTAATTCTGATTGCAAAGTTTATACATAATTTAATTTGTAAACTTTAACAGAATTGGTAAAAATCATAATTTGTATAACAAAAGGACATTTATGAATGTTTTATATTTTGTCCTCTTATTTAGTCATTAGAGTCATATGTTTTTATAAGTGTTATTTTTTATTTGAAAGTTGTTACTGATTTTTTAGTTTTTAAAAGTGTAAAAAAAACAGTTTCATTTATTCAATTTGTTATTTTTATTTATGTATTCTACTCATCATTTTCCACTTTGCTTTTCATTTTAGATTTTAAAAAACAAGTGTGATTCACTTTATATTTAACATTTTGTAACAAAGTGTAAAAAAATTTTTTCTAAACTTTATAATTTTTAATAATTACTACAACTGTCTTTTTTATAGAATGTAATGTTTGTTTTGTTATTTTTTATTTTTATTTTCTGATTTTTTACTGTGTAGAATTTGTAATCCAGAATTTGTAAAATTGAGAAGGAATTTATAAAACAGAATCAGAATTTTTAGAATCAGAATTTGTAATTTCCGGATTTGTGAAAATCAGAATTTGTAACTTTGAAAAATCAGAATTTAAAATTACAATTTGTAAAAATCAGAATTTATAAAAAATCAGAATTTGTGAGCATCAGAATTTGTAAAATAATCAGAATTTGTAAGATTCAGAATTTTGAAAATCAGAAATTGTAAACGTCAGAATTTTTAAAAATCAGAATTTCTCAAAAACAGAATTTGTAAAAATCAGAATTTATGAAAATCAGAATTTGTAAAATAATCAGAATTTGTAAATTCTGATTTTTCCACCCTTATATTCTTCTATTTCATAATAAAATACAATTTTCTGCTTCTCTAACTTTATTTACAATTTTTATTATTTATTTTATTTCTGTCATTAGCGTCGATTTTCATTTATTCATTTGCAAGCTTTATATATACCCCCACATTTACTTTTGCCATCAACTTTTCTCTAATTCTATATAGCTTTTTGTGTGTCCAATGAAAAAATATGTACTAGAGTTAAATGAACATAAGCTCCCTGTCAAAGTGCAAAAACAATTTTTTTTATTTTTTTTTTAAATTCAACTATTTGTTAAAAATGCCCTTCTCTCGTATTCTCGTCATAATTGCATGCTTATTTTCTTTAAAAATTCTTTGTGTTCAAATTTTTATTTTTTTCTGACCTTTGTTCTTTTCTTACGCTCATTTTAAAAATATTTTTTTGGCATCATAACCCTAAAAGTACCATTAGAGTATAGTCATACCTTCCTGGAAAAATTGACCTTTTCGAGTTTTTGGCGTTTTGTCAGATTTTCCCTCTATGGCGTTTTGTCGTTTTTTATTTATATGAATGGGACACGCCCAAGTAGGCGCGCGGCCATAACGGCGCAAAGCCATAACTTGCTGGAAAATTTCTGGACCTTAACAATTTTGGTACGAATCTCTTTAGCTCGATGAGAGGAATCGTTTAATACCAAATTTGGTAAGATTCGGAAATCTAGAAGCTAGTTATGGCTTTGCGCCGTTATGGCCGCGCGCCTAAATGTCGTGTACCGGTTTTGAATGTTTCCTTTGTTTTGTTTTTGTTCTCTCCGTTCCTACTTTTTTTAAAAAATTAAAAATATTTTCTGATTTTTAAACCTTTTTTCCAATTTTTTTTTCTACTAACTAAATACTAAAATAACTTTCCCCCCTCCAATAGCTTTTTAAAAGAATCAAATTTCTAAAAACTTGTGAGAAAAAGGGGAAAAAAATTTTTTTATTTTAATAAAACTTTTACTATTACTTTGCGTTTATTTTTTTTATTAATTCTTTACTTTTTCCCAATTTTTCAATGAAAAATCATCTTCACTTCCCCATTAGAGTATGAAGACTAAGAAGATTTATTTACTCTTAGCAAACACCAGACTCTAGTGAGGGATGGACCCCCAGGGTCGTAAAGTTCGGTCGAAATCTTCCAGGTTGGGGTTAGGGGGTTCGGGTTCGACAAAATTGTCTATAGTCGGAATCCAAGACTAAAATACACCCCCAGACTCTAATGAGGGATGGACCCCGATTCTTGTCAGTCGAAATGTTCGAGGGTCGAAAAATCCGGGTTAGGGTCTGTCTGGGTTAAGAATTAAGAATATCAGGGTTCGGGTTCGACAAAATCGTTCAGAGTCAAAATCCAACCCCAGACTCTTCTGAAATTTTTGTCAGGTGATCTTTTGGGTACTTCTAATTAATTTTGTTTGTTCTTGCGCTTCTTCCTATTGAAAAAAAAATAATAAATAATAGATAAGCTTGGGTAAATAAACTTGAGGAATTATTTTTTTCTATTTATTTTAATGACACTTTCAATTTTTAAAAATATTTTTGTTTGATTTTATTGTTAAAACACAAAAAAAATTTTTTTTAGAAATCTCAATTTATAGCGTGACGTTATTGACACGCGCTTAGAAAATAAACAGAAAAATTTTTTTTTGTATTTTAATTTTTTAAATTTTGTTAAAAAATGTTTCCAATACTTGTAGTTAACTAGCCTGAAAATTTAAAAATTTTTGGTTTTGTATTTTTAAAGTTATGGGGGAAAAGGTAGACTTTTCAGGGGAAAATACTGACCTTTAGGTAGTTTTTCGGCCATAACTTTGAAAATTTGGGACTTAAAATTCTGAAATTTTTTGTGAAGGTATCTAACACTATTGAGAATATATGTACAAAATTTTGTGATTTTAGGTGCTCTTTTGATTGTTTTATTAGCGCTCAAGTTTAGACTGTCTTTAAGGGTGCTTATCGGTCCGCCAAAATTTTCGAAAAATTTTTTTTTCTTTTTATGGTCAAGTTATATATCATTCGAAAGAGCTCTTCGAGCTGATTCTAAATACACCAAAATCAACAAAATCCTACTTAAATGAACAAAGTTATGACCATTTATGTGTCAGGGGTATATGTTTCTCCCTCTTTCGCCTTCAACCTATTTCCGTCTTTTTCGCTTCCGTTTTCGTTTTCCTTCCGGTTTTTACATTTTATTCCATCCCCTTTCACCGTTCGCTTCTTAAAATTTGTTTTGCAACCTCCCTGAGGTATATTCATTTCCTCGTTCGACAAAATGCAAATTGGACCAAATGTCCATTGGACCAAATGTCCATTTTACACTTTGAAATTTTTTTTCTTCAAATTTTCTTTAAATTTTTTTATTTTTTAGAGATTTATTTAGACAAAATTTCAAAGTTCTTTAGATTCTTGCTTTTATTTTTATCTTATTATTTGGTGCTATACTTCAAGAAAATCAGGAAAGTGTGCAACAATTAATTAATGGCTTCTCGATTTCAGGTGGGTCAAAACTTGAAAATTTTATTTTTTATAGTTTTGGCACTCAAGAGATTAAAGTGTTTTTTAATTCTTTTTTCCTTTCTAGGTTTGTTATATCTTTTTGGAAACCTTTTACAAGGAGAGGTTTCGAGGTGTTCGACCGGTCGAGACAGGGCTCATTCGATAGAGAATGTGCCCTTTCTAGCAATTATTTTGAGCCGTTATTGCCCGTTTTTTGATCTGGCCAAGATATGGCCTTTCAAATTGTCCGGAACTCTTTGAGTCTTGACTCAAGACTTTTCTTCGGTTTTTTTCGGTTTTGGGGTCTAGTCTTGAGTCTTGGAAAATTTTGATCTCGGACATGAACCTTCTTTTTAACACTTGGAAGAAAGCCTTTACCTTTGGGCAAGGGCGTAGCCAGGGGGAGGGGGCTTCTGGAGCTAAAGCCCTCCGCCCCACACACACACACACAGAAATGGGGTAAAGGAAAAAGTTGACTAGGGGATCGAGTTAGAAAGCCCACCCCTGAAATCAGCCCCCTTGCTACGCCTTTACCTTGGGGTGATTTTAAGTCTGGTGATCTTTTGGGTTTTTTAATTCTTAAAAATTAATTTTTTAAAGGTATCCTCAGTCAATAAAGAAGCTCCAATAGCTACAATAAATATTGAGAATGATGATAGTAATTATTTTCAACAATCAAAGGATGTTGTAGTTCGACCAACGACAACTATTCCAACGAGAAATCCTGAAGTTCAGGTTTTTTATTTTTTTTTTAAATTGGGAAGGGGCCAAGTTTGGGGTAATTTTTTGAGGGGGGATTCTGAAAATATTTTTTAGACTCAGATATCCCTATATTGCTTGGCTCGAAGGACTTTAGTAGGGTTCCCGTTTTGGAGTTGGGCCGACATCGGGGCATTATTTTCGGGATTGTTTTTATCAAATTGAGCCGTACGAATCACTTTCAGGCCAAATATCTTAGGCCCGACTCGGTCTTTCGGTCCGAGTCGCTCCATTTTGTCGACCCTAGAGTCTAGCGCCACTTGATTCTAGCTTCTTTTATTTCTAGACTCAGTGACGCTAGACTCCTTTATTCCCAGACATTTTGTCCGTTGGACATTTTGAGTCTTTAAGTAAAGGAGTATTTGAGTCTAGTGAAAATTTTCCGTTCAATTTCTTATACTTTTAGATACGTGTGTTCAACGTTGATTCTCAACAAATTCCAGCAGAGGAAGAAGATGATGACCCTCTTTTATATCATGACGAGGAAGTGGATAATGGGAATGATGGAATTGTACAAGGACGTGGAGGTGGGTTAAAAAAATTTTTTTTATTAAAAATTTTTTTTTGAAAAAAATTTTTGAAAATTTTTTTGAAATTTTTTTGAGAATTTTTTAAAAAAATTTTTTTGTCCTTTGGGGCTTGGGAATTTTTTTATTTATTTAAATGTGTTCAAAAAAATTCCCTTCCTAAAAATTATTTAATTTTCAAAATTTTTATTTATTTTTTTGTTTACCCTTAAAGTTGGGGGAGTTTTAGATGCATGTGTGTGTGTAACCCAATATCTACTATATTTTACCTCCCTCAATTTTTTTTGTGACAATTATTTTTTTTTTGAATTTTAGTACTTGAATTTTTGGTGGGAAAAGAGGGTTAAAAATTGGGGTAAATTAAAATAATATTTTTTGTAAAAAAATTTTTGGAAATTTTTTGGGGAATTTTTTTTGGGGGGGGGGGGTTTTGTAGACTACCTCACTTCTCTCTTTTTTTCAATTTTTTTTTCATAGAATTTTTTTAAATATATATTTTTTCTATTTTTATATTAATTCCAAAAATAATTACAAATTTATTTTTAATTTATTTTTTAAATTTATTTTTTTATTTTTTGAAACATGGGAAAATATATAAAAATAAAAGCACGATATGTAATTATTTTTTTAACCTAAACACATATTGTTGCCAAAATTTTATTTATTTTTTTAGTCTAAAAAATTTGTAGTCGAAATTAATTTTTTTCAATTTTGTGTTAAATTTTGGATTTTTTAGGAATTTTTTTCTTTCTAGAATTTTTTAAAAAAAATTTTGAGAAATTTTCTAAGCTCTTTTTTCATTATATTAAACGTCAACTTTCTCTTAAAAATTTATTTAATATTTTTTTGCTTATTTTTGATGCTTATCCTTTGTAATAATAATTGATGTTATTAAAAATAATATTATTAGTAATGCTATTTTTTATTAATAATTAATTAATGAGCTTATTTATTTATTTTTATTGCTATTTTTGCAAGAATAATATTTTTATTTAATAATACTATTAATTTTCCGGAAACTTATTTTCTATATTTTTTTATACAATTTTTATAGTTATACTCTGCTAACTGTTTCCGGAATTAAAAAATTATTTTTTCCGGAATTTATTTCAGGTTTTTTATACGTACCTATATCTTTTCCGGAACTTATTTTAAATAGTTATATTCTTTCCGGAAAATTTATTTTTCTCTTCTTTATTTTTCCGGAATAATTTATTTCCTACAGTTATATTCCTTCCGGAAAATTTATTTTTCCGTAGTTATATTTTTTCCGGAATTTATTTTCTGTAGTTATATTCTTTCCGGAAAATTATTTTTCTCTTCTTTATTTTTCCGGAATAATTTATTCTTTATCATAGGAATATATTAAATAATAATTTCCATCTTAACTAATTTTCTAAAAATACATATAAATCTTTTTTGTAACAATATTTAAAAAATACCTAATAAATGCCGCCAAAGGAGAAAAAAGCCATTTTTCATTTTTAATTTTAAACCCCACTTTTATTTTTGTCTGTCTATCATTTACCAGCCTTTCTTCTTTTAGTAGTTCCATTTTTAATCCACTTTCTCTTGTCCATCTTCTATCTTTAATTAATTATTCTTCCAAATTTTGTTTTTTACATGTTTTTTAAAACCTTTTTTTCTTCTCTTTTCTTGTCAGTCATCTCGAACAAAAAAATCTTTTTTTTAAATTTTCTCTCCATTTATCTAAATAAATATCCATAAAACTCCCCTTTTTGGAGAGAGAGAGATGACTCTTTATTTTTTTTAAAAGTCACTCTCTATTTTTTTCTATATTTTTTTCTATAATATTTTAAGTAAAAAAAGCAGCTGGCACTTAAATAATATATATGTATTTTCCTTTCTTTCTCTAAATATTTTTTTCTTCTTTTAGCTTCATCCCTTTCCAACCTTATATTACACAAAAATGCATTAATTTTTTTTTATGAATATTTTTAGGTATTTTATTTATTTTAAAAATAAAAATTGAATTTGTATTACAAAAATAAGATAAAATTAAATAACAATTTTTTTTGAGAATTTTTTCTAAAGATTTTAATAATAAATAATTTTTATCCTTTTTTGGACTTTATTTTCTATAGTTATTTTTTTCCGGAATTTATTTCCCATTATTCGATTTTTCCGGAATTAATTTCTATTTATTATTCTTTCCGGAACTTATTTTCTTTATAAGTGCATTCTTTCCGGAATTAATTTACTATAGTTATATTCTTTCCGGAAATTTTATTCTCTATAATTATATTCCGGAATTTATTTCTTAATTTATAATTATTTTTCTTTCCGGAATTTATTTTTCTTTAGCTCTATTTTCTTTCTGGAATATTTTGGAAAAATGTTACATCTATGTTAGTTGCTGGACCATAACTTTTTTCTGTAATTTAATTAAAATTTTTATTTTTGGCCATTTTTGTAGCTAATTCAATTCTCTATTTAATTATATAAATCTTATTTTGAACGCTCCATTCTTTCCCAACTTATAAAATTTTTAGTGATGCGCGTTTGCAAGTTTTTACTTCTATCCTTTTTTTTGACTTTTCTTTTCAAAAAAATAAAAATATACATATTCCTTCCATCTTCTTTTCTCCGTTCGTGCCTTTAGCGATGTTCTTCTTCCTCTCTTTATTCCTTTTTTCCTTTCTAGGGGGTTTATACTCTACCAGTTCTCTCTCAATATCTATCGGCTGTCACTAAAAATCCTCCACTTTTTCTTCTACCCTCTTCTCTTTTTTTTTTATCATCTGCCTAATATGCTTGAGGAGAAGAACCGCCACATGTTTTTTTGGCACCTGCTTTTTTCTTTGCCTTTTCTTTGGTCCTGATGAAACAGAAAGGAGAGAGGGACAGAAAAGCTCCCTCCCTTTTTAGCTTTTTTTGCCCTCTATACCTACCTATTAAATGCTTGTAGTTGTCTAATCCCTTTTAATCTGGTAATAATAATAAATTTAATGTTTTTTGGAGTTTCTATTGTTTTTTATTCATTTATTGGATTTTTTTTTCTTTATTTTTATTAGCTTTAACAGAAACTACTTACTAATTATTATTTTAAAAATAAATAACTCTTCCGGAAAATAAAATATGTATATTTATTTTAATTAGGTTTTCCGTAAAAAGTTTATTTCCGGAATTATAAAATATATAAATATTTTTTCCGGAATTAAACATTTATTATTATATTTCCGGAAAAGGCATATATATCTTTCTATATTTTCTTTTATTATTCCTTTCCGGAAAATATAATACATACTATACCTGATATATTATTTTCCGGAATATTATATTCTCCGGATAATTATATCCTTATATGTACAGATATATTTTACTTTATTATATTATTTCCGGAAAGTATAAAAAGTTTATTTCCGAAATTATTAAAAATAAAAAAAAATTTCCGGAATTAAACATTTATTATTTATCTCCGGAAAAATTATATCTCTCTATATATTTTCTACAATTATTGTGTTGTCTTATAAATAAAATATATTTTCCGGAAAATATAACATATACAATGTTTAATTTCTAAGACTTTATATTTTTATAAAATATATTCAATTTAATTTTAAATTTAATTTTAAAATTTATATTTATCTTCAAAGAAAAAACTAATTTTCTTAAAAAAACTTTTTTTTCTTTTTCTTCATTTAATATTATTCATTCTAAAAAAATTTTTTTTTGTTCCTCATTTTGCCAAAAAAAAATAAATAACACTCTAAACAACTTTGTAGTTCCTTTTTTTCATTTCCTCTTTTTAAAAAAATTCTTTTTTTTTCACACAAATATTTTGGCCAAAATCTTCATTTTTTAACTAAAAAAATTTTGCCGAAAAAATAAAATAAACTCTTTTTTAAAATATTTTTTTCGTTTTCTTATCTTTTTTTTTGCTGCTTTAAGCGAGAATAAAAGAGGTTTTCCTCTATAAGTATAAAGCTTTAGGCACAAAATGCTTCACTTTTTTTTTAATTTTAAATATTTTTTCTTTTTATTTTTTCCCTAATTTTTAAATAGATTTTAAGAATATGTGTTTTTTCCTGTTTTTAAAAATTTCCTGTTTTTTGAAAAAATTTTCCTGTCTTTGAAAAAAAATTTTTTTCCTGTTTTTTGAAAAAATTTTTTTTAAACAAAAGTTAAATAAAAAAAATTTTTTAGTTAATCTTGGAAAACAAAAATATATGTTTTTTCTATTTTTTTTCCAGATATTTTTTGTGTGGTTTTCTTTATAATTTTGTTTTAGCTTATGCATTATTAAGAGTATTTTTCTAAATAAAATTTTCTTAAAAAAAATTTTTTTTGGTAGAATTTTTTTCTAAAAATTTGGTTTCATGTTTTTTCTGTTTTTTTTTGTTTTTAAAAGTTTTCGAACAATAAATATTATTTTTTTTATTTCTTAAAAACTGTTTTTTTTTCTTTTCCATTTTATTTTTAAAAATATTTATTTATTTTTACATTTTTTTTATATTATTTTTTTGCTGTTTTTAAAAATTTTTTTGTAAAATAATTAAACATGTATTGTTTTATTTATTTTCTATAGTATATTTCTATTCTATATCCATAATTATTTTTTCTTACTTTTTTTTTCAAAATTTCCTACAATTTTTTTTTCACATTTTTATTTCCTGGTTTTACATAAGTTAATTTTTTAAAGATTTTTTAGTCGTTACTTTTTTTTCTGGTTTTGTAAATTTTACAAACAAAATTTTTTCTTTTTTTTTAATAAAAATCACGCTATGAAATATTTTAAAAAGAATTTAAATACAAAATTTATGGCACTTATTTAGAGATACAGCACCTATTTTTGGATATTTTACAATTCTTGTCCTTTTTTAATTAGTTTCGGAAATAATTTTGTTCAAAAAAAATTTTTTTTTGTTCAGAAAAATTTTTTTTGAATTTTTAAATGGAAGTATATATATACTTGCTATATATTTAATTAATTTTTTATTTATGTATTTAATTAATTTTTTTCTTTTATTTATTTTTATTTTCCAACATTTTTGCTGCTTTAGGGGGTGCATTTTTCTGACGGGATTTTTTTAATAAACTAAAAAAAATTTTTTTTACTTACAACTACTCTTCATTCTCGTCTGTCAAATGCCAATTAAATATATAAACAAATTTTTTACATTTTGTTTGTCCTTCCCTCTTTTTTTAAGTAAAGCCTTAATTTTTCGTTTGAAGCCTAGAGGCACACGGACATACGTTTATATATTTGAATAAAAATTGTTGTTAAATCCATGGGAAGCAATTATTTTTTATTTTTTTTATGTTCTCAAATATATTCTCTCAAATATATTTGCCGAAGATTTTTTTTTATCTCTATATTTTTTTATAAAAATTGTGTCAAATTTTCCTTCCCCTTTTTTTTACCATATACATATTTTTTAATGAAGTAGAAAATTTTTTATTTTTTTAAAATTTTTTTCTAGACCTCTAAGCTTTTTTATAATTTTTTTTTGATTTTTAAAATCAAAAACTAAAATTTTTTTGATTAAAAAAATTTTTTTTCTAGGCCTTAGAGCTTAAAATGTCAAATTTTAAAAATTTTAAAAATCCTCCTTAAAAAATTTTTTTTAATTTTTAATTCAAAAATATTGTTAATTAAAATTAGAGCCCGGCTCGTTACAATATCTTTCGATATTTGGTTTCGATATTTTATCGAAAAATAGCGACCGACCCCTTCGGCTAGGCTCTAATTAAAATTTATGTTTTTTGACGTAAATTGACACCCATTTATTATGAATATTTGAGGCTTCTTCTAAATTTATTAAATATGAGAAAAAAAATATTGTGATGATAATGATGGGTATTCTAATTTTTTTGAATGTCCTTTGGTACAGGAAAAAATTTTTTTTCATTTTTTACATAAAATATAAGAGTACATACTTTTATTCCTTTAAAGGACATTTTACACGAGAGAACTTGTCATTTAAAAAAATTAATTATAATATCTCTTGAAAAAAAATTTTTTTTTTGATATCACCATGAAAAATATTTTTGTTTTCTTGTTAAAATCTCGTATGTCATTACACTAATATTTTTTTCCTTTTTTTCAAATATTTTTTAACAATTTTATATTTTATAATTTTTTCTACTAATTAGTCTATTTTTTTAAAAATAATTTTTATTTTTTAATTAATAGTTAATAATAAAAAAAAATTTTTTTTGTAAATATAGAGACCCGAACAAGGAACTAAAAAATATTCATCTATTTAATAATAGTATACACATAATTTTTGTCTGGACTAAAAATAAAATTTTTTTTATTCAAAAAAATTTTTTTGCTAATATTCTTTATTATTAAATATTTCCTTTTATTTTAGATTTTTTAAAGAAAATTTATTTTTCTATATTTTTATTATACTTCACCCTCTCACCTACAAAAAATATGCATCATTAAGGGGAATTTTTTGGACATTTCTTTAAATAAAAAAATTTAATTTTCCATCAAAAAAAAATTTAAAAAATTATCAAACGTACAAAAAATGTTTTTATTAAACATTAAGAATTGTCACAACAACCTCTATTAATTTCTGATACAAATAACAGGCTGGCGACGAATAATAATAAAGTTGATACTTCCCATAATAATGGGGGTACTCCTTTATTGCCTGAAAATGTGCCTCTATGTGTTAAACAACATTGTGATTTAAACTTGGCTTTATATCAGGTATATAGAGAATAATAAATAATGAGGTTATAATATATTTTTCCGGAAAATATAGTATTTCCGGAAAGTATATTTATTTGAGGGGTTATTATTTTATTTCCGGTATTTAAACATAATATTAAGTATTTTCCGGAAGAATAATTATTTTCATGAAAATATAATGGTTTCCGGAAATATAATAGTTTTCCGGAAAGTATTTAAATAATTTTATGTGTATTTCCTTTATAATATTATTTTCCGGAAGCATAATAATATATAACTATTTAATATTATTTTCCGGAAGAAAATAAACATTTTCCGGAATTTCCGGAAAATAATAAATAATTAGACATTTCCTTTATAATTTAATTTTCCGGAAGCATAATAAATTCATTTTCCGGAAAATATATAATATTGTATTTCTTTAAAATGTTCTCCGGAATTTAAACTTAATTTTATTAATTAATCTCAACTTTAATTTATTTCTAAGGATGAATACAGCGGAGCAAAACGACAGAATATCGGTCAGATGTTGCGTTCCTTATCCCTCTACAATTCCATTTTACCTACATCTAATGAGGACCCTGAATCTACAATTAAAGGGTCTTCTAATGGAGCAAATGGAAATAATAATAATAATGGGAAAAATCGCAATGGAAAACCACAGGCTGCTGCTAAATTGGGGACAATTATGGGGGTGTAAGTTTTGAAGATTTTTTGTGAAATTTTTTAAAGATTTTTGAATTGAAATTTTTTCTTTTTAATTTTTAAGTTACATTCCTTGCCTTCAAAATATTTTTGGTGTTTTATTTTTTATTCGTCTCCCATGGATTGTTGGAACTGCCGGTGTACTTGAAGCTTTTTTAGTGGTGCTTCTTTGTTGCAGCGTGGTAACTAAAAAATTTTTTATTTAATAAATCAAAATTTTTTTTATTTTCCGGAAATTTCAAAAATTAATTTCTAGCATATTTTATTATTTTTTAGACCTTTCTCACTTCAATTTCACTCTCTGCCATAGCTACTAACGGTGTTGTTTCAGGTGGTGGTCCTTATTATATGGTGGGTTTCTGTTTATTTTTAAGATTAAAAAAAATTTTTTTTTATAATTTAGATCTCAAGAAATCTTGGACCAGAGCTTGGAGGTGCTGTTGGAATTTTGGTAATAAAAAATATTTTTTTTTCAAAAATTATTTTCCCTCCTTTTTTCCCCAGTTTTACTTAGGCACAACAATAGCTGCTTCAATGTATATAATTGGCGCTGTGGAAATTTTTTTAATTTACATAATGCCTCAGGCAAAAGTATTTGATGATATGGTAATTTCTTTTACGAGGGTTTTTGTTAAAAAAATTTTTTTTATTTTTTAGTATCACAATTTTCGACTTTTTGGTTCAATTTTATTAATTCTAGTTGGATTAATTGTGCTAGCTGGTGTTAAGGTAGAAAAAAAAATTAATTTTAAATTTATTTAAAAAATAAATTCTTTTTAGATTGTAAATAAATTTGCTTTACCTGCTGTACTTGTTGTTATTGCGTGTATAGTTTGTACATTTGTCGGTATTTTTCTTAAATTTGGAGGCACAGATTCACTTAAGTAAATTTTAAAATTAAAGGATTTTAGAATCAACTTTTTCCGGAAATTTTTTATTTTTCCGGATTTTATTATACTTTCCGGAAAGTTTGTAGTAGGCTTATAACTTCCTGAAAATTATTTTTATATTTTATTCTCTTCGGGATTTTCCCGAAATTATATTTTCTTTATTTATATTTTCCGGAAAGTTTATAACTTCCGGAAAATAATTTTTATATTTTATTCTTTCCGGAAATTATATTTTATTTATGTTTTCCTGAAGGTTTATAATTTCCGGAATGTTATTTTTATATTTTATTCATTTCCGGAATTTTTTTTAATTGAGAATTAAGTTTAAGCTTAAAAATTATTTATATTTTAACCTTTTTAAGGTCAAACTAATTTTTTGATTTTACTTAAGTTTAAAAAAAGTTTAAACTTTTTTTACTACATATATTTTTGATCTTGAAGAACACTATTTTTTTAATTTTCTAGTTTAAGCTATTATTTTTCTCCTTTTTTAAGTTTAAACTTAAAAACCAAAAGTCCCCGGCTTTTTTTTACTTTTTTTAATTTCTAAACCAAAATAATTTTTTTCTTTAGATTTTGCATGGTTGGTAATCGCCCAGTTGATTTGAGTGGTTTTCATGCTATTCATGGTTATATACCTAATTGTACAGATGAAGGACTTCGAAATGTTTTTTGTATGAAACCAACAAATAAAAACAACAATAATTTGGATACAACAACAATTAAAACATCTATCAAAAAATCATTTCAAAGGAATAAAATAGTTCATTCTTATGCAAAACCAGCAGTTTTATCAAATTGTGATCGTTATTTTGAGAGAGTAGTCCAATCGAATCCGTCAGATATTAGAATGGAGGTAAGGGGGAATTTTTTTTTACTGTGAGATTAGAGCTCAATTCCGGATCGGGACCGGATTTTCCGCGCCCGGAAACAGGGTATTTTAAGAAAATCCTATTTTCTGGGGTTTCGTGTTTTATCCCAGAAGACCCGGTCAGGGTATGTTTCAAAAAAAAAATTGGTGCCGGCAATCTGAACTGTGAATTAGAATGGAGGTGAGGGGAATTTTTTATTGTGAGACTAGAGCTCAATTCCGGGCCGGGACCGGACCTTTATGCCTTCGAAAGGTTATATATTAAGACGAACTTAAATTTTTAGTTGGATTTAAGGAAAAATTCCGGCATAAGTCACATATTTTGACTTAAGCAACCAATACCTGTGTCATTTGAAAGAGCTTAATGAGCTGAGTCAAATGAGACAATAAAACTAAGCTCGTGACTCAGTTGTAAGCCAAATCCATACTCTCCGACTCGTGGTTTGGGACGTATGATAGACTTTTACCGAACTTAATTCGAAATTTAAATTTTTAATCTTAAATTTGGGCTAAATTCTATTAATTAAAACGTGATAAGAAATTAAATTTGAATGTTAAAAAAATTAATTATAATTTATATTTTTAGTCAGCAATCCCTGGTCTTTCTAGTGGAGTATTTTACGAAAATTTATATAGCAAATATCGACGTAATGGAGATGTTTTAACTAAATTACAATCAAAAACTCCAGAATTACCTCCTGATCCAAATAATAAACAAAATTCGTTTTGGGTGTTTTCTGATACAACAACATCTTTTATGTTTGTTTTTTTTTTAATAATTTATTTAATTAAATTAAATTATCATCTGAAAAAATTCGTAGAAAATTATTTCTTTAATTTTATACAATTTTTTTATTTAAGTGTATTAAGCTCAGCCTTGATTTTTAACTTTTTTAAGTTTACACTCAATAAATAATTAGATTTTTAAACTTTATTTTTCAAGTTTAAACTTAAAAGTTTATTTTCTAAAGTTTAAAAACTTAAGTTTTAAGATTGATCTTAAATTCTAACTTAATTACAAACTTTAAACTTAACTTTTCAAGTTTAAGATTAATTTTTAAGCTTGATCTTAATTTTTACGTTTATAAACTTAAGTAAACTATGTTTAAGCTTAAGCTTAATTTTTAATATTTAAAAATTAAGTTTATGCTCAGGTAAATTTCAAAGGGAAAATTTTGACTTATAAACTTAAATTGTTTTTCCTTTATTATTTTTATTTGTTTTTTTTTAGGATTTTGGTAGGTGTTTTCTTCCCTTCTGTAACAGGAATAATGGCTGGTTCAAATCGTTCAGGAAATTTAAGAGGTAAATTTTTAGAAAAATTTTTATTTAAAAAATATTTAAATTAAAATACTAGATGCTTCAAAATCTATACCTGTTGGAACTTTGGGTGCTCAGGTAAATTTTATAGGAAATTTTTTTGTAAGTTAATAGGAATCTTTTCAGTTAACAACTTCTATAGTTTATTTAACTGGTGCTGTTCTTATTGGTTCGTCTGTTGCAGAAATGTTTATAAGAGATAAATTTGGACAGTCTGCTATGGGAAAACTTGTAAATTTTTGAGAAAAAAATTTTTTTGAAAAATTAAAAAAAAATTTTTTTTTTAATTTTTTTGATTCAAAAATTTTTTTTGAAAATTAAAAAAAAATTTTGAAAATAAAAAAAAAATTTTTTTTTGAAAAAAAAAGTTTTTCTAGGTAATAGCTGAATTGGCAATTCCCCATCCACTTCTTATTTTGGTAAAAAAAATTTTTTTTAATTTATTTTTGAATTTTATTTAATTTTCTATGTACCTATAGATTGGTTGTTGTTCTTCCACAATAGGTGCTGGTATGCAATCTTTAACGGGTGCTCCAAGATTATTACAGGCTATTTCTGCTGATGGTGAAAAATAATTTTTTTAGAAATTTTAAAATTAAAAAAAATTATTTTTAGATGTTATACCCTTCTTGCGACCATTTCAAAAAACTGATAGACGTGGGGAACCTATTAGAGCTATTTTCTTGACCCTTTGTATATGTTGGTTAGGTGAGTAATTTTATTTAATTAAATTTAATTTTTATTCATAAACTTAAGAATTATTATTTTAAGAATTAATTTTAAGCTTGAACTTAATTTTGAACTTGTTTTAAGTTTAAGCTTAAAATTAGTATTATATTTAAGTTTAATCTTAAATCTAGATGTAAGCTTTATTTCGAGTCTAAACTTGTTTCAAGTTTAATCTTAAATTCTAATTTAAAACTTAAGTATAAGCTTAGAACTTAGTTCAAACTTAAATTTAACCTTATTTTTAAATTTTTTTTTCAAGGTATTTTAATTGCCGTCATAGAAAATATAACAGCATTAATTACACAATTTTTTCTAATGTGTTATTTGGGTGTAAATGCAGGTATTTGATAATTTTTTAATTCTAAAATTATTAAAAAAAATTTTTTTTAATTTACAGCATGTGCTTTACAATCTTTACTTAAGGCTCCAGGTTGGTTAAAATTAAAATTTAATTTAAAAAAATTAATTTAAAAAAAAATTTCTTTAGGTTGGCGTCCATCTTTTAGATACTTTCATTGGTCATTATCTACTTTGGGAGCATTTTTGTGTATTGCTGTAATGTTTATATCTGCTTGGTATTTTGCTTTGGTTGCTATATTTATTGGGGCTGCTGTTTATAAATGTAGGGTTTATTATTATATTCCGGAAAGCTTTTAAAACAAATAAACTTTTTCCGGAAATTTAATCATTTTTCCGGATTTTGTTTATTTATAATTTTTCCGGAAAGTTTATACATTCCGGAAAGTTGTTTTTAGATTTTATTCCTTCCGGAATCTTTTCGATAGTTATATTTATTCCGGAACATTAAATATATTTATGCTTATTTTTCCGGATTTTATTTATAATTTCCGGAAAGTTATTTTTATATTATATTCTTTCCGGAATCTTTTCGATAGTTATATTTATTCCGGAATTTATTCTAATAATTTTATTCATTTTCCGGAACAATAATTAAATATATATTTATTATTTTTACGGAATTCTCTAGTCACTATAATTAATATTTTATTCTGTCCGGAATTTTTTGAGTTATACTTATTCCGGAATTTATTATTATTCTGTTCTTTCCCGGAACACTAATTTAAATATAAGTAACTATTATTTTTCCGGAATTATATATTTATAAACCTAAATTTTTTAAATTCTAGATATAGAATATGCTGGAGCAGAAAAAGAATGGGGTGACGGATTAAAGGGTCTTGCACTGTCTGCCGCACGTTTTGCACTCTTAAATGTTGATTCTCGTGGAATTATGCATACTAGAAATTGGCGGCCTCAAATTGTTTGTGAAAAAAAATTTTTTTTTTTTTGAAAAATTTTCTGAAATTTTTTTGAAAAATTTTTTTAATTAAAAAAAAATTTTTTTTTTAATTTTCAGTTAGTTTTATATCCTTCAAAGAAAATGGAACAACTTTATTCAAATTTAGAAAATACACGTAAAGGTTTACTTGCATTTGTTGCCCAATTAAAAGCTGGGAAAGGTTTAACTTTAATTGCTGAATGTATTGAAGGACAATTTGCTCAAATTTCTAAAAATGATATTTCTACAATTAAAGAGGTGTGGAAATTTTTTTTAAAAAAAATTTTAAACAAAAAAAAATTTTTTTCTCAAAGGAATTACAAGATGCTGTAAAAGAAAGTAGAATTCGCGGTTTTTGTGATGTTTTGGTAACTGAACATTTTATGCAAGGAATATCCCATTTAATTCAAACATCTGGTTTAGGAGGTCTTCGACATAATAGGTAGAGAAAAAAATATTTAATAATATTTTTGAAAATAAACTTTTTCCTGAAATTTGTTATTTTTCCGGATTTTATTATTTAGAATTTCCGGAAGGTTTATAGTAATTTCCGGAATTTTCCGGAAGAATTATTCATATTTTTAGCCGGAAAAAATTCCGGAAGGTATTATATTTATTCTTTTCCGGAATTTTTCCTGAAGTTATATTTATTCCGGAAATTATGTTAACAATTTTATTCTTTTTCCGGAACATTAATTTTTAAATATAGGTAAATATTATTTTTCCGGAATTCTTTAATAAATATAATTTCTTATAGAAAAATTAGGTGATAGAAACAGGAGGGGTGAGGAGTCTCGAAACCTTAATTTTCATTTTTTAAAAATATTTTTTTAAAATTCTCTTTTTAAATTAATTTTTAAAGTGTTGTTTGTGCTTGGCCTGAACATTGGAGTGTTTCTAATGAAGTATATATTTTTAAATTTATTTTTAAAAAATTCTAAAAAAAATTTTTTTTAAAGAATCAAAACCCAATGAAAGAAGCTTCTTTATTTGCCCAAACTGTTAGAACTATTTCAGCTGCAAATTGTGCTATTTTAGTTCCAAAATATGCAAGTAATTTTCCAACATGTAGTGAACGTCTTAATGGAACTATTGATATTTATTGGGTTAAATTTTTAAAAATTTTTTAATTAATTTAATGACTAGTTAGAGCCTCCTCACCTTCTCCCCCAACAATTAGATATTCCGGAATTTATTTTAACAATTTTTTATTCTTTTCCGGAAAAGAATAAAATTATCTTACCAACCAAATAGCCTACCAACAAATTTTTTTAAATGTCCTGTAAAAATTGAGGGTAAATTTTATGGATGTGTATTATTTAAAATTGAGGCCCTATGTATCATAGAACCTCAAAAAAGTTTTAAATATTTTTTAATATTAAAAAATAATTTAAAAGATTTATTTAAAGGTAGTTAATGATGGTGGTCTACTTATGCTCATACCTTTTTTGCTCATTAAAAATAAGGTTGTCGTTTTTTTTTATTAAAAAAAAAATTTTTAAACTTATTTTTTCTTAATTGATATTTAAAAATTGAAATTTTTTTTTTAAATTTTAGAACTGGAAAAAATATTTTTTTTGGTTCCTGGTCCTCCCAAAAATTTAAAATTTATTCGAAAAATTACCATTTTTCACTCAAAAACCTCTAATTTATTAAAAATTAATTTTTAATTATAAGAAGAATTAAAAAGAATATTTTTAAATTTATTTAAAATTTATTTTTCTTATTTTTAAATTAAAAAACCTAAGAAAATTATTTTTTGTAGTCAAAATTTATTTTTTCCCTTTATTTAAATAATTCCCTCTTTATTTTATTCTCATTATGACTGTAAATAAATAATTACTAACATGTGGCCCCGTGGCCTAATGGACAAGGCGTCTGACTTCTAATCAGAAGACTGTGGGTTCGAGTCCCACCGGGGTCATTTCAATTTTTTAACATTTTTAAATTATTTTAATGATTAAATAATAATTTTTAAATGTTTTAAAAATTCTTTAAAAAATTTTTTTTAATTTTTTAAATTATTTCTGAATATTTCTGATTATTTTATGTATTTTAAAAGTTATTAGGTTGTTTTTAAATTAATTTTAGGGTATTTTTTGGATTATTTTTTACTATTTTTAATTCGAAAAATTGTTTTAAAAAATTCTAACAAAGTTTTAAAAATTCTAAAATATTTTTAAAAATATTTTAGAACAATTTCTAGAATTTTTAAATCGATTTTTATATTTTAAAATTAATTTTTGAACTAAAAATAGTCAAAAATAACCAAAAAAATACCCAGAAATTAATTAAAAAATACGCTAATAATTTTTAAAAATTTTTAAATGCTCCTAAAAATATTTTAAAACAATTTTTAGAATTTTTAAAATGAAAAAAGATTTTTTTAGACTTGGAAAAATACAACAGTTCGTTTATTCACTTTTGCCCAAACCGATGAAAATCCAATTTTAATGAAAAAAGATTTGGAACGTTTTCTTTACCATTTAAGAATTGAAGCACAAGTAAATGTTATGGAAATTGATAGTACTGAAATTGAACCTTATGTTTATCAAAGAACTATGAAAATGGAAGAAAGAGTTAAAATGTTGAAAGAAATGAGAAAAAATGAAAAAATTACTGATATTCAGGTGGGTATTTTTTAATTTTTTTTAAATTAAAAACCGTTCGGATTCCTTAGATTACCTTAGAAATCTCCTTAGAATATTGGTTGAAAATTTAAAAAATTTTTGTAATTTCGTAAAAAAATTTTTTTTTGAAATTTTGGACATTTATTCAAAATTAATTATATTTGATTTCCAAAAAAAATATTTTACGTTACCAAAATTTATTTAAAAAAATTTTTTTTACCTTAACTATTTTTAAAAACATTTTTGGAATTGTTAAAAAATTTTCTCTAAATAAAAAAAAATTAATTCTCAATTTTTTTCAGGCAACAATGGACGAAGCTGTTTTAGAACGTAAATATTCTCGTGTAGATGGAATGGGGGTAAATAATAATATTAGACGTCGTTCTAGTAATTTGGAACAACAACAACAACCAGAACAACAACCAGAAAATAATAATAATGAAAGACATACAACTAAAAATGTGGGGGCAACAAATAAAGTTAGATTTAGTGAACATTCTGTTGAGGTAAAAATAAATAAATAAAAATTAAATTAATTTTATACTCTTTCCGGAAAATTTATATTAATATTTTATTGTTACAGGAAGTTATATTTTTTCCGGAAATTTATTACTATCAACTTTCCGGAAAATATATTATATATTTATATTTTGCTTTATAACTTTCCGGAAAAATATTTAATATATTCGTTTCCGGAAGTTATACTCTTTCCGGAATTTTATTTATTTTTTTTCTGTTATTTTATTTCCGGAAAAATTGTATTTTCCGGAAGTCAGAAAATTATAATTGTTTACGGAAGTTATATTTTTTCCGGAATTTTTATTTTATTTTTTCCGGAAATGTATTGTTTATATTTTATTTTAGTTTTATAGCTTTCCGGAAAATTACAATTATTTACTAAGATATTTTTTCCGGAATTTTTGTTCTTTTTTCTGTTATTTTCCGGAAATTTGTATTTTCCGGAATTTCCAATATATTTAATTATTCTTCCGGAAACATAAAATTAAATATATTTAATTTCCAATATATTCAATTATTCTTCCGGAAACACAGTTAAATATAGTATATTTCCGGAATTTTCTGATAAGAAATTTTAACTACGTTTTTTTAAATAATTTTAAAAAAAATTCTAAAAAAAATTTTTTTTTTCAAGTTCAAAAAGCCTTCAACAACAACAATAGATCCTTCAACTACTACCCCATCTCCAGAAAGAATTATTCCAAATATTTCTGATGAACAACAACAAATACCTTATACCGTTGCAAGAATGCATACAGCTTTAAAATTAAATCAGTATATGAGGGAAAGAAGTAGTAATGCCCAATTACTTGTAGTTAATTTACCTGGTCCTCCGGAAGTTGGTCAAAATGATACTTATTGTGAGTTTATATATTTTTATCTCAAATTTTATAGCTTTCCGGAAAATTATTTAATTTATATTCGTTTCCGGAAAGATTATATTCTTTCCGGAATTTGTTTATTTCTATATTGTTTCCGGAAAATATTTTTCCGGAACTTTATTATTATTTTTATATAGTTTCCGGAAGAGGTTATTTTTCCCGGAATATATTTTTATATTTATTCTGGAACTTTCCGGAATTATTTTTATATTTTATAGTTATTTTCAAATTTATTTTTTAGTTTCCGGAAAGATTATATTTTTTCCGGAATTTGTTTATTTTAGTATGTTTATTTTTATGGGTAGGGGGACGTCCTTTTGATTAATTCCCTGAACCATATTTTGATCCAAAACTTTTTTAGACATCAACCGTTTCGAATAAACCTTATATCATTCGAAAGCTCTGAATGTGACGATTATTTATCCCTAAAGGACTGATACGATTTGATCATTACTTAAATTATTATGAGCTGTTAAGTGCGCGCAATCGTGATTTTTTGGTCTTTATCTGTCTATCCGCCTCTAACTTCTTATTGAATGATCGTAACAAATCCATCTCATTAGGGAAAATAATCAGCAAATCCAGGGCTTTCGAATGATATAAGGTTTATTCTTTATGGTTGCGACTGCTAAAAGTTAGGGATTGAAATATGGCTCGCGCAGACAGGCGCGGAATTCCTCACCTTATTTTCTCCCTATATTCAATTTTATTTTTAAACAGATATGGAATTTATCGAAGCCCTCACAGAAGGATTACCGAGAGTTTTATTAGTTCGTGGCTCAGGTTCAGAAGTTGTTACAATTTATTCTTAAAAAACAAATTATTTTTGAACAAACAAAAAAATGCCAAGTCATTCATTCACCACAACTTAATCAAGAAAAACCGGTGTTTTTTCCTCTTTTTCTAAAAATTCCCTTGAATAATCTCTACTATTTTCTTTTAGTTGAGGGATGCCTTCAGAATTTTTGAAAAATTTAGAAAAATAAAAAATTTCAGAACAAAAATTGGAGGCATCCCTAGCTCAGAGCTTTTATTTTTTGCATTTAATCAACCACTCGTGGATATGGTGACATTTGAGTACCACATTTCAGACAGCTTTGTAGGACAATAACTTTATTATTTTTAAAGGAATTTGGCCTAAGTTTGATATCGTTCGAGAGCTAATGACGAGTAAATTTTTTTATCCAGGAGGACCGGTATGGTCCGATCCTTCCCTTTAAAGTTATAGATAATAAGGGCGAAAAATCGAGGTTTTCCACGTTTATCAGGCCATATCTTTTTTTAAGATGGGCGGATCATAATGGCTAATCCCCTATTCATTAGCTTTCGAAAGATACCAAACTTGACCCAATTTATTTTAAAAACAGAAAGGTTATGACTCAAAAAAGCAGGCTGAAACAGTGATACTCTGATGTCCCTATTCTAAATTTAAATAATTTAATAAATATCCCAAAATTATCTACATGCAATAGATCATTTAAATTTTGTGCAATTTTACGCCTTCGTTCTAAATGATCCCTTTATTGTTCCAAGACTCTAATGTCCCTTTTGAGTGCTCGTTTTTATATTATTTTGAATAAATGAATAAAGATGTTTTTAAGATTTTAAAAAATTAATTATCGATTAGTATTGATTTTATCGATTGATATCGATTTTTTGAAAAATAAAAATTTTTAAAAAATTAATTATCGATTAGTATTGATTTTATCGATTGATATCGATTTTTTGAAAAATAAAAATTTTTAAAAAATTAATTATCGATTAGTATTGATTTTATCGATTGATATCGATTTTTTGAAAAATAAAAATTTTTAAAAAATTAATTATCGATTAGTATTGATTTTATCGATTGATATCGATTTTTTGAAAAATAAAAATTTTTAAAAAATTAATTATCGATTAGTATTGATTTTATCGATTGATATCGATTTTTTGAAAAATAAAAATTTTTTCTATGATTCTCTAACTGCACTACTTTTTTTGACTTCTCTAATTTGGGACCAAATGTCATTTATTAAAAATATATTAACATAATGCCAAATTTCGCATAATTTAAAATCCACGATCTCCTAAATTTTCTTTTTCTCTACCAACACTATTTCTCCACTATTTTCTCTGTCGATTGGGACAGAATGTCGTTTATCTTAAAAATTATGCATTACGCCAAACTTGGCATATTTTCAAATTTACTTAATAAATCTTCTTAAAAATACAACTTTTTCACAGAAAATTAATTTTCGAAAAATTTATTTATTTCTAAAAATATATTTTTACAACCCCCTCTTCTTTGTATCTTTTTTATACAAAATATATCCGTTCTCTCTACTTTTCTTTAGCCATAGAAGTCTTTGCAGTAGACAAGGCAACAATAAAACAAACAGCAAAAGTAGCTAATTGTGCTGCTATACGATACCTTTAATTTTTTAATTAAAAAATTTTATTTTTAAAAAATATTTACTGTGCTCCCAAACGAATAGCATTGCCATCACCTTTAATTGAAGAACGAATCATGTACATAAGTGCTGCACTAAAAAATTTAAAAAAAAATTTTTTTAATTTCTAATAGTGAGAAAAAATTTTCTAGGGGGTCCAAAAAAAATTTTTTACCCCCTAAAAATCAGAAAAAAATTTTTAAACTTAAAATAAACTGCTAAAAGAACCAAAAGAAAAAGAAATGCGGCAAAAGGAATCGAACCACGGACCCTTGAAGGGACGAGTCGAACACACTAACCATTACACCACGACAGTACACAACAGAGACAATCATTTATTTTATTATAAAGAGGAAGGGGAAACCCATTTTAAGTGAAAATTAACTTTAATTAATCCAAAAAAATTTTTTTTGTAAATTTTGAAAGAAATATCTAAAAGCTCTTTCTTTCCCCAAAAATATTTTATTATAAAAAACAAACACAGTAAGACCAGCACCACCCAAAACAACTGGATGACTAGTTAGAATGCTTCCCTTCTTTTGTTCATGATTCAAATCTTCTGGAGTCAACATTTTTATTGAAGCATTTGGAGCATTTGGAATCTTAAAAATTTTAAAAATTATTCAGAAATATTTAAAAAAAATTTCCCCAGAGAAAATCGAATCTGTTACTCTTCTCCCCTTAAAAACCTAAGAAAAAAAGGGGTCGTGGGTTCGAACCCGCTCGGGGAAATTAATTTTTAAAATTACTCACAAAATTTCTCAAGTGAAAAAAATAAATGGAAACAATCAAAGAAATTCCGCAAACAATTTTTTAGATATCTAAAAGATTTTTCTACCAAAATAAAAAATAATTTCCCCGAGCGGGTTCGAACCCACGACCCCCTCCGAACTAACCCAAAAATTATTTTTCTGACTTCTTCAATTTTAAAAATTAAAAAAAATATAAAAAAAATGTTCCCAAACATCCCCTGAATATTCAAAAACATAACAAAAATAAAAACCCCAAACCTTATTAAAAGTTCTCTGATTTCTTGGATGTCGTTCTGGCTGTGCTGTCTTGTCATCTTTATCCTTCAATTCTGTCTACAAAATTTTTTTTAATTAAAAAAAATTTAAAACTTTAAAAAAACCGTCAAAACAGGTGCTGTAGCTATTAAAAGCTTTCCAGACATTCGAAGAAATGAATTTAATTTAATATTTGAAGTCATCTTTGGAAGAAGAAAATTAAAATTTTTAAGGTTTTAGAGCTAAAAAAGGAATTTAAAAAATTAAATTAAAAACAAAAAATAAAATAAAAATGTTGTAATATCAACAACATTAATAAGCTTAAAAATAGGGAAAAAATTAATTTTTATTTTTAAAATAAATTAAAAGAAAGATTGGGTCTTATTTCCTTTGTTTTTCAAAAGTCCGCAAGTTTTGTGTATAAGGGAAAGGGGTCGTGGGTTCGAACCCGCTCGGGGAAATTATTTTTTAAATTTTCCAAAAACTCTGAAAATTAAAAGCAAAGGAAAAAAATCCCAAAAAACTTTTTGTCGTCTAAAAATACACAAGGCAAAGATCTTTATAATCTAATAAAGCATCATTTT
The DNA here is from genome assembly GCA_036172955.1 of Meloidogyne arenaria. Classification (NCBI taxonomy): domain Eukaryota; kingdom Metazoa; phylum Nematoda; class Chromadorea; order Rhabditida; family Meloidogynidae; genus Meloidogyne; species Meloidogyne arenaria. The sequence goes on from JARQAB010000013.1 coordinate 7,357,378, forward strand.
TGAGAAGCTGCTTCTCTTTCAGATTTTTTATAGGCAATAATAGACTCACGTTTCTGTTCAACTTTGTTTAAATAACTAGAAATTTAAAAATAAGTAAAAAATATTTTTAAAAAATTTTTAAGGGGCAATTTAAAGGTCGAAAAAGGGAAAAAGTAAATTTAAAGTAATACTTAAATGTCGTCCTTTTTCCTTATCTCTCTCAGTTCCCTGACACTTTTTTGAGCTTCAAAAAGTAAAGTTTGTTTTTTTCTGTTTCGATCCAACAATTTTTAGTTCTGTCGCCTAATGTTAAACATCAAGGATTTCACTGATTACCCGACCCGGGCACTTTTTTTGAAGCCGAAACCAAGAAAAGTTTGAAAATCCAGCCCCAAATTTAGTTAGTTTTCCAAGAATTTTTTTGGAAAGTTTTATTTCTATTCCAAGCCCTTCAAAAAAAGCTCAAAATGGTCAGGGAAATAAAAAGAACTAAAAAATGGAGGCGAATTTCACAGTGTCCCAAAGACTCGAACACTTTAATTTTATTAAAAAAATAAAAACCTTGAAGTAACAAAATGTCCACCAAACACAATAATTGTAAAAACTAAAGAAAATATTCCAACCATAATAAATCGAGTTCTGTTGTGATAACGTTTGTAGAAAGACGGTCTAAAAACAATTTTTAAATTTAATTTTAAAAAATAAAAAAAAAATACGGCAATTCTTCAGGAATGTCATTTATTGATTTGAAAAAACCATAACGAACAAGGTTGCGACGATCTTTCTCTGTTGGCGTCCAATTGTATTTACTGTCTAAAAAAATTATTTAAACTTATTTTAAGGAACAAAGTCAGACCATTATTCAACTTTTAAGGAAGGAAAGGAACAAAATACAACATTAGATCGGTGAATAAACATGAGGACATTTTACCCTCAAACCTCAACAAAATGTGATAAAATAGCTAGGACATTTTATACGTCATCCATCGCTTTTACATTTTCAGAAAATTAGAAAAGGTAAGGTACTCACCCGACCAAATTTTAAAAATAATCGGAAAGCAAAGGGACGCGACAAAGACGTGAGGAACCATTCTTTGAAATTCCATTTAAAAAAGAAAAAATTTCCTTAGACCAACAAAGCCTGAGGAAAAGCCCAAAGTCCGGAAGACCTATCCAACAAAAATTAAAAGAAAAACCTTGACTTGAAGTAGAAGTGCTTTGATTCTTTCTAAATTCAATTGAGCAATTATTCAATCCGGGAGTGAAAATAAAAGGTTTGTGTTGACTAGTTATTTGCAAATATCCTCGTTTAGCCGCTGGAATAACACCAAAACGAATTTGTCCAAAACACATTTTTATTTGACTAAAAATAAAAATTAGCGAGTAAAAAATAAAAACAAACATAAAAAAGTATCTAAAAAAATTTAGAATAATTTTTTTTTAATTTTAAAATTCATTTTTATACAAGAAAAATAATTTATAGTCAAAATAAAAATGAAAAACTATCAAAAGGACTCGAACCCCTAAGCCTTCTAGAGGGAATTCCAACCACTACCAACTACACCACAAAGACTCCTTGTCGGGATTACATTTTAAACGATTAAATAACAAATAAAATAGAAAAATAAATAAAATTTAACAAATATGGGTGAATGTGCTTGAATTTTAAAGGAAAAATGTTTGATAAAAAGGAATGAAAAATTAAATAAAAGGAGAATAGTCATTTCTTCAACCAATTTATATAAAATATTTTTTCATTTCAAGAAAAGACCAAAAATTGATTTTTTCAAAAAATAAACAAAAATTTTGGTTATTCTAGCCTTAAATAAAGGGTAAAAATCAAAGAATATTTAACCAAAAAAAATTTTTTTGAGGAAAATGACATTATACAGGGAATTGTAATTTTAAAAAATATAAGAGAACAAGTGATTATTTTATCGACTAAAAATAATTTTTTTTTGTCTCTTTGTCTCTCCCCCAACTAAAAAAAGTTCTTTGAGGCGCTTATTTACAGCCTTCAAAGAACGAAAGAAAAAAGTGTCTCCCTTCTCTTTAAAATATTTTTGACAAAATAAAAATTAAAAAAAATTATTTTTCCTATTTTTGGAAAATTTATAATTATACTTTGAATCAAAACAAAAATTTTTCTTGTTGAAAAATTTTTAACAAAAATTTTCAAAAAAAAATTTTCTTAATTTGGTGAAGAGAGAGAGGGCGTGTGTTTGCTAAATTGTATTTACAAGTTAAAGGTTAAAGAAAATTTAAAAGGTTATTTAAACTAGAGATAAAGAGTGTCGTACAAGAATCGAGATCTCGAAAAATTCTCGACATCGATAACCGAGATTTTCGACCGAGACCTTGTCTATGTCTCTAATTTAAACCATTCACCCCCATTCAATTTTGCTGACGTAAAGAGCTTCATCGTTCAGTGTCGGTATAGAGAGCTTCCCCCAAAAAATTCAATCTTCCATTAAATTTTGATGCAATTTTAAACCAACTACCGCAATCCATTCTATAGTCCTTCTAACACAACTAGCCAACCATTTTAATGTTAAACTAGACATGTCGATTAACCTCCAAAGCTTGAAAAAATAAAAAATTTATATCAAAAAAATTAAACGTTTTTGTGCCTAAAAGTCATCATCCCTCGCCTCTTTCTAGGACAACAACTTTTTTATTCTTAAACCGGAATCACAACTTTTGCGCCGAAAACATTTGCGCCGCCATTATTTAAAAAAATAAAATCATAAATACAATCGGACCTGTACCCCTTGGGTTTAAAAAAATGGTATCACGGAACTGAAGGAAGTTCAGGAAGTACAATATGGGTCCGGTCTGGGCCATAAAAGTAAGTGAAAAAAAATCACAGACGCCCAAAATCCAAAAAATCACAGACGACGACCCATTTATGGCCCCAAAACATCCCAAAAAATTAACTCAAAAAAAAAACTCACCAATCCAAAAACCAAAAAATAAATTCCAATTGTAGGTAACAAAAACAACAAAATAATAAAAAATATTGTCACTAAAAATAATTGTTTTAAATCTAAATTAATTGTGTCTATTCTTTTTCTTAAAGGATTCCATTTATTTCCTCTAAAAGCGCGTCCAAAACTTGAAAATGCACTCCAACTTAGGGTTGCTAGTCTTTGAAAAAAATTTTTTAAATTTTATTTTTAAAAATCTTAATAAAAATTTCCTTTCCATATGAGATTAATTAAAATTAATTAAAATTTAAAAAAATAATTCAAAAAACGTAAAAGTTCAATTAGGTCAATTATAATTAGGTAAAGACTCGAAAGGGTCAAAATATGAATAAGATAGATCGGGTACACCTCAGTTCAATCCCGAGCCCTATAGATTATCAAGGGGTTGATACTTTATAATGTTCTTGGTACCGATGGATAGAGCATTAAATAAGCTACAATATACCAGAAAATCAAAATTCTTGACTAACTCGAAAAAAAGTTATGATCGAAAAAGTGTCAAAAAATCATGTTTAAAGTTGGTTGTAGCTCTTATAAACGTTGTAGCTCTTCACGAGTTATAGCTCGAGAATGAACTGAGCCGGAACTGGAATGAACGCTCCGAGATAGATCTGAGCAAAAAAATACAATTTTTGAGAACATTAGAGAGTTAAAAATAGGTCAAAATAAATTTAATTTGGTCACAATTCAGAAGGGTCAACTATTCAAAAAAAGGTCACAATTCAAAAGGGTCAACAACTATTAAAAATGGTCAACAACAAAACAAAAAAGTCACAATCAACGAGCCCTAAGAACGCGAATATAAAGGCCAACAAAACCAACAAAATAACAAATAAAAGTACATAAAACCATGGCACCCAAATCAAAATAAAACATTCCTGGATTAAAAGACAATTTTTGAAGGACAGAAGTGGCTGTTGGGCAAACAATTGTTTGGTTGTTAAAATTGGTACAGTTTTTTGTTGGATGGTCTCCTAGTGCCCCTTCCCATTGGGAGATGGCAAAAGCTTCAAATCCATAGCGAAACCAAGAAAGATATTGGACCTAAAGAATGAAGTGGTTTTTGGGGTTCTAAAATGAATTTCAAAATGGTCAGGACAAAATGTCAATATTTCAAAATGTCCACAATTAAGACGTTCAAATTTCAAAAAAATTCTGACAAAATGTCCATGACAAAATGTCAGGTTTATAAAATGCCCATATTTAAAAACGTCCAGGACAAAATGCCCAAACTTCAAAAAATCCTGACAAAATTCCATGACTCAATGTTAAGGACAAACGCATGAAATACCCACATTCCAAAATGTCCATCTCTCAAAACGTCCAATTTAGAAGTACCCAATATCCCCAAACAACCCACAAAATTATGCCACAAACTAACCCAGCTAATAAAAGACGGTAATTCTCCAACATTTGCAAACAATCCACCAGTCAATGAAAGAACTGTAAGAATTGGCCCAGCAATAGAAATAGCAACAGGATATGATGGACAAGCTGTTGACAACATAATGCCAAAAGCTGCTGCTGATTGTTCAATAAGTACTGCAATACCTAGAAAAAGATAGGGGAAATTTTTTAGGAATTTGAAAATGAGCGAAACCTATTTTAAAAATCTGAAACTCTAATAGACCTCTCTATTTTTAGTTATTGGAGTCCATAATGGTCTATATAGTCTATAATCTAGATTTGGTACTTACAATCGCCGATCTAAGTACGAGAATTTAAATAAGAGGGAAAAAGTCCAGCTTTTAAAACATTCAAAACTGAGACTCAAGTGTCCAACGTCAAGTTCCTAGCTTCAACATGAATGCCAACATCCCAGATAAGATTGTCGGATATTTGGAAATATCCGGATCCGAAAACCTTAATCCCAGAGCCTAATAGAGTCAAGACAATATTCCTGTGGGCCCAAACGACAGCTTGAATCTCAAAATTCGTATTTTGGACACTAGAGTCTCCCTTTAACACACATACTCTCCCCCTCTCGAAACACCTTCACAAAAACCCCTATCCCCCCCCCCCTCCAAAAAATATAATTCTCTCTTACCCAAAGCAATTCCAAATCTGCCAACATTGGGTACCAATCCCGTCATCCAATACGAACTTCCCACCAACACAATTCCATCTATAGCAAATAAAGGGATATATGAACATATTCTCGCCACAAAATATGCCAATAAATTATATAGCCCATCATGGTATTCTCTAACAATTAAATTAAAATCTGCTGGCATAAATGTTATAATTCCAAATAATGTCGAATAAGTTAATTCTACAACTATATAAAACATTGCCCCATTTAAATTTGAAATTCCAATAAAATTTGTGGATAAAGTTTGAAAATATAATAGGCCAATAAATATTCCCATAATTAATTTTTGGGACAATTTTGCTTTTGCTAAGCCTGGATTGCGTATATTATCGAGTATTGAACGTTTTAATAGAGCTGAGGTCTGTGGAAAAGAAAAAATTTTAAAAATTTTAAGAATTTTCCAATAAGGGGACATTAGAGTCTCAATTTTAATTCAATTTTTCATACCCTAAAATACTCCAAGTTAAGCTACGTTTTGTTAAATTTGTTTGGCCTCTGAATGGTTTATCAACAACAAACCCATAGGTTTACGATGACCATTTTGAGCCTTTTTATTACGACTCAAAATGAGTCAAGTTGAGAATGCATGTTTCGTATGAAGGTACTTTATGGATATGTCACCCCCCCCCTCCTATTTTGAGTCTCAGAGTTTTCCTTAAATGTAGAAGATGGTCAGAGATTATTTTCTTCTCCATGTCAATCATTTTTTTCTTCTTCAAGTATTTTGCTTGTTTATTTTGCCTTTTCACATATTTTGTACTTACATTTCACTCATTTCGTTTCTTCATTTACCACATTTCACTTATTTTGCTTGAAAAAAGAAAAATGATTGACATGGAGAAGAAAATAATCTCTGACCATTTTCTACGTTTAAGGAAAACTCTGAGACTCAAAATAGGAGGGGGGTGACATATCCATAAAGTACCCGTATGAAATAGGCGATAAATGAAGTAATTATGATTTGATATAAAAAGGCTAAAAAATGGTCAACGTAAACCTATTGGACTCATAAAGTGTGATTGGACTCATAGACGGCAGCAGAGCCAAAATTTTCATATACCCTCTATTTAAGATACACCCCGTTATAAGGTACAAATTTTCAGCCCCAAGGGTGTAAGTAAAATTGAGGCTTGGCTGAACAAAATTCATAAACGAAAATTTTTTTTAGACTTCCCAAAAGGTCCAAGAGTTTAAGAAGACTCAGAAAATGTTATAAAATTGCAACTCAAATGTGTCCCCAAAATAAATTTAACCCCCTCGTTGAATTAAAAAAAATTATCAACAGGGTTGTCCCCCCAACAGGATAACCCAAAAATGAAAAAATATTTTTTCAAAAAAAAACCTGAACACCAAACGTCGCTCTCTTTCTTCTTTCCGGTTTATCAACAACAATTTTATTTTGCTCCCCAATTTCATTTTTCAATTTTAAAGCATTTTCACTAACTTCCCAATCATCACAAATTTTGCCAATTCTTTCTTTACAAATTTCTTCATTATACATTTCGATGCTTAGGCACTTGAAAAAATTTTTTTTTGAAATTCTTAAAGAAAATTTTAAAAGAAAACCTGAATCATAGCATCCGCAGGATTATAATTACGTGGACAAGGATAACCAAAAGAATTTAAATAATCAACTGTTTTTGAAGGTTCTCCAAAATAAGCAAGTCTTCCATTTGCCAAAAACATTACCTTTAAATTAAAATCATTAGAAAAATTTGTCAGAAGGGTTACTAAAGGTTAGGAGGAAAGAATTAAACGTTAAATAGTTCCCAAAGAATTTATGGGAAGGGTCAAGGTCCCAATAGTCTTTGGGAGGAGTACTGGAAGAAAGAGTCTTCAAGGAAGGGGAAAGGGTACTTTGTCAGCAAGTCATAAAGAGAAAAAGAAAGAGGGATTTTAAAGGACATAAAATCCGATACAAATCGCGGATATTTTTCGGGATCAGAAATAAAAAGAGCCAAGTTTGGGAAAGAAAAATAAAAATTTAAAGAGAGGTTCCCCCCAAAAAATAATAAAAAAAACCTCTCCCACTAACCATATCAAATTGTCTATAAATTGTAGAAGAAGGTTGATGAATTGTACAAATAACAGTTCTTCCAGATTGTGCCAATTTTTTCATTACATTAATTACACTTTCTGCCATAGAAGAATCTAATCCCTTAAAAAATTTTTTAGACTTCAAAAAAAAATATTTTTTTACAGTTGTAGGTTCATCAGCAAAAATTATTTGTGGATTACTTAACAATTCACAAGCAAAAAGTAAACGGCGGGCCTCTCCTCCAGATATTCCCTTTTTTATTCCACGACTACCAATTCGGGCATGTCGACAAGAATGAAGTCCCAAATCGTTTAGAATCTGGAAAAAAATTATTTGGAGTCAAGATTAAGAGTGAGGCAATTTTCTGTCTTATGGGATTAAATGTCTATTTTCAAGATGGTTGTTATTGACCAAGGCGGACTTCGAAAAAATGGGGTCAGACCTGGGAGGAAACAGAGTGTCTTCTACAACATGAGATTGGTTAACTAGAGTTGTCGGTTTCAAACCGAACCGAAAAAACGAAGATTTTCGGTTCGATTTTTCGGATTTCGGTTCGGTTAACCGACGAAGTTGGTGAAACCGACAACCCTAGTCAACACAAACGCCCCGAAGAAAGACATAAAATCCTGTAATAAAACTCGCATATTTTACCCTTATGTCCACTTTTAATTTTCCCATTCTGCATGGATGGGTCGGGTTGACTGACTAACGATAAGAAAAAAAGTCGTGGGTTCGAATCGGGGTTTCCAAAAAATTTTCTGTCCGGAATGTTTAAATAAAAAGTCTGAGTTCAGGGTAACCGAGTCCATCTCTAGTCATTATCACAAAGTTACCAAAAAATTTCTTCTTCCTACTTAAAAAAATATTAAAACCTCAGAAACACGTTTTTTAATTTGTCTTTCAGTACTTCCAACTAGGCGAAGTCTTGCTTGTATAATTAAATGTTCTTTAACTGTTAATGTTCCCATAAATAATTCATCTTGTTGAACATACTTAAAAATTATTAAAAAAAATTTTTTTCTTCAAAACTTACTCCACTAACAAAAGTTATTTGTTTTCCCATTTCTTCACCATTAACCAAAACTTTTCCTTGAACTGTTAAATTTGTGAGGTTTCGGGATAATAAAGTATTTAATAATGTTGTTTTTCCTGCACCACTAAAAAATTCTTAATAATTAATTTAAAAAATTATTTTTTCTGCGAGTTTAAAGCCCTTAAAGGGATCAAGAAACGTATGTGGACTAATCTTAAATCCCAAAGGATCGGGTCCAGCCAAAAGATTTTTTGGATTAATCTGGTCCAAAAATAAAATCAGGAGAATAGGAGAAACCTCAAATTTGGAACTATGACCCCGAAAAAATCAGACCAAAACCAATCCGGTGTTGGACAAGGAAAATCCTGCTGATCGTATCCATCTCAGGCCCACTAATTTTTATTTAAAATAAAAAAACCTCGCCCCCATCAAAGCTACTAATTGTCCAGATTTTGCCATACCAGAAACATTATCTTTAAAAAAATTTTCTTCAAATTTAAAAAAAAATTAAAAAAAACCTAAAATAATTCTTCCAGATTTGGGGTGTTTTATAGTCAAATTGTGCCAACTAATAAATACTGAAGGAAGAGTCTTCTCATTTTCCTCTATTTTAAATTTAACTTGTGAAGAATGTTGTTGTTGGTGTAAAGAACCATAATTAATTGGTTGTTGTTCTTCTATTATTTCAATATTGTCGCCTTGTTGTTGTTTTAATAAATGTTGGGATTCACTCATTTTTTTAAATTTTAATTAGAATTTATAATTAAATTATTTTCCTAAAAATTCTGGAAAAAAAAATTTTTTTTTCTGAAAAAAATATTTTCGAGAATAAAGACAAAAAAAATAATAAAGAATCGTTCAAAACATTTAAAATCCAAAAAATAAAAATGTCGCCTAGATAGTTGCAAATCTGGATCCGGAAAAATCGAATTTATCGGCCACTACCTAAAATTAATCTCAGGGTCCGGGTTTTCTCAAGGTTAGAATATAAATTTTTTCATCTAGTAAAATTAACCAAAGGGTCCAGAAACCATTGAGACCATTTTAAGTTTTTTGAACGATAATCAACTTCAGAAAAAATTTCAAGAAAAAATTGGTGGAGAAAGGTTTGAAAAGATACAAAAAATAATGTTAAAAAATTACAAAAAAGGGTAATGTTAAAGGAAATTCTAAAGAATTAAATAGAATAATAAAAATAATTAAAAGTGCGATAAGGAAAATAAATCAAAAATAACAGACAACATAAATATAAAATACAAATCAAAAATAATTAAAAAAGATAAGAATTTTGGGTATTTTTCCAAGAAGGAGAAAAGAATATTTTATGATAATTATTTTTTGAATTATTTTATATTTTAAATTTTTTTAGCATTTTGTTATTTTTTCAATTAAAAAAAATTTATTTTAAGTCAACAGAGCTGATCCGAAAAATTTTCAATTTTTTTTTGAAATTTCCCAGAGCATCCCTGGCCATAAAAATTTTTTTTAATTTTGAAGTTTTGTTCC